>OX336370.1:47062800-48262800 GCA_946902895.1 Fragum fragum
GACCTGTCTAAAGTTTTGTTTTTGCATGGTAAAGGTTTTTCAAAAAAGAAAACGAAACCTGCTATAATCTGGAAACCTTATTTCGTGTGTAATGCGACTGCAAACGATTTACCTTTGCAAACATCATTCTTTATCCGAATAAAACTCGAACCATAATATGATTTTCAAATGATTGTGCTTACAATCGCTGATGCGACTCGGCGCAGATTCTGGTTTGGTTAAAGCCATATCTTCTCCTAAAACGGGCAACAAAATTGGTAAGAAACCCATACTTCCTCTCAAAAGATTAAATAAACATGACGATTGAAATTATTAGATCAAAATTATTCTATAATTCAGGAAGGATGTTACGATGACCCCATCATAATTTAAGGTTTGTTTACATAAAACTATGACGTCAGTGATTTTGCTAGTCATTTAATCAACATATTCGGTCACGGAGAGGTAGGAAACAGTCCGTAAAGTTTTGTAATAAGCACCTGTGCATACAACAGTCACGAACATTTTCGGTGAAGAATGGGGTACAGTCGTATCGGTCTCAGAATGTAAACAAACACGAGTTTAACGATAAGAAAAACACAAAAAACTCTTTCTAGAGAATATCCATCATACCCGCCTTTTGTATAAAGCTATTAAAAAGCACTGGTCCATCAGAACTGGTATTTGAAAAACAACATCTTTATCAATAACAAAGCACCGTATAGTGGCCATTTACATTCAACAACAGCAACAACAACAACATCAACAACAACAAAGAACCTCTGCAAAAAGACAGTTAAATTGTATTTGCGTTCTTTCCATTTCTCATCGTGCTATCATTATTAGCTGTCTTATTAATACCTTATAAATTATCGTCGTAATTATCATTTATTAGTATAATAATCATAATAAGGCATTGATATAATGATAGTTATCACCACCTGGTGTCTTGACCTTAGGAAATTGGTCGTCCGGTAATGGGTTTAAGAGGTTCTTGGATTCATTGTTAACCCTTTACTGTTTGTTTCAACATTTTAGACATGTCCAAGTTCAAAGGGAAAACAGACAACTTCGAGAAGTAAGTAAAAGTCAGATAGGAACAATCCTATATGGTAGAAAAAATTGCGGAAAAGGAAGAAATTGCTTGTTACAAGCAATGTCTCCCTTTTCCACAAACTTTCTCTCAAATATAGAATCACAGGGATGTAAAAATCAGGGATTGGGTGCGAAAGGGTTAAAACTCGTTGTTACGTCTCGAACCAAATTAAAAGGCATATAAATCGTTTCGAGTGGCTAAAAGACTGAAACTCCGCCTTTTTTTCAAATCTGTAACTATTTTAAGGAAATATGTCAAATGAATTATTATTGAAAGCTATCGTGCTCGAACAAGACAGGATTGGTTGGTTGAAAGGGTTTAACTAACATGATAAGAAAACAATCAAAGTACTGAAAGCTAGCAAAGCATTGTTTTGTTCAATTATCTTCTTATCACGACAAAGAAGCGAAGTTAAAATAGCCAAGGAATTAACCCATTCCCGCACAAACCCACTTTTTAAGCCCCTAAGAGAATAGTTAACGGAAACAATGTGGAAAATGAAGAAATTGCTTGTGACAAGCAATATCTTCATTTTCCAAATTGTTTTCTACATAAAAAATAAATATTTTAGAATTTTCAACAATTTGAAGTTGTCGTCAGCAACTTCTTTGAAGGCTCTGACCAGAGTCACTTTGAACACGATGTGCTCAAGTGAGCTGAAATACTCCGGAGATGAACTTGCAGGCAGAGTTTGAAAATATTTCTGAAATGCAGAAGAACTACTTTTTATGGCGTAAGCATTTAATGCATTTAGTGGTTAAGTCTCCAGTGGCGGTTTGCACTCGTTGAACTTTGAGACGACCTCATTTTTTGTCTGTTAACTTAAGCTATCAAAGCTGACGCTTTGCTAGCTAAAAACATGATTTTCAACCACTGCATTGTATTTTATCTTCTGTCTGCAGAATCAGCACAGGCTGTCACAGGGATATTCTTTTATTTATTTATTTTTTTCATAACTTCAGTATTTAAGCTGTACTGTTTTACATAGACAAATTTTGAATATGGTTAACACATGTTATACATTCTTTACACCCAATCGTTCATTATTTTACAAGAACACCTTCTTTTGAATGCCTCGATCATGAGGTCCAGGGCTCGATACCCGGTCGCGGCAAATACTCCTTCCAACATATTTCTCCCGTGAATGGGCGGGTATTCATAAAGCTAAGTGGGATGTGCAGCTGAAGGCCTGGGAAGGATGCAGTGGTAGTACTGATGTGAGAAATACTACGATTCCACGATTAGGTGCTCCAGCCACCGCGATATGAATGAAGTACTTTCTAAAAGTACCGTTCAAAACCATCAAACCAACAAAACAAACTCATTTTTGAATAACGATGCTTGATGTCGAACAAACATGTAAAAGTGTCAAATGCAAAATCGATTATTCTTTTATATGTAAATCTTAGTTCACATATTTCGTAAATGAATTGTCAGAGACAGAAAAGGTTTAGTGCGTTTGTATAATCCCCTTGATGCTCTGGTTTTGACAGGAATAATTTTAGAACTATATTATTTGCATATCGAGTGCGTGAACTTTTCTGTCGAAGCGGTCGTTTTGCTACTTACTGCAAGATAGAGAGAATTGAAACAGATAATAATTATGTTTTAGTGCAAGATTGATATATTTTTCTGTAGGTGAACAACAAAGCTTAATTTTCACTAGTGACTTAAAAATCAGACGCAAAACAATATATTAAAGTAAAACGGAATATAAGTAAAAGTAGGTCAATGTTGAGATTTCTGCGTTATAGCAAAAAGCTTTCTCAAGTAACTCAAAAAGGGCTTATATTTCCAAAATCAATTAGTTTCCGTCGAGAAGAAACCTCTTTCTTAATGAGAAAATAATTGAATTAAGAATTACTAGAACCTCTGACATGCGATACCGGTTTGATTTGGTTTGAATTGTAGGGTGGCATTGTAGTGACATTCGAGTATTTTTTATCATTTTTTTTTCATCTCTAATGCGCGATATTAGCAATTTTCTTGAGCTTTCATTTATGATTAAATACGTTAAAGCAAACAAATTTATGTTCTATACATTTCGATAGAAAAAAAATCATTTATCGAATTTCTTGTTGTTATCATTATTGTTGTTGTTGTGGGGGTGTAGTTATGTTTTTATATAGATACTTTTCTTTAAAATAAAAAGTAAGAAAAAAGAAGATTCGTTTTTAAGCGATTTGTTTTAATTAAAACCTGACAAATGGAAGGTAATGTCGTGTGAACGAGAAAATCAGCCCAGAGGAGTTACATGTATGCTTATTTATAGTAGACCGTAGCATCTGTCCATATGAGTGACGCCTTTTGAAAGAGGATAAGATGTTACGGAGTATAGTTCAAGGATAGAGGGCAGGACTTCTGGTTCTTTAACCTGTTCCGTGTCTGGCAGTGTTACAAGGAGATCATTAAAAAGTAAACTAAAATTTTAGTCGGTCAGCCTCAGACTGAGTTGAAGTCGAGTGCTCTACTAGCTGAGCCGATCGGAATTAACTAAGGAGATGCGTGTGTATTTCCGTTTATCTATATGCCCATATGAGCGATGCCCCCAGAAGACGGATAGTTGTTACGGGGAATAGTGCAAGATGACTGGACGAAACTGCCGAGAGCTCCGCCTGGTTCTTTAACTTGCTCGATGGATAGCAACGTCACACGGGGTCTCGATTTTACGTCTAACCCGAAAGACAATTAGTTTGTTAGTTGATATGGTCAGCCCAGGGCTCGAACCCGTGATCTTGAGGTTTGAAGTCAAGTGCTCTACCAACTGAGGTAATCGGGCTTTCATCCGAAAGACAATTAGTTTTGTTAGTTGATATGGTCAGCCCAAGACTCGAACCCGTGACCTTAAGGTTTGAAGACAAGTGCTCTACCAAAAGAGCTAATCGGGCTTTCATCTGAAAGACAATTAGTTTGTAAGTTGATATGGTCGACCCAAGGCTCGAACCCGTTAACCTGAGGTATAAAGTCAAGTGCTCTACGAACTGAGCTAATCGGGCTTTCATCCTTGGAAAGGACAATTAGTTTGCTAGTTGATATGGTCAGCCCAAAGCTCGAACCCATGATCTTGAGGTTTGAAGTCATGTGCTCTACCAACTGATCTAATCGTGCTTTCATCCGAAAGACAATTAGTTGGTTAAATGGTCAGTCCAAGGCTCGAACCTATGATCTTGAGGTTTGAAGTCAAGTGCTTTACCAACTGAGCTAATCGGGCTTTCATCCAAAAGACAATTAGTTTGTTAGTTGATATGGTAAGCCAAGTCTCGAACCCGTGATCTTGAGGTTTGAAGTAAAGTGCTTTACCAAATGAGCTAATCGGGCTTTCATCTGAAAGACAATTAGTTTGTTAGTTGATATGGTCAGCCCAAAGCTCGAACCAGTGATCTTGAGTTTACGTCGTGAGCACGACTTACTATCTCGTTCGAACGCCATAATTGATTATTATGATTGGCTGATATCTTACCTCACTGCAAGGATTCACTAGTTTTCTGCTAAACAAATGTTCATATTCTTTGATACCGGTTTACAGATTTTTTATCCACAACTTTTTTTTTCTACAAAATGATGTTAATTCCTCTTTAAGCGGTACTTGTTGTCGTTTAATGCATTCTCGGCTTGGCAAATTGCACATTTCCCATAATTACAACCAATGTCATTTCCCTAATTACAGAGATGAGGAGATTTTTTCATTGCGGTCGAAAAAAAAAAACAAAAAAACTTAATCACTTTGTATAGAGCAAAACGGATTCATAAAGACCTGTGATTTTTACTAATTTTATTCTATTTTTTTTTTCATACTCAATGTATTCATACTGATCTCCAATGAAAACAAAATAAAATTATCTAAATTTATTAAAATCATGAAATCAAAAACACCAAAGAAGCAAAAATATCATTTGAGACGAATTGTAAGGAACAACCTTGTGCGCGGATCAACTTTCAGTATTATTTCCTTGGAGGTCAGCATGTGGGTATTATAAACGCGTTTCCATGAGTTATTATAGTCTTTAAGTGAACTCGTAAACTGCACTAGTGTCCGTCCGACATAGTGATCGGATACCAACGCCCCAAAGCACGATATCATTGCACTTATTATCAACACAGAAATTGTAAACGTATCTGAGTTAGTTACAATTCAAATCAAAGGGCACTATGAAATAGCACTATAAAACCATCAGAAGCTGTGAAAAGGTTGAATAGAGGCAATGACTTTGAGAAGAAAAAAAAAAATCGTAAATTATTAAAGTTATATTTGCGTTTAGACAAACATTTGATTTGGAAGGCAGTGAGACCGTGTACATGTATAGATGTACAAGTTATAGTGCATAATCAAAGGTCAATTCTGTCTACACAACATCTATAAAAAGGGGGACTAATGTCTTGTTTATATTTGTTTATGTAATTTGCACTCGAAATTTAAAATCCCCCCCCCCCCCCCCTGTTTCTACATTGCTACACGGTAAAAGTTAGGCCAGTCTCTTTTGTTAAGAATGAGGGTCATACGTCTAAAGCCTGGATCAAATTCTAACCCTTGTCATGTTGAATTATGAATCCTCTTCAGGTATCCATGAAAATCAAATGGCTGAAAGCTCTCAAAGCACAAATTGTAGATTAAATTTCTTTTGAACATTTATCTTATAAACAGTTGTGATTGAAAATTTGACAAGCAGGTGGTGAAGACCAAGATCAGACTGCACATATGTGCGACTGCACATATGTGCAGGCTGATCTTTGTCTTTACATCCTGCCAAAGCAGGAACATTCCGGGTTCAGCATGACAAGGATCAACGGTTAACCTCATACCTTTATCTAAACTTCCCTCTTGCCACAAATTCATCAATGGCACATTTTAAAATTGTCAAACTGAAACATTACTGCCATTGAGATCTTATTTTAGAATGGTAAATTGCAAGAGAAACGTAACACCGGTATTCTAAAATTCTGACTTATTTCTTTTTCATTTTTCTGGCTTTATTTTGTCTGGAACATATATGGAAAAAAATATCTATCGACATGAACATTTATGGATGGGCATCTTTACTTCTCTTCATTTCTGTCTTTTTGTAACAAGCACTTGTTTGATCTTTGGCGGTTCTTTTTTGTTTTATTCTGACTCTGTTCAGTGGATAATGGATATTCGATAAATATAATTGGTGTTTTATTTAGTTGCAGAAGTTATGTCTATTGTCAAATGCTCTTGTCACGGAATTACGATTAGATCTTGTCATAATTCCTCTTCTGCGAAACCCTTAACCCACTACTAGACCATAAAATGGTTGACTTGTTCAAAATGAAACATGTTAGAGGCGACATTTTAAAAGGTTTTTACGAATTTAAAAGTAAGTGGGAAAAAAGGAAAAAAATGAAAATACTTTATGAAAAAGAGAAACTGTTCTACAATTGTTTTCTCCACATTTTTTTTTGGGGGGGGGGGCGTCCAAACGCGGGATTGTGCGACATTAGATTGCATAATACATGAAGATGAAACATAAAGCAAATCTAAACGACCTTATGTTGTAACCACAACTTGAATACACTGAAGTAAGGGTCTTTAGGAGCCAAAAGCAATGAAAATGTTTAACATAAATGTTGTAGAGCAGTATCCACTTCTAGTCTAAATGAACAACTTTTTTGGTCTATCAAGTTTTTGTTTGTTTATTTGCTTGCTTTTGTTTTGACAGGCGACCCATCAATTAACCCATTCCCACACAGCAAAGTTTTAGACTGGTCCAAATTGGTAGAAGCTGCAGACGACAATTTCAAGTAGATGGAATTTAAGTTTTTTCATCTTTTTGGATAGAAAACATAGTGGATAATGAAGAAATTGCTTGATACAAGCAATTTCTTCATTTTCCACAATGTTTTCCAAAGCTTTTTTTCTTGAGGGGCGTAAAAAGGAGGGATTAAGTGGGAATGGGCTAAAGAGCCCGCCGCGATATGACTGAAATACTGTTAAAAGCGGCGTTAAACCCCATTCAATCAATCAATCATCAATTAAAGAAACTTATATAGTTCATACCTTTATTCTCCGCTCTCCTTTTCTTAAAATATCACATATCGTCGGTTCGCGAGCAAAATGTAGTAACTACAGTTTTAGTAAAGCTGTAGTTACGACATTTTGCTCGCGCACCGACGATATTATTCATTTGTGTCTATCGTGCACCGTCTTTATTAAAAGTGATTTCTTAGGTGTTGTCCTAGGCTCTTACTACTAAACTACGAGACACTTAAAACGACTCAAATAACTATGATTTCAATTTTTACTTTATCAGGGAACAACAAACAACATTAACCCATCGCCACACAGCGACGCTTTTGGACGCCCACAAAGGAAAAATCCGGTAAAACATTGTGTAAAATGAAGAAATTGCTTGTTACCAGCAATTTCTTTATTTTGTACAATGTTTTCAACCCAGAAATTTGAAAATTCTAAAAATTCATAACCTTTTAATTGTCGTCTGCAACTCCTTTCAATTTGGGCCAGTCTAAAATGTTGCCGTCTGGTTATGGGTTAATTACGTCACAAGGGATCGCTGGTCCCGCTCACATACTTCCGGCAGGATGTCCGACTGAGATAGCAAACGACGGTGTTTGGAAAAAAAAAGAGAGAGAGATTATAACAATTAATAAAAATCTTTAAATGCTTTGTCGGCGATCTAAACGTTGTTACTATAGCTTGGATAAAAATGGATACTCGCCATACCAATGAAATTTCTTGACACGAAATGCCAAATTCTCTTTGGGTTTTAAATGAATGGTTGTTTGGTCAAAAGAATTTTGATATACATTTGGAATTTGTCAATTTTCATGACATCTTGATTTTCAAGCTATATAAGACTATACTGTGGATTTATATAAGTGACTGTAAAAACAATCTACAAGTACCCATAACATAAGGTCAGGAAGTAAAATAACAAAATTTATTTTATCATCACTCCCCTTTATCTGCAGCTCTGCAGGTTTTTTTTTAATTTCTACAGCAGGAGACTATAAAACCCGAGACCTTCACCTGTAAATACGAACCTTTTTACGTCGTCAATTAAGAATTTACTTAAACTTCATTTTTTTAGATTTATTTTAAGTGTAGTAATCAATAATTTATTGATATAATCTTCTATTTTCACGCACTTCTGACCGTTGTAAATAAATCTTGTATATAGCGACCACTCGTGGGGCGACCGAAAAGTGGTCGCTTAGGAGAGTGGTCGCTTAAAGCGCATTTTTGCGTGATATATGACGGATTGATGCTATTGCACACATAAATACATTACAGAATACTGGCTAAATCCTATTTCGTTAGGACTCATTAGAATCGTCTCTATGAGACGATTCTAATGAGTTCCAACAAAATTGGATTTGGGTGTGATATGTTTTAGCAAATGCGACCGCTTCTTCGTGAGAGCTTTGGTTTTGAAAACGGAATTTCGATTGCGGTCGCTTAATGGAAATTGTCGCTTAAAAGAGGAGGTCGCCCGAGCAAGGTCGACTGTATTTTCAGAAGCAAAACAAGGAGTAAAAAATCAATCTATTAAAAGACAACGACATAATCTCGGCCCCTTATGTACACACACAAAAAAAAAAAAAACAACAACAAAAAAAAAAATAATAATAAGTAGGGCTCATGTAGAATAACCAATTTTGCTGTATATATATTTCTAATCCGTACTCATCAAATATCCGCTAGCCCATTTCCCTTTATTTGTTTGCTTGGGTATATTTGTTTATGTGGGATGTTTTTTTTTTTTTCGTTTTTTTCTTTTGCTCGTTTTTTGGATGGGTGGGTTGTGTGTGTTTCATGTATGTTTTTTTATATTATCTATAGTTTTCTATTATGGCGCTTTATGTTCTCGCAAATACTTTGATGCATTTGTACATCCAAAACAAACAACCAAAAAAGAAAAACAAAACATTATCAAACATATTCCCACACAATACGTCTTTTTACGCCCCTCAAGAAAACAGTGTGGAAAAACATTGGAAATAACTTTGAAGATGAATAAATTGCTAATTGAAAAATTGCAAATGAAACTTTCGTACACATAAAATCGCCTCGGCGAGATGACTATTCTGCGTCCAAGGTAATATAACCCTTGTCACGTTAACTCTTGTCATGCTAATCCCAGGATATTCCTGTTTGTGCAGGAGGTAAAGACATAGATCAGCCTGCACATAAGTGCAGTCTGATCTTAGTCTAAACCACCTTTTTTCAAAAGAAGTAGAAGTCCTTAAAAGGGCTCCCATTGCTCTCATTCCTTGGATTTTAGAGCAATCTTGGAAACCTAATTTTATTCCGTTACAAGCGTTAAATAAATTACTATTCAGAATAGCATTTAAAATCAAAGGACTGAAAGCACGGGAAACCGTCATACTAAGACAATATTTTTTTAAAAAAAATAATTTTCCGAACAGCTCTGACTGAAAAGGGACAAATAGGTGCACTGGTGAAGCTAAGAATCAGACTGTATGATTGGTCTATATTTCCTAGAATGGACTCGTATTGACAAGCGTTAATCAAGGGAGCTAGACGCACGATTTAGCTCGTCGCTTCTGCGATATTATGCAGATTTTATATGAAATCATGAAGCTAAAAGCCTACTTACAGTTCGGTTATATTCCCCATCAAACTCGCATCCCGCAGAAAAGGTATCCGTTTTAACGTATTTGGCTTCGTACATTCCAATGTTCTTTCAATTAATCTGCACGTGCAGTTCAAATCACACACTGTGACGTAATCATTATACCTCGTGACTTCATGAGGTTTACGAGGTATTTCAGGTTTAAATGTATGTTCGGTTTGAAGATCTCCAGAGGACGAACGTTTAACTCCAGTTTCACCGTCACACATCACTATTTTCATTTGAATAAATATTGTAAAAACAATGAAGAAAAATTCACAATTATATAAAAGTAACTCTTTCATTTTGTAGAGAAAGTGAAGACACATTGAAATTAAAATCTTCCAACTTTTGTAAACTTTATCGACCTAGATAGGCCTATTAGTTGATAAATGTTCATCGCCTACTGGCCTCTAAATGGATAAAGAAGAAACAGTTTCTCGATATCAACTCGTTTGGATGAACACTGATTTGTCACTCTGTGAACTACTAACTCTTTGGATAAACATTATAGGATATTCAACCCCAAATCCCAAGTTTTATTGGAAATAAACACAGGTTCTGTTGCATTTGGGTAATAATTACCAAACACTGTTGAAAGAAATATTAATCAACAAGTCACAATTTATCTTTATCGGAAAAATAATTTAAGAAGAAAAATGAGTAATTCAATGCACGTGTTGGTCATAGAATTCCGTTATATTAAATATTCAGTATATATTGACACTTAACCCTTGTCATGCTAAATTAAAAATCATATACAGAATTGCTTTAAATCAAAGGACTGACAACTGGAAGGTTTAATGAGGGTCATTATTTCTTTTGAAAATTGATTATTTAAACAACTCTGGCTGAAAATCGGCAAGCAGGAGGTGTAGCCCAAGGTCTTTGTCTATGCCTCCTGCCAAAACAGGGTTCAGCATGACAATGGTTAATTACCCACTCTGAATAGAAGAGTTAATTCATTCCGCTCCTTTACGCCCTAAAGATAAAATGGAAAACACTGTTGAAAATAAAGAAACTTTTTTACAATAAGCAGTTTCTTCATTGAAAACAGTGTTTTCTACCCAGAAAAAAGAGAAAGGTTTTATTTATAAGGGACTTACTTAAAGTTGTCGTCTTCAACGTGATTGAATTTGGACCAGTCAAAAAGTTTGTCGTCTGATAATTGGTCAAGGGTCCGTATCCACCTACTTTTAACATGGCAACTGGTTTCGTCCAATCAGGGGTCCTTGCCATATCTTTTTAGAATGTTTGTTGAATATGGATCGAAGGAAGCAAATAACTATCGATCCGTCAGTCGGAAGAAAAACTTTAAATGCGGCTTAGTCCAGTGAGAGATAAAAGTAAATGTGCCCCATCACGATAAAAGGGGCTACTTTGGGATCTTTTTATTGCAAATACTTGAAAAACATAATGAACTCAGCACAAGTCAATCAGGCTTTTCTTGTTGGTGATTATATATTTAATTTAATGTGGTCATTCTATTGACAAAAATCTACAAAAAGCGCGAAAAGTTTCGACTCTGGAAAGCCTGCGGGGTTCTCGCAGGCTGGTCGAAGTTGATACTCTTCGCACTCTCCAGATGGCCTCTTTGAACGAGTAATAGTTTCTTGGGATTCGTTCTAAGCCGTGGAACGTTTTCGCCATTTTGAGAGTTTCTAATCAAGCAGATAAGTTGTACATATTACGCACAAACCTAGGACAAAAGTCTGCTTATACTCTAACGATAATATATCTAGACTCGTATTCTGAGCCGCATTCACAAACGTGCGGCTTTATATGAGATCGTTTAAAACCAAAAGAACAGACGGTCACGTTTTACTTCCGGTATAATCGAGTGGCGATCCAGACAGCGAACATACTACAATCGAGTAAGTCATAAGCTTAACTAAATCACATGTACCAACTGGCGACTCGTTGTTGTCGATCAATAAATCGATTTACCAATCAAATCAATTAATATTTCAGGGGCTATAAAATGTATCTCCGATACAGGTGCAATCACGTTCTGTCAGCAAGTGAACATTTACGGGTCGCTGACCTCTGAACTCAGACAGGAAATTTAATTCGCCAAAAACCAACAAAAATACTGAAGTACAAACCTACGTTTCGGAAAAAGCATTTTTAAAGTATGTTGAGTTCTGCGATTAGTCTAATTCTAAGATTTTTTTAAAGTCGAATCCTGCATTACTCGTATTGGCCAACACATTTCTGAAATTATTTAAATTCCTGTTTATGACGTTAAATCTTATGCTTTCTTGTGTATAATCCTTGTAAAATCGATCACTTGGTTATAAAGAAACACACCGTCCTATGCAAGTAGAAACACATTTTTCAACCTATTACCAGACGACAATATTTTAGACTGGTCCGTTAAGACAATTCTAATGAACACAAACAGCATAGCATTTAGCGAGTATTCTGTATTAGTTTGGGTGCAATCCGAATCGACCATTCTCTTACCCCTCGTCATGCTGAACCCGGAATATTCCTGTTTTGGCAGGAGCTGCAGACCAAGATCAGCCTACATATAAGGGCAGTCTGATCTTAGTCTACAACTCCTGCTTGTACTTTCCCTGCCAGAGTTGTTTGTGAAGTTGATTTCTTAAAGAAATATTGAATTTTGACCAAGTTCTATCAATGCCTTCAGCCCTTTGATATTACAGCAATTCAGTAAAGTAATCTATCCCGCATAACAAGGGTTAAGCGGTCACTTCTTGCTCGTCCCATATGTAGTCACTTCACACAATGTACAGGATTTACTGTATTCAACAGGTTCAGAAGAGGTTCCTACTTAAAGTCTCTATGGCTCTCATAGAGCCTACTTTATAACAAAAAATAATCCTGAAATATGCCTTAATGGTGTTTAAAGACTCGATTGTAAATGATTTTAGGATAGGACATAAACCCGATATTTTTGCCGAATAAAAAACGAACTTTAACGAAATTCAGTTTTTTAGGTTGCCAAAATCCATCCTCCCTTCCACCAATCCATCCACCCATATACATCCATCGACCCGTCCATCCATCCCTCTATCTATCGACTCACCATTTAATTAATTAATTCACCAATTATTCTAATCGCCTATTTCTTTGCACATCCATCCTGTCGTCCGTCTGTCAATTGATCCATTATTAATCCATCAATCCATATTTCATTCCATTCACAATCTAATCCGTGCGTCCTTCTATCCATCCAAGCTTTCTTTCATCTATCCATCAAATCGTTCATCAATTCATCAATCTATCCATCCAGTCCTCCATTATCCAGCTATCAAGCAAGCCAGAAAGCCACCAGTCCATCCATCCATTCATCCGTCCCCATCCATCAATCCATCCATCTATCCATCCATCATTCCATTCATTCATTCACCCATCCATCCATCCATCCATTCATTCATTCATTCATTCATTCATCCATCTATCTATCAATAAATCCATCCATCCATCCATCAATCAATCAATCAATCAATCAATCAATCAATCAATCAATCAATCAATCAATCAATCAATCAATCAATCAATCAATCAATCAATCAATCAATCAATGTCTTAACGCCAGTATTTTCATCAACTTCTTCAACGGCATTTCGGGAAATCTATCTATTCTATTTATTGTTAATTATTTTTTTTATTTTGCTAAACATGGCATCACAAGTTACTGCTTTGCCACCCAAGTATCCTAATCTAACATTAGGGCAAAAGTATACACATGGAAAATGGATATTACCCCATAACAACTAATAACTTGTTTATACGATACTCTTTTTGTTTATGGGCTCACGTGCACTTGATATTGTCATCTTAATTGGCCAATCGCAGCCGTCAATAAAAGAATTATCCGACCAATCAAATGATTTATTCAGCCCGGACCTGATCTTATCAATTCCGAATGGGTGGCTATTTTTTACCTTTATTGCTGGTTTGGCGACTTAAGCGTCGTAACTACAGCTTGAATATTGAAGCTGTAGTTACGACGCTCAGGTCACCAACCAACCATTTTACTTTTTTGTTACATCATCTTGGCCATAAATTTTGCAAAATAACGCCGTTAAAAATCGAAGCGGGACTTCTGGTAGGAGTCGGTGGGTGTGGCCAGCGATTAGTCAATTAGGACAGTCCGTTTAAAAAAAAACTGTCGTAATACAATTGCGATAGATAGTCCACGTTTTTGCGCGTCACGTCAATATAGAAAAGTAAACCCGGTCAAATTTTTCCATTACAATTTATCTATGAATATAAACGAACCATCAACCTTGATTTGACCATCTGTTTTTCCCTTTCTAGTATTCTAGTTTTTCATCTCATTATTTCTTGAATTGACGACTCGCCGCTCTCAAAAGCAAAACAAAACAAAACAAAAAATAAACGATTGTTTAATCAAATGATTCATTTAGTCTAGACGGCGTTTGCATGCCGACATCCAATATTTAACATTTGAGCGCATGCATGACATCAATCATTACACATGTGCGCCAAGCAAAGACTCTGATCAGCCTGTGCATCCGCACTGTCTGATCAGAGTCTTCACTCTGCGCTCTGTAGATATATACGACCCAAAGCTTCTTTAAACAACCAGCGAATATTCTAATTGCCCCTAATGGCTGTTCAGGGTGCTCAATTTGTGTGTGTCATGCACATGCGAAATGGTTGGAAATGTCATGCATAGGCTCATTAATTTTTAGTTCTTTGAGAGTTTGGAGACTTAAACGTCGAAATTACAATTTGGACAGGGTCACCAACCAACGATTTATTTCTAGTTTGATGCTCCTCACCATAAATTGTGCAAACTAACTTCGATTGATAAATAGGTCAAACTACTGTGTCGGAGGTCAATAAACGTGACAAACGATCCGTCAACAATGCAGCTAAACAGATTTAACTCTTTTCGTATTTCTTCTTTTCCATGTTGTTGTTTGTAGAGTTGTTTTTTATGTTTATTAATAATATTATCATTATTTTCATTATTTTATTACATTAAGAAATATAGAATAGCGGATCCATACATTTGCGATTAAGTTTTTGGGTTCATACCTCAATGTTAGCAACCCCTCCTCCCCAACCCTCCCAAACATTCTCTTCATTTGTTATAATTTATCACCATCAAGCAAAAAACAAAAAGAAAATAATTTTACTGGTTATCAGTAAAATTTTATGGAACTACTTTGTCCGCAAGCATACAAAATAGTTGTGCGCTCAAAATTTTGTTCGTGGAAGGTTGAAAAAATAAGCAAATTAAAACGCTTGAAATTTAAAGATGAAACTTAAATCAAATGGAATGCACTTACTAATTTACAGGTGCTTTCTTTCAAAAGTGGCCGTTCCAACGAAAATGGAACTCACTGAAACTGCATAAATCAAATATTTGAAATACAGTTTGAGTCTAGCAGAGGTCAACCAGAGGACACATCTAAAAATGAATGTTCAGTTAGGTAGAATGATCATTCTAGATTAAAAAAATCTATAAAACTCTAGCTAGCGGGCGACACAGTCTGACAAGGAACGATACTTTCTGCACTTCCAGAACGTCACTATTTCTTGACGAAGCGCAAATATCAACCCAGATTGAGCAGTGCTAGTTCTTTTTCTCTTTTTTTTCATATTTTTAGCTAGCAAAGCGTCAGCTTTGATAGCTTAAGTAAACAGAGAAAATTCTGAGGTCGTCTCAAAGTTCAACGAGTGCAAACTGCCACTTGAGGCTTAACCACTAAATCCGTTGAATGCTTACGCCATTAAAACTAGTTCTTTTGTATTTCAGGAATATTGCAAACTCTGCCTGCAAGTTCATCTCCTAGGTAGAGGAAATCGTGTTCAAAATGACTCTGACCAGAGTCTTCAAAGAAGGTACAGACGACTATTTCAAATTGTAGAAAATTCTAAAATATTAATCTCTTTATGTAGAAAACAATGTGGAAAATGAAGAAATTGCTTGTATCAAGCAATTTCTTCATTTTCAACATTGTTTTCAACAACTATTTTCTTGAGGGGCGTAAAAGGGAGGGATTGTGTGAATGGATTAACTCCTTGGTTGCTTTACCTCGATTCTTTATAATGACAAAGAATATTACTGAACAAAACAACGCTTTGCTAGCTTACAGTATTTTCAGTAATTTGATTTTAAGTTACGTTTTGAAAACTTTTAAGACAATCCCCTTATCACGTGACGCGACATAAGATTTTGGCCTCGGGTTGTTTCTATTTCATAACAAAACATTTACAATGTGTATTGAGTGACTGAGGAAAATGACCTGCAAATCAGATTGGTCTGTTTATTAAAATAACAATTATGAGGTCAATATTAAATTAACCGTTATGATTTTCCCTCATTTCTTTCAGAGGGGTAAAACTGTCAAGGTTTACAAAATAAAAAAAAAATGTACCATGGTATTATCAAAATCCTTGTTTAAACTGTTCCCAACACTATTCCGCTTTAGAAAAGACTTTAGAAAAAATTGTGGAAAATGACGAAATTGCTTGCAACGAGCATATTTTTTTTTCATTGTCAATAATGCTTTCTACAAAGAAGGGAAAGAAAAACAAAGCAAAAAATTGTTAAGATTTCCGTCCGCAATTTCTTTGAATTTGGACTATTTCTTAAACTGTGTGGCCTGGTAATGGATTAAAGAATACGGTATCATATTTATATAATTTAATATTTAGTATCGTCTATCAAAAACGAGCGTTCTGAATGGTCGAAAAAATTATTCATAACTCCATGAACAAAATTTTGAAGACGCAGCTATTTTATATGCTTCCGCACAAAATAGTCCCATTCAAAAAGGTATCGAAACATGTAGGGTTTTGGCTTTTTCGCTCGATGCTATTAAATTATAAGAAATGAAGAGAATAATTTTTGTTTTCACGGAGGTATGAACCGAAAAACTAATCACACAATGTATGAATCCGCGAAGAACCGAAAAACCTAATCACATTATGTGATTAGGTTTTTCGGTTCATACCTCCATGAAAACAAAAAATATTCTCATCATCTCTTAAGTGAACTTTTGTTGGTTCACTCCAACCCGTCATAAAACAAGAGATAAAAAAAAACCTCAACAGAGTCTAGATTTTCGTTGTTGTTATATTTTTAGATTGGTAAGCCAGAAAAGTAATAACTTATGAACTCTCATGTAATGTTCATTATCTATGGTTAGAAAATACTGAGAGGAAAGGAATAAAACGCATAAAAGTACTGACATTTCTTCTTTTTTTTTTTAACCCTTTCCTGTTTTGAAAAGAATAGACCTGTCAAAATTCAAAGGTTTTGCAGACGAAAAATGAAAGCGGATTTGATTTTAAGAATAACCAATTAGTAAGGTAGAAAATATTATGGAAACAGAAGGAACTGCTTGTTACAAGCAATTTCTTCTTTTTCTACTTATAAAATCACAGGGACGTAAACACCAGGTATTGAACATATAAGGGTTGAAAGCATGTTCAGAATTGTTTTCTCTTACACTATTGACTACTATTGACAGTATTTAAAACAGAAATCAAGTAACAGTCCATTCCATTAAAACAGAAATTAAATAACGGTCAATTCCATTCCTCGAGTTAGCCAAAATAGACAATACCAAATTCTATTGCCTGACCGCTGACATGCTGTCTGATCTTTGTCCGCACCACATGTTTGGCCATTTTAAGTTGTTAATAGGATATTTAAAAGAAAATAAAAAAAGGGTTTTCAGTGCTTTCTATCCTTTGATTTTATTTCAATTCCTTAGAGAAATTTATTCAGCATGACATGGGTTAATTAAGAAGAAAACTCTAAATAAGGACTTAGAATATGCATATCACACATTGCCACATTAAAACGTGCAGTATAGCTTGTATAACGCAAACGTTGAAGAGGTGGCCAAAAAGTGCTCACTTAAAGGTAGGTATCGATGTTTTTTTTTTACATGTCACAGGTTTTAATTATTTTTATTTCCTCTCGTATACTATTTGAATACAATATGCCGAAAAGTAGTTTTGCAAAAATCTGAGGTCGCTTATCAGAAAAAGCAGGGTATTTCCTTAATAGCCTACGTAGGCTATTTATCTATTTTTAGATTAATCCGAGACAGCTGCGAATAATATATGATCATTCACGTGGTGCAAATAACCGTTGGAACCTTGATTTTGGTTTAAATTCCATCACCCCAACGTCATCATTACGTCATCAGGAATTATGTTCGCTAGCCGGTCTTTAATACTGTAAAGATCAGTCCAAAACTGTCGTAAACGTTATTACGAATATAAACACTTACAGTAGTTGTGCGCTAACCTATTCATGTGACATAAATTAGGACGCTGGCTGTTTCGCTAGTAAATTTGTTACCTTCAGTTGACTTTGGGTCATATGCAAATGAGGTCATTCGATATCGACAGCCGAATATCTAAAAATAACCTGGAATTCTGCTGAACCTTTCCGGTATAACCATAAAAAGCCACTTTAGGCCTATTAGATTACCACCAAGATAATACCTGACTCAAATTTAAGTATCAAATGTTCGTTTGAGTGTATTTTTCGGCACTTTGTATTTTTTTCTTATCTGGGTTTCAGAAACATCGATACCTCCCTTTAAGGAAATGGTCGCTTTATACACCCAATCTTGACATCTATGCAGGTTAGATTACATTGCATACATGTTTGATAGCAGAAGTTTCCTTTAATCCCATGTTGTTGAAACCCATTAGAATCGCTTCAGTTAGAAGATTCTAATGAGTTCTTACAACAACGGGGTTGGTTAAGTTATTTATTTATTCATTTTAACAAATGCGTCCACTTCTGCAGATTTTTAAAGAACTTGGTTTCGTACAGAGATTTTTTTTATCGAGTTTGTCTCTTAAAAGAGATGGTTGCTTGAAAATTGTCTGTAAAACGTGATGCTGATGTGCACTTAGCTATCCAGGTTGTCAAGATCTTATAGTGTCTGCGAATTTCAGAATTCCAATAACTGTGATGACAAACCGTCGTCTACGTTTTTTTTATCACTGACCGATTTCCGTCAATCTCTAAAATATGCTTATTGAAATTTACAGTATTTCCTTACCGCAATAGAAATGCATTTTGGCCACCGGTTAATAGTTATGTTACATTTAGGAGATGAAGAGAATATTTTTTTTGTTTTCATGGAGGTATGAACCGAAAAACCTAATCACACTGTATAAGTACGCGAATGACGGAAGCCTGTGCTAACATGAAAAATGGTGACGTACTGGCATTTCGATAGTTTTAAGAACTATGTAAAACCGTTAGTAACTTTTTGAAATCCGCGATGGCTTAGTATATCTGTTGGTTAAACGTCACATCATATAGTGACGTTAAATCATCACAATATAATTGCTCCAAATAAATGAATTTTAAATGGTTATCCTCTGAAAAGAAGTACTTGAAATATGTGAAATCTTTCCAACTGGAAACAAAACTCACCACGACAGAAACGATTACCACCACACCTTTATAAGGTCTTGAGAAAATGCTTTAGAATTCAATAAATACCTTATCCTGTAAATAAAAAGCAGTGTGCAATACATCGACATAAAGTCATGCACTTATACCTCAATTCATTGCCACACACTTCCACCTTTTACGCCTCCTCCCCCAAGAAAAGGCTTAGGAAAATATTGTGGACAGTGAAGAAATTGCCTGCAATTACTTCAATATTCATTATGTTTCTTCCCTAAAAGGCAAAACGTTTTTGAATTTCACTAACTTGATGTAATCATATTCGACATTTTTCAATTTTTCGCCATCATGGTTTTTAAAAGGCTATCACCGTTTACAAATTGTCTCAAACGATACCTGTAATGATTATTATTATATACCTATAAATGATATGGATTAGAATCTGGCTATCTAATACAACTCGACAGAAAAAACACCAATATACGGCGTGTACTAAAAAACCGAATTCGTCGAGTACCGTTAAACACGGACTCCTTTTTGTGTATTGACGTTCGGGTTGTTGTTGTTGTTTTTTCTTAATGCCATGTCCTAAAAGGTACATAATAAAAGGAATATTACAACAGTGAGTTTTTGTATTTGTTGTTATCGTTTATTCTCGAAACGTGTGTAGGTATTTTTTATTGGATTCGACCTTCGGTCTCATCCAATAAAAAATACCTACACACGATTCTCGAAAACGATAACAACAAATAGAAAAACACACTGCTGTAATATTCCCTATATCTTTCTTATTTTTTCTGATCAGTGATGGAATTTCATATGTTTTTCTTTTGTTAAATTCGTGTGTTTTTCTTCAATATTATCCAGTGACGGTAAACCTGACAAAGAAAATGAAGCACGTAACGAAAATCAATCACAAAGATGGTGATGGTTGGCCATTAGAAACCAGGCTTGTGCTGGATTCTGAAACTGTGAATTCAATGACTCCTTGTCTATGAAATTCTAGATATCAAAATTGGTTTTGAGGGGGTGGGGGTCATATAAATGTTCTTTTCTTGTATATGTTGTTCACTCCTTACATCTCTTTAAAAGACATGAAATTGAGAGTTAATTGATACAATTTTCCATCAAGAATAACTTAGAGTCTCTGAAATTTTGTTGGGACAATATTCCCTGTTTTAACCCATAGAAATTTCTTACTGGGGTCATAATCGCCTCTTCGAGAGAAATTTGAAAGTATCGAAGAAAGACATTTTCAAATTTCTGATGGTCGAAATCCTGGTTTACGAGTCAAACACGAGCCCTGCTGGTGATCATATGAATGGTGTTTTCAGCTTTATCGACAGCTTGGGCAATTCAGTGCGCTAAAGAACGATTAGGAGTTCACGTATAAAAATTCAAGTAGAGATTAAAAAGATAGTATTATGACAAAGCTAAAAGGAATCAGCAAGAGACTGTTGTTTAAAGAAATTAATGGTTTCAATATAGAAGCGATCGTCTATGACGTAAGCAATAAATTCTTTGAACAAACCGTAGTACACAAATCTCTAAAGTTAGGACAAACAATAAAGTATATCTTTTCTTGGAAATAACCTTAGCTTGAGCAAAATCAAAAATCTTTTTCAATTCGGGTTTAAATAGATTTTTGGCTTGAATTTCAATATATCTTTTATAACAAATGGTATGACATTCTTTGATTGTCCTACCGTTTGGAAAGCGTGGCGCGCGTGCGCAAAGGTTGTTTCTAATATTAGTAACAAATCTCTTAAACGATCGCTGCCCTAATCCGATGTGAGGATGAAGGCTTGCGAGCTCTTCAGAGTTCAAAATGTACCTATGGACTGAGATAATCATTCTACACATTTGAAAATATTCCAAAGGTGAAAAGTATCGAACCCGATCAGACTCGCAGGTTGCTCAGTCTGACAAACATCGATACATTCGAATTTTTGAAAGGCTTACGGGTCAAATGTCATCCCTGGGTCGTACATTTGTAACTAAAGTTTCTGAACGTTTTCTGTTCAACCCCTTGATATTACGCCCATGTGTTTTTTACTTGTGGAAAAAGAAGAAAATGCTTGTAACAACCAATTCGTCTTTCTCGCAATATTTTCTCCCCTTTCTGAATTTTTTTTTTTTCAAATAAAATCTACATGAAATTGTCTTCATTTGAATTTGGACTGGTTTTTAACTTTGCAATATTTCAACCCTTTCCTGTTTTGACAAATTTTAGACCTGCCCAAATTCAAAGGATTTGCAGACGACAATATTAAATCAATTTTATTTGAATAGCAATTATTCAATACGGTAGCAAATATTGTGATAAAAGAAGAAATTGCTTGTAACAAGCAATTTCTTCTTTTTCCACATTGTTTTCTCAAGTGGGATAACACAGGGAAGTAAAAACCAGGGATTAAACAGGAAAGGGTTAAAGGGTGAAAGCTGAGTTACGACCTTCTTGTCGCCGACCAATAAACACCAAAGTCACATTGAAAGACCAATAAATCGTGAAGGAAAAAGTGGAAACATTTTCTGTCTGGTAAAAACGTCTTAATTTCTACAGAATATGACAAAAGATGACAATAAAAGAGACAAATATGACTTTTCCCTGTCCGAACATGCAGTGCATACAGGAAGTTCAGTCTCAAGAGTCTTGTTTATCAAGACATTGTCAGACGTTTTAACCCATTCCCACACAGCAAAGTTTTAGACTGGTCCAAATTGAAAGAAGCCGCAGAAAAAAATTAAAGTTTTTGCAATTTTAGATTTTTTTTTTTCAACTCTCTTTGAACAAAAACACAACATTGTGCAAAATGAAGAAATTGCTTTTTATAAGCAATTTCTTCATTTTACACAATGTTTTCCCAATTGTTTTTCTTGGGGGGCGTCAAAGAGCGTCACTTTGTGGGAATGACTTATTACAGAAAGGAAATCTTTTAACAGTCATGCAAAAACATACCATTCCTACTGAATATTTATCCCCTTTTCTATATATTTTAAAAGTTCGACATAATTGGATCGATGTAATGTTTAAAGATTTTTCTCAACACAAGAAGGTAGTGTAGGCTAAGATCAGACTTTACTTCTGTGCAGACTTATCTTAGTCTTTTTATCTGCAAAATTTATTGTCAATGCAGGAAGTATCAGTCGGGTAATCAAATAATGTATTTAGACCGGAAGTGAACGTTGAAATACGACGACAAATATGAGAAGCACTTTTGTTGGTTTTTAGCGACTTAAACGCCTTAAATACAGCTTATTCAAGCTATAGTTACCATGTTTAGGTCCCCAACCAACGATTTTACTTCTTTGTTACATGTTTTTGGCCATTAATTCGGCACAATTACGCAGCTTGATAGCGAAGTTGGACTATCTATCGGTTCTCAGAGGGCTGGGCAAGCGGAATCAACGGGCGGAACTAACGCTCTGTTAATGTTATTGCTTGTTTGTTTGAATGGGGTTTTACGCCCCCTTCAACAATCTTTCAGTGATATCGCGGCGACTGGAGCATCTTACAATGGATTCCTGGTATTTCTCACACCAGTACCACCATTACGTCCTTACCTAGCCTCCAGCTGCTATCCAACATAGGTCTACGATTTTGGGAGACAAATTAGTCGGAAAGGATGAGTGCCGTCGAGGGGCATCGAACTCGGGACCTCTAGATTGACAGTCCGACGCGCTACCAACTGCGCTATGACGGTGGCATGTTATTTTTTATATACTCCATTATTTTCAGACGATAAATATACTCCTTTTTTTCAGACGACTAGTGAATGACAAATTAGGGACTTCATAACGTGCATTCAACTTTGTACATCACTCGAAAATCGGTCAAAATTCGACGATAATGAAATTCCTGCGAGCTCATTTTCCACAAGGCAAGGGCCGTTTGAACACATTACCACACGGCAGACTTTTGGACTGGTCCAACCGAATTCAAGGTAAATGCAGACGATAAATTTTTTTCGATGTGTTTTTATTGTATTTAATGTAGAAAAAATTCATTTTCCACAATTAAATCCAAAGTTGGTTAAAGTTTATTGTGGGCATCGGAGGCGATTGTATGGGAATGGGTTGAGTTGATCGATTTTGAAACTTTCGACCACATTAGTCAGAAATGAAGCTGAAATGAAACGGCTGTACTGATTGGACGTTTGTTCCAAGCTTTGGAAGGTGTTGACTGGGGAGTCTGTCCTTATCTGTCCATACAACAATGCTTACCAGTCTAGGGAAGGTGCTATATTTTGCGATTTTTCAACGGTGTCAGAAATGTCTAAGCATCTAAAATAGAAATTTCTTTATTTAAACCAAAGCCTCCTTTGCAAAAATATCACGAAATTCGATAATAAAAAAAACCTTATTTGTTGAGTCATAAAAGTTTCCATTTTCATTTAATGTTTGTTTGAAATGTCTAATTTTCTTATTCAAATGTTATAAAAGGAAAGTAACCTTTTAGACTCTAACCTGAATGGATATTTCTATCTCTCTCAACAAAGGAAACAACTTTTCAGATCCTGTAACAAGGGAGGTAGCCCTTTAGAGCATCAGTCTTTGTCGGTTTTATACGCTTACTTTACTTGAAAACAAATAGATTTGGATTTGACAAATAGATATCGTCGGTTGGCGACCGAAATGTCGCTAACAGGCTTGAAAGAGGCTGTATTTACAAAAACTTGGTCGCCGGTTGACGAGTTATTCACCATCATTATCTGTTCAGAACTCAATTGTCTCCCGTTTACAAATAATGTACTACTAATACTAATTGAACAAAATTCGTTCTTACTTTACAAAATTTACTTCATTGTCGGACTCTTTTCCATGCAAATTATTTTTAGACGGATCGAGAGTATTTGCAAACCGTAATATATCATTGTGAAAAACTGCAAACCTCTTGTCCACTTGAAAGTCATAATTTATCATCTTTAAAATCTGGAGCTTGTGAAATGTGATTATTTTCTTATATGCATATCAACATATGGATGAAACTATAGGTACCATTAATCAAATACCTTTAATAGAAAATTGCTTGTTGTGTGAAAGTCCCTTTAATACAGGCTGCCTAAAAATGCCAGGAATGAAAAACGCAATCAACCGTTTATTTTTTTTTTCCTTTTCAAAACAGGATTTTATAAGCTAGTTTACAATTTGTGTAAACTTCCTAAGTATGCATTCTTACTTTTCTTCTTTAAAAAGTGTTTCTTATTAGAATATTCTTCCTAGGTTATATAAATGGAGGATATTTAATTAGCCGTCATGAAACACCGAATCTTCAATATACGGTTGAATAGAGGCGTTTTCTTATTTAGACCTAACAAACTATAGAAACTCGAAAAATATTCATAGAGGTGACATTTCTAGTTTTTTCTATTTACACCTATCTTGTAAAAAAAAACACCCAAGTAGTTTTCGTTTTATAAAGAAAAAGGAAAAAAAGCAATCGATTTTATGAACGGTTATAAAACGTTTTTCTTTTTTCATAAAAAGAAAATTTAAAAGAAAGAAAAAGAACAAAATCGGTCTCTATCTCGAAGATAGCAAGTCGTTCCTACGACCAGTTACTTCTGTAACTCGGCATCCTTTTCAAGTTATGAATAGCTCAAATAAATAAAGACGGACGTTGATTGGTTGTATATCTTGAGCCAAGAACGTGACCTCTAGAGTGCTATCAAGGTTTTTCGAACTCGTCCAAGATCTTGTGCAGACACAGATTTGACCAAATATCAAAGCATTTAAGAAAAAAATATGACCTCTAGAGTGCACACAAGGTTTTCCTAGGATTTAACCTAGTGACCTAGATTTGACCCTACGTGACCAAATTTTGAACTCATCCGAGAGTTATTATAGACAACTGATCTGAGCAAGTTTCAAGACATAAGATTTAACTGGGTGACTACGTGGTCAGGTGAGCTAATAAAAAAATAAAAAGCATTGCTATCTTTGCCTCTTTTAAAGAAAGAAAAAAAATAAAAAGAAATGTATTTCGAGTTTTTTACGAGATAGGTTTAATCAGCAAATTCATTGAATGCCTACGCCTTAAAAAGTAGTTCTTATGTATTTCAGGAATATTGCAAACTCTTCCTGCAAGTTAATCTCCTACGTTATTTAGCTCATTTGAGCATATTATGTTCAAAGTGTGTCCAACCAGTCTTCTTTATACTCACTGCTTTGTAAGGACACATAAATTAACTTTATTCAAATTGTAGAGAACTCCTTCAAATGCATGTTATCTAACCCATTTCCACCAAATCCCACTTTTTTAGCACCTAAAGAAAAGAGTTTCAAAAAACATTGTGGACTATGAGGAAATAGCTTATCACAAGCATTTTTTGTCCACAATGTGTTCTACCCTGCAAGGCAAATATTCTCTGAATTCCGCAAACTTGAAAATGCCGTCTGCAACTTCTTTCCATTTGAACCAGTCTAAGATTTTGTCGTGTTGTAATGGGTCAACTACTTTCGCCTCATTTATTCATCATGATAACCTTTGAAAAGCAGATTACATAACAAACGCATGTTATGCTAGCATACAGTACTTTCAGCACTTTGATGTCTTTTTCAAAAAGAATTTAAAACTTTGGTAATATCACGCGTGTGATATAGAAAAATTCAACGTGTTGAGTTATCTCAACACGTTGAATATTTTTGATATTACACGCGTGATATTACCGAATTTTTAAATTCTTTCTAAAATAGACATCAAAGTGCTGAAAGTACCGCACAGTATGTCATATTATAAATGAGCTCGTGCGTGACATTTCCAACCATTACACATGTGCGCCAAGTAAAGACTCAGATCAGTCTGTGCATCCGCACAGTCTGATCAGAGTCTTCACTCAGCGCTCTGTAGAAAGATACTGACCCAAAGCTTCTTTAAACAATCAGCCAATGTTCTAATTGCCCCCAATGGCTGTCCAGGGTGCTCAATGTATGCAAGTCACGCACATGCGAAATTGTTCGAAATGTCACGCACAGGCTCAAATGTTTTGCAACGCATGGTCCCTATGCTCGATTATGGGGCGACTTCATACTATGTTCCAATTCTGGACTAAACCTTATGCTACTTAAATTTGACAAAGTCTTCTTTGGGGGTTATTGAAAATCATCTATCAAAGAATATAATCACAGTCTTTTATATACTCAAAATTCTTATAAAAGTACAGTATATTAAACTTATTTTGTGTCGGTTTTTTTTCAAAAGGTTCGTCTCTTAACCCTTTTCTGTATAGTCCCTGGTTTTTACCCCCATGTGGTTTCATACTTGGGAAATTATTGTTAAAAATAACGAAGAAAATGCTCGAAACAAGAAATTTCTTCTTTTCTCACACTGTTTTCTACCACATAGGATGGTTTTGTTTTATACAGCACTCACTTTTCAGTGATATTCACTGAATTAGCTCTTGTGAAACGCTAAATATATTTTTTTTCTTTTTGGTCTTCGAATTAGTCATTGCACTGAAATAAACTTTCAAAAGCAAGTGATCAAAACAAACAAATCCGAATTTTATGACCCAGAAAATATGAAAAAAAAAATACCTTTATATTGTTATTTCTGACTTGAAAAGGGGGGTTGTTGTCTGCTTACGTTCTTTGTAGAGAAAACAACTAAATTTGAACTGCCGCACCTGCAATGGTTCTACAACCTTATTTGGTATCTTTTTTTATTATTGAGAGGAAATTAATATTTCAAGAAAGAAAGTGGTCTGTTTACTAGTTTTGCTTTGTGTATAAGAACCTTTTGTATTTTGATTTAATACTTATAAATTAAAATTCCTAATCCTAATAAAAACGAGAAGTCTTGAATCAGCTAGTCTGGCTGCTCATATATCAATAATTAATAATAACTCTATATCTGCAAAATTATAATTACAAAGGCAGAAATTCGTTCCCCTCTTATCTTCCCCACATTTGTAAGCATATAATTATATTAATGTATAAGTAGTTTACTGACGACCAAAACATCACATCTAAAGTTTAAACAGTCCGTACTTACGGTGTTCTGGTGAACTACGGACGGAATATCGTCAATTGGCAAGCAACGTGTCCTAACTTCAGCTTGAATAAAGCTGTAGTTACAATACTTTGCTATCCCAACATGACAATATACAGGTATGCTATAAATGTTCAAACTATTAAAGGTGAAAGGTCAAAAGTGTCATAAATCAATAGGATTTGTCAGTTATTGTAATCCGTTTTAATATTGTTAACTTCTGACTTTGATAATGGGTATCCGTGCTCAAAGAATAATACTACGATGAAAAAAATATTATGAGAATAAGAAACAAGAGGCCCATTAGGGCCTGAGACGCTCAACTGGTTATCAAGTTTTCCGTTAAAGAAATCTGATATTTAAGGAAGTTAATTGCTCAAAGAAGATTGCATAAAGAAAAAAAAGGGGCTTTATCCCCTTTATCATTTTAAGCAACAATCCTCAAAGCCCCTTTTCCCATGTTTCATGACGGATCCACTCCATTTCCAAAAGAAAGTTACCTTATGACCCTACAATCATTCTGTGAATATTTCATCAGAATCTGACAATAATTGTGGACTTTATCACATAAACAGGATTGTTTTGAATGAAAATCAATAGGCCCCTTTTCCTGTGTTTTCTGATGGATCAATTTCATTCCAAAAGGAACTTTCCTTACAACCCGACAATTGTCCTGTAAAATTTAAAAGACAACTTGATAATGATTGTGATCTTCATCACTTACACAAGAATGTTTTGAATGATAATCTGTAAGGCCCATTTTCCTGTGTTTCGAATGCCACAATTATCCCATGCATCTATGAAGAGAATCCAATAAAACTGTTGACTTTATTGTGTTAACAAAGTTTTAAATTCAAGTTCTCATAAGGCCCCTTTTTCCGTGATATTTTACTGTTGGTTTTATCATTCTATGAAAGTTAAAAGTGAATCCGATGAAATATTGGGAATTCATTATGTTTACTAGAATATTTTAAAAAAAAACATATGTCCCCTTTTTACATGATACTTTATGGATTGTACCCAGTTCTGAAAAGAACCATCTAAGTATTTGTACAATCATTCTGTGAAATTTTGAAGTGAATCCGGTGAAATCAAGGGACATCATTGTGTTGATCAGAATATTTAAGAGAGTTTTTTCATAAGGCCCCTTTTTATGTGACCCTTGCTATAGTCAGATCCACTGTCAAAATCAACAATTTGAATGATGGTACAATCAATCTGTTTAATCTGTGGAATTTATTGTGTTAATGAGTTTATAGTGAAATCTTCATAGGGCCCCTTTTCTCATGATACTTTACAGAACAAACCAAATTTCAAAAGGAACAATTCTAATGAAGGTAGAACCATTCTTTAAAAGTTAAAGAGAATCAATGAAAACAGTGGACTGAATTGTGTCAAGAATTTATGTAACAAAATTTTCATAAGGCCCCTTTTTCCGTGAAACTTAACAAATCAGACCCAATGTACAAAGGAACAATCCAAATGATAGTTTGAAGAAAATGATAAAGACTGAGGACTTTATTGTAATGATGATGTTTTGTAATAAAATTTTTATAAGGTCCCTTCTCTTGTGTCCCTTAACAAATCAGACCTAATTTACAAAGGAACAATCCAAATGATGGTACAATCATTCTATTAAAGTTTGAAGAGATTCTGATAAAAACTTAGGGCATTGTTGTGTTTATGAGGATTTGGTAATAATTTTTCATACAGCCCCTTTTCCTGTGATACTAGACAGATCAGGCCCAATTTGGAAAGAAACAATCCTTATGATGGTACAAACATTCTGTGAAAGTTTGAACAGAATCTGATGAAAACTGCAGACTTTATCTTGGTGTCAAATTTTTAAAATAAAATTTTCATAAGGCTCCTTTTCCTGTGATACTTGAAGGATCAGGTCTCATGTCAGCATCAACAATCGTGATTATTGTACAATGATTCTGTGAAAGTTTGAATAAAATCCAATGAAAGCTCTGGACTTGGTTACAAAGATTATAGATAAAATTCTCTAAAGGCCCCTTTTCCCATGATACTAGACAGATCACGCCTAATTTGAAAAAAAAGAATCCTCATGATGGAATAATCATTCTGTGAAAGTTTTAACAGAATCTGATGAAAACTGTTGACTTTATTGTGGTACAATGATTTTAAAATTAAATTTCATAATGCTCCTTTTCCTGTGATACTTGACGGATCAGGTCTAATGCAAACATCAACAATCATTATTAATGTACAATTATTCTGTGAATGTTTGAAGAAAATCCGATGAAAGCTCTGGACTTAGTAACAAGGATTTATAAATGAAATTTTCATAAGGCCCCTTTTCCTGCGCTTCTTGACAGTTCAAACCCTGTTATGTAAAGAATGATAGTTATGACCTTCCAATCATTCTGTGAAAGTTTCAACAAAATCTGATCAAAGCTGTGGGCTTTATTGCGTTAACAGGGTTTTATTAATTGAATTTTCATATAGCCCCTTTTCCCATGTTACTTGATGGATCTGAACCAATTCCAAAGGGAACTCTTCTTACAAAAGTATAATTATTCTGTTTGAGTATAAAGACAACCCCATCTCATCTTTGGACTTACAAGCATTAATTAAGATATTTTTAATTGAATTTTCCTAAGGCCCCTTTTCCTATGTTTCTCAATGGATCAGACCCAATTGGAAAGGAACAATCCTTATGATGGTACAATCATCATGTGAAAGTTTGAAGTCAATCAGGTGAAATCTAGGGCCATTACGTGTTAACTAAGATTTTTTTTATTAAATTTTCATAGGGCCCCTTTTCCCATGAAACTTGATGGATCAAACCTACTTCCGAAAGGACAATCCATTTAATGTAATAATCATTCTGGGAATGTTTGAAGAGAATTTGTTGAAAACTATGGACTCTATTGTGTTTACGAGGACTTTTTCAATCCAGTTTTTATCGGGCCCCTTTTTCCCGTGGTCCTTGACTGATCATACCAAATTTTGAAAGGAACAATTCTTATGATGGTACAATCATTCTGTGAAAGTTTAGAGTCAATCAGATGAAAACTGTGGACTCTAGAGTGTTAACAAAGATATTTGAATTAAATTTAAATAAGGCCCTTTTTCCTATGTTTCTTGAGGAATCATATCCCATTCCAAAAGGTACAATCCTTATGATGGTAGAATCATTCTGTGAAAGTTTGAAGAGAATCCGTTGAAAATTGTTGGCTCTAGATTATTAATGAGAATTTTTTATTAAACATTTCATAAGGCCCCTTTTCCCGTGTTTCCTGATGGATCTGACCATATTCCCATAGGAACAATCCTTATGATGGTACAATCATTCTGTGAAAGTTTAAATACAATCTGATGAAAACTGTGGAAACTAGAGTGTTAACAAGAATTTTTTAATTAAATTTTCATAAGGCCCCCTTTCCCCTGTATCAGGACAGATCAGACCAATTTTCGAAAGGAACGATCCTTATGATGGTACAATCATTCTGTGAACGTTTGAATAGATTCAAATGAAAACTGTGGACATTATCGCATAAACGAGGATTTTTAATGGAATTTTAATTAAATTTTCATAAGCCCCTTTTCCCATGTTTCTTGACGGATCATACCAAATTTCGAAAGGAACGATCCTTATGTTGGTACAATCATTCTGTGAAAGTTTGAAGAGAATCAGATGAAAACTGTGACTCTATCGCGTAAACGAGGATTTTTAATTGAATTTTTAATGAATTTTCATTAGGCCCCTTTTCCCGTGTTTCTTAAAGGAGCATACCCATTTTCGAAAGGAACGATCCTTATGATGGTATAATCATTCTGTAAAAGTTTGAAGAGAATCTGATGAGAACTTTGGACTCTATCGCGAAAAACCAGGATTTTTTAATTAAATTTTCATAAAGCCCCTTTTCCCATGTTTCTTGACGGATCATACCCATTTTCGAAAGGAACGATCCTTATGATGGTTCAATCCTTCTGAGAAAGTTTGAGGAGAATCCGATGAAAACTGTGGACTCTATCGCGTAAACGAGGATTTTTAATTGAATATTTAATGAATTTTCATAAGGCCCCTTTTCCCGTGTTTCTTGGCGGATCATACCCATTTTCGAAAGGAACAATCCTTATGATGGTACAATCATTCTGTGAAAGTTTGAAGAGAATCCGATGGAAACTGTGGACTCTATCGCGTAAACGAGGATTTTTAATTGAATATTTAATGAATTTTCATAAGGCCCCTTTTCCCGTGTTTCTTGACGGATCATACCCATTTTCGAAAGGAACAAACCTTATGATGGTACAATTATTCTGTGAAAGTTTGAAGAGAATCCGATGAAAACTGTGGACTTTATCGCGTAAACGAAGATTTTTTAATTAAGTTTTAATAATGCCCCTTTTCTCGTGTTTCTTGACGGATCTGACCCAATTTCGAAAGGAACAATCCTTATGATGGTACAATCATTCTGTGAAAGTTTGAAGAGAATCCGATGGAAACTGTGGACTCTATCGCGTAAACGAGGATTTTTAATTGAATATTTAATGAATTTTCATAAGGCCCCTTTTCCCGTGTTTCTTGACGGATCATACCCATTTTCGAAAGGAACAATCCTTATGATGGTACAATCATTCTGTGAAAGTTTGAAGAGAATCCGATGAAAACTGTGGACTTTATCGCGTAAACGAAGATTTTTTAATTAAGTTTTAATTAGGCCCCTTTTCCCATGTTTCTTGACGGATCTGACCCAATTTCGATAGGAACAATCCTTATGATGGTACAATCATTCTGTGAAAGTTTGAAGAGAATCCGATGAAAACTGTGGACTTTATCGCGTAAACAAGGAAAAGTTTAACGGACGGACGACGGACGGACGTACGGACGGACGCACGGACGGGAAAAAGCCATCGATATAGCTCTAGTGGCCTTCGGCCAGTAGAGCTAAAAAGATCCGTAGGATCAAAAGGGTAAAGCTATTTTTTGTATTTATTATTTTCCATAGTTAGAAGAAAAAGTGTAAGGGACAACCCATGGACCTGGGGCGCTCTGCTTGGTCCCAAAATTCATTTGACTTTAAAGTACAGTAATGATAGTGTATTATATATCTACCGAATAGTAAAAAATTAGACTCGACGGGAAAAAAACCCGTATCATACTTGTACTGAACTGATTCGATATGGTTAGATGACGCCATTTTCACGGTAAAATGACTTCATGCCAAGCATACCGTTATTGTAATTTTTTAAAAGGGTTCATTTCGTTAGCTTCTTTCAATCTTTTATAATATAAAATCCTTGGTATATGATGAATGGAATATTACGATGAAGTAGTGCATTTATTTCTCGTCGCGAGGGAAAATTATGATATTTCATTCGACCTTCGGACCCGTAAAATATCCAAATTTTCCCACGCGACTGGAAATCATTACACGATTTTGTCTTTATAACAACTATCCTGTGTATCGAAGTAATGAAACACATCCATAAAATGCCATTTACAACGGTTTCGTTTTAACCCTTGTCATGCTAAATACAATCCTATTCTGAATTGCAGTAAAATCAAAGGACTGAAAGCACTGTTAACAATTATTATAGGTCAGTATTTCTTTTTGGAATTTGATTTGATAAACAACTAATGCTTGAAAGGAACAAACAGGTGGTGAGGACTAAGATCAGACTGCACTTATGTGCAGGCTGACCTTTGTCCGTACTCCTGCCTAAACCGGACTATTCTGGGTTCAGCATGTCAAGGGTTAATCTCCCTACAAAAGGTAGTCAGTGAATGAACTCTTAAGCTGGAGAAAGTCAGTAGAGGATAATATAATTTATTGTTATAATTTTTCCTTTTAAGTTCTGAGATACCATTAGTTGGACACCCAGCTGATTTATGCTATAGATGACCTATTGATATCAGAAGTAATCATCGAATTATAGTGAAACAAGCAAGAAAGGATGCACAGCAGTAATGGCGCCGGAAAATATCATTGGAAATATCCTAATATGAATAAATGTAGTGAATAGATAACAGATTCGCAGCGAATATTCTTGATATTTGTCTCCCACCAATGGTTGGATTATCGTAAACCTATCTTGGATGAGCACCTGGAGGCTCGGAAAGGACGAAGTGATGGTAGTGGTGTGAGAAATACCAGAAATCTATAATTAGGTGTACCAGCCGCCTCGTTATGACTGAAATACTGTTTAAAGTGGCGTTAAACCTCATTCAATAAATAAATGAATATACATTAATAAACGGGTAGACTGATAAACGTCACTGGCAAAGATAATACCGGGATACCTCGTTACGTGTTTGCTTCGTGACAAACGAGTAAAGGGGAACTTTAAAAGAAAAACCGATGCGAAAAAAGCGCAAACGAACCTTCGACGAATGTAATTATGACCAAAGTCACAATGGATCTGCTCCGTAGTCTATTGACAGAATTAGAAAAATGAACCCTAATGGTGACCGCATACGTAGAGATCCCATTAATGCCTACCCCACCATCCACCCCTAACAAGCAACTTCTCCTTTTCTCACAATGTTTTCTACCTCATGTGTTCCTTATTCTTATTTTAACTATTTATTGTCGTCTGTAACCACTGCCAATTTGGACCAGGATATTTTTGTCGTTTGGAAATGAATTTAAAGCGCAAATGTATGAATCCTTGCAAAAACTTGGCTTGCCAAAATACAGACATGTGTCAGACCACCTACTCTCATTCCTGTGAAGCCATTTTAAAGAAATATTTTGGGGACAAAAAGAAATATGTATTCACAGGTAAAATAACACTGCTTAATATCAAAGCGGTATTTCCTTTCGAAGTGAGTTGGCCTGACCAAAGGAATAATTGGGCGGGGCCAACGATTGGTAAATTTCCAGATGACAAAATGGTTCAAATTCAAAGAAGTTAAAGACAATCGTTTTGTTGAAGAAATTTCAAAATCCTTTGTCATTTTAGGTAGAAAGCATTTGGTATAACAAGCACTTTCTCTATCTTCCACATTTTTCTTTGGGTCCGTAAAAGTATTGGAATCGGGTTGGAAAGCATTTCATCATGACGTGCTTATTTTACGACGGACAGAAAATTTTATTGCTAGACTTATACAAAGTACATCGTCACATATAAATATATTACAAAACATATTCTTATATAGGTTACAAATAAATATTTGCATTCTTTAAATACTTTTTTTTTCGTTCGGTGCGATATAACATGCCTAGGCGTCATCATTTGTCAAATAATAAGCCCTTCAACTGTTGATATTTTCAGGTTAAGACCATAAAAAACAATTTATAGCTATTTCTTTCTAACTTCTGAGAGCTAGGTGTCTGTTTTTGATCAGTGAAGCAGACGACAATGACAAAATATGTTTTCAAAATTGCGTGCCATTGAAAAAAGTGAGTGGTTTAAGCCATTACCAGACAGCAGAATTTTACACTGATCCAAATCGAAAAGAGTTGCAGACGGCAAATTAAAAGTTAATGGAATTGTAGTCGGTTTTTTCAAGTTTCTTGGTAAAAATATTGTTCAAAATGAAGAAATTTTGCTCGTTGCAGGAAATTTAGTGTAGGAAAATATTGTCGAAAAGGAGAATTTACATTGATAAATCAAAGCGCTGAAAGCCTGAGATATGTATACAGAAGATATATAATCTGGACAGAAAAAGTTTGATGGTAGGAATATCGGAGGTGCCACCTTCTACCAAAATCTACTGTCGATTATGCGCAGATCTGCCAATTTGTGCGCTAGGGGACACAACTTGCCCGCAATAATTTTCATCCCGTTGAGGTATTGTAACGATATATTTACATGTATAAATCGTTACATATTTTTCACCCGATCAAAGCTTTGAAGGGATCTGATAAAGCCCACCCAAGGATCCTACCTGTGAATTTTGGTTGAGTTTGGTTGAATTATGTTCAGTACTTTCTGAGAAGAAGCTTTTTAAAGTAAAGTCGACAGACGGACGGACGGACGAGGGACATCACATCATGACAAAAGCTCGTTGGCTTTCAGCCAGTTGAGATAGCGAGAGAGAGCTAGAGAGTGGGAGAAATGGGTAGCCAGGTTCGAACTAGGAGGCTCTTGCGTGCGATGTGAGTATTCTACCACACAGACCAATTTCGTTATGTAAATATACGTTTTATAATCTCCAGAGAAAGAGGGCGAGAGAGGGCGGGCGGTCGTTTACCAGGTTAACATGATTATGTACACCTCTCAAAAGTGGTATGTAGACGTTGCATCCTTTGGGTAGAGTTCGGAGGTAAAAATATATAGACACTAAGTCCGAGCACGACTAAACTGTTTTCAGACAGTGCGAATATGATCCTATGAATGACCAATTAATTTGATTAAAAAAAAACATTCCAATCGTCTGTAAAACCGACAGCTTCGCTTATCAGCTTTATACAGCAACTTCGTCTAACCGGACCGTTTTAACAATGTTACTCTAGAATAAGTAATATTATTTTGGTATGAAACAAACACCTTATTTTTTCTTGACAATATGAAATGATTATATATGTTTAATAATTTACAATGTATTAAATATCTCCATTCAATCGTCAAGTTTTGATAATTTTGCCAAATTCAGAGCACACACACGAAAGTACTCTACATCGAGCAGACAGCTTTCAATGAGTCATATCTCGCCTTCGTCCTTCTCGCCTCAATCGGGCGTATTGATTTATGGTCAGATCCGATCTACTTTTCAAGCGACAGAAGATCACATTGATTGCGGTAGATGTTTTCACATTATGTTTTCACATTAAACTCTGCATGGGTTTGAATTTTTAGCATTGTAACTTTAGCCTCAGATTGCTTACGCAATCTCAGGCTATAAATAATATATTCCAATTCAAGCGCTCTTCGAATTTTCGTCTGCGGTTTCATTTCATTAAGACCAGTCTAAAATAAAGTCGTCAGGTAATTGTTAAAGATGCTTTTATACATCCGTTTGATCCTGTTTTGCTCTGTCTGTACGCATCTCTATCCTGTCTCTCAAATTATTCCAATCATTCGCATTTCTTTCCTGATTTTTGTGTTCTTCTGTCTATCTCTAATTCCATCCTCTCCTCCTGCTCAGTTTTCTTCTTTCTTCCAAATGTCAATGTTCTATTTTTTTCCTTCCTTCCTTCCTTCTTTCCTTCCTTCCTTCTTTCATTCCTTCCTTTATTCATTTATTTATTCGTCCAATCGTTCATCCATTCATTCATCCATTCCTACATTCATTCTTTCATTCATTTCTTCCAATTTTAGTCTTTAGAAAGATAGAGTGAATTGTTCTTTTGGGATAAAACGTTTGTTCATAAGTTTCAATAAATTACAATTGGTATTACAAGAGTTATAAATCAAAGGACTGAAAGTACTGAGAAGTTGTAATGCCCTGAAAGGGCCATAACTGTGGAATTCGGTTCAAATTCATTTATTACTTTCCGAGTAAGCCTCCCTCCTTTAAACTTAAACCAGCATTCCCATTCGTGTACATATATGCTTGAATAACGCACAAAAATATAAATCCACATACAGAAATCAGAAACTAGCATTGTCTTAACCCATTCCCAGACAGTGACGCTTTTAAATGGCCTTCATTATGGAAGCTTTGGAAAACATTATGGAAAATGAAGAAATTGCTTGTTACAAGCAATCAATTTCTTCATTATCCACAATGTTTCAACTTACGATTGTCGTCTGCTACTTCTTTGAATTTGGACTGGTCTAAAATTTTATCGTGTTGGAATGGGTTATAAGCTCGTGCCACGCACAGCAAAATTAGAATTTTCAAGCATAACATTCTCCTTTTGATCAACTGTAATACATGGACTCCTTTTAGACTCTTGAAAACAGAAAATAACAGCCTCTACAGTAAAAAATCAATGACCATGATGATTATTTGACCCTAAACTCGGCCAATTCTCTAGCATCGAGCGAAAAAACAAAAGCTTACAAATTTTTGTACCTTATTGTGTGGGACTATTTGTGCGGAAGTATACAAAATCGCTGCGTGCTCAAAATTTTGTTCATGGAGTTATAAATATTTTTTCTACCAATCAGAACGCTCGTTTTTGATAGACGAAACTAAAAGCTAAATTATCTTTCAATGAAATAAGACAATATTTCGATTAAAATAGAATGGGTTGTTAAAGATTCTATTGGACGACAATAACAGTCTAGTATTTTATGGCTAACCGTCACTGTTTCTTTTGATGTATGCACGTCACACGTTTTGTTTACACAGTGATATTTTACAGCCACTAAATATTGTTAAAATGTCTTAAAATAGCCTTAGAGAGAATGACGGAAGCCTCCGCTAACATTAAAAAATGGTGAGGTATTGGCATTTTGATAGTTTTAAGAACTATGTAAAACCGTGAGTATCTTTTTAAAACCCGCGATGGCTTAGTATATCTGGTAAACGTCACATCATATATTTACGGTAAATCATCACAATGTAATTGCTCCAAATAAATGAATTTTTAATGGTTATCCTCTGAAAAAGAGTACTTGAAACATGTGAAATCTTTCCAACTGGAAATAAAACACAAGTATTCAGCTATTTTATCCCTAGACACGATTTATAGACAGAAACGATTACCACCACACCTTTATAAGGTCTTGAGAAAATGCTTTAGACTTTGATAAATACCTCATCCTGTAAATAAAAAGCAGTGTGCAATACATCGACATAAAGTCATGCACTCAAACCTCAATCCATTGTCACACACTTCAACGTGTTAACCCCCCCCCCCACTCCCCCAAAGAAAAAGCTAAGGAAAATAATTTCTTCAATGTCCATTATGTTTCTTCCCTAAAACGCAAAGCGTTTTTGAATTTCACTAACTTTATATAGTCATATTCGACAATTTCAATTTTTAGCCATCATTGTTTTTAAATGGCTATTACCGTTTAAGAAATTGTCTATAACGATACCTGTAATGATTCATCTTTCTTATTTTTGCTTATCAGTGATGGAATTTCATGTGTATTTCTTGTGTTAGATTCGGATGTTTTCTTCAATATTATCCGGTGACGGTAAACTTCACAAAGAAAATGAAGCTCGTAACGAAAATCAATCACAGAGATGGTGATGGTTGGCCATTAGAAACCAGGCTTGTGCTGGCCCTTAAGCCCTCTTTGCAAAAATATCAAGAAATTTGATAAATAAAAAAACGTATTCGTTGAGTCAATAAAGTTTCCATTTTCATTCAATGTTAGTTTGAAATGTCTAACTTTTTTATTCAAATATTACATAAGGAAAGTAACCTTTCAGACTTTTACCTGAATTGATATTTCTGTCTCTCAACAAAGGTAATAGCTTTTTAGTTCCTAGAACAATGGAAGTAGCCCTTTATAACAACAATCTTTGTCAGATTTATACATTTATTTTACTTAAAAACACATAAATTTGGATTTCACAAATAGATATCGTCGGTGGGCGACCGAAATGTCGCTAACAGGCTTGAAAGAGACTGTATTTACAAAAACTTGGTCGCCAGTTGACGAGTTATTGACCGTAATTAGCTATTAATTACTAAACTGTTTCCCGTTACAAAGTAATGTATACCACTTATATCAATTGAATAAAATTCATTCTTATATTACAAAAATTTACTTCATTATCGAACTCTTTTTCATGCAAATTATTTGTAGACAGATCGAGAGGATTAACAAATCGCAATGTATCATTGCGAAAAATGCTAAACCTTTTTTCACTTGAAAGTCATAATTTATAAGTTATAAATCTGTCGCTTGTGAAATGTGACTATTTTCTAATATACATATGGATGAAACTATACGTACCATTGACCAAAGACCATTGATAGGGAATCACTTGTTGCGTGGAAGTTCCTTTAATAGAGGCTGCCTAAAAACGCTAGGAATGAGAAAACGCAATCAATCATTTAAGTTCGTTTTTTGTGTTTAACATATTTTTCGTAAGCTAATTTAAAACTTGTGTAAACTTCCTACGTATGCAATTCTTACGGTTCCTCTGTAAAAAAAAAAAAAAAAAAAAAAAAAAAAAAATCACATTAGAATTTTAACTAGGTTTTATAAATAGAGGATATTTAATAAGTCGTCATGAAATACCGAATTGATTATCACGTTTAATCCCTGGTTTTTACGTCCCTGTGTTTTTATGCTTGAGAAAACATTGTCAAAAAAGAAGAAATTGCTTGTTACAAGCAATTTCTTCTTTTTCCACAATATTTTCTACACTACAGAATGAATAATATTCAAATAAATTGAACTTAAAATTGTCGTCTGCAAGACCTTTGAATTTGGACCAGTCTAAAATTTGAAAAACTGATAGGGTTAAACGAGTCTCCAATATACGATGGTATAGAGGTGACAAGTGCAGTTTTTGATGGACTCCGTATGCGTCCATCAGTGTTACCAAGTTTAGAAAACCCAGTATGATGTTATTAGGTTAGAAGAGAGGTAGTGCCCAGTTAGGTTCGTTTTATTATTTTTTCACAACCAGTCTCCCACATACAACCGAACATTTTGAAAACGGCAGAAAACGGGTATTCTATATAATTCGTAGAACGCGTAATGACTCCACTTAAATACGAAAACACCTACTAATAATCCGCTTTCTATAGTGTAGATGCAAGTTACTTATCATATTTCCATCGTACAAATGACGAGTGTAACAATGGCATTTTTGTGATCCTGCTCAGGACTCTAGAATAGAAAAAGTCCTGTATTACTTACTAAACGAACCAGGCTAGGCGAGAGGTTATGCTTAAAAAAAATTATCTTTATGAAAATTGCCATTTTGTACACTAAAATTGGCATATCACTCTAATATGCTAACACTGACGCCCATCATCAGTACTTTCAGTGCTTTGATCTTTATGTAGACCTAAAAAAAATAACCAAACTCGTAAATGTTCATAGAAGTGACATTTGCGGGTTTTTTATTTAGACCTATCTAAAAAACACCATAAACATCTTTTTCGTTTTATATCAAACGAATCCGATTTAAAGAACGGTTATAACACCATTTCACTTTTCTGTTTGCATAAAAAAAAAGAAAAAAAAAGAAAGAAAACGAATTGCTATCTCGTGGGAACGAGATCCCAGCCAATTAAAGCAGGTCTCTATGTCGTGATCATCCAACCGGGTTACTTTTCAACGCGGCATCCGTTTTTTAGTTATAAATAGCTTAGATAAATAAAGACCGACTTTGATTTGCTGTGTATCTAGTTCCCACGAGATATTAAAAAAAACACACAAAAAACCTTGTTTTAACCGTTCTTTAAAACGATTTTTAATGATAAAAAATATCAAGTATTGCTATAAAAGAAAACTATAAAACGAACTTTTCTAGTTTGTTACGATATATCTCTAAAATAAAAAAGAAAAAAACACAAAAAACTCACATGTCACCTCTATGCCACCGTACCAATAAAACTTAGGGATTATCTATTATATTGAGTTTAAAAAAAATTAAGTAACATCACGCGTATAATATCAAAAATATTTAACGTGTTGATTTATCTCCCGCACCGTAGGTCATATTATAAATGTTTTGCATGGTCCCTGTGCTCGATTATGGGGCGACTTCATACTATGTGTCGATTCCGGGCTAAGCCTTATACTGTTTGAATTCTACAAAGTCGTCTCTTTGAGTTATTGAAAAACAACTATTAAAGAATGTAAGTAAAGTCTCTAATATACTCAACATTCTTATAAAAGTACAGTAGATCAAACTTATTTTGTGCCGTTTTTACAAAGTGTTTGTCTCTTAACCCTTTCCTGTACAGTCCCTGGTTTTCACGTCCATGTGATTTCATACTTGAGATATTATTGTGAAAAAACAAGAAATTACTCGAAACAAGTAATTTCTTCCGTTCTCACACTGTTTTCTACCACATAGGATGGTTTTGTTTTATACAGCACTCACTTTTCAGTGATATTCACTGAATCAGCTCTTGTGAAAAGCTGAATATATATTTTCCTTTTTGGTCTTCGAATTAGTCATTGCACTTGAATAAACTTTCAAAATGACCCAGAAAATAAAATGGACACCTTTATATTCTTAATTTCTGACTTGAAAAGGGGGGGGTCGTCTTTCTAGAGATAACGACTTAATTTAAACTGCCGCACCCGGCAATGGTAGACTGGTACCACTGTCGACTTTAACAAAGCCGGCTTTGTTAAAGTCGACTGCGGTACCGATCTACCGGCAATGGTTCTATAATCTTTTTATTATTGAGAGGAAATTGATATTTAAAGAAAGAAAGGTGTCTGTTTTCTAGTTTTGCTTTGTGTATAAGGACCTTTTGTATTTATAAATTAACTATTCTAATCCTAATAAAAACGAGAAGTCTCGAATCAACTAGTCTGGCTGTTCACGTATCAATCGCTTGGTCAACCAAGGACGGTATGTCGTAAGTGGGCGAGCAACATGTCGTAAATACAGCGTGAACAAAGCTGTGGTTACGGTCTTTTACTCGCCCAACATGACGATATACATGTATGCTATAAATGTTCAACCTATTAAAGGGTGAAAGGTCAAAAGTGTCATAAATCAATTAAGATTTGTCATATTTATTGTAATCCGTTTTCATATAGTTAACTTCTAACTTTGATAATCGGTATTCGTGCTCACAGAATGATATTACAATAAAAACATTATGAGAATAAGAAAAAATATCCTCAGGGTCAAAAGGGTAAAGCTATTTTTGTATTGAGATCAGATTTATAACGCCGTTTATTATTTTCCATAGTTAGAAGAATCACAAAAACTGTAAGGGACAACCCATGGACCTGGGGCGCTCTGCTAGGTCCCAAAATGCACTTGTCTCAAAAGTATAGTAACGATAATGTATTGTATATCTACCGACTTGTAAAAAATAGACTTGAACTGAACTGATACGATTTGGTTAAATGACGCCATTTTCCTGGTAAAATGACCTCACGCCAAGCAAACCGTTATTGTAAATTTTTAAAAGGGCTCATTTCGTTAGCCTCTTTCCATCTTTTATAATAAAAATTCCTTGGAATATGGTGAATGGAATATTACGATGAAGTAGTAATTCAAAAACCTTGCATTTGATTCTCGCCGCGAAGGAAAATTTGATATTTCACTCGACCTTCGGTCTCGTAAATATCCAAATTTTCCCACGCGACTGGAAACTATTACAAAATTTTGTAACTAAAACGATATATTACCTGTGTATCGAAGTAATGATACTCATCAATAAAATGCCATTGACATCGGTTTCGCTTTAACTCTCGTCATTTTGAATAAATCCTATTCTGAACTGCAGTAAAAATCAGAGGGCTGAATGCACTGTTAACAATAGTTATCGGTCTGTATTTCTTTTGAAAATTGATGTAATGAACAACTCATGCTTGAAAGTAACAAACAGGTGGTGTGGACTAAGATCAGACTGCACTTATGTGCTGGCTGATCTTTGTCCATACCTCCTGCCAAAACAAGACTATTCTGGGTTCAGCACGCATAAGGTTAATATCCCTACATAAGGTAATCGGTGAATGAACTCTTAAGCTGGAGAAAGTCAGTAGAAGATAATATGATTTATTGTTATAATTTTTCCTTTTAAGTTCTGAGATACCATTAGTTGGACACCCAGCTGATTTATGCTACAGATGACCTATTGATATCAGAAGTAATCATCGAAATATAGTGAAACAAGCAAGAAATGATGCATAGCATTAAGGGCGCCGGAAATTATTTTAAGAAATATACTAAAATGACTGAATGTAATGATTGGATAAGACTGCGGTCATAGTGCAGTGGTAGCGCGTAGGAATCCTAGTTCGATCCCCGGCCGCAGCGAATATTCATTCCGATATTTGTCTCCCACCAATGGGTGGATGATCCTTAACCTGTGCGGGATGAGGAGCTTGAGGCTCGGAAAGGATGTAGTGGTAGTACTGGTGTAAGAAATATCAGAAATCTATGGTTATGTGCTCCAGCCGCGATATGACTGAAATGCTGTTAAAAGTGGCGTTAAAACCTTATTCAATCAGTTAATCAATCTAAATATATAGATGAATAGACAGACGGACAGACAGACTATAAGACGACACTGGCAAGGATTGTAAAGGGGTACGTCGTTACGTGTTAGCTTTATGACACACGCTCAAAAGGGAACGCCATAAGAAAATCTATGAAAAAAGCGCAATCCAGCCTTGGACGAATGTAACTATGAGCCAAAATCAAAATGGATCTGCTCCGTGGTCTAATGGTAGAATCAAGAAAATAAATCCTAATGGTGACCGGATCCGTAGAGACCCCCATGGGTGCCTACCCCCCTCCCCCCACATCCATCCCTAACAAGCAACTTCTCCTTTTCTCACAATGTTTTTATACCTCATATGCTTCTTCTTTTTATTCTTACTAATTTTGTTTTGTCGGCTGTAACAAGTGCTAATTTGAATCGGTTTGTTTTTCATCATTTGGAAATGGGTTAAAGCGCGAATGTATGAATGCTTGCAAAGACTTCGCACGCCAAAATACAGACAATTTTAGATCAGACCACCTAATCATTTTTCTGTGAAGCCACTTTATAGAAAAATCTAAGGGACAATAAGAAATTAGTATTCACAGGAAACTCACTCATTCCAAATAATGATTGCTCCCCCCCCCCCAAAAAAAAATTGCATACTCACCACCACCCCCGAAAATACAATAACTCTAAATAATCGCTTGTAAATGTTTGAATTTCGACAAATCTCGCGTTCTATCAACTGGTAAAGATTAAAAAATGATTAATGCACATTATCTAATTGACCTATTAAATGATTCATCGAATCATTTATTCAGATCAGAAATTTGTCTTGGCCGACATTGGCCGCAATTTGTGTGAAACATTTTTGTTGGTTTTGAGACTTATTAGAGCTGTAGTTACGACCAACCATTCTACTTTTTTGTCAAACTCTACTGGCCATAAATGTTACAAAATAACGCTGCTTAAAAGCAAAGCGGTACTTCTTGTTGGTGTCAGTGGGCCGGACCAAAGGAATTAGTGGGCGGGGCCAGCAATTGGTCAATTACTAGACGACAAAAAGGTTCAAATTCAAAGAAGTTAAAGACAGTCGTTTTGTTGCAGAAAATTTTAAATCCTTTGTCATTTTAGGTAGAAAAGCATTGTGTAAGAAGCATCTTCCATTTTTTCCTTGGGTCCGTAAAAGTAGTGTTTATTTGGAAGCGAGTTTAAAGCATTTTATCATGACGTGCTTATTTTGCGTTCGGAGCGATATAACATACATAGGCGTCTACATTTGTCAAATTATAAGCCCTTCATCTGTTGATATTTGCAGGCTTAGTCCGTAAAAAACAATTTATAGCTATTTCTTTCTAACTTCTCAGAGTTAGGTGTCTGCTTTAGATCAGTGAAGCAGACGACAATGACAAAATATATTTTCGAAATTGCGTTTTAAAATTCATTAACGGGCAAAATGAAAGATTAAAAAAAGCGGAATGATGCTTCGAAATCATTGGAATTAATACAGCCGAGAACATCGTCCTATTGATAAAGTGAGTTCTTATCAGACAGCAAAATTTTCCACTGGTCCAAATTGAAAGGAATTGCAGACGACAAATTGAAAGTTAATGGTATTGTAGTCGTGAGGGTTTTTGTTGTTGTTGTTGTTGTTTTGTTGTTTTGTTGTTGTTGTCTTTTTAACTACCTGGCAAGAAAAAATTGTTCAAAATGAAGAAATTTCTCTCTTCCTGCTCCGTTTCCTTCCAAATGTCAATTCGTTCTATTTTTTCATTCATTCTTTCCTTTCTTTCTTCTTTCTTTCCCTCCTTCCTATATTTATTTATTCATTCGTTCAACCATTCATTTATTCATTCCTACATTCATTTTTTTCATTTATTTCTTCCATTTTTAGTCTTTAGAAATGTAGAGTAAAATGTTCTTTTGGTATAAAACGTTTATTCATAAGTTTCAATAAATTACAATGGGTATTACAAGAGTTATAAAAAAGGGTCAAATCCTACTGCAAGGTACCACCAACTACAACCCGGGTTTTCACAGGATTTAATGTGTTATAGAACAAGAATCACGTGTAAACTCATTTATCTTGTCTAATCCATCATTGTTTATGGGAGCTAAAAAGTCTTTAGTGTCCCTAAAATAAAAGGATTAGCCCTTGGCAAGCTTTATCAAAATTTCATTAAGACCAAAGCGCTGAAAGCACTCGAAGAGCTTATTATGGGTCAACTTTTTAAAAGATAGTTAAAAGAAAAATCATGTTAAAGGGGGTTTATCTTTGTCTATGTTTCCAGGGATGTTCCGGGTTCATGATGACAAGAATCAACATACTTCGCTTTGAAAAAAGTTGTTATACATTTTCCCCTTTATAATAATTTAATTTTTAGTTTCGTCTACCAAAAACGAGCGTTCTGATTGGTCGAAAAACTTTATTTATAACTCCAGCGATTTTGTATGCTTCCGCACAAAATAGTCTCATACAAAAAGGTATCAAAATTTGTAAAGCTTTTTTTTTTCGCTCTATGCTATTAAATTATAAGAAATGAAGAGAATATTTATTGTTTTCATGGAGGTATGAACCGAAAAACCTAAACACACTGTATAAATACGCGAAGCGGATTCATACATTGTGTGATTAGGTTTTTCGGATCATACCTCCATGAAAACAATAAATATTCTCTTCATCTCTTAACAAGATGTATTTTCCTTAACCCCATTCTCACACAATGACGCATTTTGACGCCCACCAAGAAAAGCAATTGGGAAAACATTGTGTAAAGTGTAGAAAATGCTTGTAACAAGCAATTTCTTAATTTCATACAATGTTGTATTTTTAACTAGAACGTTGAAAAAATCTAAAATTTCATTAGAATTAAATTAACGTCTGCAACTCCTTTCAATTTGGACGAGCCTAACATTTTGTCATCTGATAAAGGGTTGTTGATATTCCTCTTTCAAAAATAAAACATTGTATGGAAATTATTAATACAATAATGATTGTAAATCAAAGTACTGAAAGTACTGTAGGCTAGTAAAGCATGGTTTTGTTAAGTAATCCTCTTTGTCAAAGGTTATCATGTTAAATAACCTTGGTCAAAGTAACCCAAGAGTTAACCCATTACAACGTGTCAAAGAGCAGCCGTCATAGCGCAGTTGGTAGCACGTCGGACTGTCAATCTAGAGGTCCCGGGTTCTATCCCCGACGGCGGCACTCATCCTCTCCGACTACTTGTCTCTCACCAATGGGTCGATAATCGTACACCTATGTGGGATAGCAGCTGGAGCCTAGAAAAGGATGTAATGGTAGTAATGGTGTGAAAAATACCAGGATTCCATTGTTAGGTGCTCGAGCCGCCGCGACATAACTGAAAGATTGTTGAAAGCGGCGTAAAACCCCATTCAAACAAACAACGTGACAAAATCTTATACTGGTTCAAATTGAAAGAAGTTGTAGACGACAATTTCAAGATAGTGGAATTTTGAAGAAACGTTGTGGGCATTGAAGAAATTGCATGTTACAAGCAATTTCTTCAATGTCCACAATGTTTTCCAAAACATTTTTCTTGAGATGCTTAAAAAAGCGGAATTGAGTGGGAATGGGTTAGATAGCATGCTTTTGAAAGAGTGCAATACAATTTGAATAAAGTTAGTTATATTCTTAAAATACACCAGAACTACTTTTTTATGGTGTATGTATTCAACTGATTAGTGGTTGAGCCTCAAGTGGCAGTTTGCATCCATTGAACTTTGAGATTCCCTCAAAATTTTGTCTGTTAACTTAAGCTATCAAAGCTGAACCTACATTAATTCTTTCATTCATTTCTTCCATGTTTAGTCTTTAGAAAGATAGAGTAACATGTTCTTTTGGTATGACGTTTGTTCATAAGTTTCAATAAATTACAATTGGTATTACAAGAGTTATAAAAAAAGGGTTAAATCTTACTGCAATGCACCGCCGACGTCAACACGGGTTTTCACTGGAATAAATGCTTTTCTTTTATATTTGATAGATTTGTTTGTTTGAATCGGGTTTTACGTCGCTTTCAACAATTTTTCAGTTATAGCGCGGCGGCTGGAGCACCTAACAATGGATTCCTGGTATTTCTCACACCAGTACCGCCATCACATCCTTTCCTAGCCTCGAGCTGCTATCCCTCATAGGTCTTCGATTAACGACCCATTTGTGAGAGACAAATAGTCGGAAAGGATTAGTACCACCGTCGGGGATCGAACCCGGGACCTCTAGATTGACAGTCCGATATATTTGATAGAGTAAGAATCACTTGTATACGTATTTATCTTGTCTAACCAATCATTGTTTATGGGTGCTATGAAGATAGATTCACACAACATTGTGAGTAATCAAAAGTCGATTCGGTCTCTGCATAGTTTCCTGTTCACAATATTTTGTATCAAAGTAGGTAAATAGCACTAATCAACCATTTCCTGTTTTTTTTATTGTTGTTGTTTTGTGTTTTGGGGGGTTTTTTTTTTTTGTTTTTGTTTTTTGTTTTTTTTCAAAATTTCAGACCTGTCCAAATTCAAAGGTTTTGCAGACGACAAATCAAAGTCGATTTTATTCAAAAAATTATCGTGCTGTTAAGTAGAGAGTATTATTGAAAGAGAAAAAATAGCCCGTCACAAGCAATTTCTTCTTTTTCCACAATGTTTTCTCAAGTATAAAACACGGAGCGTAAAACAAGTATTGAACAGGGAAGGGTTCAATATCACCAAAGACAAAACTGACTATTTGCTCTTTTTCACTATACTTGTCTCTCACCAGTGGGGGGATTATCGTAAACCTAAGTTGGAGAGCAGCTGGAGGATAGGAAAGAATATAATGTTGGTACTGGTGCGAGATATTCCAGGAATTCATTGTTAGGAAAATTGTTTAAAGCGGCGTTAAACCCCATTCAAACAAACAAATAAACCTTTTAAACTATAGATTCAAATACACCTAAATCTATGTGGTCCATATAATGATCATTCTACTCTTCTATTAACCCATCCTATCTCATCTGCAACCTGAAGATCGAATAATTTTTATTTCATACAAAAAAAAAAAAAAAGATAAAACAGAATTAAATATCTTATCTCACAATAATTTCAATAACGAGATATTGTTGATTAAACAATAATAATCATACCGTCGGTGGGCCCGTGAAATTTCGTAACTACAACTTTCTTAATGCTCGCCCACCTAAGAAACGAATTAAAAAACCTTAGATTCTAATAACAAGTGTGTAAACATCACTTTTGCGAATCGAAAATCTTGATAAGATTCTCCAGTGGTGGGCCGCCAAAATATCGTAAACACAGCTTCTATATGCTGTAATTACGACAATTTTGTAGTCCATATTTGCCAAAAATGATACATGTTTCTCTTCAAGCCATTCCCACACAGTGACGCCTATGGACGCCCCTCAAGAAAAATGTTTTGGAAAACAGTCTGAAAAATGGAGAAATTGCTTGTGACAAGCAATTTCTTCATTTTCCATAATGTTTTCTACCAAGAAAGTTGAAAAAAATTCTAAATTTCACATACTTTAAATTGTCGTCTGCAACTTCTTTCAATTTTGACCAGTCTTAAATTTTGCTGTAAAGTAACGGGTTAAATAAAAGAGAGATACGAAATAACCAAACCACCACGAGAATGAACAACATAATCCAATATCACACATCGACTTGAACAGATCACATATAACTGACGTCTTAACCAATACTTTTTTATAGAATGATGACGTACGCTATTCTAGTTTTAGCTTTAAATAGTCCTTTCTTTGTAGCCGTCTTAACTGACACTAATTAAAGAGTTTACAACGTTAACTGGTGTGGTTGGAGCTATAAATAATTATAACATTGCAGCAGCCTTAATCGATACTTTCTAAAATGACAACGTTCGCTATTCTGGTTTGAATTTTAAATGGTCATTTCATTGCAGCCGTCCTAACCGACACTAATTAAAGAATGATAACGTTCACTATTCTAGATTGAGATTTAAAAAAGTCCTTTCAATGCAGCCGTCTTAATCGATATTTATTAAAGAATGACAACGTTCTCTATTCTAGTTTGAATTTTAAATAGGCCTTTCAATGCAGCCGCCTTAATAGCCCTTTCCTTGCGGTCGACTCTTCCGATACTTATCAAGGATTATCTATCCCTCTAGTTTGTTCATTAAATTTAACTTTTCTTTGTAACCGAATTTTGTAGGAATTAATCTAGTTCGAGCGTTTAATAGTCCTTCATTGCAGCTGGTTTTGCTAATACTTATTGAAGAATTACAGTAGAACCTCGTTAATTCGAACGTCACTGGTTCGTAGGTATGTGTTCGTTCGTATACTTACATATTACCTTTACAACTCTAGTTTGATCTTAAAATGATATTTTAACTCTGGTTGTCTCAACAAATACTTGTTCAAATGATAACGTTTACTGTTCTTCTTTGAGCTTTAAATGATCATTTTCTAGTTTGAGATTTACATAAAAAATTTTATAGCAGCTGTCTTAATTGATTCTACGTTCAATGGTGTATTTTTTGAGCCTCAAATAGTAATTCACTTAACCCATTCCCACACAATGAAGCTTTCTGACGTCCCCAAAGAAAAACAATTGGGAAAACATTGTAGATAATGAAGAAATTGCTTGCAACAAGCAATTTCTTCATTTTCTACTGTGTTTTCTAACCCAAAAAGTTGAAAAAAAAAGAAATTTCACCATCTTTTTATTGTCATATGCAACTCCTTTCAAATTGGAACAGTCTAGAATTTTGTCAAGTGATTATGGGCCCCCTCAACAAATAATTGTTTCTCAGAATGATAACGTCAAGAGCTCTAGCTTGAACTTTAAAGGATCTTTTTCCTTTAGTCAGGGTAACACATATATATATATCAAATTTTAAAGTGTTAAATTTGCAAAGATTTAGCTTTGACTGTGCTTTCTTTTGCAGCCGTCCGAACTGATCCTTATTAAAGAATGAACTCTTCTAGATTTCTTTTTAACCAATTTTCAAACAATGGCGCTTTTAAAAGCCCATCGATATATAAGCCTTGGAAAACATTGAGAAAATGAAGAAATTGCTTGTCATACTTCTACCCCGAAAGAAAAAGATTTTAAAGATTTCATCAACTTAAAATTGATATGTCTGCAACATCTTTGAATTTGGACTGGTCTAAAAGTTCATTGTGTGGAAATAAGTTAAGTTGGCTCCCCTTTGCAGCCGTCAAACCGATCCTTAGTAAAACACGGCAATGGTCATTTTTCTAGTTTTAGCTTTAAGCCGACCTTTTAATACATCATCCTCATGAGTGTAGCGATATCAAGATCGCCTTTTGCTCTAGTATCAAGGCCAAACTTTAGATTACAACTAGATTGTGTTACAGGGACAATCAGAATATTGGAACCAGTAGATGGATCTTCGCCTTTTAAACATATACATTTTTTGCTAGCAAAGCGTCGATATTTTGAGGTCTTCTCAAAGTTCAACGAGTGAAAACTGCCACTGTAGGCCTAACTACAAAATGAATTAAATGCTTATGCCATAAAAAGTAGTCCTGGTGTAGTTTATGATTATTACAAACTCTATTCGAATTTAAGCGAACTCATTCAAAATCATGCTATCTAACCCATTCCCAACCCAATCAATTCCGATTTTTAAGCATCTCAAGAAAAAAAATTCGAAAGCATTGTGGACAATGAAGAAATTGCTTGTATCAAATTTCTCGTTTCTACAAAATCCAACCAACCTGAAGTTGTCTACTGCAACTACATTCAATTTGAACCAGTCCAAGATATTGTCATGTTGTAATGGGTTAACTCCTGGGTTACTTTAACCTCGTTTATTTATCATGAAAACTTTAGACAAAGAGGATTACTTTAAAGGAAACATGCTTTACTATCTTACAGTACTTTTACTACTTTATTTTGAAGAATGCTTTTGTCTACAGTTCTAGTTCGAACTTTAAACTTTTTACATGCTGCGGTTTTCTTTCAGCTATCATTTATACTTTTTTGCGATATAACGCTATTGAGTTTGATTTAAGCTGTATTTACGATATTTTGGTCAACCGTTGATGATATATATTGGGCCGCTGGTGTTAAAATAATGGTTTTTGGAGATAAAATGGGAAAAGGCTATTCTCTAGTTTAACTTCTAAAAAATCAAAGAGAAAAGAAGAAAAAATAAATAGTAATAAAAAAATATACAGTGTATCTTGCTCATGCGAGCCGCCGTCATAGCGCAGTCGGTAGCGCATTAAACTTTCAAATTTCTATGACGGGATGTCATGAGTTTAATACCCGACAGCAGCACGTATCCGTTTCTACATTTGTCTCTCACCCATGGGTGGATAATCGTAAACCGAAGTGGGGTAGCAGCTGGAGGCTAGGAAAGGATATAGTGGTAGTGCTGGCGTGAGAAACATCAGTAATCCATTGTTAGGTGCTCCAAGCCGCGATATGACTGAAATACTGTTAAAAGTGGCATTAAACCCCATTCAATCAATCAATCTTGCTCATGCGCTCTCCTTTCTTAGGAAACCACTTTGATTAAATGGCCATTACCGAAATTCTCTTACCAAAAGCGGAAGATCTTTACAAATAGGCGTATTTGAGATTATCTTGGCTATATCCTATATTGTTGAAACGCATTAAAATATTCTCAATGGGATAGTTCTAATAAATTCGAACCAAAGGATTAAATGAGGATTCTGCAATAACTTATTATGCAAAAAGAATTGATCCATTATTGATGCCACAAAAAGGCAATTAAGCGACCCGAGTCTTTAGGCGATGAACCACCGTCATAGCGCAGTTGGTAACGCATCAGACTCCCAATCTTCAATCATGGGGTTCATGGTTTCGAATTCCGGCGGCGGCACATATTCTCTGCGGTATTTGTCTCTCATCAATGGGTTGATAATCATCAACCTAAGTGGGATAGCAGCTGGGCCTAGGAAAAGAAATAATGGTAGTATTGGTGCGAGATATACTAGGAAACCATTGTTATTTTTACTCCAGCCTCCGCGATATGACTGAAAAAAATATTTTAAAAAGAGGCGTTTAACCCCATACAAACAAATTTTTAAGAGATGAAGAGAATATTTTTTGTTTTCATGGAGGTATGAACCGAAAAAACTAATCACACGCTTCGCGTATTCATACAGTGTGATTAGGTTTGTCGGTTCATACCTCCATGAAAACAAAAAATATTCTCTTCATCTCTTAAATAAAACGTATAATTTGAATGGATTGAATAAGCCAATGAAATTCGGTTTCATTTTAATCAACTGCAAACGTGTGGTTGCAAGTCCCCAGGGCAATATGTATATTCAATACAAAAATATCTAGAGTGAATTGCCTCAATACAAATGGTGTGCATCATTTAATTGTATAAAAATACCCTTTTATTATAGTTAAATGTACTTGATAGTTCTGACCAGTCACCCGAAAAGGGACTTTATTCTAATTCCGTAAAACTATCGTATAAGTACATTGATTAATAGATCCGTTATAAATATATATATGACTGCCTATAATTTTTTTTATAGTTTTTTATTCTTTTCCACCCTAAGTTTTAATATGAACTATCTTACTGATTCACTAAAATGAATGAAAATACAAATATCTTAAAAACTGACAAAGTTCCAATTGTTTTTGTACATTAACTCATTTCCAGACAAGACTTTTTAGACTGCACTAATATAAAGACTTTACAGACGACAATTTTATTTTGTTTCAAACTTTATAAAATCTCTTCTTTGTCTTTTCCCTTTTTTGGGGAGGGGGGTGAAGCTGGTTATGGTATGGAAAACAGCAATTTCATTTTCGCAGTCTTTTCCAAGCCTTTTTCTTACGGGAAGAATAATAATCAGACAAATGTGACGTCATCAAGTCATTTTTTTTTCAACGTGATACATCTTCGCAAGCCAAGGGTTCTAACTCCACCGTGTTCCATTCGTAAGGAACAAGGTGGAGTTAGAATCCTTGGCTTTCGAACATGAGGTCATAAAGTAACGTCATTTAGGCAGGTTTTCCATGGCCACATAAATTCAAAAAGCGAAAACTTGACGCCCTTATACGCCGGGTCAGCCCGAAACAGTTGTAACTGCCTATATGTTTATAGGCAGTTACAACTGTTTCGCGCTGACCCATCGAGTCAGTACATACAAAACGCGAAATCTGAAAAGTGTCGATTATTTGACAATTCCTTTTTTGTTTGATGCGACCTGTCCGTTATCTTCCGATAGGTGGCATTTTTCAAAAACTGACCTATCTAATTTCAGCATTCTGGGTAGTGTCATTCGTGACAACTCGGCCGATTCCGTCGAACTACATTCAAAATGTCAGCGCCCAGGAAACACACGCTTCGAATTTTTGATGTCTCTTCTTGAAGCACAGGTAAGACACGAGTGCTTTCGCAATTAAAAATAATCACTTTTCTAATTAATTTTGGGCGACTGCTAAGTTTGTTTTCTCCACTATTTTGGTTTTATTGCAATTATCCACTTGCTACTTTTTGGCGATATAATATTGAGTTATGCGTACGACGTAGTAATATCTATCCCAATCTGGTTAAGAGATACGGTCCCAAAGACAGGTCAATCTTCGGAGAATATGACATGCGCAGATAACGGCGACCTGTCATGTCTAACATGGAGTAAGGTCAGCCATGGTCTGCTGTCCGTCCAGCGACCGGTCGTCCGTAGGGGCAAATTGACGGATCGCCGCAGACAATTGACTGACTTCCGCTAGCAATTGAGGGATTGCGAATGTCAACATTGAAAATGATAGACCAATTAAATCATACATTTAGTCTGAAAATGGACTTTGAAGTCCGAAATTGGTGGACATTTATGTTAAACGCTTTTGTTGGCTTGGCGACTTAAACGTCGCAACTGCAGCTAATTCAAGCTAAAGTCACGACATTAAGGTCGTCAACCAACAATTCTATTTCCGTTACATGCTACAATCCACAAATTTGCATATTAACGTCGTTTGATATGTTCTGTCGGAGTTCAGCGTCAGCGATCCGTCAATTTAAGAGACTATTGATTGATATGGGTAGCGCAATGTCTTCGACATTGATATGGGGTGATTAAACGTCGTAACTACAACTTAATGACGGCAAGTCGCCATCGACGATTTGCTTTTGGTTAATATCATTGATATTTAATTTTAAGTAATTCCATTTGGCTACTGACTCAAACGGACTTCTCGAAGGTCAATAGATTTGGTTAACGGTTTGAAATTAACGTTTTGATCAGTGTACTAGAAATCGACTGTTAACCCTTTCCTGGTTAATACCTGGTTTTTACGTCCCTGTGATTTTATAATTGAGCAAACATTGTGGAAAAAGAAGAAATTCCACAATTTTTCCTACCCTACTAAATGGTTATTTTTCAAATGAGATCAACTTTAAACTTTCGTCTGCAAAACCTTTGAATTTGGACGGGTCTAAAATTTTGCAAAACAGGAAAGGGTTAAAGGATTTCTTTTGTATTTTACTGATTATGATTACCGACATCCTTTGCCTATAACACCAATCAATCGCTCGGACGTCATAGACGTAAATCTCGAAACGTTTTTCACGTTACAATTGTTTTATAGACCAAAGTGGAAATTTGTTCATCATATTTTAGAGACTCGATAGACGGGGCTTTCTAGGGTAAATTTATATGCTCAATCGAGGAAGGTTGTGTTTAACCCATTCACATAGAATGACGCTTTTTGACGCCACCAAAATAAAAAAAAAACATGAGAAACATCGTTTAAAATGAAAAAAATCGCTTGTTTCTTCATTTTCAACGATGATTTCTGCCCACAATATTGAAAAAAATATTCATAAACTTTGAATTGTCATCTGCAAATCCTTTCAATTCGGACCATTCTAAAATGTTGCTTTCTGGAAATTGGTTAACCGATTCCCAAAAATTTCCCCACTTTTCTATTTACGCGTCCTAAGAAAAAAAAATATGGAAAACAATGTAGTTATTGAAGAAATGGCTTGTCAAAAGCAATTGCTTTATGATCCACAATATTTTCTACCCGAAAAGACAAAGAATTTTAAATTCAACTTCTAGCCTATAGCATCTTTGAATTTGGACCAGTCTAAAGTTTTATCGTGTGTAAATAGGTTAATTACCCACAGATGATGCAATTTGTCATCTTGATAATGGTTAACCCATCACCATATCGCAACATTTTAGACTTGACCAAACTGAAAGGAGTTGCAGACGCTAACTTAAAGTCTATGAAATTTTAGATTTTTTTCAACTTTTTCAGTAGAAAACATTGTGTAAATGAAGAAATTGCTTTATACAAGCAATCTCATCATTATACACAATGTTTTCCGAATTGCTTTTCTTGAGAGGCGTCAAAAAGTGTCTCTGTGTGAGAATGGGTTAACACGATAGGACACGTTTACTTTATCTGTTTGTACTGTACTGGACAGATGATTATAATTCCGCGAAGGATCAAAACTCGCGAAAGCACTCTTGTGACAAAGATGGGTCTATCAGCTCTTTGGGCTGTCGTCTCATCCCCTTGCCGTTTTCTCCCATGACACAATAGGCTCTTAGGGGGACGGGGGTGAGGTGAAGGCAACCGATATCCCGTGCGGCTCTTCATTACCTTAAATATAAGCTCTACAATCCCAACCTTTCCTCGAGCTATCTGATCCCGATCCCAACCAATTCAATATTACTATCCTGAACAGTCTGCAACAAAGTTTTGTATAATATCCCCATGTATAATGTATATATCATTACTGGGTGAAATAAAGTGAAGGTTACTGTGTTACTGTTACTATGGTGAGCCTGTCATTAATGAAACCAAAGGCCAGACCGTGAGATCATTATGTTCAACCATTTCCTTGTTTGTTTGTTTTTTGTTGTTGTTTGTTTGTTTGTTTGTTTGTTTGTAAAGTATTGTTTTAATTTTAGACTTATCAAAAAACTTAAAAAGCCTGCAGACGACAATTCAAATTGGGTGTAATTTGAATCATCTGATGTGGTAGAAAATATTGTTGAAAAGAAGAAATTGCTTGTAACGAGCAATTTCTTCTTTTTCCACATTTTTTTTCAAATATAAATCACATCCAAGCAAAATAAAGGGTTTATACAGGAAAGGATTAGACTGGTACAAGAAGAATCGCGACCTCTGTGCGGCGCCCCAAATTCCGATCTATGTTCGGCGCCCCAAATTCCGATCTCGGTGCGACGCCACTAATACGAATCTCTGTGCGGCGCCCCAAATCCCTTTCTCGTAGCGATGCCCCAAATTCCGATCTCGGTGCGACGCCACTTATACGAATCTCTGTGCGGCGCCCCAAATCCCTTTCTCGTAGCGACGCCCCAAATTCCGATCTCTGTGCGGCGCCCTAAATCCCGACCTTTGTGTGGCGCCCCAAATCCCGATCTCGGTGCGACGCCACTAATACGGATCTCGGTACGGCGCCCCAAATCCCTTTCTCGTAGCGACGCCCCAAATTCCGATCTCTGTGCGGCGCCCTAAATCCGGATCTTTGTGTGACGCCCAAAATCCCGATCTCGGTCCGGCTCCCCAAATCCCGATCTCGGTGCGGCGCCCCAAATCGACCGGGCTATGACTAAGTAAGGATAAAATATTGCTTATGCAATACTATTGAAGAAACTATGCTTTTTTTTAATCCTTTCTTATTTTGCCCAAATTTTTTACCAATTTCAAAGATTTGCAGATTGATTTTATAGTTGATTGATTTTGAAAAATAACCAATCAGTAGGATAGAAAAAATTGTAGAAAAGAAGAAATTGCTTGTCACAAGCAATTTCTTCTTTTTCTACAATTTTTTTCAATTATTAAATCACAGGGACGTAAAAACTAGGAATTAAACAGGAAAGGGTTAAATACATGAAAATTTACAGGAAAACAGCCATAGAAGTTATGTGAGGAGAAATGCTTCTTACACACCCTTTATCATCCAATCCAGTGAGATTTCTTACTATTTAAATCTTAATCGGTTTTGAAGGCACAATATATCACAACTTGTATTTGCAGGTCCAAATTGAAAGGGGTAGTGGACAATTTTTAAAGGTTCACAAATTTTAAGATTTTTTCAACTTACTGTGTAGAAAGCATTGTGTAAAAATGAAGAAATTACTTGATGCAAGCAATTTCTTCATTTTTTCACCATGCTTCCAAATTGTTTTTCTTAGGAGGCGTCAAAAAGCGGCACTGTGTGGGAATGGTTAAAAACATTTTGTTTTGTGAGGGAGAATAGCCAATCGATAATATGTAAAATACCGCCGTCGTCATTCTAAAACCGTGTTACTCAGCTTGAATCAAGCTGTAGTAACGAGGTTTAAGTACGGTGACGACGATATGTCCAATCCAAGCAGTCTAATTAGGATCAACAGGGACACATAAGTAATAAATAGATATCTTAAAAAAGGATTTAATCCGACAGAGGTCAATCACTGATAGGATTTTGTAAATAAGCATTTAATAAGGTAGAATGACAATTGCCAGATGGAGAGAACATTCAAAAGACGAAAAGTTTCAACCCTTACCAGTCTGCACATCCCGCGCAGTCTGCCTAGCGGTCGTTACTTCTCGACCCAGGACTACCCTTTCGCTTGACGGTTTTTATAGAATTTAGCCCCGTCGTGCTGAATAAAATCCATTTTCAAAACAGAATGAAAATAAAAGGGCTGAAAGTACTATTTCTTTGTTTGTTGAACCAGTTGGTGTAGACAAAGATCACACTGCACTTATGTGAAGGGTGATCTTTGTCTTTACCTTTTGCAAAACCAGGAAGATGGTTGCTAAGTTCTTATTGTCTCTGAAAAATTGTGCGTCTCTAAATTGTATTGTTACAGAAAAAAGAGAGAAGTATCATTGATAACTAGAGAACAGAAGCCATTTAAAACAATTTGAAATTCTCACAGTTCGATTGAATATTCCACCATATTGTCTGTCTCGAAATTAGATCATTTGGAACATACGGCATTATGATGGAAACTAGAAATATATTCCGACTAAACTATCAAATCGTCGTTGGGCGAGCAAAATGTCCTAACTACAGCATTTTTCAATCTGCAGATACGATATTTTGCACGGCAAACGACGAAATGATAGCACTGAAAAATGGTAGGCTGGTTGGTGCATTTTTCACTGTTACTGTTTCTATTTAAAAGATAGATCCGCAATTGGTTATCCAACTCGTCAAATTTAGAAAGTGTCATCTGGATGTCAAATTGCTGTTACTTCCTTGTTGCAACTTCCTCGGATTTTTTCTGCGTGCCTTAGCTCTCTTCCGACCCCTCGATCACACCCACTAACGACCTCTGCGCAATCATGCCGACCAAGCCACGTTTTGAAAATTTCTTAAATCGGAGCCGATCGTTGTTGAATTCTTGCAATTTTGAAAAGTTTGGTCTTTTTTATGACGGTATTCCGACACTCTCAATCCTTATCATGGTGAACCCGGAGTATTCCGGTTTTAGCACGAGGTATTGACAAAGATCAGACTGCACATAAGTGCAGTCTGATGTCAGTCTATACCTCCTGGCTGTCCTTTTGAAACCAGAATTATTTATGAAATTCATTTTAAAAAGACGTATTGACAACTGAACAACAAGTACTACAAATCAGCTTTCCGAACTCATAGTTCATAATTTAGATTTGCTGAGTGCGCTACTATTCTTGCGAACAAAGTAGTTCCATAAAAATGGTTCAAACTTTCGTTTTTATTTTCATAGCTCATTGAAAATGAAAAAAAAATCGTAAAAATGCAGAAAGAAAAAAAAGCGAAAATACGGCACAACAAATGGAGTCGTTAAGAAATATTCGTCTTTGGGGGACCAAAATGTCGTATCTACAGCTCTATTGAAGCTACATTTACGACATTTTTGTCGCCCAAGACGATATGTTCATCCATACGTTGACTCTAAAGTATATTGCTACTTATGATCTTTGTGTAATATGTTTACAATATGACGTATGAAAGCCTGATTTATGACAAAAACGCTATCGAGGGGGATGGGGTATTACAAAGGAGTTTTTAAATTACATCCTCGTATGCTGTCAGAGACACGAGTAAAACACACTTATTTTACAGTATTAGCGATCAAAAACACAGAATACAATTGCTTTATTCAAAGTCGAAAGTCGTTCATATCACAGCAAGACGCTCCTTAGCCCATTCCCGCACAATGACGCTTTTTTGACACCCCTCGAAAGAAAGAATTATGAAAATATTGTTTCATAATGAAGAAACTGCTTAAATCAAGAAATGTCTTCATTTTCACAATGTTTTCAACTCAGAAATTGAAAAAAAATCGTCTGCAGCCACTTTAAAATTGGACCAGTCTAAAATTTAGTCATCTGGAAAAGTGTTAAACGATATGAAAATGTAAAATATTTTTGAATTATATCCAAACGTACCGATCGCCCTTTAGTCATTAAACCATTAACAGAAGACAAAATATTGAACTAGCCTAAGTAGCTGATCAATGTGAAAATTCGAGTCACATGTTTACCTAAAAAAATGAGAAGAAACAGTTTCCATCATTTTATCTCCTATAATTAGATCTTATTTTTTTAATTTCATTTTGTTTTTATTTCTAGATTATACCCTATAAGTATACGTGTACTTTTGAAAGATAAAGAATCCTGTTATTATGTCTGCGCAATTGTTAAACTCTAGTATAATCATTTTATAGGAATTCAGTGATAAGTGATATGAAGAGTTACATCATCAGCGTACAAATTTTAGTTTGAATATAAAAGTAACATTCAACGAAAACTTATGAGATCTTATGATATACGCAAAACCCCTTTTCTGGCAAATCCATAGCTTTCCTTCCTAATCATGATCACAAATGTTAGTTTATAGACGCAAAAGCAACTTCAAAAATGATAATAAGCATCGTGTTTTGTAGAGGAAAACATCAAGCAAAACGGTTAAATAACTTAATAGAAGCGATTTCCTTCTTTTTCAACAAAGTTTTCCTTAAATGAATTCTGTGGCATCGTGAAAAGTTGTAATCATATGGCAATTGGTGAGACAACATTGTTCAAACCCTCCCCTGTTCAATATCTGGCTTTTACGAATTTGGTTTGATTGTTTGAATGGGGTTTTACGCGGCTTTCAACAATCTTTAAGTTATATCGCGGCGGCTGGAGCACCTAACAATGGAATCCTGGTATTTCTCACACCAGTACTACCATTACATCCTTTCCTAGCCTCCAGCTGCTATCCCACATAGCTCTACGATTATCGACCCATTGTTGAGAGACAAATAGTCGGAAAGGATGAGTACCGCCGTTGGGGATCGAACCCGGGACCTCTAGATTGACAGTCCGACTTTACGAATTTGGACAGGTCTTAAAATAGTGCAATACTGTAAAGTGTTGATAAGCAATTTATGGATAAACGTGTAACATATCGACACGTATGAAAGAAATTTCCTTAGATCTTGCTGTTTAACCCTTGTCATGCTGAATGAAATCCTGTTATGAGAATGGCTTAAAAATCAAAAGTCTGAAACTACTGTAATCGCTATCTGTGGTTTAATAATTTTCTCTTGAAACAATATTGTATTAACAAGTCTAGCTTGAAAAAGGAAAAACAGATGGTGTAGACTAAGATCAGACTGCACTTATGTGCAGGCTGATCTTTGTCTATACCTGCTGCTAAAGCAGGAATATTCCGGGTTCAGCATGGCAAGGGTTAATAATCCACAGCATCCACGAGTTTGCTATCAATCTATTTCCCTTCTGTGGTTAACATAAAAGTACATTCTCTGGAAAAAAGAAATGGCGTCTAATGGCGTCTAATCTAGTTAGGCTTTATTGTTAATTTCGCCCTGTGTTCTAATTATATTTTCTATCAAACGAGGTCCGCAGAATTAGCCAGTTGAAAAAATAAGCATTGATTATACATATACGAAACATTTACATAGTATAACAATTTCTTGAAATTTCGACAGGTATGATATTGCACCACGCCCTCAAATTTTCCCTATTGTCGACTAATTGACAAATCGCTGCTGTCAATCAAAGAATCAATCGACCAATCAAATAATTCTTTTGAACCGGAAGTTAACTTTGAACTCTTAAATTTGCAGGCATTTTTGTGAAGATCTTTTGTTGGTATGATGACTTAAACGTCATAACTTCAGCTTTATTAAGCTGTAGTTACGACGTTTAGGTCGCGAACCAACAATCTTACGTCTTGATGCATGTTACTGGCCATAAGTTTTGTGCCGTTAAATATCGTAGTGGAACTTCCCGTTTGTGTCAGTGGGCAAAGTCAACGGAATCAGTGGGCGGGGCCAGCACAGTTAGTGGCCGAGGCCAACGGAGTCAGTAACCAGGTTTGAAAATAAACTTTGAAAAGAAATATCGTCGTTGGACGAGCAAAATGTCGTGAAAACGGCTTGAATAGATATATTTTGCTCACCAAGCAACGGTATATATACTTAACCCAGTCCGATACTGTGACGCTTTTTGACACCCTTGCGAATAGAAAAGCATTTGGGAAAACATTGTGTAGAAGGAAGAAAGTGCTTGTAACAAGCAATTTTCTCATTTTCCACAATGTTTTCTACCCAGAAAACAGAAAAAGGAAAAAATGTCATAAAATTTAAATTGTCGTCTGCAACTCCTTTCAATTTGGACCAGTCTAAAATTTTGCCGTCTCGTAATGGGATCTCGTTGTCTTTGTAAAATTATTTAAATACATATATACGATTCAAATTATGTGAATTATTATTTACACCCTTGACCAATTCCTAAATTGCCCCTCCTTTTGAGAATTGGAAACATTGTGGAAAATGAAGAAATTGTTTGTTACAAGCAATTTGTTCATTATCCACAATTTTTTCTATCACCAAAATACATTTTTTTTATTGATTTCATCCTCTATAAACTGTTTTAAAAAGTCTGCAACTTCTCTGAATTTTGACCACTCTGAAATTTCGTCATCTGGTAATGGGTTATTTGTCTTTTGCGTCGAATCTTATGCATGATCATAATTTGTTCTTGATCATACCCTGTGATAAAAATATCCTTAATTCCTCCATGGTCATTCACTTTATAAAGAACATCCTTAATTTGTTCGTTTCATAAATCGTTCTTAAACTTTGCATTTTTAAAATGAACCCATACTCATTCAATATTATTCACAAAAAATAAGATTTTGACAAAAAAAAAACAAAAACAAACAAACAAACAAACCAAAAAACTCAATCACACTGTCAAAAGTCTAGTAATCAATGGCTAGCCGGCCGTCTCATTGTGATGAGTATACATCACAAGTTTCATTTTCTCTGTGATGTTTAACCATCACTGGCTGATATCCAAAGAAAATTAAAAAAATGTCCTTAGAAAGAATGGTGAAAACCGCCACTGATTAGAAAAAGTATGACTGTGATTTATCACAAGTATTGGAATTCTGAAAGTTTTAGATAGTTGGTAAAACCTAGATAAGCTTCTTTTTTTTTTTTAAACCCTAATGGCTAAGTGCATCATGGCATTAAGTTTATATGCACTATGTCGATGTGTTGCATACCGTTTTTATTTCCATGACAAGGTGTTTTATTGAAATTTAAAGTATTTTCTAAGCACCCTATGAGATGTGTGGCTCATCGCTTTAACCGATTTATAATGTTTGACGACGAAAAACAGATTTCTGGTTCAAATTGAAGGGATTTTGATATGTTCTACGTAGACTTCAAAAGAATACGATCGGCGGTTTCGACGGGGGATAAAACTCATTTACATGTATTTAGAAAAGTAACGTTGTGACAATTTACCGTCGTAATAAGAGGTGACGGTTAGTCATCAGATAAGGGGATAAGATTCCTTTATATTTGTTTAGAAAAGTAACGTTGTAACATAATAGGACATGGCATTTAGTCGTCAAATAAGGGGATAAAATTCATTTACATGTATTTGGAAAAGTAACGTTGTCACGATTTACCGTCACAATAGTACGTGACGGTTAGCCATCTGATAAGGGAATAAGATTCCTTTATATGTATTTAGAGAAGTAACGTTGTGACAATTTACCGTCTCAATGGGAGCTGACGGTTAGCCATCATATAAGGGAATAAGATTCCTTTATATGTATTTGGAAAAGTAACGTTGTCAAGATTTACCGTCACAATAGGATAGACTGGTCAATAATATTGATTGGATTACTTTGACGATCTTATTGATATTGTGTCTGTGATAATGAATATTAGTTAATACATTGACTTCATGTAAACATTTTAAATTTTTTTGATACTCTGCCGTGCCCAATATCCGTGCAGAGTTATCGTTCGTTGTCCTCGCTTTTCGTAGGCCGAATAAACTGATGTGCGAGAGAGTGTGTCGCGCCCGTTAATCCCATTAAAACAGTGTATGGTATGAGAATAATCTCTAATTAGACTTTCGTACATTTTAAAAGTATAAAGCTAATAATAAGTGTTGGTTGAAATCGCCTGAATTCCGTCGTAAAACCATCGAAGTTTGATCAGAGGTCCTATAAATTGTTTATTTCACATTGAACATTGCAATATATGACATCATGATACCTACGCCGTTAACTGAACCATCATAAGAAGGCCGATTCGTTTTGGACTGTAAACGAAAACTTTTAAATAACACGCATATTTCCAGCACATGCAGTTTAAAGAGAAGATGCTCCGATGCAACCCTGGTAGATGTCAAAACTTTGGATATTTAAAATCTGCGTTTACCCTTGTCTACAGAAGAAAGGCATTGCCGGCGTCTTTTTTTTCAAATGGCATGCAGTTTAAAATTAGCGGATGTAAGCTAATTGAATATGCCTGAGCATACCTTCGTTCTTGTTTGCATGAGTCGAGATATCTCGACAAGGGTACCAATCAGTTTTCCCTAAATTGAGAGATCGCTGGTCCCTCTCACTAAACTCCGCGAGCAACACCTACCGAACTCCGACAGAAAGTTCAAATTAGATATTAACCCATTCCCAAACAGTGACGGTTTTTGACGCCAAACAAGGAAAACCATTGGGAAAACATTGTGTAAAATGAAGAAATTGCTTGTGACAAGCAATTTCTTCATTTAATACAATGTTTTCTACACAGAAAGATGAAAAACTCTAGAATTTCACGATCTTTAAACTGTCGTCTGCAACTCCTTTGAGTTTGGACCTGTCTCAAATTGTGTCGTGTGGAAATGGGTTAAACGGCGTTATTTTGCAAAAATTATGACCACAAACATGTAGCAAAAAAGTAAAATCGTTGCTTGGTGACCTGAATGTTATTACAACAGCTTGAAAAAAGATGTAAATACGAACTAGGCCGAAAAAACAACCGTCGTTTCACAAAAATGTCGGACTTCAAAATTCACTTCCGGTCTAAATGATTTTTTTGATCGGTCGTTTGATTCTTTGATTGACAACTTGATTGATCATTAATTTACGGGTGGGTTATCGAGAATGACTTCCATTTCGGACAAACGAGTAACTTTTTTTTTTCTACCAATTTCTCCCTAGTAAAATCAAATTAAAGTACTGAAAGTACTGTAAGCTAGCACAGTATGGTTGAATTTAGAAAATATTTCCCTTGTTGGGTAGAAAAGATTTTGGACATTAAAAAAATTGCTTGACACAAGCAATTTCTCCATTTTCCTCAATATTATATAAAGCCTTTTTTCTTGAGATGCTTTAAAAGCGGAATTCGGTAGGAATGGGTTAAATAGTATGCTTTTGACAGAGTTCTTTACACTTTGAATAGAGTTTGCAATATTCCTGAAATACATAAGAACTACTTTTTATGGCGTAGGCATTCCATGGATTTGGTGGTTAACCCTTCAGTGGCAGTTTGCACTCATTGAACTTTAAGAAGACGTCAAAATTTTGTCTGTTAAATTAAGCTATCAAAGCTGACGCTTTGCTAGCTAAAAAGCACCCGACCGTCTCTGCTCTCGGTGATTTCAGGACTTTGACACCATGCTACCCGCGTGAAGACGTGACAATACGAAAGAAAATTAAAAAGAGCAGGCGGTTTGTTTTCGTTTATCGTCCCTCAGGAAAAAACAAACATTGTCGGGTCGTTATAAAATGTTGTCACGTGTTCATTTATCATTTCGTCAGACAATTCCGAAGAGCACTTGACTTCAAACCCAAAGATCACGGGTTCGATCCCTGGTCTGACAAAACTAACGAAACTAATTGACTTTCGGATGAGACGTTAAACCAATGCCCCCTTGTGACGGTGCTATCCATCGAGCTCGTTAAAGAAACAGGCGGAGCTCTCAGCTGTTTCATCCTGTACCCTAGCACTATCACCCGTAACAACTAACCGTCTTCTGGGAGCGTCGCCCATATTGGCATGTACTACAGTAGCGACGATAAATAACTGGAAATGCACACACGTTTATCATTTCGATTATGTAAGGGCGGCTGTGATATGCAGTTTGGGACAAAAAAGGTAATCGGATATTTTCACAGGATAATCGGTTACAGGTTCGTATTTTGGGTCACTGCGTTCGCCTTTTAGAAAGTCCTCACCCCTCGACTCGTCTTAAAGTGAATAAAAGATTTCCAAGGTTGAACAAGGGTGTAAATTAAGTCCCTTGTCTCCAAAAAGATTTCAGCATTAGCCACAAACATAAAATTGGATTAAAGAGATATGCACGAAGAAAATATGTTATACAGTAAGGGTCCAAACAAATCCGACTGCAGTCAGTCTGCGATAATATTTACTTTCTCCTTTTCTCACGTCGATGTTGATATAACCTATTCATTTGATTTCCAGTTATTGAATCAGGCCGTTAATTAAGTTTTCCCCGGGGTATAACATCGGTTAACTAGAGGTCAGCCCGTATCAAAGAACTTGTCGTAAATTCCGACCTAATTAGGACTGCTGTCTCTGACCTAATAAGGCGTTCTTTATCGAATTTTGGCTGCAGTGTAACTTATATTGATACTGATGCTTTGTAAATGGAAACATAGATAGATGTAACATAAATTAGTCGAATACAAAAGAAAAAACATGATGCATTCTGAGAGAAAGAGAGAGAGAGAGAGAGGGAGAGAGAGAGAGAGAGAGAGAGAGAGGGAGAGAGAGAGAGAGAAAGAGAGAGAGAGAGAGAGAGAGAGAGAGAGAGAGTGAGAAAGAGAGAGAGAGAGAGAGGGATATGCAGCGACAGAGAGGAAGAGACAGCGAAAGATAGACAGGCAGAGCAAGACGGAGAGACAGCCAGACAGAGACAGACAGACAGACAGAGAGGGTGGAGAGAGAGAGAATACATGCACTTAGTGGAAACTGTCCGGCAAAGGAATCGGAATGAAACCAACAATCGACCTACCCAAGGCTTTAGCCGTAATTTGCCGATTGATCCCGATGCAATACTGCGCTAGACGAAAAAACATTAGCCGTAATTTGTCGATATACCCCGATTGCAGTATAAAGATGGACGACGAAGACTGTAGCCGAAATTTGTCGATTGGTCCCAATTGCAGTACTACGATGGACGACCAAGGCTTTAGCCGTAATTTGCTTATTGATCCCTATTGCATACGACGATGGACGACCAAGACTTAAGCCGTAGTTTGCCGATTGATCCCGATTGCAGTACTACGATAGACGACCAAGGCTTTAGCCGGAATTTGCCGAATTATCTCGATTGTAGTACTACGATATACGACCAAGACAAAGACTTTAACCTTAGTTTGCCGATTGATCCCGATTGCAGTACTACAATGGACAACCAAGACTTTAGCCGTTATTTGCCGATTGGTCCCGATTACAGTATAAAATAGACGAAAAAGACTTTAGCCGTTATTGTTGATTGATCCCGATATCAGTACTACGGTAGACGATGAAAAGACTGTAGCCAAAAGCAGAAATATACCTCTTATAAAATGTATAAAGATACACATTTAGGTCTGTGTCTATTAAGGGCGGTTCGGTGATCCATTGATAAAACGCGTGACTACCACTCCTAAGGTCCGTGGTTCAAATCCCGAACTCGACAGGATTTTTCAGGGATACTTACAGTCTCAGGGATACTTACTGTCTCCAGCCCAACTATAGGTGAACTGGCGAGAAACCCAGATGTAGCTTCGCGTGTATCGGTGCTTTACACTGGGCATGTTAAAAAACCAAGAGGTCTAACGTTAGTCGTAAAAGAACTGGGTACGTATAAACCCGGATCCCATTGTATCGTCCCCTAAACTGGTAGCCCGCTGTCTGTGAGAGTCTAGTATCGATAGATCTAGGGGCAGTAACCCAGTCAAATCGTCCCCGAAAGGGTTAAAGGAATCTGGCAAAGAGTCATCTCGGGCGGGAACATTCCTTTGAACTTGAGTTGAAATCAACCTACTAGTTTCTGTAGAGAAGTGGAACTCAAACCGATCGGAAGAGTGTTTTTTTATTTTATTTATTCACCAACGTACGTGGTTATTATGTATTTATTCATTTTATTTATTTTATTTTATTTTTTTTATTTTTTTTTTTTGAAGTCTCAACAAATGCACATGCCGCGTATCATGCGCCTGATCAGTAGTTATTGACCGATTGCGGCTATCAATAACGGAATCAATCAACCAATCAAATCATTCATTCAGCCCGAAAGTGCGCTTCGAACTCCAAAACCGGCCACCATTTGTAAGAAACATTTATGCTTGTTTGGCGACTTAAACGTCGCAACTAGATCTACAGCTTAGGCCTATTCAAGCATTGGAGTTAGAAATTGAGAGCCAAAATTGTTCATCCATAATAAGCTAAAAAGTCGCTTTAACCCATTTCCACATAATGACGCCCCTCAAGAAAAACAATTGGGAAATTATAGTATAAAATGAAGAAACAAGCAACTTCTTCATTTTACACGATGTTTTCTAACCAGACCGGAAAGTTGAAAAAATCTATAATTCCACAATCTTATAATTGTCGTCTGCAACTCTTTTCAATTTGGACCAGTCAAAAAATACGTCGTCTTGCCATGGGTTAACTTATTCGAACAACAAGCTTCTCATGCAATTTAGCGAACTTCGACTTCTGTTTACCTTTGCCGGCTGCTGTGTGAGAGACCTGAGTGGCCGCGCATGCCCGTTATAAAGATGGTAAAATCACCGGGCAGGAAATATTGCTAGCCGAGTCGGAGTTCGAACTCACACCACAAAGATTGAGAGCGCAATTGGTTACTAACTGAGCTAACCGAGTCCGGGTCGACATTAGTTGTAACCGCAAATAGTGAAACTGATGTGCCACCATACTTGTTGGTGGGAACCAATTTACTTTAACGGGAACCAGCGGGAAAAGCATTTCCTGTCTCCCGAAGAAAATGAACAATCTCACAAAATTACTAAAATTTCGACGATATGGCAGTCTGATGTCTTGGTCAAGAGTAGTGTCGTATAGATTTAAAGATATTTTTACCAGAAACCTTGTAAGCAATGACATTTTTATGAACTTTACATATCATGGAAAAATTAAATTGGATTTCGCGAATCTAAAACCAACCTATTCCACAAACCAGTCCATTCCCACATTAACCTTCCTTTTTTAATCCATCAAGAAAAAGAGGGTAAAATTATAATTTGGAAACATAAATGAATATCTCGAAACAATCAATTTCTTCATTCGAAAATGTGAATTATTCAAATATCAACGATGAACGTAGATTCACGACCTGAAACAGAAAAAAGAAATGTAAGCAAATGAAAGAGGCAGTTGGCATATAATCTATCTATATATACTGCCCAACTCCCCTTTCGGGTATTACTGGCAGTCTCAAAATCTGTCTAGAATTTATTCTATTTTATAAATCTTTTGAAGATTAACTAAAACAATGTTACAATCAAAAGCAAAATTAGAATGAACTATGACGCTGTACCTTAGTTTGTGGATTGATAAGTTTGACCTTGATCAACTTCCCAGCTGGCCCTTGCGACTTTTTATGTGACGCCCGTTTGTGATTAAATTATGCAAATAAAGATAAATCTAGGTGGGTAGTTTTCTAAAAGGAAAAAAAAAGCAATTTTTTCATGAACAGAATTAAGCATTATTAAATGAACCATTTTTGCACCTCCTCTTTTTAAAGTCATAAGGTGTCTGATGAATTCAGGCTCAAATTAAAAATTCTGACCTTCTGAGATGCGTTTGTAATAATTTGGTCCAAGTAACAGTACCTTTAAACTTTGGTTTTGATGTCCCGGATGTAAATAAATATGGACGCGAATCAATGTTCATTGCGTCTTTAGGTACATGACGATAATTAAAATTTGTCTTAATCCTTGTCATGCTGAACCTGGAATATTCTGTTTCTGACAGGAGGATCATACTGCAGGCTGATTTAATCTATACTTCCTGCTTGTACTTTTCCTGCCATTGTTGTTTATGACGTTGATTTCTAAAAGAAAAGTTGATCTTTGAACAAGTTCTATCAGTGCTTTCAGCCCTTTGATTTGACAGTAATTCAGTTGGGTGATTTATACAGCATGACAAGGGTTAAGTGTTATCCACTCTTAATTGGTGAAGGACATTCTCTCATCTTTACATGCAGTTTCATCTTTCTAAAACATTTTGCCTAACAAAATATCACTATTTCATGAAAATCAGTTAGTTATTTGTATAGTGCAAAATCAAGTGATTTGTATGCATTAGTAATAGATCGGAACTCTCTCTCTCTAAAAAAAGAAAAAAACAAGAGGGCCGTTGGCCCTGGGGCGCTCACCTGAGATAAAGGCTCTTTTTCTTTCAACAGTCTAATTTCATGTTAAGGTTAGGATTATGAAACAAGTGGGCCACAACTACATATAAAGACTATGAACCTGGGGATCCAAAAGTCTAAATAATAAATTCTAAGGCCTTAGTGCTGATTTGAAAGAAGGAAAAAACTTTTTCCATGGGTTATAATTTCAGAAATAAGAAAGACGTCTGTGAACTGATGCTTCATGTCTATACCCCCCCCCCCGGGTCTGCCCCTGGACCCCTAGGATCATGATTTTAGCTTTTTTGTAAGAGATCAATATACTGATGTTTCATGCAAAATATCAAGGTTCTACGCCTTCTGGGTCAGGAGGAGAAGATTTTTAAAGATTATTTTGAAATTTCACTTTTGTTGCCATGGCAACCAGAGTTTTTAACGGATTTCAATTCTTTTAGCTATTTTTGAAGGGGACCACCTAAGCAACATTTCTGCCAAATTTGGTTCAAATCGACCCAGTGGTTTGAGAGGAGATGTCATATAAAAAATCGTTCTTTATTTCTATACAAACCCCACCCCCCTGGGGCTCCGCCCCTGGGGACCCGAGGATCATGATTTTAGCTATTTTGAAAGAGGTCAATATACTGGTGTTTCATGCAAAATATCAAGGCTCTATGCCTTCTGGGTCAGGAGGAGAAGATTTTTAAAGATTATTTTAAAATTTCACTTTAGTTGCCATGGCAACAAGAGTTTTTAACGGATTTCAATTCTTTTAGCTATTTTTGAAGGGGACCACCTAAGCAACATTTCTGCCAAATTTGGTTCAGATTGGCCCAGTGGTTTAGGAGGAGATGTCATTTAAAAAATCGTTCTTTATTTCTATATAAACCCCACCCCCCTGGGGCTCCGCCCCTGGGGATCCGAGGATCATGATTTTAGCTATTTTGGAAGAGGTCAATATACTGATGCTTCATGCAAAATATCAAGGCTCTACGCCTTCTGGGTCAGGAGGAGAAGATTTTTAAAGATTATTTTAAAATTTAATTTTTGTTGCCATGGCAACCAGAGTTCTTAACAGATTTCAATTCTTTTAGCTATTTTTGAAGGGGACCACCTTAGGAACATTTCTGCCAAATTTGGTTCAGATTGGCCCAGTGGTTTAGGAGGAGATGTCGTTTAAAGAAATTGTTGACGGACGACGCACGACGCACGACGCACGACGCACGACGGACGACGGACGGACGCCGGACAAAAGGCGATCACAATAGCTCACTTGAGCACTACGTGCTCAGGTGAGCTAAAAATTAGAGCCCAAAGAAGCTGAAGTTTAGAACCACTGCCAGTCCCTTCCTGGTGTAAGTGTTGACCCCCGATTTTTGTAAAATATCCCCCTTGTTTTCATAAATTGAAATATTTGTTTGATTTCTTTTTCATAGAAGTGTAGTTACAGCTCCGAATCTAGTTTGTATACCAACATACCAAATAGATTGCCAGATGATTTGATGAAAGCACTTGTGATAAATCAAGTCAGGAATTTCTCATCCAATGATTCCGAGGATGGAAGGTGATTATATGGAGGATTATTGTTTGATTCAGCAATAAACTTTTACCTAAGGTGTAAGATTGATTATCTTTCATTGAATGAACAACAACAGCTGTATTTAACCCAATTCCCACACAGTGTAATTTCAGACCGGTCCAAATTAAAAGAAGTTGCAGACAACAATTTCAATTTGTTGAAAGTTTTAAAATATTTGTCTCTCTAGGTAGATTAAATTGTGGAAAATGCAGAAATCGCTTGTAACAAGAAATTTCAGCATTTTCTACATTGTTTTCAAGAATTATTTTCTTCGAGGGCGTAAAAAGGAGGGATTGTGTGGGAATGGGTCAAACAAGTGGCAGATAAGAGACTTACCTTCACTAAGTAAAAAATATAGCTTTTGGTGTTCACAAAATAAAAAATAAATCAACCCTAAAGGAAAACAATTGATTAATCTATTTCTTTAATGCAATAAAAAAGAGATAAATTATGAAATAATTTGCCAAAATCTCTGAATCCATTCCCACATAATTAGTTGATAACACCTTTTGACACCCATCCTGAAAAGAGCTTGGAAAATTTTTGTGATAAATGAAGAAATTGCTTGTAACAAGCAATTCCTTAATTTCCCACATTTTTTTCCAATGCAAAAAGGTAAAAAATGTAAAACTATTATCAAATCAAACTTGTTGTCTGCATCTTCTTTCAATTTGGACTAATCTAAAACTTTGTCAATTTCAACTTTAAATTGAAGTAAATTAAATTGTCAAGTAGGAATGGGTTAAAGTGCATCCTTATGCATGTTAATTACCTGGCAATATGGTGACGTACTCAATGTCTTAGGTCCTGCTTAGATGAAAGTTCAATAATTGCACATTTGCTGTTATCAAAACTCAAACTCATCTTCCAATGTAATATCCCAGAAACTTTCTGCTTTGTCAGGTATGTACAAAGAACAAAGCTAAGATATGTTGACTTATTTGCAGTTTACATTGGATAAACACGATTTAATATTAGTCATAATAATGAGTACTCGTGTTATACAAAAAGTTTGTTTTACATGGGAAATGTCACAGTTGAATAGCCAGAGATAAACTTACCGTGTCTTAACCCTTTCCTGGACAAACCCGGGTTTACATCACTGTGATTTTATTCTTGAGAAAACATTGTGGAAAAAGGAGAAATTGCTTGTAACAAGCAATTTCTCTTTTTCCCACAATATTTTCTACCACATAGGATGGTCAGATTTCAAATTGCATGCATTTTTCATTGTCGTCTGCAACCTCTTTCAAATTGGATCAGTCTAAAATTTCATAAAACAGGAAAGGGTTAAGCATGTCTCAATATTAAGATATTCTACCTGTAGTGATTCCTCGAAGGATGTTTTAACATTTTGGTTACTTAGCTCAGTCATTCCCTTTCATGAGTAATATTGTCTTGAAAAAAGTGTTTGGAGTTACCCATAGATACTTATTAGTTAGAACAACACAGTTGCCAATGTTGTGTCCCGCCATGTAATGCATTATAGAGTTACCTCTGTGTGTGTGTGTGTGTGTGTGTGTTTAAGTATGTCAGTGAGTTGGTGTGTTTGTGTAAGAGCATATCTTCTACATTGATTGATGGATTTCAAAATAACTTGGCACTGTTGTTCCCATTGTAGAGTACTAATGCCCTGCGTAAAGTTGCATACGTTGATACTCAAAAGTTCATGGTCACAACTGAAGGTCATGTGACAAGATACTCTGTTGGGGCATCTGTGTCTGTTACACAATTCTAGTTTGTTTGAAAACAAGTGACATTTTATCCTAGATGAGATATAGTCCCATGAAAACAGTTTGCATACCCAAATGGCAAGGTCACAGGTGAAGGTTAAGTAACCAAATGTTTATTGTCTTCCTTCTTCAGCAGGTTTTTTTTTTTTTAGGATCTTGGCCAATTGCTTAATACAAATATAACTGAATAAAGGTGCTTTGTATTTGTAGAATTGCAAGAGAGTATGATGATACAGCCAATGAGACCCTGATATCACTGACAGATATGTTTGAGGATATTGCAGAAACTTTCGATGTAGACCCAGATTATGATGTATCATTTGAGGTAAACTTTTCTTCTTTGCTTTTAGGTACTGGTAAGTCTTTTTTATGTTGTTCCTTTTTTGCAGTTTTGTAATTAAAGGCCTAAGAAAGCGAGGTTAACACAAATTCAAAATCTATATCTCTATACAAAACTACTCATTTGAATCTCTCTTGACAAGACCATTTCGATGAGTATCCAAAGCAAGAGGTTTTGTTCATTGTGAATAGCTCCACTTGTCGAAAGGTCATTGGGTCTTTTGTCATGGCATTGTGTTCTTTGTGTGTCCGTTTGTCCGAAATCTTCTTTTAAAAAACTGCAAGCTGGATTGCACCCAAAAATAACTTTTATGAACCTTTGGTGACCCTATACTAGATTCCTTGAAGACATTAAGATCAGATGAAAAATTTGTAATTATCAGCTGGTTTAATTTCTATACATGGTGTGTAGTGAAAGCTTTTATTCTCAGAAACTATTTGCATAATTTCAACCAAGTCTCATAGGTATAACTCTTTAACCAAACTCAGTCAGTTGCCTTACAGAAATTTCAATTCAAAGAAAAATATTATGGATGCCACCATTAGCCATATGTGATGTATTTGAAAAGCTTTGGGAATGTTCTTCTCAGAGTCTAATGGCTTTATATAAACACATCTTTTAGAAAATGTGTTTTTGGTGACTTTTGGCCAAAAGTCTTCATAAAATTTTGACGAGATGAAAAAAATGGCTTTCATGAGCAGGGCGTTTTCTCCATTATATCGTATTGAGTAAAAATTTTGAAATCTTAGCTCTCCAAATAAGGGCTGTGGAGCTACAGGCACTCAAGCATCTCTAGTTTCGATATTAACCCTCTCCCGTTCAAACACGGGATTTTACGTTTCTGTGATTTAATTCTTGAGAAAACATTGTGGAAAAAGAAGAAATTGCTTGTAACAAGCAATTTCTCCTTTTTCCACAAGATTTTCTACCACATAGGATGGTTTCATTTCAAATGGCATAATGTTCTCATAGTCGTCTGCAACCTCTTTCAATTTGGACTAGTCTAAAATTTCAAAAAACGGGAAAGGGTTGTGGGTCCCTTTGAAAATTGATTCTATTAACAAGCTCTGCTTGAATAGACAAACAGGTGGTGTAGACTAACACCAGACTGCACATATGAGCAGGCTGATCTTTTTCTATACCTCCTGCCAAAACAGGAATATTCTTGGTTCAGTATGACTAGGGTTAAATGTGAAATACAGTAACCTACTACATTTGTTGCTCAGGCTTTTAGGTATCATTAAAGGTGGGTATATTTTTTCACAGATTTTAATTGTTCTTATTCCCTTTCATTCACTATTTGAATACAATAGTCTGAAAAGTAGTTTTGCAAAAATCAGAGGTCACTTATCGGAGAAAAACAGGGTAATTCCCTAATAGCCTACATAGGCTATTAATCTATTTTTAGTTTAACCCGAGACAGTTGCAAACAATAAAGGGTCATTCACGTGGTGCGAATAACTGTTGGAATCTGGCATTTAGTTTGAATTACACCAAATCAATGTCATCGTTACATCGTCAGGAGTTACGTTCACTAGCTGGTCTTAAATTATAAAGATCAGTTCAAAAACTGACGTAAGCCTTACTACGAATATAAACACTTACCATACTTTAGCACTAAACATTTGATGTGATATAATTTTGGACGTTGATTTTTTCATTAGTCTATTGGTTATCTTCCGTTGACTTTGGGTCATATGCAAATGAGGTCATAGGATGACGACAACCGAATTCCGTGATATCTATAAATAGCCTGGAATTCCGCTGAACCTTTCCTGTATAACCACAAAAAGCACCTTTTCACCTATAAGATTATCACCAAGGCAATATCTGATTCAAATTTAAGTATTAAATGTTCGATGGATCGAATTTTTTACACTTGGCAATTTTTCTTCTCTAGATTTGAGAAAATCAATACCTCCCTTTAAGTGTTGAAAAAATGTTTATGATTCAAAGTATCTCAAGTTATCTGTCATGAAAAGTATCCTTTGTTTTATACCAAACATTTATTAAATAGTCTGAAATACTTTTACATGATATCACATTAGAAGAAGTTTTGCAAACAGGAAGCTTTTTCTTTGAGATTGGGTTTCATTTTATGCTCTCGCCTTGTAATGCAGTGTAATGGCAATGGTATATATAGAGTTGGCTCATTCAGTGTTTGAGTGGGTAGGTTTATGTGTGTGTTGGATTCTTGTTTGGGGCATATCTTCTACAATATATGATGGATTTCAAAATATCTTGGCATTTTTGTTCCCTTTGAGGAGCACTTGTGTCATGCATAAAGTTCTTTTGGACACCTCAAGTTCAAGGTCACAACTGAACGCCATATGACAAGTAATTATGCAGGGAGGTCCGTGACGGAGACAACTTTCTGGTTTATTTATTTTCAGAATGGAGTGTTGACAGTAACTATCGATAAGTCATGGGGAACCTATGTGATTAACAAACAGTCCCCTAATAGACAGATTTGGCTGTCTTCACCCATCAGGTAAATATGTCCTTCCAAAACAAAAAATTTGTCAGGGATGATCAAGCTTTGGCAACAATGTTTCTGTTGCTAAATAGGGCATTGATGTAACCTAAATGTGGACTTGATATAATCTCTGTTAATCTGTCTGTCTCCTTCTACACTCATGGACAGATTTAAACTAAATTTCCTCAGAATAATTTTTGTCTTATGATCTTTCGTATATTGTCATACTTTTGCCATTTTACACAGTATTACAGAAGAAGGGGTCTTCTTGTAAATTCTTGCAAACAGTCCTCTATATACAAACAGATGCTTTTCAAATTTTTACAGAATGTTCCTATTCTATAATCCATGTCACCTTTTAGCTTTGTTTCATCATTCTAAAATGCAGCACAGAAAAAAGGGAGTCATATAATTCTTTTTCATGCAATTTTTCCTACAATTCGTGACTGGTATGGATGAAATTTTTACAGAATATTTCTCATCATGAGACCTTTTTACAGTATTTATTATAGTCTACTGGGTCTGGAAAAAGTGTGACTTACCCCATTACCTGATGAAAACAAGAGGGCCAAAATTGCACAAAATAGCTCACCGGAGAGTTATTTCATAATGTGTCTAAGACTGATAAGCCTCGCCCTGCCACACCCACATTTTTTTTAAATAAAGGTTTTAACAAACATGTTTTGAAAAGGGTCACAAAAAGATCATTCCTGTCAAGTTTGGTACAAATGGCTGGGTGAATTTTAAAGAATAATTTTTTGATTTCTCCAACTATGATAAGCCCAGCCCTGCCTGGCCCCATGTTTTCAAAAATACAAATTTCATGAACAAGTTTTGGAAAGGGTCACCCAAGAAATATTCGTCAAAGTTTGGTCTAAATTGGCCCTGCATCATCCCCAGCTTTTTGCGAATCAACAATTCACAGACAAGTTTTAAAAAGTGTTACCGAAGGTACAACCTTGAAAAGTTTAGTCCAGTAGGTCTCTGATTTAGGAGCAGAAGAATTTTATGTAATTATTTCATTATTTCTAATAAGTCTGATAAGCCCCACCTGCCATGTCCCAATTTTTTGGCTATTCAAAATCCAAGAAAAAGTTTTGAAAAGAGTCACCCATGGAATATTTCTACTGAGTTAAGTTGAAATTGGCCAAATGGTTACAGTGAAGAAGATTTTTAACCCAATCCCACACAACAAATTTTAGACTGGTCTGAATTGAAAGAAACTGCAGATGGCAATTTCAAGTTGATGGAATTTATTTTTCACTTTTTTGGATAGAAAACGTTGTGGATAATCAAGAAATTGCTTGTCACAAGCAATTTCTTCATTCTCCAGAATGTTTAAAAAAGCTTGTTTGTTGAGGGATTGTGTGGGGATAGGTTAAAGAATTGTTGACACCTTTCAACACAGGACAAAAGACACACAAAAGACACAGGGTGATCCTAAAAGCTCTCAATGAGCATATTATGCTCAGGTGACAAGGCACTTCTTAATTTTCCTTCTTTTCATCAGGGCATTAAAAAAGTTGGAACAGTTTAACCCATTTCCACACACAGACGCTTTTTAACGCCCCTCAAGAAAAGATTTGGGAAAACATAGTGGTAAATAAAGAAATTTCTTGCAACAAGCAATTTCTTCCTTTTATACAATGTTTTCTACCCAGAAAATTGAAAAATCTAAAATTTCATAAACTCTATAATGTCGTCTGCAACTTCTTTAAATTTGGATCAGTCTGAAAGTTTGTTGTGTGGGAATTGGTTAATGGAAAGTTTCTTGTTACAGCAACTTTGGCTGCATTTTTCTGTTCAGTTTGGACTGAATATTTACAGAATTCATTGTATTTGTTATTTCACTTTTTACATGTTTTTGACTTTTATAGGTGTCATAGAAAAAGGGTCAATAGCTTTCTTATTGCTGTTTCCTAAGCAAATTTTTCCAACCATCTTCTTGAAACTAATGTATCTCATAAGTAAAGGATCTGTCACAATATTTTTCTAGAGACAAGCTCATCTTAACCGAATTTAAAATAGACATTTTATTAAGCGAGTCTTGGTGAGCTTAATAATTTTTCTTTCGTAGATAAGGTCAAGATTAGCTTGTCTCAAAAAACATTTGTACACACTGACTCAAACTTCTTTAAAAACATTGTGGAAAAAGGGGACATTGCTTTAAACAAAAAAAATCTTCTGTTATCATTTTTTCTACCTCATAAAGTCCCTATTTTTTCAATTCGTGCGCACTTTGAATCATTGTCTGCAACTTTGTTCATTTTAGACCAATCTGAATTTTTGATTGTTGGCAATAGGTTATATCATGAATAATTCTATTCTCATCTAGGACTGGCTGGGTTATAATTCACTTCATTATGAGTAATATGGTGTAAGCACTGCAGGATTTTGTACAGAGGCATTAATACTAACTTTTTGTTCTCACTCTAATAAAAGAATAATCCTTTCTCAGTAAAAAACTACCCTGTTTTGTATTTCTCTATTTCAGTGGTCCAAAGAGGTATGATTTGAAGGACAATAGATGGATTTATTCACATGATGGAAGAACTTTACATGAACTTTTGACAAAGGAAATATCAGAAGCTTTAAAACATGAACTGGATTTTACAGAGTGTGCTTATGGAAGCTGAGTGTTTGCTAGTCAATGAACGATTTATTAATTTGTATGTGACCAGAACATTTTAGACTGGTCCAAAATGAGAGAAGCTGCTGAAGACATTACAAGAAATATATCAGTTGAATAGTATGTGCCAGAAGATATTCTCCTTTTGCCACAATGCTTTCCACAGCAAAATTTCTACAGTGCAAAAAAAAATGTTGCATAGCGTTGTAACAGGGCTCTCACTAGGATTTTTAAAGTAGGATTCCAGGAATCCAATTTAGGAAAAAGTTGGATTCCAAGCAGAAAAGTTGGATTCAAGCCTGATTGGGCAGGATTTTCATACTAAATGCAATTTCCACCAAATCCTTTTTTACAACACTTTCTTTGTTGGAAATAGTGTGAAAAAGGGAGATTAATTTTGGTTTAAAGAATTATCATATTTTCTAGCCATATTATGTTGTTTACATGTCTGATCATGTTCATTTGATCTTCAGCAAATTCTCTTCACTCATTACCAGACGGCAAAATTTTAGACTGGTTCAAATTGAAAGGAGTTGCAGATGACAGTGTTAAGTTTATGACATTTTGGATTTTTTCAATTTTTTTGGGGGGTGGTGGTGAAATTTGGACAAAATAATGGCATATATTTTCAGTCAAATTGTCAATTTTTTAAACCAAAAAATGACAGTTAATTTATGATTCATGCCCAGCTTTAGAAGTCTAAGAGCCCAAAAAGTTTATCTAATAAATTTCATTTTCAATTGAACTGTTGTACCCATGAAAACCCATGACAATTTAATTTTGCAATATAAGTTGACTTCTTTATTATGTTTTGGTTACTTTTTCACTAAACTGTTCAATAATAATTTGATTTCAGTGAGATAAGAGTGCTAGTAAATTAATTTTTCCCAAGTTTCACAGGTTCCTAACACCTATCACTTACGATCGTCGATGCATGACCGGTCACCGCGAAGTGGTAATTGTCAATCAAGCTGGGTGTTATAAATGATTGTGGTGTATGTTAGGATAATCAATTAACATTTTCCAATAATCTACCTACTATTTTAATGATCCTTGAACCATGACAGATGATTTTACAGAGTCACTTTGACATAAAGACTGCTAACGTCGGACGCATGTCATTGAAAAAATTGTCGTCCGTCGGAATCCTTTGATAGGATTTTTTGTCGTCCCTTGCGGAAAATTGTCGTCTCAGACGACAGTACTGTCGTTTCCGAGAGCCCTGGTTGTAATGTGTTAATATATTTACTTTTGAATTTGTAACTTTTACCTGTAACAAGCAGTTAATATGATTATCTTGTTATATGTATTTAATAATGGTATGATTTGACAAGTTCCCCAAATTGTCCATACTTTTAACAAAGTTGCAAGTGAAAAATCAGGCCCAAATGATCTCAAAGAGTCATATGTATCGAGAATAAGAAAATGCTGGTTTTTACCAACATTTTTTTTTCATTACTTTTATGTAAATCAGGAATCTTTTGTAGGAATTTGTAAGTGTGGTTATAATTTGTGGGGCTTAGCATTGGCCAAATTCAAAATATTTGAAGACAAAAGCTAAATACAAAAGCATTAAAGATTTATCTAATTTTCTTTCCATAAATGTCCCAATTTTACCTAAAAAATCAGTTATCTATTGATGTTGTTTTTCCACATAAAATGCACCTTTTATCAATGTGAACCCATCGATAAAGCAAAAATATGACTGAAAAAGTAAGGGCTCTTCAGAAAGGGGAAGTTTCTGTGTTTAGACACTTAAAACAGTATGCAATTAACTCTCAATGTGCTCTGGGTAGTCTCTCTTTGACCATTTGACCTTGAGTTGTGAACTTGACCTTAGAGTTATCTGAACACTTGATTCAAATGGTACATTTAAGAGATGAAGAGAATATTTTTGTTTTCATGGAGATATGAACCGAAAAACTTAATCACACTGTATGAATACGCGAAGCGGATTAATACATTGTGTGATTAGGTTTTTCGGTTCATACCTCCATGAAAACAAAAAATATTCTCTTCATTTCTTAAAATTTAATAGCATCAAGTGAAAAAATCAAAAGCTTTACAAATTTAGATACCTTTTTGTACGAGACTATTTTGTGTGGAAGCATACAAAATCGCTGCATGCTCAAAATTTTGTTCATGGAGTTATGAATAATTTTTTTCGACCTATCAGAACGCTCGTTTTTGATAGACAAAACTAAAAATTGAATTATTTACTCATGATGGAGAACAATTGTGCCATGGTATTTTGAAATCCATTTATAAATATAGGAGTTGCGGCCTTGACAAACTTGGATAGACTGATGTGCTGATGGACTAACACACTAACTCACATACACCAACTTGTCAAATTGAAACAATGCCTAACCCACTGCAAGCAGGTTCAACGGAAATTAAATATACAGTTTAAGATTGAAATAACAATGTTTAAGCATGAGGCCAACAAAGGACAATAATACAGATTTTTAGTAAACAATTTATGTGGATAAAGATATAAAAGATAATTGTGTAGCACCTTCAGAGAAACAAAAACAGTTTTTGATATACATATATTGCACTTATTGATTTGATAGAGGAACAAAATTTTGTCGTGTAGGCTATCAACATGATTATAGTGAATGATTAAATGTTATATTAAACTCAAGATGTCAGGATATAAATGCCATAACTTAACTCAAGATGCAAGTTTACGATTATGAGATAGAAAGAAAGGTGGATCAAAATAGATTTTGATATCTGCCCAGAAAGGATACTGTATTGAAATGGAAATATGTTACAAAATTTTCTTCCTTACAAGCAACTATTATAAAACCTCCCAGCAGCAAAGTTAAAGGGCCTTTATTTTGTTTTACAATTTCACATCCTAGAACTTAACCCTTGTCCTGCTGAATTAAAATCCTATATAAAATTATTTAAAATCAAAGGACTGACAGTACTGATAGGTCTTAATAAGGGTCAATAATTCTTTTGAAAATTCATTATTTAAATAACTCTGGCTAAAAGGTGTGCAGGCTGATCTTTGTCTAAACCTCCTGCCAAAACAGGGATATTCCGGGTTCAGCATGACAATGGTTAAAAGACCTTTGTGTATATTCTGTGTATAGTCACTAACGACCTGTAACACATTAAGATTGAGCACTCTGACTCTAACATCTTTTGTACTCAATCTAACAAACTTTACATTTCCCTGTAACTTAAAAACTATCAAAGCCAACTGTTTTTTATCAATATGACAATTCCTTTCATATACATCTACACACATCTATCATTGTGTAGGTCATCTGACTAGGTCAGGTCATCTTTCATTAACCCATTACCAGACAACGATAGTTTGGCCTGGTCAAAATTCAAATAAGTTGCAGAAGACTGTTTAATATTGATAGATTTTAAAGGTTTCTGTCATCTTAGGAAGTAAATTTGTCATTATCTATTATGCCTTTGCCTTCGGGGCCTAAAAAAGGGGGTAACCTCAACCCTAAATTGTTGTCTGCAACCCCTTTCAATTTGGACCAGTCTAACATTTTGCCCTCTGGTAATGGGTTAAAATAATACTGTTGAATATTAGCTATGGTGGTGGCATTATGATAATACTCTTGATAAAATAAAACTTCAAATGGTAAAATACAACTAAACCCATTTAAGACAGCAAAATTTTAGAAAGGTCCAAATTAATAGGAGTTGTAGACGACAATTAAAAAATTATGATATTTTAGGTTTTTTTCAACCATGTTGGTAGAAAACATCGTGGATAATGAAGAAATTGCTTGTTGCAAGCAATGTCTTCATTTAACTCAATGTTTTCCCAATTGTTTTTTCTTGAAGGGTGTCATTGTGTGGGAATGAGTTCGCCCATTCCCATATAATTTTTTTCATGACCATGAAATATCATATTCAAGAAAAAGATGAAACAAGCATTTTTTTCTAATTACACATTTTCTACCTTATCTGATAGTTATTAGCCTGACTGTTTTCAGAAAAAAAGGTATACCATTGCCTTGCCATGGTCTGGATCTTTGTTGTGTTTTCGCTTGTTATTTATCTGAGCCTTGGATTAAATATCCACTATCAAAAAGAGCAATTTATAGTATCGAAGGAGCAAACTCTAATTGCATTTTTGTATGTATTATGCCCCTTTTTTTATCAGAATTTTCATACACTATAACATTGGAACTTGAGGCATCTGTAGATGCTGCTCTTGTTTTCAAATTTAAGCCATTCTAGATAGTTGTCTTAAACTTATCTGAATTTGGACAAGTCTTAAATTTCATTGTCTGGTAATAGCTTCATTATAGTGACAAAAAGAGTAGAGTAACACAAGCAGGTGCCAACTCTCAGCTGCATATGCTTGATATTGAATAAAAAGGGGCATAATTCTTACAAAAAATGCTTCAAGAGTAATCTCTTTAAAATATGAAAAGCTCTTGTGACAAGGAACACACATACAAAGATAATGTCTGCAATAATAACAGATGATTAAGATTTAGTTTGTCACAATTACAAAGATGTCCCTATTGTGCTAAATAAAGCTCAACTTTATATTCAAAAACAACAAACGTAATACTAATACTAAAAGACAGAAGTAACAGACAGATCACTGGCCCACCCATTGTGCTCTGTCAGCAAGTTCATTTTTGACTTTTTAACAGCTTTATTTTGCAAAAATTATGGTCAGTACCATGTAGCAAAAAAGAAGAAAAATAGTTTGGCAAATTTAATTTTGTAAATATAGCTTGTGTAAGCTGTATTTACAAGATTTAGGTCACCGAACCAACAAAAAAGTTCTAACAAATAAGTTCAAAGTACATTTCCAGTCTAAATGTATGATTTGAATGGTCTATGAATCTTTTAGTTGTCAACCGTATTCCATCAATTATTTGTTATTTTTGAATGTTATGTTTAGCTTTATTGTTCTTTTTTTCCATTGTTATTTCTGAAATTTTGTGCTAAAGCAAATATTTGTGGAAATACAAATAAACTGATGTTTAACAACCAAAATATAAATCTTGAATGACTTCCTGGTGGAACATGGAATTGTAGGTCTGTACGTCTGTGAAATGATCCCCCGATATGTGAAAACTGCCCCTGGATTAGAAATAAATCATCTTAAAAACTGTTTTATATTCTCCCAAATAAACTTAAAAAGGGATAATGAATAATAGATGTTGAAAAGAAATTAAAAAAACATTGGTAGATGATAAACATCTATACCTATAATTGCTGCCGTCATAGAGCAGTTGGTAGCGCGTCGGACTGTCAATCTAGAGGTCCCGGGTTCGATCCCCGACGGCGGCACTCATCCTTTCCAACTATTTGTCTCCCACCAATGGGTCGATAATCGTTGACCTATGTGGGATAGCAGCTGGAGGCTAGGAAGGGATGTGATGGCGGTACTGGTGTGAGAAAACCAGGAATCCATTGTTAGGTCCTCCAGCCTCCGCGATATAACTGAAAGATTGTTGAAAGTGGCGTAAAACCCCATTCAAACAAATACCTATAATTGATAATGTTATAAATATAGTTGAATCCTCTGAATTGCAACTCTGATAATAGAAATTCCCTGGCTAAATGCAACTGACTTTATGCATAGTCATTAGATATAAAGAACAAATAGCTCTTTCAATAGGGACTTCTGGTTTATTGCAACAAAAGTGTTGACAAATTGGTGTTGCAATTTATTAACCAATTCCCAGACGGCAAAATTTTAGACTGGTACAAATTGGAAGGAGTTGCAGACAACAATTTAAGGTTTATGATTTCAGATTTTTCCACTTACTTAGTAGAAAACATTGTGGAAAATGAAGAAATTGCTTGTAACAAGCAACTTCTTCATTTTACACAATGTTTTCCGAAATGTTTATCTTTAGGGGCGTCAAAAAGCGTCACTGTGTGGGAAAGGGTTCACAGGATTCCACTGTATTGTTGTTCTGTTAACACTTTTACTCCACCAGAGTATTTGAAAAGGTACCAGACCCTAACATTTTGTCGAATTTTTTAAAAAAGTTTAACCCATTACCACAAGACAAAAGTCAAGACTTGTCCAAATTCAAAGATGTTGCAGGAGACTTTTTGCATTGAAAATTAGATTTGAAATCCAGTTGATTGATTGGATTGGGTTTAACTCCACTTTTAAAAGTATTTAATAGTATTTCAGTCATATTCTGGCGGCTTGAGCACCTAACCGTTGATTCCTGTTTCTTGTTGCACAAGTACGACCACTACATCCTTTCCCAGCATCCTGTTAAACCCACTTAGGTTTAAGGTTATCCATCCATTGGTGGGAGACAAAAAAATGAAATCCAAACAGGGCTCTGCAGACTCCAAGAATTTGGGGAGAAGTCACTTCTCACTAGTCTGAGAATTGGGAGAAGTTTTTCAAAATGAGGAGAAGTGGTGAGACTTTCAGGAGAAGTGGATCTCGTTAAAAAATAAGTTTTTGCGCGTATTCCTCATTTCTATCAGAAAATAAAATAGCTTTACAACCAAGTAGTTGCATTTTATATTATGTATCATGCAATAGAAAATACTGCTTATCCTTTCAGTCCTCAATAAAGATCTTATTCCTGTGAACAAATACTTATGTATTTTTCTTTTTTTAGGTTTGAGAATTCCAGAGTTTGATTCTGAATTTATTTTTTTTTAATATTTCATAATAGATTCATATATGATAAAAAAAGTCAACTAATAAAAAAAATGCAAATAGTGTATAGGTGGTCTGATTGAAATTAGTGGTGTTCCTATTTGAAGCAGAAAATGGGAAAAGACTTTATTGCAACAACATGTATTTAATCAAACCATTACCAGTAGAAAAAATTCAGACTGATACAAATTGAAAGAAGCTAAATAAGACATTTCAAAGTGAGCTTAAATAAGAAAGAATGTGCCAAAGAGGGTATAAACATGTGGGGAAAGTATAAATTGCTTGCTGCAATCATTTCCTCCTTTTTCCACAGTTTCCCATAAAAACAGTTCAAGATGTTAAAATGGGGGACTGTGTGGTAATGAGTTAAAGTCTGTCCACTTTACCTGATAACATATAAATGGATGAAAATTGTCATTAATTGATCAAAAAAGGTCCTCTGTAATTAAGTCAATTATAGTGTGTAAAGGGTAAGGGTTACTGCTGAGTACACAAAACCAGACTATGTACATGCAGAGGTTTAAAGTTAACACAGGATAATTTGCTCCAATTTATAGGATTACATATTATTTAAAGGAATTATTACCAACACAAGTAAGTGAAATTTAGTTTTTGGAAAGAATGTATCATAACAAGAAACTCAGGAAAAGATCGTAGCAGCCTTTAAATTGTTTGCCATTATTTTCTTCACTTGTTACAATTAAGGCAGATCATTCAAATTAAAGGATTCTATTGAAAAATTAATTTACTCTACGTATATTCTCGACAGAATTATTTTTCATCAAGATTTCAAGTTTTTAACAAAATTTTGACTTCTGGTAAATGACACGGCGTCCGTAAATGTCGGCCATTATTCTCATTATGTGAAAGTAAGCAACAAATCTCGTAGACTGATGATAACTTAATTTACAGAAATAATTCAAACTTAAGAAGGGAAAGGATTTTAAATAAAGATTTCTGGTGCCGATAGTATACAAAGCATTGCCGAAACAAATCAGCGTAGGTGTGAATGAAGCAAGCGTGTTGACTATTAGCTTCCGGAACATAGGATAATCTACTGGCCACGCGACAATCGATAGCCTACACGCTTGAATTACGATCAAAGGGCTTCCGACAGGCAGTTGTATAATTGAACACTGTCCCCTACTTTTATAGCCACTGGGCCAGATTTGGCTATCACCTATCGTATCCAGGCAACTTCCCGAAAATTCCAGGCGACTTCGACTTCGCTTTGATCAGCAAATCAGGCGAAGTTTTATGAAACCAGGCGACTTTTTCGCCTGAGTCGCCCACTCTGCAGAGCCCTGTCAAACAAAATTGTGAGAAAAGGAGAAAATGCATTAACAAGAAGTTTCTCCTATTCAACAAAGTTTTCAATAACTATGTTTCTACAGGGTGTCAAAAAGCGGGTTTATGTGGTGACAAGTTAATTATGTAAATTAAAACATGAAAATATCACAAACATCTATGCTCTTAAATGACAAAAAGGAATTGTTCCAGGCTGATTGCTGCAAAAAGGTTGATAGAATTTAAATTAAAACCTTAAGCAACATGCCACTCAAAGAAATCATCATTTGGAGACTATTTTTCTTTTTTGTCTGTTAACCCTTGTCATGCTGAACCTGGAATATTCCAGTTTTTGGCAGGAGATTTAGACAAAGATCAGCCTGCAAAAATGTGCAGTCTGATTTTCGTGTACACCTCCTGCTTATCCTTTTCCTGCTAGAGTTGTTTATGAAATTAATTTTCAAAGGATACATTGATGATTGAACAATAAGAGCTATCAGTACTATCAGCCCTTTGATTCTAATGCAATTCCCAAAGGCATTTTATCCAGCATGATAAGGGTTAAACTGTTCTACTGTTTTGGGGACTTTGAATAAATGAATTGCATTCAGACAAAATAGGACACCAATCGATCAAAAACCATACAATCATTGACATCCTATAAAGTCCAACTAGATTTAAAATACTTTACTTTTCACATTCCAACACTATCCCATTTTCTATGCCTCTCAAGAAAAACACTCTGTTGTAGAAAACATTGTGGAAAATGAAGAAATTGCTTGTGACAAGTGCAGGGTTTTCCCTCAACTTTCAAAACAGGGGGTCATTTTGCCACAATATGACCCCTATCAAATAAGATAAAGAAGGCTGTCTAGCTATTTTGGGGGTCATTTCTGAAAAATGGGGGTCCAAATTCAAAGCAGGAGGGGGTCATGGCAAACCCTGTAAGTGATTTCTACTTTATACATGAAGTTTCCTAACACAAAAACCAAAGATGTTTAAAACCCTATTTACTAAATACAATGTATTGTTTCTGCAACTTCTATGAATTTGGTCCAATCTTTAAGTTTGTCATGTGGGAAAGAATTTATTATTTTCTTGATGTATAACAAAAATTCTACCTTATACATGATTTATATATTCTTGAGACAAATTCAAGCTGATCTGTTGGTAGCCTAATCTTTTACACAAACACTTGTTTCATGGAATTTCAATACAGTCTTTGGATGATTGGTCAAATGAAGGTCATTACCTGAGCTGCTGCTCCTGCATAAATTAATGCCCAATCTGACATCCATTCTTGACCAGGATTTAACAGTCCGTAAATTGCACAAGCATAGTATGGCACAAAATAGAACATGTAGACTAGCATCTGAAGTTAGAAATATTAAAGTGGCAAAACAGTAAACATGACAGGCTATGAGTAAAAGTTTTAAACCCATTTATTTTGCATTGGCTGGGAAATAAGTTATTACCACCTAGATAAGTCTCTCTTAGTTCTGCTTCATGGAGTGCACCAAATGCATTGGCCAGTGAAAAACCTAAGATTCAAATTGGTTATCCCTTAATCACAAGGTCTACACAAGGCCAGTGGCCCTACAACCTTCACGTCAAAGCTTAGAAACGTTAAACTTTAGAAGTCACCTACTGATTATCAACCTATAAGCTTCCTTTTTTCTCAACTTTTGACTCCTCACTCAATATAAATAAGTTTTTCTCTTACTAATCATGCTTATGTGACAATTATATTCATGTAAACTTACTCTAATTCAGAATTATACTTTTGTATCAATTATTTGTTGGTTAGAATGAAATTAAATCTTGAGCTTGAACTATAAGCTTCTTGATTGGTCTTGAGAAGATTAGTAGAGGTTCACTAGGAATTTGAACATCCCTGTAAAGTATCATCAAGATTGGCTAACTGGCTCAGGTTGAGATAGTGTTAATAGAAGCATGACAACTACAACATGAAAATTAACAAGGGTCCAAATGGAGAGAAGCAGTATTTGATGATTTGCAAAACTGAAATGAAATCTAAGGGCTTGGAAATCTTACTTGCTTGAAAATTTATCCTGTTACAAGGCAAAAATCAACGTTGAAAAAGTTGCAAGACAATATATTAAAGTATGGGCCTAGAATAATGAAAAACAAGATGTGTTTGTGAAATACCATGCCCCCGAAACAGAATTTTTGTAGAAACGGGTGATTTTTATTGCTTTTTTTTTCTTTGTTTTAGGGAAAAGGGTTAAAATTTTGACCTTGACCTTGATGGAATGACCCCAGTTGCTCTTTGTTGAAAACCTATCTACATACCAAATATTAGCATTGTAAATTAATCAGGGTTGAAGTTATAGGAAAATGTTTAGTTGGCAGGTTGAGTTTTTTCAGACAGACGGACAGACAGACAGACACCGGTAAAACAATATGCGCCAAATCTATCGATGTGGGGGCATAAAAAGTACCTTTCAGGGTAGAAAACATTGCAAGAAAAAGAGGAATTATTTGTAATAAGCAATTACTCCTCCCACAGTGATTTTGAAAGATATTTTTCATCTAAATATATTAAAAGATAAACACAGAATTTCTTACATGCTGTTGATTTTTTTGAGTTGTGGCAGACCCAAGGTGTGAAGCTACTCATTGTCGTTGCACAATTTTGCTATCTCATGTATTCCTCCAATGGCCTGGGACGAATCATTGCCCTGAGAGTCCTGTTTCTTAAATAGGCTCATTCTGTGTTATCAGACCAAATCATAACTTTTTGAACACTTTTTTAAAAAGTGGCTTCATTTTGAAAGCTTTCAATACAAAATTATCATAAAGTCTTCCAAACTTGTGATTTTAAACGCAAACTACATTCTATGTGTAAATAGCTTAGCGAATGGCTTTTTAGTCAAGGGAGATATCCCAAGGAAAGAGAAAATAATAAAGCAATTACCTGTACTTTGGGATAAGCTAGAGGGTCCATGATATAAGGCTCATGGTCTTGAAGATATTCTAAGGCAATGGCTTCTTGACAACCTAAAGCAATCTGAAATGGAGTTGTACAGAAAAATAATTGAATCATATGTTAATTTTTGTGAGTTATGCATGACAGTAAATTTTCAAAGAACAAAAATGATTTTGCTCTTTGAAATTTTGTCAAAGTTGTAAAATCAAGTTTTATTCAAATTTTAAGAAGTTCTAGGCGACAATTTAAAGTTAGTAACATTTTAACCCATTCCCACTCAATGACGCTTTTAGGCGCCCCAAGAAAAAAAGCTTTAAAAAACAATGTGGAAAATGAAGAAATTGCTTGTTATAAGCAATTTCTTCATTATCCACAATGTTTTCTACTCCAAAAGTAAAGAAATCCAAATTTTCATAAGCTTAAATTTGTCGTCTGCAACTAGTTTCAATTTGGACCAGTCTAAAATTTTGCTATCTGGTAATGGGTAAAAATCCTTTGTCATTTGGTGCAGAAAACGATGTGTAAAATGAAGAAATACATGCAGCAAAGTACAACTAATTTCTTCATATTCCAGTTTTTTCTACAGCTCTTTTCTTCAGGAGCATAGAAATGGGAATGTTTTGGGAAAAGATGAAAGTGATGGTAATTTGTTACTCTTTTTGTCTCGAAATTTTAGGGTTTATCTTACCTATAAAACTTTCTTCTATCACAAAAAAACAAGAGCCATGTTGGACATGGCCATCCCATGCAGTAAAAGCTTGAAAATAAACTTAAGCCAGTAAGATTTAGGCTTCTTATGCACTGCATTTCTTCTCAATGAGTTTGATAATAGCTATTATACTTTCAGAGATATGCTCTTGACTAAATCTAAGTATTAAAAACAACATAGGGCAATAACTCCAAATTATGCAAGCAAGAGTTGTGGGTCTTGTGCACTGCACTTCTTCTCAATGAGACCTATCCACCTATGAAGTTTCAAATTAATAGCTATTATACTTTCAGAGATATGCTCTGGACAAAATCTTAGTCTTGAAAACAACAAAGGGCAATAATTCCAAAACTATGCAAGCAAGAGTTGTGGTTCTTGTGCACTGCACATCTCCTCAGTAAGATCTATCCACCTATGAAGTTTCAAGTCAATAGCATCTATACTTTAGGAGATATGCTCCGGACAAGCTTAGTGGCCGAATGACGAACGGAGACCATTACTATATCCCCTTTGCTGAAACAACAGGGGATAATTATGCATTGCAAATAATAGTTCTGGAAGATATTGTGGAAAAAGGAGAAATTACTTCTAAAAAGCAATTTCTCCTCTTTCCATTTTGATTTCTGCCCTATTGATTTAGTTTTGTTATTTTCATTTTATGTACCCTTTGCTTCCTTGCCTACAACATCTTTGAATGTTGGTTAAACTTAAATTTGTTGTCTGGTACTGGGCTAAACAGACGACACTATTAATAAAACAAGTGGGCCAAGATGGCCAGACAACAAAATTTTAGACTTATTCAAATTAAAAGGAGTTTTGGACAACCTTTTAAAATTTTAGATTTTTCAACTTTCTGAGTAGAGATATTTTGTAGCAAATGAAGAAATTGCTTGTTGCATAGCCAGTAGCATATAATAAGAAAGTGAAATAGCTGGTTGTTTACCTCAATGTTGTAACTAAAGCTTGAATAAGTTACAACGTTTAAGTTGCCAAACCAACAAAAATGTTTCACACAAATAGCGGCCAATGTCGCAGTTCAAAACCGAATTCCAGGCTGAATGAATGATTTGATTGGTCGATTGATTCCTTGATTGACAGCTCCCTAAACCCGAGAAAAAGCTTTCAGTATCAATTTTGAATAGAAGATCAATTGACTGAAAACTTACAAATCCTCTAAAAAGGTCAACTCCTGCAGCAAATAAGAAATACAAAACAAAAACAAAGTCAAGAGGTCGCTTGAGGATACTTTCACCCTTCAGTTTCTGGAAAGAGAAAATGCAGTGATTCTTATACTCTTTTGCAAGAAAGCAGAAATGTTTCAGCATCTAATTTCCAATTATATTAACCCTTGCCATGCTGTATATATTACCTTACTGAATTGCTGTAAAATCAAAAGGCTGAAAGCACTGATAGAACTTGTTCAAAATTCAATATTTCTTATAGGAATCATTTTCATAACAAAGTCTAGTTGGAAAAGTTCAAACAGAGGGTGTAGACCAAGATCATACTGCACTTATGTGCAGGCTGATCTTGGTCCAATACTCCTGCTAAAACCGTAATATTGTGGGAACAGCATGACAAGGGATAACAGCATTCAATTACTACTCACTGTCTATTATATATTTATGCAATGCACATACCTTAACTCATTCCCACACAATCCCACATTTTACACACAACTGGAAATTGACATTGTAAAATAATATGAAAAAGGTCAAATGCTCGTAACGAGCAATTTCTTCTTTTCTCTCACTATTTTCTACACTATATGGCACTTATTCTCAATCTGAAAAAGTTTACTTTCAGTTTCATCTCTAAAGATATGTGCATTCTGATTGTATCTTTAATTATAGTCACATATGCATACAAAGATTTTACCAGTTTAAGATAGAATAAAATTTTTGTACAAGCATACAAAATACATGCTAAAAAAAAATTCATGGAGGTATGAAACAATTCATGTAAAATTCATTTACTGAATGAGATGCAAGTGTGAAACAAGAGGGCCAGTGGCCCTGCGCTCACCTGAGATAAGGGTATTTTTCTTCAAGGCCAATACTAACTGGGTCAGGAGAAGACCTCCTTTAAAATTTAACTAAAATCAACTTATGTTGCCATGCCAACCAATGCTTTCAACAGATTTCAAATCTTTTAGTAATTATTAAAATGGGGCAATCTAAGGTAAATTCCTGCAAAATTCGGTTAAAATTGGGCAAATAATTTTGAAAGAGTTGCCTTCATTAATTCTATTTAATCCAATCACCCTGTGACTCTGAAATTTTATCAATTTTGAAAAAGGTCATTGTACTGATGCTTCATGAAAATTCAAGATTCTTCAACTCCTGGGTCAGGAGATGATTTTTTTCTAATTTTACTATTGTTGTCAAAGCAACAAAGTTTTCATCTGATTTAAATTCCTTGGTTGAAACAGGCTCAGTGGTTTGGGAGGAGATGTCATTTAAAAAAACCTTCTTTACTTCTATATAAGCCCTATATAAGGGTGATGATTTTAGTAATTCTGAAAGAGGTCAATGTACTAATGCTTCATGCAAAATATCAAGACTCTACGCCTTCTGGGTCAGGAGGAGATAATTCTTAAAAGTTTTTCTTTTAAATTTCAGTTTTGTTACCATGGCAACCAGAGTTTTCAACAGCTTTTAATTCTTTAGCAATTTATAAAAGAGCACCAAGAAAGGATCATTTCTGCCAAATTTGGTTGAAATCAGCTGAGTGGTTTTGGAGGAGATGTCGTTTTAAAAATCCTTCTTTAAATTTCTTTATAAGCCCCATCCCCCCTGGGGACCCGAGGGTGATGATTTGAGCAATTCTGAAAGAGGTCAATGTAGTGCTGCTTCATTCAAAATAAAATCCTTCTTTATTTCTATACAAGCCCCACCCCCCTGGGGCTACGCCCGTGGGGACCTCAGGTCGATAATTTTAGCAATTCTGAAAGAGGTCAATGTACTGATGCTTCATGCAAATTATCAAAGTATGTCCTCTGGGTTAGGAGGCGATCATTTTCAAAGTTTTTATTTAAATTTCAGTTTTGTTGCCATGGCATCCAGAGTTTTCAACGGATTTCAACTCTTTTAGCAACTTTTAATGGGCACCACCCAAGGAACATTTCTGTCAAATTTGGTTGAAATCTAGCGGTTTGGGAGGAGATGTCGTTTAAAAATTGTAGACACACAACGGAGGACACACGACAGACAGAGGACGATCAAATACCTCACCATGAGCACTTCATCCTCAGGTTACCTAAAAATAAATAAACACTCCATAGAGCTTGCAGTGTTTCAATCATCATCTTGGGTACATGTTTTACCTAAGAAATAGGACATGTTTTTAGGTTTGGAGGGAGACAATCCTGCTAGAATTTCACACTAGTTCCAGTAGCATCTACATACCTTGAATATAATTGCATTTTACCAGACAGCAAAATTCTAGCCTGGTCCAAAATCAAAGATGTTGCAGATGACAATTTTCAGTTTATGAAATTATAATTTATTTTTCTTTGAGGTAGAAAAAATTGTCGATAGTTAAGAAATTGCTTGTAACAAGCAATTTCTTTATTTTCTCCATGATTTTCTAAAAAGCTTTTTCTACGGGGGCATCTAAAAGCATTGTATGTGAATTGGTTAAATACTTTTCCTGTGGGAATATATGGCCCACACATAAAAGCCATATTCATAAATGATCCAAAATTCTGTTCGAAGAACATGACAAAAGGGTCACCCAAGGATCATTTCTGTGAAATTTGGTTTAAATTCATTAAAAAGTATATTCTGAGAATAAAATTTTCAATGTTTTTACTATATACCATCTTTGGAATTTAGCCTTATCTAAAAAGCTAGGTTTTCATTTGATCAGAAAGCTTTGATGGAGTATGATAAAGGGTCACACAAGGATCAATCCAGTGAAATTCTATTGAATTCAAACCAATGGTTCATGAGGAGAAGATCTTTAAAGAAAAAGTTTACAAATAAATAGACATTCAATAGACAAAATAGCCTGCTGGCCTTCTGTCGGTGGAGCAATAAAAGAGTCATAATTCGTACAAAACTCAATCTAAAGCTACCTCCCTCTTTAATATACAGTCATTACAGAAAATGAACATATATTTGAAATAAATACATGTAGTCAATATTTGCATTTATAAAAGATGTTACAAGAATGTGTCAAAAGTTTTTGCATGCAGATGCAATGGCTGCCACGGCTATCGATATCTCCGGCTTTCTCTGAAAACAGCTGAGCTAGAAAATGAAGCTATGAGTAATTATATCTGGTAACTTGTTAAGGAAAGTTTGGAAGGGCATCAAAAAGCATCGCTGAGTGGGAAGGGTTAAGTATCGCAGACACACTTTATCACTAGTAACAAGGGAACTGTGGGTGTCCTTTATTGCTTACCTTTTTCCTGATATAAAATGGCAAGTTGTTAGTTAAAAGTTTGTACCCAATCCATACTGGTATGAATAAATATGGTAGATTCAACAATATGGCCCATTTAATTCCAAATTTACCTGAAATTAAACACAAAATTAGTATCTATACCCACTTTTTGACACCCTGTAAGAAAGAAAGCTTTGATAAACACTTTGGAAAAATGAAGAAATTGTTGTCACAAGCAATATCTTCATTATCTACATCTGCTACCCAAAAATATCTGCATTTACTATGAATTGTTGTCTGCAATTTCTTTGAATTTGGACAAGTCTAAAATTGATAGCCTGGGCTTGAACCAGAGATCTTAAGGTTTTAAGTTGTTGTTGACTCTTTCAAATTGACAGATCATGGCTGTCAATAAAACATCAAAAGAGGAATAAATTCATACAGTTAGACCGGAAGTGAACTTTGAACTTGAACATTGGTAGACATTTAAGAGAAGCATTTTGATGTTTTTTCAAACTCAAAGTTGTAACTATAGCTTGTTCAAGCTGTAATTAATACGTGTATGTCACAATACAACAATTTATTTTTGTTACATGTTACTGACAACAATTTTCGTACAATAATGCTGTTTAATATCTAAGTCAAACTTCCTGTCGGAGGCCAGTTAGCTGCGATACCGTAGCCCTCACTAGCTGCGATATCGTAGCCCTCTTTCTGATAATCTGCTGGCTCACAGATAAGGCCTCGCCAACAGATTATCAAAAGAAGGGCTACAATATCGCAGCTAGAGGCCAGTGGGCATGGCCAGGGATTTGTTTCATCCACAGTCATGGGTGTTTTACCCATTCCCACACAATAATGCTTTTTGATCCGAAAGATAAAAAGCTTTGGAAAAACATTGTGGGAAAGGAAGAAATTGCTTCTTACAAGCAATTTTTTCATTATCCACAATGTTTTCTACCCCCCAAAAGTCAGAGATTCTACAGACAATGTTCTGGATTAAGAAAATGCATGCTTTAGCCAATAAAAAGTTTGCATTGTGTTCTGTTAGTTTTGATAATTCTGAAGCAACACTTGGCCTTTCTACTGTAAATAAATGACATTCATTTTCAAAATACAATTCCTGATTCACATGTACTAGATCGGATCTGTTATACCAATACATGTACTTGAATTGAATAATTCCTGCATTAATCTCTTTTCTCATGACATGATGGATACGAAGACAAATGTATTTTACATACCCAAAACACTACCAGGAACCAGCACCAGAAGACTGTTTGTTATGGAACCAACCCAGTATAGGCCAACTTTTCGGTAACTTTGTCTGAAAAAGAAAATGTCAATGAATGATTATCCCATTATAAGACTTTTTTTTGCATGCCAAGGGTTCTAACTCCACTTTTTCCTAGGAAGGTTCGTAGTGAAGTTAAAACCCTTGACATGTGAAGATGATAGTCAGATTACAAAATTTTAGACCGGTTTAAAATGAATTTAAGTCCATTACCAGACGGCAAATTTTTTGGACACGTCCAAATTGAAAGGAGTTGAAAGGAGTTGCAGAAGACAATTTAAAGTTTATGAAATTTTAGGTTATTCTAACTTTTTGGATAGAAAACATTATGTAGAATGAAGAAATACTTGTCACAAGCAATTTCTTCATTCTATACAATACTTTTCCAATTGTTTTTCTTCAGAGGCGTCCAAAAGTGTCACTGTGTGGGAATGGATTAGTGTCACTGTGTGGGAATGGATTAAGTGATACAGACAACAATTCAAAATTCTGTATAAATTGTAAAAGGAGTGCCATTATACTGGACAGAAAACAGTGAGAAAAAAGAATTTTCTTGTGACAAGCAATTCCTCTTTTTTCAAAAACAAAAAATTTCATAATATTAATGCATTTTGCGAACCCTGGATAGCTTGGTCTGTAACACACTCAGTTCTCAATCCTGGGGCAATAAGTTTGAACCCTAACTCAGCAAAAATTCTACCTGAATTTGACAAAAGTCACAAATGGGCATATATTAAGTGGTGGGCCTAAGCTGGTTGCTTAGATCTAATATTGTGGTTGTACTGGTTTGAGAGCTATTAATTTTGTTCTACAAACCTAAAGTTTGAGCAAGTTCTAATTAACCAATCCATTGCCTGATGACAACTTTTTAGACTGCTCCACATTAAAAGAAGTTGATTATAAATATGGTGAAGATTTTTAACTTTAATGGTAGAAAACATTGTGGGAAATGAAGAAATTGTTTGTTTCAAGCAATTTCTTCATTTTCCACAATATTTTCCCAAGCTTTTCTTTTTTTGAGGGCTTAAAAAAGTGGGATTGCATGGAAATGTACTGAGCTTTGAATTGTGATTAAAAGAATTCCACTGTATTACCTCTTGTATATAGAATACAGCATCCACAAGCACATGCTGTAGTGTACAATGCCATCCCAGTAATTAATCATTGTACCATAGGCAGTCCACAAATAAGGCTCGCCCTCCTTGAGGTAAAAGGTCATGAACTCTCCGATAATGTGGTCAGCCTCCAAGGCAATTATCAGGTCAACCATACTGCTGAACATGAAAAGGCTCATGACTGAAATAGAGAACGATAAAGGCATTATAACAGATGACAAAAAAAGTAAACTTTTTAGATCAGCTATTTTGGAGAAATGCCTCCGCTTTGTTAGTGTCTTCATTGCTGTTGTCATTTTTCTCTCTGACATTTTATTGTGATTTGTTCTTTTATTTCTTTAGGTATTTATCTTAATCATAGAATATGTTTTCACTTGCAAAGAGAAACAAACATGGTACCTGTTTACTCAAATGATTTAAGCAATTATAATACACCTTAACTCATTACTTACAACACAATTCTGCTTTCTTAATGCATTGATAAAAAATATTCATTCCATTAGCAAAAAATTTTCTCACTCTAAAATCTTCCATCAACAAAATCATTGACTGTTCTAAATTCAAAGAAATTGTAGACAAAATTCATAGATGATGAAATTTTGGAAATCTTTGTTGTTTGGAGAAGAAGACATTGGACAATAAAGAAATAGCTTAGTATAAGCAATTTCTTCTTACAATGTTTCCAAAAGCTTTAAAAAGCAAGATTGTGTGGGAATGAATTAAGAAAGAAGTATTTCAAAAATTACTTGTTTCAAGTATTTTTTCTTTTCTCCCGACTCATAATGTTTCCTACACTATTTGTACTATATTTTTCAGTATACAGTCATTTCATACCATAACGGTTATACATAAACCATTTTGTACCATAATTTCTATGGTTATTTCTTACCATACATTGCTTATTTCGTACCATGCGTTGGCCATTTCGTACCAAAGTATTAATCATTTTTTACCATTTCGTACCACGAATAAACAACTCAATCAAGTTCATAGAAATTGATAATAAGGTTGTTTGTCATTGTTTACGATGTGTTAGGTGAGATCAGTAAAGATCTAATTGTGGAAGGGTGAACAATTGTTGATTGCTTAATTATGATTAGATTGATGTTTGCCCTTAATTGTACTGCCCCCCATTTTAACACCCCATCATGAAAAATACTTCGGAAAACATTGTGGAAAATGAAGCAATTGCTGACGACAAACAATTTCTTCATTATCACAAATTCTTCTACTCTAAAAGACAAAAATTTAAAAAATTCCTACTCCTGAAATTGTGGTCTGCAAATTCTTTAAATTGACCTGTCTAAAATCTTTTTGTGTGACAATGGGTTAACCCATTCCAACACAGCAAAATTTTAGACTGGTCCAATTTGAAAGAAGCTGCAGACGACAATTTTAAGTTGATGGAATTTTGATTTTTTTCGTCTTTTTGGATAGAAAACATTGTGGATAATGAAGAAATTGCTTGATATAAGCAATTTCTTCATTTTCCACAATGTTTTCAAAAGCTATTTTCTTGAGGGGCATAAAAAGGAGGGATTGAGTTGGAATGGGTTAATGGTTACTTAGTCACATTATTCGGTGATCCATGATGCTAAATTGACGGAAAATGGTTCTGATTTTCTGCCTATTTTCTTCCAAAGAACATAATTCCCTATTTGAAAAAAAATGTGCTAATATGCTAATACTGTTTCAGCATCTATCCGTTTGCCTGAAAGGGCTGAATTGATTTTCACTTGTTTAATGATAGACAAATCAAGTAAAGCAAATACATGTACAAAATAAAAAATATTCTCTTATTTTATAAGTGTTGAAAGTGTTATTTTATCATTCAAATAATATAATAATTTTTTTCTAAACATGGTACGAAATATTCGACATATGGTACGAAATTACTACAACATGGTACAAAATGGTTAGAGCATGGTATGAAATAACCAACACCATGGTACGAAATGACCAATACCATGGTACGAAATGACTGGTACGAAATGGTTACGAAATGACTACAACATGGTACAAAATGGTTAGAGCATGGTATGAAATAACCAACACCATGGTACGAAATGACCAATACCATGGTACGAAATGACTGGTACGAAATGGTTATGGTACAAAACAACCGTAATTCTATTTTTCAATCTTAATGCTTTTTGAAATGTTGTATGCAACATTTTCCAATTCAGACAAATAAAGCTTTTGAAAGCATTCTGTAACAAGAAATTCCTTCAATGTCTACAATATTTTCTACCCTAAAAAGCAAAGATTTTCTAAATTCAATCAACTTCAAATTGACATCTGCAACTTCTTTCATTTTGGACCAGTCTAAAAGTTTGATGTGTGGTGATGGGTTGTGTCTTCGAGAATGGTGTGAAAACTATGAACCCTAGTTAGACTGCATATAGATAATCTTGCTCTTTGGATCTAGAATTCAACATTATTTCATTTCAACAACTGATGGCTCCTATATATCTTCTTTTTAGTATTTTACTAACAATGGATGACAATTTCATGTAGATAGACAAAATGTTATCTACAAAAATAAAGCCATTCACTTTTTTTAGGGAGAATGGACCTATATTAACTTTCTTTACAAATTTTTGTCATTCATGTACAAGCCATAATTGTTTGCTGCATCCTCTAATTTTGACTATACTTGAAAGGGGTGAATGTCTGGAAGCTGCAACTCACCATGAAGTATAAAATCTGGCTTCTCCATTCTTCTTTTGGCAAGAAAAGGTCCAGCAACAATCAAAGTTAAAACAACAACTCCAGCTATCAGAATTATCTTTTGTTCTTGCATCCATGTTTGCGTGTTTAAAATGTAACAAAGCGGATAGGGTATAACAGATATAAGAAAAATTATAAACGGTCCCGTGAATGTGTCCGAATAAACCGTGCCGTTGGATGCTTTGACGCTTTTAAATGTTTTGGCCATGTCTACAATATGGAACAATTTTAAATCCAGGTTAGGTACAAGTCTGGAGTAATCTGGTAATTTTGACATATTGCGGGAAATCTTTGTACTTCCGATTCCGCCTTCTTTACGCATGCCTGAACGGAAGTAAATTTCAATAATGGCAGCCTCCTTGCTGTTAAAAATTTACACCGAAGAAAAAGAGAATTCAGCTTAAATAATTGAAATTTGATATTGGTAGCTTCAATAAGAGATAAATCTTCAGCTACATTTTCTAAAAATTTGTATATCCGTTGTAAATATGGCACGTCATAGCAACATTTACGTTCAATTACGCTTCTTATTCTTAAAAAAATCCATTTTCATGTTTTGCAAAAAACGATATCCTACATCATTGAATAATGTTGATTATACCAGTTATGTACACATATGCATTATAGCAACGATCAATTTCGAAGTGTTTGGGGGAAAAAAGTACAATCAGCTTGCTGCAATATTGCCGGTCTGTTGATTCTGCGACGGGTTTCAGTGACCGGTCACACTTAAATCCTACGCGATTTAGGCATATAGCCCTACAGACGCCGTGTGGAATTTCTATCTATCTATTTATACTGTCTAACACTCCTTTCGGGTATTACTGGCAGGTGACACAATCCAGATGTTTTCACATCCCTGAAAGAGAGGCAGTGGCTGAATCCCACTGCTACCCACTTTTACAGCTGGGTAGACTGGGCCTGGCTATTAAGAGTCTTGCCCGTGAACACACCCTGGTGATGTTGGGGCAAGAACTCGTGTCCTTCAGATCACGAGTCAAGCACCTAAACCACTCGGCCATCGAGGCAGTAAATATATACACGCCCTATGAGTATATCAGCCATGTTGTCAATTCATTGCCGATCATATGAGTGGACTTTACAATTTTGTTCTTATTTCGTAATATTTGAGATGGATTAAGCCATTACCAGATGGCAAAAATTCTAGACTTGTCCAAATTGAAAGGAGATGCAGACAACAATTTGAAATTTATGAGATTTTATATTTTATACATTTTTCTGGATAGAAATTTTTTTGTAAAATTGTTACAATTAATTTCTCCATTTTACACAATGTTTCCTAATTATTTAATGGGAGGTGTCCAAAAGGGAATGTGTAAAGATTGTAATTGATCATTATAATTTCGGATAATTTGACCATAAGTACTTGACAAACGGCCCTGTTGTTTCAATGATCGCCCAACAAATTCATATGCAAATATCCTTTATACATCAGTGCTCTCAATAAGCAGACGTTGACGTCTATTATGTCCTGAAAATCAGAAAAAACGTCCAGTAAATCTGACCCCGGCGTAAATTAACGTCCGGGATTCGAGGAAAACGTCCTGAATTCATGACTCGGACGTTGTCTGAAGTTACAAGGTAAAGGGTTTGATAAACAAAAGAATGTATATTCTGGCCAAAAGTCTATGAAATACCCTTTGGTAGAAATGAATCCACAAGTTGTATCGAAATGTCTCCACGACGACTGATGTAGATAGAAATTTACATAGAGCATACTCAATTAAAGCCGGTTGGGTAACCAAGCCGTCGCAGCATCTTGGACCATTTTTAGCTCACCTGAGCACAAAGTGCGAGGTGAGCTATTATGATCGGTCGTCGTCCGTCTGTCCGTCCGTCCACAATTTCTTTAAAAATCTTCTCCTCCTAAACCAGTAGGCCAATCAAGCTGAAACTTTGCAGGGATGTTCCTTGGGTGAAGTTCTTCAAAAGTTGTTAAAAGAATTTAATTCCGTCAAAAACTGGTTGCCGCGGCATATGAAAATGGGAATCTTTAGTTATTCTTTAAATATCTTTAAAAATCTTCTCCTCCTAAACCAGTTGGCCAATCAAGCTGAAACTTTGCAGGGATGTTCCTTGGTTGAAGTTCTTTAAAAGTTGTTAAAAGAATTTAATTCCGTCAATAACTCTGGTTGCCGCGGCATTTGAAAATGGGAATCTTTAGTAATTCTTTAAATATCTTTAAAAATCTTCTCCTCCTGAACCAGTTGGCCAATCAAGCTGAAACTTTGTCTGGATGTTCCTTGGGTGAAGCTCTTCAAAAGTTGTTAAAAGAATTTCATTCTGTCAAAACTCTGGATGCCGCGGCATTTAAAAATGGGAATCTTTAGTAAATCTTTAAATATCTTTAAAAATCTTCTCCTTAACCAGTAGGCCAATCAAGCTGAAACTTTGCCGGGATGTTCCTTGGGTGAAACTCTTCAAAAGTTGTTAAAAGAATTTCATTCTGTGAAAAACTCTGGATGCCGCGGCATATGAAAATGGGAAATTTTAGAAAATCTATTTTGTCTTTTTTTTCACAGACTACGAGGCCGAAGGCGTTTATATTTTACATAGAACTTAATCATATGGTTCTCTACCAAGTTTTTAAATATTTAATCTCTGGGGTCAAAAATGGCCCCGCCCCTGAGGTCCGAAGTTTGGAAAAATGCTTAATTTGAGCAATTTCAAAAGACTTCACCTCTTAAACTATAAGGTCTAGGATATTCATATTTGGTATGTAGCATAACTAGATGGTTTTGTACTATATCACCAAAAGTTGTCTTCCTCGGGTCAAAAACAGCCCTGTACTAGGGGTCCAAAATTTGGAAAAACACAAAATTTGAGTATGCTAAAAAAAAAGAAATCTTCATTTTAAGGAGGAGGGCATTTATATTTTGGGTGAAGCATAGCCTGGCTGTTATCTATCAGTTTTGATTAAATTATGCCTGTAGGTCAATAAACACCCCTTCCCAGGGTGTCAAAAGTTTGTAAAAATGCTCAATTATACCATGTTCAATAGTCTTTTCCTCCCAATGTACAAAGTCTAAGGCATTCATATTTGGTAAATAGCATATCCAGATGGTTCTCTACCATGTTGGCTAAAATCTTAGCCCTGGGATAAAACATGGCACTGCCCCAGAGGTCAAAAATTTTGGAAAACACTCAATTAGAGCAACATCAAAAGTCTTCTCCTTCTGAAATATAAGGTGATGGGCATACATATTTGGCATGTAGCATGACTAAATAATTTTGTTCCATGTAACAGGAAAACATGCTCTTAGGATAAAAAATATCTCTGCTCCTTGGGTCAAAAATTGTGTAAATTGCATTTAAAGAATTCTTGTTCTTAAATATAGGTTCCAGAGCATTTACATTAAAAACAAAGGATAACATTATTGTTATCTACCATGTTTACATCCTTTGGACAAACATGGTCCTTCCCAAGGCATCCAAAGATATGAAAAACGCTCAATAAGAGTATGTTCAAATATCTTCCACTCCTCATGTATAAGTTGTAATGCATTCATATTTTGATTTATAGTACATCCAGATTGTTCTCTACCAAGGTTGCTAAGATTACACCCATTGAAGTATCAGACAGTAATAAGAGTTTGATTAAAATCTAAATACAAAGAATTTCAGGTAGAAAACACTGTGAGAAATGGATAAATTGCTTGTCACTCCCTTTCTCACTATGTTTTTTTTCCAAACCTGAGGGTGACAAATTCTTGGATAGTTTGGTAATGGATTAAACTATAAAGCCAAAGGAATTCAATCTTATTGTAAAGCATTACTGGATTGTTTTGTACAAAGCCCAAAATCTTATATTTGTTTTATTTATTTTGTTCAAGTTGTGTCTTTTTTATACTTAAAAGTACTGTAATTTGCAGATGCCTCAGGTGAGCGATTTAGGACCATCATGGTCCTCTTGTTTTGAAGAAGTCACTCGATTAATAGCGTGCAGGGCAAAAATCAAGCAGGCCTGTGGACATCGAAATAGATTTGGCCAAATATCAACGTTTGGCCAAATTCATGTAAACTAAGTTCAGGGCTGGAATTCACCTGAAATACCATGTCATGTCTTCAAGATCGCAGTGGATATAAAATGGAGCATCAAAAATGCACACTTAATTGGCATTCTAAATATGTTTATGATGCATGGGGCTCTATTTCTGACATGATGTCCTTTCTAGAAACATCCAAAGTTACCCTATTGATCACTTTAGAGTTCGGTCCCTTTTGAATGTCGTCACACGTGTTGTCTATAAACATCGAGTAGAAGAAGTAAAATGGAATTTCCTAAATGATTCAACTCTGTTATAAGCCTCATTTCTTTTTGTACTGTTCCTTTTATTTACGTAAGTGTTATTCATGGCGTATGTACATGGATATCTATGGTGTGACTGGAGACGGTCTTGGAATAATCCAGTCTCGATTTTTTTCGTACCCCAAACGTTTCAAACAGTCTGTTTTCTGACATTCTACAAATCAGAAATTTCCACATGTAAAAAACAATTACCACATGTATCTGGCCAAATTTGGAAAATGATACAGTTCAAGGGGCAGGAATATTGTGGGAAAAGGAGAAATTTATGCAAGAAACAAATTTCTCAAGGAACACTATCTTCTTTTACCACATTGTTTTCTCTAGTTCCACTTTATTGGACAAGGAATTTAGGGACTAAGAAAAGGATGGAAAAGAATGTACTGGGCTTTATGTATATTTTTTCATTTTATCTTTTTTTTTATTTTTTTAGGGGGGGGATGGTGGAGGGTAAAAAAAATTCCTTGATTTTGTGAAAACTTCCTGAAATTGTAACTTGGAATTTTAGAAATTCCTGAAATTGGTCCTTATTGAGAGCACTGATACATATAAATTTCTCTTGTAAGACTAATTCAAATCCTTTTTAACTAAAAATGATACATGATTATCGCTCATATACTGGTAGGGTGTGTACAAATTCCACAAGGCGTCTGTGGGGCTATGAATCTCATAGGGCTTGTTTTAGTATGACCCACAGTGACATTTTTTGACGCCTCTTTAGAAAAGCAATGTTGAAAACATTGCATAAAACGAAGAAATTGTTTGTAACAAGCATTTTTTTCATTGTCCACAATGTTTTCTATACAGAAAGTTGAAAAAATCTTATATTTCATAAACTTAATATTCTCATCTTCAACTCCTTTCAATTTGGACCATTCTAAAATGTTGCCATCTGGTAATGGGTTAAGCATATTGAATTTGTCAATCTAATGAGTGTATCTATCCCTCAGAAATTCTAAAGATTCTGCCTAGTAAGCAATACTTTAAGTAATCAATTTATGATTTGATTAACTGGAAGAGATTAATATAATTTCAAAAACATTTGTATATTGTCCTTATTGTAACCTTTGAACCTAGCCGAAAGTTATTACGTTATGTTTTGAAAACACAAATAGATCAAATTTATGTTTAAGAAATAGGAAGGAATGGACATAGACAGTGTGGGATCAGTAGTCTTGGAGACTCTGACAAATGCCTGTAGCCAGGACCCTCAGATTCTCAATCCAGCTGAGCATCAGCTGCAACAGTGGCAGATACAGCCAGGATTCTATACTATACTAGCTGTAAGTGATTTATCTAAGAAATGAAGAGAATATTTTTTGTTTTCATGGAGGTATGAACCGAAAAAACTAATCACACTAAGAATACTCAAAGCGGATTCATATAATGTGTGATTACGTTTTTCGGTTCATACCTCCATGAAAACGAAAAATATTCTCTTCATTTCTTATAATTTAATAGCATCAAGTGAAATAAAACAAAAGCTTTACAAATTTTAATACCTTTTTTTGTATGGGACTTTTTTGTGCGGAAGCATACAAAATCACTGCATGATCAAAATTTTGTTCATGGAGTTATGAATTATATTTTTTGACCAATCAGAACGCTCTTTTTTGATAGACGAAACTAAAAATTAAATTATTCGAATTTGATGGATTGCTGGCCTTGCCCCCTGACCTCCGACAAGACATTTAACTAAGCTTTGATTTCAAATGACATTGGTTTGCATATAATATGGCCAAGTATATGAATGAAAAAGCAAATAGTCGGTTTATGACCTAAACGTTTTTAAACTACAGCTTAAATAAGCTGTAGTTGGACATTTAAGTCATCAAACAAACAAAACACTTGACGTTAATGTCCGAGGTCAACATTCACTTCTTTTCTAAGAAAAGGATATTTTGGGTCAATTAATTTCCTACACATGACATAGCTCCAACAGTCAATGTCTGCAGTCAAAGCCAAATAATACATATTACAGCAGGGCACCAACTTCTGCTGTAGCAGACAGAGCTAGAGTTGCATACTATATTGACTATAAGTGATTTTCCAATCTTCAGTTAATATTAATGTAAGTCAAACTGGGTCATTTGTACTTTACTGCCTGCAGACTAACACTTGTCATGCTTAATGTGGCATATTCTTATTTTGGAAGGAAATGAAGACAAAGATCAGCTTGTATGTATATTTTTCAGTCTGATCTTGGCCTACACCACTTATTCCTTTCTTGCCAGAGTTGTTTTTTGGGCAAAAACACTTATCCATCTGCACATATGTGCAGTCTGATTTTGGTCTTAACCACCTGATTTTCCCTTTCATGCCTGAGTTTTTTTTTTTTGTTTGTAACATATTTTCAAAAGAAATATTGATCGATAACTAGTGCTTCACTGCTATCAGCTTTTTTATTTTAACCTGTGTAATAATCAATTACGTCATTATTGCTTCAACCAATTGACCAATCGCTGGACCCGCCCACTGACTCCCTAGGCCCCGCCCATTAACTCTTACAGGTGGTTCAACTTTGATTTTAATAGTGTTATTTTGCAAAATTTATGGTCAGTAGCATGTAAAAAAATAAATAAAAATGCTTGGTTGGTGACATAGATGTCATAACTACAGCTTGAATAGGCTGTAGTTAGGATTTTTAAGTTACCAAACCAACAAAAAAGGTTAACATAAATGGCGGCCAATTTCGGAGTTGAAAGCTTAGGTCCGGGCTGAATTGATAATTTGATTGGTCAGTTGATTCCTTGACTGACAGCCATGATTGGTCAATTACCTCTCAACAACATTTTAGAATGGTCCAAATTAAAAGATGTTTTAGATGACAATTTGTAGTAGCTGAATCTCATACTACCAATGTTTTCTTTATTACGATTACACCCCCACCCCTTCATTCACAGTCAGGCTTTTTTTACAGTCTTCAAGATATAAAGTAATGTAGTCATTGAAGAAATTGTAATAATCAACAATCTTTTCTACCCCAAAACATAAATATCTATTTTAAATTTCATCAAATTGAAAATGTCACTACATCTTCTTTTCTGAATTTGGACCAGTTGAAAATTTTGTATGGTTACAATGTGTAAAACCTAAGAAAGAAGAAAAATACTTTTTTGGTAATAAAAACAAGATTTATTATATTTCAGAGTATATTTTGTAACCATGAAATCGACATCAATGTGAGATGGATGGCTGTTATGTATATAAAAAATGGAGTGGATAAGTACTGGAGGAGAACAGCTCCTAAGTTAGTAGATTTTATATTGTTATTTTCGAAGAAAAAAACGTGGTCATCTGCGGCAGCAACTGCGGTGACGTCATCATTGTCGGAAAACCTGGACATTTTGTAATATCTCGAGTATTACTGAACACATTCAAGTGAAACTCGGAATATGTTTCACTATCAAAAGAGCAATCTATACCAGCAAAGGGTATAACTCTGAATGCATTTTGAACAAATTATGCCCCTTTTTCAACTTAGAAAATTTAACCCAGTAACATGCACATTAGCAGCAAAGCGTTGGCATCTGCGTGCGATGATTTTGTTGGTAATTGGATTGTATAGGTTATGGAGGGAAACATCTCTTTAGTGAGTAGAATTTTTTTATTGTAAATGGGATTGATAGGTAATGGAAGAGAAAAGCTGCTCAGTAAGTTTATTTCATAATGCTGTTAACCATTCCCAGACTGCAAAATTCTAGACTTGTCCAAACTGAAAGGAGTTGCAAACGACATTTCAAAGTTTATGAAATTTTATTTTTCCAACTTTCTGGGAAGATAAAATCGAGTATAATGAAGAAATTGCTTTTCACAAGCAATCTCTTCATTTTCCACAATGTTTTCTACCTAGAAAGTTGAAGAAATCTAAAATTTTCATAAACTTTGAATTGTTGTCTGCAACTCCTTTGAACTTGGATCAGTCCAAGATTTTGTTGTGTGGGAATGGGTTAATGAAATATTGGTCCCAAAGCTTAAGAATTTAGGTTACTTTTGGGTGAAAACTCAACTACAAGTTTACAGAACTTTTGTAAAGTAAACAGCAAAAGGGCTACAAAAAGGGGTAAAAGAAGAAGCTTTACCCATTACCAGACACTGAAATGTTGGACTTGGTAATTGAAAGTACAATTGAATTGAAAAAACAAGTGTCAATAGGAAAGAAAACATTGGGAGAAAAAGGGATATTGCTTGAAATCAGCAATTTCTTCTTTTCTTACAATTTTCCCCAGATATAATTCCTCAGGCATAAAAAACTTTGTATCTTGTGGTAACAGCTGAAAGCAATAGCAGTTTACAGGACTTCAGAACTTCAGATTTAATCCATTACCAGTCAATTATTTTTGGACAGGTCCAAATTGAAAGACGTTGCAGACAACACATTTTAAGTTGGAGATTTTAATGTCTTTGTTTTATAGGCATAATGAAAGAAGTGCTAGTAACCTGTAATTTCTACATGTAACACAATATTTTTTAACATTAATAAGTTTTTGTTAAAAATTTTTTAAATAATTTTCAGTGCAATGCGTGAGGAAGAGAAAGAAGTCATAAGACAGAGACTATTGGTGAATTTTAATGAACCATCGCCACAGGTAATGGCCCTTAATGGGTTTCAATTCCCTCCTTTGAAAAAAAAAGGCTCGTATTGTTTTCCATGTCTGTCAGTATCGTGTTGAAAGTTTACCTGGATATTTAATATTTTCCTGTAATTGGAAAGGATTTCTGAGATGCAATACTTCAATTTAGGAAGGTTATCATCCAATTACCAGACAACACAATTGTAGGCTAGTTCAAATTTAAAGAAACTGCAGAGGAAGTTTTTAGTTGATAACATTTAAAAAATCTTTTGTCTTTTGGGGTGTGTGTTACGGGATTCTGTGAGATAATGTATGTGTCTGGGATTGTGTGGGAATGAGTTAATACAATCATTCACAAGACAAAACTCATCTATGAAGCTTGTACTTTAAAATGTGAACCATTTAATCTCAGGTTCAAAATATGTTAATTAATTGAATACTTCATCACAAGCGTGTGCCAAACAATGAAAACTTTTAATAATCACTAATTTGTCAACTCATTCCCAAGCACTGATGCTTTTTTTGTGCCACCAAAGAAAAACAAATTGAAAAGCATTGTGAAAAATAAAGAAATTGCTTGAATCAAGCAATTCCTTCATTTTCCAAGATGTTTTTAACACTAAGAGTTGAAAAATTTAACCTTTCGGTTGTCGTTTGCAACTCCTTTCAATTTGGACCTGTCTAAAATTTTGCCATCTGGTAATGAGTTAAGGTCCCACTAACTAGAGTTTGCAAAAGCCCTATAGTATTCACCCTGTCTGTCCATCAGTGTGTTATTTTGCAAAATTTATGGACTGTAACTTGTAAGAAAAAAAGTAAAATGGTTGGTTGGTAAACTAAACTTTGTAACAACAGCTTGAATAAGCTGTTGTTACGATGTTTATGTATCCAAACCAACGAAATGTCTTCACATAAATGTCAGCCAATGTCAAATTTTAAACTTCATGTTTGGTCTGAATGAATGATTTGATTGGTCAGTTGATTCTTCTATCTTAGCCTAATCGCTTGCTTACAGGACCCACTGTCACTTAATCCATTATCACTTAACCCATTCCAACACAGTGACCCCTTTGGATGGCCCTCAAGAAACACGATTGGGAAAACGTTGTGTAAATGAAGAAATTGTTTATAACAATCAATTTCTTCATTTTACACAATGATTTCTAGCCAGAAAATTGAAAAATTAAGAATTTCATAAACTTTGCATTGTCATCTGCAACTCCTTTGAATTTTTACTGGTCTAAAATTTTGACATCTGGTAATGGGTAATGGTAGTTCTATTTGTGATTTTAACTCATTCCCACAAACCTGCTTTTTAACACTTATAATGAAAAAAAAGCTTTGGAGTATTATGTGGACAGATACAGATATTTGCATGTTACAAGCAATTTCTTGATTATCCATTACACTTTCTATCCTAAAAGGCAACTAATTTGAAAATTTCACATGATTCAAATTGTCCTCTGTTACATCTTTCAATTCGCCAATGATTCATTACATGGCTTATTTGTCCTATATTCACAGATATGTACCCAAATGGCTGTCCTTATTGCTAAGATAGCTCGTCTTGATTGCCCAAGAAACTGGCCAACATTGTTACCGACACTGCTACAGACAGTTCGCTGTGATAATCAGTTGTTACAGGAACGTTCATTGCTGGTTTTACACCATGTTGTTAAAACACTGGCATCAAAAAGACTTAGCTCAGATAGAAAGTTATTTGAAGAGGTAAATTGAAATTTAACACTATACCCTATAGTATTTCGTATTAGGCACAGTACCAGGGCTTGAAATAAACTTCTCTATCTACTGGCACTATTTTACTAGTAGGCAGAACTTGAACTAGCAAACATCAAACCCTACTAGTATGCTTCCATCTTGATTAACATTTTGTTTCAAGTTTAAATATATATACTTCCTTTTAATCATACTCTTTAGATGTCGAAGACTAACATGCTCAATGCAACACTCAGTCATTTGAAACTTTGTATGTAAAGGTTTCAAAACCAGATATCATTTGTAATTTACCAAAGGTCCATTGAATGCAACTGGCAAAAAATTAATAGTACTGATAAATTATTGTAGCAAAATCAAATTTAGCAATAGCCCATTCCGAAAATACGTTGAAAGAGGTATTGCACATGAATACTCTCCCATGTGGTGAACTACAAAAAGGTCCCAGTTCTACTTTCGGGTAGCAAATTTAGATAAAAGAAATGGAAGATAATAAGGCAGTAATAAAATTGACTCAGAAAAATACGAGTTTATTGTTCCGTATACTCTAATTATTGACAGAAAATAGTTGATGGCCAATCTATCATGACAGACGATGGACACGGCACCATCATTAAAGCTCGCCACTAAAAAAAAAGGCGAGTTTCAAACTCTAGTTCGGATGAGAGTAACCACTGTTTATAGGGACAAAGAGTATATATAATGAATAAAATATGTACAAAAAGATCTCCTCTTAGAGTGACTTGTCTCTGAAAAGGAATATAAAGTAAATAAGGCCTTAGTAATGATTGGTCCCATGTCTTTAATCCATTACCAAATAACGCAATTTTAGACTGGTCAAAATCAATGTTACAGACAACATTTTCAGATATAATATAGGTGAACTTCAAAATTGGTCCTAGGAAATACTTTCCTTTATATTGCGTATAAATCTGCGTTTGAAGTTCACATTTCATTTGTGTACACCATATCTGTTTTGAATAACAAATCTTTTGCTTTCTTTGAAAAATAAAGAAATATAGTAATTAATTTGTTGAAATGCTTTGAAATGGGCATGTTAGTAAAAAAGTCAAAATGTTTCCTCAGATCAAACACATTTTATTAGAGGTATGATGCAATCACACTCAGAGGTGAACGAACCTTTGTAAGATACCAAATAAGAGCTGTCAGTAGACAGCAACACTAGATTTAACTCCAATGATTGCCTGGGTAATAAATCCTTGTTTTCCCTTTACAAAACAATATAACTGGTCCAAATTGAAAGAAGTTACAAATAACAACTTTAAGTAGATAGAATTTAAAAATCTCATGTATTGGGTAGGAAACATTGTTGAAAATAAGGAAATTGCTTGTTTCAAGCAATTTCTCCATTTTCTACTATGTTTTCCAAAGTTGTTTCCTTTAGGGGTGTAAATAAGCAGAATCTAGTTAACACATTCCCACATGACAAAATCAGGATGGCGAGGGAATGGGTTAACCCATTCTCAGACAACAAATTATTAATATGCTGGTCCAAATTCAAAGGAGATGCAGATGACAAGTTTAGGCTGATTAAATTAAATAATTCTTCATCTATGGCAGAAAACATTATGGACAATGAAGGTATTGCTTCAACCTTGTAACAATTTCTTCATTATCCAAAATTCTCCAAATCGCTTTTCTTGAAGGGTGTCAAAAGACAGCAATTGTGAGGGAATTGGTTTACCCATTACTCAAAACTAATCGCCTTCTGCAACTTTCATTTAAGACCAGTCTAAGATTTTGCCTGGTAAGGGGTTAAAAGGTTGACTTACATTGTAAGACCCTTTATACATGAGCGAATGTTCAAAACAAAACTTAAGTCATTGCAGAGATGTAGAAATTATTGCACATTAAACTTGAACAAAATGTTTTCAAAGTCTAATGATGACTTTCTTCTGAATACCCCTTTAAATAATATACATCATGTTATTTCTTTAACATTATTTCAAAATTTATGAGCACAAAGTTATTCCAGAGAAATTTATAACATAATCCATCAAAGTAAAAGAAAACAAATGAGAGATGAAATTTAGACCTTTGTCAAAATAAGTTATCTTCGATAAAAGAGAAATAATGTATAAATACAGTTTTGATGGAAATATTTTTGAAAAGAATGAACTTCTCATTCAAGTTTCCAAAATAAGTTAAACGAAACTGAAACAAGAAAATATTAAAGGGTTTGCAAGGATTATTTACCAAGAAAACTTAAATACAGCAGATGTGACAAAGAGATGACTTCTTATGATCAAAGAAAAGTACACACATGACATGCTGATAGGACACACGACAATGCTTCACAATGATATATATTGATTTTAATTTGCAACCCAATAACAATTTCCTGTTCAATCCCTGGTTTTTACGTCCCTGTGTTTTTACGTTCTTCCTTTCTTCCAGTTTTCCACAATATTTTCTATCCTACTGAATGAGTATTTTTAAGATAAAAATGACTTTAAATTGTTGTCTGCAAAACCTTTGATTTTTAGACGGGTCTAAAATTTGGCAAAACAGTAACATATTTATAGGTTAACCTATTTCAAGTACATGTATTTGATGATGCTGGACATATTTTTACATGTTAATATGATGATAATAATCCTGTTTCAGATAGGAGAGTTTTTTTTTTCTGCATTATAATTCTTTATCCATTCCCTTTTCTATGTTATAGATAAATATTACTTATGTTAAGGAAAAGATCTTGAGGAAAATGGCTGTTAAAAAAATGAATAATCTTTCCACATAAGACTTAATTCTGATATAGCTTTGACATAATATGCATCTGTCAAGGTTATTCTTAATGCAATATTGATCGAAACATATAATTTGAAATAAAGCTGTCGGTCTAAAAACACCTTAGTTTTCAGTTTTCTTTTTGAATCACTGGCAACGTAGTATTTCTTCAAAGAGCAAATTTAAAAGTTGAAAAGTCAATTTTTTCGTCTGGTAGAAAGCCGTCATACTCCGTGGTTCAAAATTTTCTACCGGTACAAAGGGAAGTCACTCTAACGACTTTTGGTCAAAGGGAAGTAAACCACGTTTTCGGAAAGGGCTGTTAGCTAGCTTGCTTGTGCTAGTTTCAATTTCTACAATATTGACAGAATTGTTTCCAATTATTTCTCTGCAATAAAATCTGCTGTTGGAAATAAGGTATGTATTGTGATATGCAGTTGTTAACCCATTCCCATACAGTGAGGCTTTTTGATACCCCTCAAGAAAAATGCTTGCTATTCACTTAAAGTTATCCTAGACTAATACCTGATAATCAAACTCTTGTACAAAATATTTAAAAAAAATGGGAAGAATGTGTGTTTTGATGCAATGATAGAAAACCGATGAAGAAAAGAAGATATTTTTTGTCATGAGAATTCAGGGTTTTCCCTCGACTTCAAAAACAGGGGGTCATTTTGCCACACTATGACCCCTATCAAATAAGATAAAGAAGGCTGTCTAGCTATTTTGGGGGTCATTTCTGAAAAACGCGGGTCCAAATTCAAAGAAGGAGAGGGTCAAGGAAAACCCTGAGAATTGTCTTTGTATAACCTTTTGCACTTGTTGATATCAAAAGAATGAAGTTTATTTTGGAATTTCTCCCTTACTCAATGATGTTATGAAATTAATTTTGGTTTCAATAAGGTTTTTGAACAGCAATTGACTTGCCACAAGCTATGTTTATGTTTTGCCAATCTGCAAAAATATTTATTGAATTAATACCAATTGTAATGTGAAAATTTGGCTTACAGACCAGATATATAAGGCTTCAATCAAAATTTTTTGAGGAAGTGTATGGATTGTAGAATTAGAAAGAGAGAGCGTTCACTTTGTGTGAAGACTAATAGAGTTGATTACCCTAAGATTAGAAATTTGAGATCAATTTCTTTTCTTTCATATATGTATTTACATAGTAGACAACTTGAAACAGAATTACATTTACTAGGACACAAGAAAGTAAATGTCTTTCTTTGATGTAGAGCAACTGAATTTCAAAAGTGTTCCAAAGATCCAATGCTGTGTGTATTCCATTTTCATCCTTTATTTTTTTCTCTGAAAGTGGACATATTTTGGTATTATCTGCTCCATCTGTCTGTCTCTCCTAGCATCTTTCTGTTCATACACATCTTAGCTCAATCCTCCACATTTATTAATGAATTTGAATGAGATTTTTAAAGAATGTTCCCAGTCACCTTTCCTTGCACATATTGTCAGGGTTTTGCCTTTTTTGGCTGTGTCACAGAAAAAGTGGCTACAAAAAAGGGGGCTTAATGCAAAATAAGTGATGGCACAGACTGTGACTATGGCATATTTGTTAATGTTTCAGCTAACCCTAGAAATATTTGGATATATTTATGGTTTATGGATGGACTATTTGGCTGAGTTTTTACGACTAGCTTCTGTGCATAGTGAAGAAATGCTGGTATTCGTAGACAGGGCAATACTCTCCCTTAGAAGTAAGTAGGACATATTTTATGTATTAACCCTTTCCTGTACAATTACTGGTTTTTACGTCCTTGTGATTTTATACTTAAGAAAACATTGTGGGAAAAGAAGAAATTGCTTGCCAAGCATCTTTACAAGCATCTTTATTTACCACAATGTTTTCAAAAGCCTTTTTCCTGGGGGGCGGCAAAGAGCATCATTGGGTTAGAATGGATTAAGACTGTATTTTTTATATAGCCCCTCTTAGGAAAAATTTCTAAGGTTCAAAATAGGATGCTTCGATCCCTGAAATTTCTTTTACTCGTTCCTGTACAAACCCGGGATTTTATGTCCCTGTGATTATATACTTGAGAAAACATTGTGGAAAAAAGAAGAAATTGCTTGAAAAACATACAAATAATTACTAACTTCATATCTTTATAAGGTATTTATAAGTGATCCAACATTAACCAGAAAAGGTCTGCTTACACTTAACCCAATCCCACAGTATCACGCTTTATGAAATTATGGAAAACATTGTGAGAAAAGGAGTAATTGATTGGTACTTATTTTCCAATTCAAAACACTTTTAAATGGTGTCTACAACTTCTTACAAATTGGACCAGTATAACATTTATTTTCTGTTAGTGGTTTGAACGTTCAAATTTGTCATTTGTCATTCACTCTTTGTTGCTTTGACCACTAGAACTTCATGGTGTAGGAGACAATTACAATTTTGAAGGCTAGAGTAAGCTCTGTTAGATTTTCCAACAACTCACACTTAGGTATAAGGCATGCTTATGACAAGAAATTTCTTCCCTCATCATGTACCATATTGCTTGCCTCAACTCTTTTTTCAAGGTCATCAAAAAGCAGGATTGTTTGGGAAAGGGTCAACATGACAAAATTTTAGACTGGTCCTAAAAAAGCTGCAGTTGATGAATAAGTTTAACCCTTGTCATGCTGAACTCAGAATATTCCGGTTTTGGCAGGAGAGGTAGACCAAGTTCAGCCTGCACATAAGTGCAGTCTGATCTTGGTCTACACCTCCTGCTTGTACTTTTCCTACCAGAGTTGTTAATGAAATTGATTTCTAAAAGAAATATTGATTTTTTAACAACAAGCTCTATCAGTGCTTTCAGTCTTTTGATTTTACAGCAATTCAGTAAGGTAATTTATACAGCATGATGAGGGTTAATAGACAAAATACAACAATATAATATTCTTGCTATGTAATATAATACTTGTGAACTATTAATCCTTGTCATGCTGAATTATAAATCATCTAAAGATTTGCATTGAAACCAAAGTGCTAAAAGTACTCGGATAACCAATTGCAGGTTCACATTTAGTTTGAAAATTTAAACTATTTGCAACTCTGACTGAAAAGTGATAAGCAGGTGGTGTAGACCAAGATCAGACTTTACATATGTGCAGTCTGATCTTTGTCTATACCTCCTGCCAAAGAGGGAATATTCCAGGTTCAGCATGACAAGGGTTAATAAACAAAAGGGAAAAAATGGTCACTAATTATTTTTTTCACATATACTGGTATCAAATTATGTTCTTGAAAGTATTTTTATTATATTTTTCCAGTTTTAAGAAGATTGGTGACCTTTGGATTCCGTGATCCAGCTGAAAACCAGGAAGCTATGTGTTTCTTGAATGATGTGTTCATAAAACTGGATGCCATGTTGGAATGTAGTAAGTGTATTTTGATAATTTCTTAAATGCTATCAGGCAGATTATTGAATTTTTTTTCTGTAGATTATCACTACAAATGATAAACTCACTCCTTTTTAGATTTAGCCTTATTCTTGTTCATACCACGCTACTGAGCGTCATCTATGTTGGACTAAAGACTGTGGTGATGCATCAAGTTGCATTCACATGCAAAATGACGCGATTTGGGAAATTTAGAAAATAAATTATATTTTGTCTATTATTGCATTAAAGACATACAATAATTTTTTACCATGTAAAGAAGATAATTGTTTGTTTCAGTGTAAGATCGATGTATCTTTCATTTCATGAACAACTAAAGCATATTTCCACTCCTTGCTCTGCCACTTGTGAAAATGGAGCTTTTGTTGTTTTACTAAATGAAAAATAGATAGATCTTACACAGAAACAAACAATTATGCTTTATATCATCTCCACTCCCGAGAACTATGTCACAATGAGAGTGTTTCTGAAGTATACTATTGTTCTTTCTTCATAGAGTTTTCATGCTAATACTGTAACCAGATTATCCTCTCGTAGGTGCTCATTATTTGTTTAACCCATTAACAAACAATTAAATGTTAGACCAGTCCAAATTCAAAGAATATGTAGACTGATGGAATCTCTAAAATCATTTTCTTTTGAGGTAGAAAAGAATTGGAACTATGAAGTAATTGCTTATGACTATCAATTTCTTCATTTTTCAGAATATTTTCAAAAGCTTTTATTTAAAAGTGTCATGCCGCCGTCATAGGGCAGTGGTTAGCGTGTCAGACTACTAATCTTAAATCATGGGATGTCATGGGTTTGATCCCCGGGCGGCGGCACATATCCTTACCGACATTTGTCTCTCATCAATGGTTGGATAATCCTAAACCTAAGTGGGATAGCAGCTGGAGGCTTGGAAAGGATGTAGTGGTATTACTGGTGTGAGAAATGCTAGGCCTTTAGACACCCCTCAAGCAAAACAATTAGGAAAACTTTGCGTAAAATGAAGAAATGGCTTAAACTAATCAATTTCTACATATTCCTTAATATATTTCAATCCAGAAAGTTAAAAAATCTAAAATTTCATAGATATTACATTGTCACCTGCAAGTCCTTTTCATTTAGACCAGTCTCAAGTTTTGTTGTACGGTAATGGGTTAAGGAAGTCCAATACAATCGGCTACTTGTTGCATTCTTTCCAATGTTTAGATGAATAGAATGAAATCATTTCAAAGTCTTGCTCTTTGTTTTTAACAGGACAGAGTTTGTGGGGAGACCATAAAATGTTGGAGAAATGTGAGAAGATGATTAATATTTTAACTAAAGTGGTAGGTTATTTTGTATCAGTTTAGCAATTAAAAGTCCCTTTTAGCTCACCTGAGCACAAAGGGATCTGGGTGAGCTATTGTGATTGGTCATCGTCCGGCATGCATCTGTCGGTCTCTCTGTCCGCCCTTCCATCTGTCTGTCGGTCCGTTCTCTATTACAAAAAAATATTCTCCTAAACTAACCACAGAATTTCAACCAAACTTCACAGATGTAATCCTTTGGTCAAGCTCTTTCAAAATACTTCAAAGAATTGAAATCCATGGAGAACTTTGGTTGCCATGGCAAAAAACATGAAAAAGTCTTCTCCTCCCAGAGCTTTGATATTTGGTATCTATTGACCCTCTACTAAAATACTACAAAGAATTACCACCTAGGATCCCAATGGGTAGAGCCCCTGATGTGTTTGTTCTAAATAGAAACAAAGAAGGATTTTAAATGACATGTCCTCACAAACCATTGGGCCAATTTCTACCAAATTTGAGGTGCCTCCTTAATGAATGGCTTAAAGAATTAAAATCCATTGAAAACCTTTGTTGCCATGACAACAAAAGTGAAATTTAAAACTTGAAAACTTTAAAAATCATTTTACAGAAAACCTAGAGCCTTAATATTTTGCATGAAGCATCAGTATATAGACCTCTTTTAAAATAGCTCAAATCATTACCCTTCTGTTCCCTAGGGGCAGAGCCCCCGTGGGAATGTTCTATTTAGATACAAAGACAGATTTTAAAAACCAACGAGCCAATTTGAACCAAATATGGTGATAATGTTGCTCAGGTGCCATCCTTTATAGATGACTAAAAGAATTAAAAAAACGTTGAAACATCAGTATATTGATTTCTTTGAAAATCGCTAAGATCATTACTCTTGGTTCCTTAGGGCCAGAGGCCTAGGGTTGTGTGTTTCATTATAGTAATAAAGAACATCACTTGAAAAACAAACAGTGAAATTATTAAAATGATAATCTCCTTGTTTTTGAGATTAAGGTCTGCTTCTGCCAAAAGATAATAATGATGACACTAGGTTGCCATCTTATTATGTCTCTTTAAGCATGGAGGAAATATAATTATTGTTAATATTTTGTGCAAGATGAAAATATCGTTAATTTCGAGAATGTAAGAAGCTCTGCAACTTTTGAAAATTTAGCTTTAGTTGTTCAGTGATAAATCGATAAATTGATCATACACTGAAATAAACAATTATTCTCTATCTTATTTTCAGCTTTTAGACTCTCTAGAACAGCATCCTGTATGTTACATGCAGTTTATAAACAGAACTTTAGAGTTTGTTGTTAGATATAATTTCTCTCAACATGGTAAGTAAAATAGGCCTTGTTTAATGCTTTGATTGATTGCAAGGATTTCTTGTGGATTATCACTTGATAATATCTCTCACCATCTAGTTAAAATATCAATATTTGGATGCCATGGGTTCCATCCTTGGCGGCAGCACATATCCTTTCCGACATTTGTCTCTCAGCAATGGGTTGATAATCGTAATGTCGTTGATAAACATAATCATGGGATAGCAACTGGAGGCTAGGAAAGTTTGAAGTGGTAGTACTGGTGTGAGAAATACCAGGATCCATTGTTAGGTGCTCCAGCAGTCTCGATAGGACTAAAATACTGATAAAAGTGGTGTTAAACCCCATGTAATTGATTGCCAGGCCCACTTGGCTCAGACAGGAAGTTCTACCTCAATATTTAAATGCATTACAGTATTATTTTAAAATTTGTGGCAAGTAATATGTAACTAAGTAAAATAGTTGGTTTGCGACCTAATTGTCGTAACTACTGCTTGAATAAGGTTTAGTTACGACATTTAGATGCCAAACCAACAAAAATGCTTCACTTAAATGTCAGCCAATATTTGACTTCAAATTTCATTTCCAGTCTATATGAATGATATGATTTGTGGATAGATTCTTTGATTGACAGTCAAGTTCAGTCAATTGATGGCTGGCTATATCCACTGACCAGTACTGCTGGTATGTTAACCCATTTACAGACGACAAAATTTTAGACTGGCCCAAATTTAAAGGAGTTGTAGGAAACAAGATCAAATTAATGAAATATAGGTTTTTCAACTTTCTGGGTAAAAAAAACATTGTGTATATGAAGAAATTGCTTGTTGCAAGCAATTTCTTCATTTCACACAATGTTTTCCTAATTTCTTGAGGAACGTCAAAAAGCATCTTTGTCTGGGAATCGTTTAAGCAATATTTATAGTATAACCATACAATATATGGTAAGGAGCATGAAATGAAAAGCAAATTATTAGTCGACAATCTATAAATCACAAACACAGCTTGAATAAGCTGTAGTTACAATATTTAAGTTGCCAAACAAACAAACAAACATGCTTAATATTTATATCGAAGCTCAAAGTTTACTTCTTGCCGAAATGAATGGTTTGATTCGATGATTGATTTTAAGCTCCACTTGTTGAAAGCAAGTAAGCTGGCTTTTGTCATGGCTATGCATCCATTGTGCTTCTGTCTGTTCATCCATCTGTCTTTTTGTTATTCCGTAAATATTTATTTTGAAAAATTACTCAAGGAGTACTGCACAGCTTTTAACCACAAGAATGACCCTTGGGTGACCCTTAATTAGATTATTTCATAGAATCTTGATGAAAAAAGAAAAAGACATATATGGGGTTTCATGATTCTTTCAACATTATTTAAGTCGTATTATGGCGGCTGGTGCATCTCAAAATTTTTTCTATTTTTTCCCAGTGCATAAGATAATTTTCACAGGTATCGGTACTGTTCTGATCACATATAATATGAATCAGTACTAGCAAGTACATTTCATGGAAATCATCTTTTTGTGCACTTTATAGGATTTCTTTTAAAAACTATGTTCTTTTAAAAACGAACAAACACTTGGCTAATTTCCATATATAGTATATGGTGAAGACTGAAAATCTTCTTAGAAGATGGATTTCACCCAACTTGTGCAGGAATCTTTTGATGACACTTTATTAGAATTCTGTCAGAAATTTTAATAGGTCTATTAATTTTGCTTTCGAGGATCAGAAAAGATTCAGTTAGACATCAAATGGTGATGCAAGAGAAATTATTTTTACTGCATGATAGAGAACATTTGTTTTATAAAAGAAAGTTGTCTCTCTGAAAGTAAATTGACCTAAGTGAAGAAACCATTTTAAGAAAAGGATAAATCTTTTGTTGCAAGCAATTTCTCCATTTCTCACAATGTTTTCATCAAAATGCATGAGTGTGTGGTAATGGGTTAACTGAAAGATTGTTATAGACTTTCTATGAACTTACAACTTTTTTTTGTTCCAGGTTTACTGTTTGAGAGATTTACTGTTAACTGTTTTAATCTTATGAAAGATATTTTACTCTGTGATACATATAGACTTGGGAAGCATGAAGGTGGTAAGTGCTATATTTTAAAGGCCCTGGTATTAAAAGATTTGTTGCCTAAGACTGTTTGTCTGTCACTAAATCTGTCCTCTAAACCTTTAAGTTATCTTTGGACTGGTAAACTTTCATTATGACGGTAAATCAAGATTATATATTTGATCCCATGCAGCAGCACAAATTGAATATTGTGTTACAATAGCGATACAATATCTTTCCAACATTTGTCTCTCACCAATGGGTTGATAATCTTAAACCTAAGTGGGATAGCAGCTGGAGGCTAGGAAAGGATGTAGTGGTAGTACTGGTTCCAGATATACTAGGAATCCGGCTGCCGCGATATGGCTGAAAAATTATTAACAACAGCGTTAAATCCCATTCAAACAAAACAAATCAAGATCATACATTACGGGCAAGGTCAAATATCAAGGTCTTATGTCTGAAACTGGAAGTTTAGGGACAAACCAAAAAAAGATGCATCTCTATTATGTCCTTCATGTTGTTTATCTATCTATGTAAACTTAACTTTTTCCTGATGTTCCTAACCTGTTTATCTCATTCCCATGTAGATCCTGCTTTTTATGCTCTTCAAAAAAGAAAAAAAAAGCTTTGTGAAATATTGTTGCTATAAAGATTTTACTTGTTACAAGCAATATTTTCTACTACATCAGATGGTTTAATTTCAAATTGCCTCCAATTTTCATTGCTGTCACCTTTTCAATTTGAACCTATCTCAAATTTAAAAAAAAACACAAAAAAAAACAGAAAGGGTTAATGCAAAAACTTAGCATTTTGCTCCCCTTCAAACAACAGTACAGATACATAGCCCATATTAGGGATATAGGTTCCTTGCACAGATAGGCATCAGTTGGTTGTAAGATTAGGGCCATCCTTCAAAGTTTGCGCATTGCGCAGTTGGTACTCTCAATCAAGAGGTCTAAGGTTAGATCTTGGCAAATATCCTTTCCAACATTTGTCTCCCACCAATGGCTTGGTAATTGAAAACCTCAGTTGGATGAGCAGGTTGAAGCTAGGAAAGGATGAAGTGGTAGCACTGGTGCGAGATATCCAAGGAATCCATTGTTAGGTGCTTCTGCCACTGAGGTATAACTAAAATACTGTTAAAAGTCTTATTAAATCCATTCTAAACAAAAAAATCCATCAAGGTAAAGTTCACTTATCAAGGTCACAGGTTTTGTAAACTAAATGCAAACACTTATTCTTTGTCATGCTGATACTGGAATATTCCTCTTTTGGTGATGGCTATAGCAGCTATTTAGACTGAGATCAGCCTGTATAGATGTGCAGCCTGATCTTAGCCTACACTACCTGCTTTTTCTTGTTGTGTTAAGAAAAGTCTTTGGACACAATATCGATCTGATAATGTCAAGGTTTTAACACATTCCCACTCAGAGACGCTTTTAAACGCCCCCAAGAAATAAAGCTTTCCAAAACATTGTGGAAAATGAAGAAATTGCTTGTTACAAGCAATTTCTTCATTTTGCACAATGTTTTCTACCCAGAAAGTTAAAAAAATCTAAAATTTCATCAACTTAAAAATGTTGTCTGCTACTCCTTTGAATTTAGACCAGTCTAAAATTTTGCCATCTGCTAATGAGTAAAGATATAGTGAAAAGAGGATGAATATTGAGCAGGACAAGGGTTAACATGTTTGCCATTCAAAAACCATTGAATGTACATGGGTCATAATTAGGTTCACATTTGAGAAAAAGGCTGTTTCAGGGGCATGGTGTTTTACAAACTGTTTTTGCTGCTTAACCCATTCCCACACAAGCCCTCCTTTTTACGCCCCTCAAGAAAAAAGCTTTGGAAAACATTGTGGAAAATGAAGAAATTGCTTGTATCAAGCAATTTCTTCATTATCCACAATGTTTTCTATCCAAGAAGACAAAGAAAAATTAAATTCCACCAACTTGAAAATATCGTCTGCAGCTTCTTTCAATTTGGACCAGTCTAAAATTTTGTTGAGTTGGAATGGGTTAAAAGCAGATTCTGCTGTAAAATATTGTAAATGTGATGAGCAATTCTTCAGATCCAGACAGTGTGAAGGTGCAGGCGTGTAAAATCAAAACCAATTTCTTCACATTTTCTACGCTGAGTGAAGTCTGTCACAGGCTTATCTCACAGTATTTCTTGTTAACCAATGAAGATTTGACCAACTGGGATACAGACCCAGAGGAATTCTGTAAGTTGTTTTGGTCGAGGAATTTTATTTAGTAAACCAAGGTGATTTTAGGAAATGTGAAGTGAATTTACAGTAGAAAACAGTGTGAGAAAAGAAGAAATTGCTTGTTACAAGCATTTTTTTCCTTTCTAACAATGTTTTCCATAGCTATATTTCTTTTACAATTTTTGAAAATCAAATAAACTTTGTTTTGTAGTTGGAAACCTCTTTCAATTTGGACAAGTCTAAAATGTGTTGTTTGAGAATGGGTTAAACAATCTAAACTGTTTGGCCTGTAATTTTATGTTAAAATTTGACCCACTTGGATATGTAAGTTACTCATAACACTGCTGTGTTTGAGGAAATTTTATATAGTAATTTGAGGTGTTTTCTTCGAAAATATTGGGTTGAGTTTTAAAATCATTGTGAGCAAGACTGAGCTAAAATTGAAATGGTTTTATTAAGAAGTTTCTTTTAGGTATTATTACTTGTCAGATCTTGTTTCTTTCTAATTGCTAAATTTATTAAGATTAATACATATCCAAACAAGGAAATTTTAGACTGGTCTAAATTGAAATAAGTTGCCGAGAAGCAATTTCTCCTTTTCTTTTATTGTTTTCATCATCAATATTTCTTCAATGTTCATTAAAGCAGGATTGTGTGTTGCTAGGTTAAACTTTTGGTTTGACAAAGTTCAACCTTATCATATCTCTTTCATTATTGTCGATAAACACTTTAAACTCTGCACTAATCAGCATCTGCAGCTGATTGTTTGCATCTGCATACATGTAGCAAAGGTAGCTTGTAATAGATTTTGTCTTTGTCAATGGCTACCAGAGATAACTTTTGTATGGCTTGTTGTTATTTCAGGTCAAGAAGAAGTTGGAGATACCTACAAATATTCTTTAAGGGTCAGTGTACATTTTGTTATTTATGAAATGAAGGATCATTGATCTTACAAGTAATCAAAGAATTATTCTATTTCTGTAATGCAAAAGTAACAAAATGATGTTGTTGTTTTTTTCTGTAAAAATCTATAAAAGCATGTCATTTGGCAGGTGAATTACATGGCAATCTGATGAATTCATCAGTGTCTTTTGGGCCGCAGCCATGGCACAGTTTGTCAGACTCCTAATCATGGGGTTCTGGGTTTGATCCCAGGTCACAGAAAAAATCTGTCCGACATTTGTCTCCCACTAATGTGTAGATAATCATTAACATAAGTAGGATGAGCAGCTAGGAGGTTTGGAAAGGATGTAGTGGTAGTCCCGGTGTGAGAAATACCAGGAAACCATTGTTAGGTGCTCCAGCCGCCACAATATGACTGAAATACTCTTTAAATTGGTATTAAACCCCATTCAATCAATCAATTGATCTTCCCCAAAAAAATCATCAACTAAAAATTGTCGTCTGCAACATCTATGAATTTGGAATAGTCTAACTTTTCCTGTGTGGGAATGGGTTCAAGAAATTCAAGTATTCTTCAAGGGGTAGTACTCTTTGTCAGCTTATTTGAAAAGTAACAAGGATTTGCTTTTTCCACATTGTTTTTTATCCCGAAATACGGAGATATTCGAAATGATATCAACTTAAAATTGTTATCTGCATCTTCTTTGATTTTGGACCAGTCTATATTTTTGTCTACTAGTAATAGAAACGATTCCTCTTTTCTCAGTATTTCCTATGTTTAACTTTTTCTTTAAGTTTGTCAAAATGTGGTAATTTGTGCGAATTTACCAAATAAGACATAAAAAAAACTATGAAAAAGGACTTTTCTGAATTGCAGTTACATGAGACAATCAGAGTAAAAAAAGTTAATTGATAATAGAAGCTAAACAATTTTGACTGAAAAAAAATGTGATGTCAAATTCTAGACTGGTCCAAACTGAAATACAAAATTCTAGACTTGTCCAAATTGAAAGAAGTTAAAGATGACAATTATTAGTTGAAAACGTTTTTAGAATTTTTGACCGTTTGGATAGAAAACATTCTGGAAAATAAAGAAATTGTTTGTAACAAGCAATTTCTTTATTTTCCACAAAATCTTCCAAAGCTTTTTTGATGAGGGGTATGAATTAGGGGCATTGTGTGGGAATTGCTAAAAGAAAAAAATTGCTAAGAAATGTTTCTTCTTTTTCATTGCATTTCTTCATTTCTGTGATACAAAAGGAATAAATTGCACTTGGTATTGAGTGTGTAAATTCTTTTACAGCCCTGTACAGAAACTCTTTTCCTGAGTTTATTTAAAGAATATCGAATGTCATTGTCGTCTGTTTTGATAAAGATGGTTGAAGTGACACAAACACAGTTTAGTGAGGATAACATGCCAGCAATACTAAGGAAAGATGCAGGTACATGAATCATCCAATGAAGGCCAAACAACTTCAATACAGTCGAATCTGTGTACAGCAGCCAGTCAAGGGAGAGGGCCAAATTGGCTGCTGTACACAGATTGGCTGCTGTTCACAGTATCAATAGGGCGGCCATTTTGTCAGACCATTTTTGGTTAGCTCATTAACAGATCACAAAACTTTAGACTACTCCAAATTCTAATAAGTTCTAAACTTCCATTTCAAGTGTCTTTTAAAAAAAGAAAGGGCACTTTGTACCATTTAAGATAGAAAATATTGTGACAAAAGTGAAAATATCCTGAGGAATTCTCGTTTACGTTTAGCAACATTTTGGACCTGAGTACAACCTACACCAAACTCACTAGCAATAATCCTAGAAGACCGTTCAGAGTCAAGCATACGAACCACTTTCACACGATCCTCTAGAGAGAGGAACTTACGTTTAGAGAGCGACATGATAGCAAGATTTAAAAGCAAAAGCAGGTTTTCATCCATTTTAAAGACCTCAAGAAATCAGTTTTCTAAATGTGTAAACAACCTATCATGCTCAAGTTCATTTTATTTAAACTTAAAAAATTCCGTCTCTTCTGATCAATAACCATCGCTCAAATAGATCAAATCGACCAAATAAATATTAATGGCTAATTACACGTCAATAAATCAACTACACGGGATTAAGTCGATAATTAATTGTTTATATCTTGTACATTACGATAAGGCGACTTCGGCAGTTACTATAGTAGTGATTATCGATTTTTTGGAACACGACTAACCAAGTCGCATGTTTTGTTAGATGACCGTTGTTTAGGTGCGATATACTGTTGACAATAGACCAATTAAGGTGACCGCTGGCCGCATTTCAGGAGATCACGCTATTCACAGTGCAATCAAAGAAGGAATTTGCACGGGGGGAACTCGAGTGGCCGCTGTCGGCAGATTGGCCGCTGTGCATAGTTGGCCCCTAACACAGATTTGACTGTATATTGATAATGAGGATGGGGCTGGCATTTTTTTTCTGGAAAACTGAAGAGCAGGCCATATCAGACAGATTAGCTCATTGAAATCTCAAACCCTTTCAATGGTATGATTTTTTGTTCAGAAAATATTAAATGGCCATTTTAACGTCAATACTTACCTTTTGTGAAGAAGCGGAATAGCTTTTTGGTGCTGCATATTGCATGCAGCAAATTACGTAACTAAAATGAAAGTGCAATTAAAAATAAATGGCTTCAATTTGTCTTGCATGACTGACAATAGAACTCATGAGATAAACTAATTAATGTAACAATTCTAAAGAATTTCTTCATGCAATTAGCAGAAATTTGGACTTTAAAAAAAAGCAAGACCATTGGGATCTACATAAAACGAAATTTTTCAAACAGCTGGTACCCCCTTTATATAAATTTGTGAAATCAGGCATAAAGAACTGATGATTCCAACCTTATGAAAGGGATGCTCCTGATGATATTTGTTCTACTTTGTTTGCAATCGTAAGGGTTTTAGAAACCATTAGGCACATAGAGTTTCTCCGATCATATGTGAATGATTTTAAATGCATGTAATGGCAATTTTTAGCTCTGGGTGAGCTATTGTGATTGGTCATCATTCTGCGTCCATCCATCTGTCTGTGATTGGTCCACCAGTATGTCTGTTCACAATTACAAAAAAATCTTCTCATAAAGCATAGAATTTCAACCAAACTTCACAGAAATGATCCTTAGGTCAGGCTCTTTCAAAATACTTCAGAGAATTTAAATCCATGAAGAACTTTGGTTGCCATGGCAATTGAGTGAAAACCCATAAGGCCCAGAGCTTTGTTATTTGGCATAATTTATGATCTATTGACCCTGTACCAAAATACTTCAAAGAATTATCTTGAAAATTAGCCCTTTTCTGTGCGATCCCTGGTTTTACATAGAAATAATGAAGGAAATCTTTGAAATTCGTTTACACCCAAACCATAAGGCCTAGAGCTTTGATATTTTGGTACAAATCAATCTATTGACCCTCTATCAAATATATCAAAGAATTACCATATCTTGAAAATTGGCCCTTGTGCGACCTCTGATTTTATATCAAAATAAAGAAGGAAATCTTTGAAAATCTTCTACAAAACCATATGTGAAATAAATCATCATCTTTTGACCCTTTACTTTAATACTTAATAGAAATATTGTACTCTGAAAATTAGCTCTTTTCTATGGAATTCCTGATTTTAGATAGGGATAAAGAAGGATATCTTTGAAAATTTTACATAGAAATAAAGAAGGAAATCTTTGAAATAACTCTTGTGCCAAACCATAAGGCCTAGAGCATCGATAGTTTGTATGTATCAATGTCTATTGACCCTGTACCAAAACACTAAAAAGAATTACCATATTTTGAAAATAAGCTCTTTTCTGTGTGATCCCTGATTTTACATATGAATAAAGAAGGAAATCTTCTTCCAAATCATAAGGCCTAGAGCGTAATATTTGGTGTATATCAATACCTATTGACCCTTTACCAAAATACTTTGTAGAATTACCATACTCATGAAAAAAGCCATTTTCTGTGCAATCGAAGATTTTAGAAAAGAATAAAGAAGGATATCTTTAAAACCTGCTCTTCCTAAACCATTAGGCCTAGAGCTTTGATATTTAGTATGTATCAATGTCTACTGACCCTCTACCAGTATACTTCAAAAGAATTACGTACTCTAGAATTTAGCTCTAAATGTTAGGATCTTCAAAATACCTAGGATTAAAGGAGAAAATCTTTAAAAATCTTCTCCAAAATAATTAGGTGTAGGGCTTTGATATTTCGTTTATATCATAAAGCCTAGAGCCGTCATACTCAGGGGAGCCATATAGGACCATCATGGTCCTCTTGTTTTCAATATTGATTTATTTTTCTGTATGTGTATGTTAACCAACATATTTGTGTATGATTTATTTACAGCAGTACATGAATGGTCACCCTGCATAAATCCTATTAAAAACGGGAAGGTTCTGTTTAAAAACATGAGACAATCTTGTATACCCCCTCATTAAAACTTCTTCTGCTCCCCAACCATAATGCCTAGAGCTTTAGTATTTTGTACGTATCAATGGATATTGACCCTTTACCCTCTGACAATCACAAACACATCATATTTTGCTCACACTCTTTGGACCACAATCTTTGCTCAATCTTGTAGAAACTTGGTCAGAATAATTGTTAGGTCATAATGATGACTTTATCGAAAAACTTAAAGGGTCTATGGGAAAAGATGGAAAAGGTATCTTAATGACAAATTCTTCGTTTACACTCAAGGTGTCACAATTTTTGCTCAATCTTGTCTGGAAAAATTGTTAGATCTAAAGAAAGATTTCTTTTGAAAATGTTTTTTTTTTTTTTTTTTTGAATATTTAGGAGTGGGATCTTTTTGATAATGTCTGTATTTACACTTAAGGGACCATGTTTTGGGATACATCTTGTTGAAATTTGATCAGATTGTAAGGTCATAACTATGAATCCTCTTGAAAATGGATATATGGTCTACTGGGAAATGCTCAAAAAAGGGGTCTTTACAACAATTTGATGAACATAAACAAATTTGATAATATGCACTGTTTATTTATTCAGTTTCTTGGCTCTTTGTTCACAGACTTTGACTTTGAGAACTCAGGTGGGCAATCTAGTGCCATTTTGACAATTTCTTGTTTTTCTTTTTTTTTCTTTTCATGCCCCCGCATCGATAGATCAGGGGCATATTGTTTTACCAGTGTCCATCTGTCTGTCTGTCTGTCTGTCTGTCTGTCTGTCTGCAAAACTTAACCTGCCAACTAAACATTTTCCTATAACTTCAATCCTGATTAAGTTACAATGCTAATATTTGGTATGTAGATAGGTCTCAACAAGGTGCAACAGGGGAAGGTCATTTCATCAAGGTCAAGGTTAAAATTTTAACCCTTTTCCCTAAAACGTTACTCAAAAACTTAACCTGCCAACTAAACATTTTCCTATAACTTCATCCCTAATTAAGTTACAATGCTTATATTTGGTATGTAGATAGGTCTCATCAAGGTGCAACTGGGGAAGGTCATTTCATCAAGGTCAAGGTCAAATTTTAACCCTTTTCCCTAAAACAAAGGAAAAAAATCAATAAAAATCACCCGTTTCTAAAGAATTCCTGTTTCGGGGGCATGGTGTTTCACAAACACATCTTGTTTCACAATGTTTTCTTAAGTATATCATGAAGAAATGAAAATCAGGGATTGTATGCAGAAGGATATATAAAAAGGAGGTAACAGCATTCGAAAATTCTCATTTGTTAATGAAACCCTATGCTGTAGGTACTCATTTGAATCGTCTCGATGAGACAATTCAAATGAGTGCCTACAGCATAGGGTTTATGGTAGTCTTGGTGAAATATTGAAATCTAAAATCCAAATTACGCCTCTATCTGTAGCTCTGTGCATGGGAGTAGGTTTAACCCTTCCTATTTTTGGAAATTTAAGATTGGTCCAAATTGAAAGAGGTTACAGATGACAATGACAACTGGATGCTATTTGAATTGAACCCATCCTATGTGGTAGGAAATATTGTGGAAAAAGGAGAATTTGCTTGTTACAAGCAATTTCTTCTTTTTTCCACAATGTTTTCTCAAGTATGAAATCACAGGAACTTAAAATCCCGTATTTGAACGGAAAAGGCTTAATTTTCATATAAAGCTTAGTCAAGACAAAATGTTTGTCTCGGTTACTTTTCAGTCATTCAAAATGTTAGATCTTGTGGTGATAAGTTGAATATTTTCTCTTTTTAGTTTATAATGCTGTGGGACTAGCAGCTTTTGACCTTTTTGATGAAATAGATTTTGACCCATGGTTCTCGACCCAACTGCGACAAGAATTGAACAATAAGCACATTAAGTAAGTATAACAAGCAACAAGCAATTTCTTCATTTTACACAATGTTTTCTTGCCAGAAAGTTGAAAAAATCTAAAATTTTATTAACTTTAAAGTGATATCTGCAACTACTTTCAAATTGGACTAGTCTAGAATTTTGTTGCATGGTAATGGGTAAATGTTTAACAAGCAAGATGTTACACTTGTTACAACAGGGGATAATACTGTAGTTTGAAACTTTGTTCATGTGTTTAACCCTTATCATGCTGAACCTGGAAAACTCCAGTTTTGGCACTAAGCATAGATCAGCTCGCACAAATGTGCCCTTTGATCTTGGTCTTCACCACCTGTTTGTCCTTTGTAAGCCAGAGTTATCTACGAAATCAATTTTCCATTGCTTTCAGCCTTTTGATTTTAATCCAGTTCTCGAAGGATTTTATTTAGCATGATAAAGATTGATGTCTTAATATAAGTCAAGTAGTCATTAAATCAACAGACTTTTTCCCTCTGGCAACATTGAACTGTTTCTACTATTTAGGACTAAGCATAGTTGGGCATTGCTATCCATTACATTGTTTTATGGATATCAGTCAGTCAGTCCGTGTGTTTATCTAATTATCCATCCATCGGTCTGTTTGTCCTGAACTAAACTGTATACCTAACATTCATTTTGACCAGAAGTTAAGTTAGAACTCCAACATAGATGACTTAACCGCTCTAACTATGGCTTATACAAACTATAGCTACGACGCTTAGGTCTGCAACCAACCATTTTATCTTTTTGTTACATGCTATTGACCATGAATGCTTTTGATATTTAAGTCAAACTTCCTGTCAGTGGGCGTGGTCAGCAAGCAAATGTCTGCTCAGATAGAGTTATTCTGTTGAGGTCAAGAGTTACCATCAAGTTCATTTTTATACGCCCGTCGAAGACGGGACGTATTATGGGATCACCCGTGGTGTCCGGGCGTCCGGTTGTCCGGTCGTCCGGGCGTTGTCCACTTCTTTGTCCGGAGCATAACTCTGTCATCCTAAGTCCGATTGACTTTAAACTTGGCAGTTATATTCTTCATATCAATACGGAGTGCAGTGCGCAATAACCATAACTCTACCTGGCCTATTTTTTGAGTTATTGCCCTTTGTTGTTTTTCATACTTGAATCTTGTCCGGAGTATATCTCTAAAAGTATTATAGCTAGAATCATGAAACTTCATGGGTGTATAGATCTCACCAAGGGGGAGTGCAGTGCACAAGAACCAAAACTCTACCTAGCCTATTTTTTGAGTTATTGCCCTTGGTTGTTTTTCATACTTGAATCTTGTCCGGAGTATATCTCTAAAAGTATAATAGCTAGAATCATGAAATTTCATGGATGTATAGATCTCACCTAGGGGGAGTGCAGTGCACAGGAACCATAACTCTACCTAGCCTATTTTTTGAGTTATTGCCCTTTGCTGTTTTTCATACTTGAATTTTGTCCGGAGTATATCTCTAAAAGTATAATAGCTAGGATAATGAAACTTCATGGGTGTATAGATCCCACCAAGGGGGAGTGCAGTGCATAAGAACCAAAACTCTACCTTGCCTATTTTTTGAGTTATTGCCCTTTGTTGTTTTTCATACTTGAATCTTTTCCGGAGTATATCTCTAAAAGTATAATAGCTAGAATCATGAAATTTCATGGATGGATAGAGCTGATCAACTGGGAGTGCAGTATAAAAGAACCATAACTCTACCTAGCCTATTTCTTGAGTTATTGCCCTTTGTTGTTTTTCATACTTGAATCTTGTCCGGAGTATATCTCTAAAAGTATAATAGCTAGAATCATGAAATTTCATGGGTGTATAGATTTCACCATGGGGGAGTGCAGTGCACAAGAACCAAAACTCTACCTAGCCTATTTTTTGAGTTATTGCCCTTTGTTGTTTTTCATACTGAATCTTGTCCGGAGTATATCTCTAAAAGTATAAAAGCTAGAATCATGAAATTTCATGGATGGATAGAGCTGACCAAGTTGGAGTGCAGTGCACAAGAACCATAACTCTACCTAGCTTATATTTTGAGTTATTGTCCTTTGTTGTTTTTCATACTTTGTTTGACAAAAAATATTCATTCAAAATAACCTCAGTTCTATTCAAACCCCCAGCTAATATTAAGCAGTGTGACGGGCGTATCTTGTGACAGTTTGGCACCTTGTTTTATTATACAAAAAATGGATGTTAACCCATTCCCACTCAATTTTCCCTTTAGATACCCCAAGAAAAAGTTTGGAAAACATTGTTGAAAATGAAGAAATTGTTTTCTACCCAGAAAGTTGAACAATTCCAAAATTTTATAAACTCTAAATTGTTGTGTGCATCTTCTTTCAATTTTGGCCTGTCTGAAATGTTGCGGTCTGGTAAAGGGTTAAATGCTGTAACTACGGCTAATGCAAGCTTATACAAGCTGTAATTACAATGTTTAGGTCTGCAACCAACCATTTTATGTTTTTGTTACATGTTATTGACCATAAATCCTGCAGAAGAAGGCTTTTTGATACTTAAGCCAAATTTCCTGTTTTGAAGGTGAGTGGGCAAGGTCAGCAATCCATCAATTCTCATAGATGTCTGCTAAGATTAAGTTTTCTGATGGGATCAAGGGTTACCATCAAAATCATTTTTTTATGCCCCAACCACTTAATGGGGGGGGCATATAGATTTGCCTTTGTCCGTCCGTCCGTCCTTCCTTCCGTCCTTCCTTCCGTCCTTCCATTCTTCCGTCTATCCCAAAATTGTCCGGAGCATATCTCTGAAAGTATAATAGCTATCAACTTGAATCTTCATAGATGGATAGACCTCATTGAGGAGAAGTGCATTGCACAAGAACCACAACTCTTGCTTGCATAAATTTGGAGATATTGCCCTTTGTTATTTTAAAGACTTACATTTTGTCCGGGACATATCTCTGAAAGTATAATAGCTATCATATTGAAACTTCATAGGTGGATAGACCTCATTGAGGAGAAGTGCAGTGCTTGAGATCCACAACCCTTGCTTACATAAATTTTGAGTTATTGCATTTGTTATTTTAAAGACTTACATTTTGTCCAGAGCATATCTCTGAAAGTATAATAGCTATCAACTTGAATCTTCATAGATGGATAGACTTCATTTTGATTGTGGAGAAGTGCAGTGCACAAGAACAACAACTCTTGCTTGCATAATTTTGGAATTATTGCCCTTTGTTATTTTAGAAACTTTGATTTTGTCCAGGGCATATTTCTGAAAGTATAATAGCTATCAACTTGAAATTTCACTGGTGGATAAACCTCATTTAGGAGAAGTGCAGTGCACAAGAACATCAACTCTTGCTTGCATAATTTTGGAGTTATTGCCCTTTGTTATTATAAAGACTTACATTTTGTCTGGGGCATATCTATGAAAGTATAATAGCTATCATATTGAAACTTCACAGGTGGATAGACCTCATTGAGGAGAAGTGCAGTTCACAAGAACCACAACTCTAGCTTGCATAATTTTGGAGTTATTGCCCTTTGTTATTCTAAAGACTTACATTCTGTCCGGGGCATATCTCTGAAAGTACAGTGCAGTGCACAAGAACATCAACTCTTGCTTGCATAATTTTGGAGTTATTGCCCTTTGTTATTATAAAGACTTGTATTTTGTCTGGAGCATATCTCTGAAAGTATAATAGCTAGCAACTTGAAAGTTCACAGGTGGATAGACCACATTAAGGAGAAGTGCAGTGCACAAGAACCACAACTCTTGCTTGCATAATTTTTGAGTTGGTTCCCTTTTTTATTTTAAAGACTTACATTTTGTCCGGGGCATATCTCTGAAAGTATAATAGCTATCAACTTGAAACTTCACAGGTGGATACGCCAACTTTTGCTTGCATTATTTTGGAGTTATTGCCCTTTGTCATTATCAAAGCTACCGGTGAGGGCATCTGTGTTCTGTGGACAAAGCTCTTGTTATCACAAAAAATGGATTTTAAGATGGAATTAGTGTTTTAACCCATTACAAGACAGAAATTTTTAAAATTGGTCCAAATTGAAAGGAGTTGCAGACCAAAATGCATTTACTTGAAACTTGGCACATTTATTTGCCGCCATCATAGCACAGTTGGTAGCGCATCGGACTCTCAATCTAGAGGTCCCGAGTTCGATCCCCAACGGTGGCACTCATCCTTTCCGACTATTTGTCTCTCACCAATGGGTCGATAATCAAAGACCTATGTGGGATAGCAGCTGGGGGCTAGGAAGGGATGTAATGGTAGTACTGGTGTGAGAAATACCAGGAACCCACCGCGATATAACTGAAAGATTGTTAAAAGCGGCATAAAACCCGTTTCAAAACAAAAAAGAAGCACATTTATTCACTATCATAAGAGCAACCTTTACTATCAAGGGGGATAACTAGATGCATTTTGTCCACTATCCAGCACCCAACAGCCATGCTAAGGCACCCGTAGGCGGTGCTCTTATTTACCTTTGGGATAAAAACAATGTGGATTATGAAGAAATTGCTTGTCACAAGTAATTTCTTCATTTTCCACAATGTTTTCCCAAAGCTTTTTTCCTGGGGGCTTCTAAAAGTGTCACTGAGTGGGAATCGGTTAATGGGTTAAGTTTGAATTAGTGTATAACAAACCACATCTTATTTCAGTTATAGAATCATTAGAAGACGGGTGATCTGGCTGCTGGGCCAATGGGTTGGTGTAAAACTTTCTTCCTCGTTACGCCCTATGTTGTATGAAGCCATTCTACCTCTCCTTCAACATGATGAAGACTTGGTTGTGAGATTAGAGGCAGCCAATACACTCAAATTAGATATCCTTTACTTGTTTAATCCATTACCAACTACGGGTTGTCATGGGTTCCATCTCAGGCTGCGGCACATATCCTTTCCAACATTTGTCTCTCACCAATAGGTGGATAATTGTAAACCTAAGTGGGATAGCAGCTGGAAGCTAGGAAAGGATGTGGTGGTAGTACTGGTGTGAGAAATACCAGGAATCCATTGTTAGGTGCTCCAGCTGCAATATAACTTAAATACTGTAAAAAGTGGAGTTAAACCCAATTCAATCAATCAATCATTAATCCATTAACAGACGGTAAAGTTTTAGACTGGTCCAAATTGAAAGGAGTTGCAGATGACAATTTCAGGTTGATGAAATATTAATGTAATTCATCTTTTTGAAAATAAATTATTTTGAGTAATGAAGAAATTGATTGTTACAAGCAATGTCTTCATTTTACACAATATTTTCCCAAATGCTTTTCTTGAGGTGTGTCAAAAAGTGTCACTGTGTGGGAATGGGTTAACTTAATACAGGACAAAACCTAGACATGCATGAATTGGAAAAGGTTAAAGAAGACAATTTTTCATATGTTTAACCCTTTCCTGTTTTTAAATATTTAGATTGGCCCAATATAAAAGAGGCTTCACACAACAGTGAAAATCGGATGCAATTTGAAATGAAACCATCTTATCAGGTAGAAAATATTGTGGTAAAAAGAAGAAATTGCTTAATACAAGTAATTTCTTCTTTTTCCAAAATGTTTTCTGAAGTATAAAATCATAAAGAAGTAAAATCCCAGGTTTGCAAAATATTGTGTAAAATGAAGAAATTGCTTGTAACAAGCAATTAATTCATTTTCCACAATATTTTCTTCCTAGAAAGTTTAATAAATCTAAACTTTCATCAACTTGAAAATATTGGCTGCAACTCTTTTCAATTTGGACCAGTCTAAAATTTTGACGTCTGGTAATGCATTAAAGTATAGAAAAGCAGTCAACAGTATGTTTTAGAAAACATAAAATAATCTTTCTTTCATATTGTTCGGTACAGTTGAATCATTTTAAAGCAATATCTGCCGCCGTCATAGCGCAGTTGGTAGCGCGTCCAACTGTCAATCTAGAGGTCCTGGGTTCGATCCCGACGGCGGCACTCATCCTTTCCGACTATTTGTCTCTCACCAATGGGTCAATAATCATAGACCTATGTGGGATAGCAGCTGGCGGCTAGGAAAGGATGTAATGGTAGTACTGTTGTGAGAAATACCAGGATTCCATTGCTAGGTGCTCAAGCCGCCGCGATATAACTGAAAGATTGTTGAAAGCCGTGTAAAGCCCCATTCAAGCAAACAAACAAATTAAAGCAATATCTTCATCCAAGGTAGGAAAAATTGTTTAAACAATCTTCTGTTTATTTGGTCACTTAAGCAATTGAGATCCTTTTAAACAAACCTTAATTATGGTGGGTCACAATTTAAAATATCAAAACTTTTTTCATGAATTGTAGGCTTACAGCGTAGAATTATTTTAATCTTATAATTTCAATCGTCATATTTATTTATGCTGTTCTGCCTGGTTGAGTATGGTTTTCTTATTGATTTTGTAGAGTGTTTTAGGGGAAGATACAATGGGAATATTTTTGTGCAAATAAATGGAAGTTGCAACATAGGAAGGAACTTATTCTATGTACAGAAATTATATTTATAAAACACACACCTCCCTGTGCATTTTCCTGTTATTTACAACCAAGATATTCATGAATTGTAGTCAGGTTTAACTTATTTCCACACAATCCTTTATTTTTACACCCCTCAAGAAAAAAGTTCAAATAGGCCTAATTGTTTGGTAGAAGCTTAGTATCAAGCAATTCTTCATTATCCACATTGATTTTTATCCAAAAAGACTTCCACCAACTTGAAATTGTCCTCTGTAGCTTCTTTCAATTTGGACCAGTCTAAAATTTTGTTGTGTGGGAATGGGTAACAGGATTCTAATGTAGAAGCTCCAAGACCGTTTACTGACTGTAGATCAATTAAATTTTAGTGAGTATGATGACAATTATTTCCCTTTTTTCTTTTAGTTTTTGAATATTTCCTGTAAATGATATTTGAAACAATATCAAAATACAAATTGGATTCTTTCCTTGACATCATTGTACCTGTAGATGATTTTGAATTCAAAGTAGAACAGTTTTTACCGGTAAGTCTGTATTTTGATTAGGTTCATATAAGAAATAGAAATGAATACATGTACTTGTTTTAAATGTAAATTGATTCTCAACCCATCACCATAAAACAAAATTTTGGACTGGTTCAAATTGAGAGAAGCTGCAGAATGTTGTGATACAAATAAAAGATTTTCTAAGAAGAAGTAAAACACATACAAACTCAATGCAAATAAAAAAAAATCTATAGAATCAGAGAATAATCAGGCAGTAGGGTGGTCGGTCTGTCTTGAAAATTCGGGAACTCCTGGTTTAAATCCAATTCACTTGATACCTGGCTAAAACATTCTTTGGAGCTGTAAGACTAACTGAGTTATTGCCCCTTGATTTAAAATGCTTGTCTAGACAAGCCCTTAAATAACTTCAGTCCAATTTGCATGGCAGAAGTGTCCACTTAGAATTGTAGGTGTGCCAGCCATACATTTTGTGAAAATTCCATCAAGAATTACTGAGTTGTTGCCCCTGGCTTGACTTTTAAATACTTGTCTGGACTACTCCTTCAGATTTTGACTTGTTCACTTTAAACTTGGCAGTAGTGTTTATTAGGAGTTGTAGATGTGCAAGAGCCAAATTTTTAAAATTCTATCAAGAATTGATGAGTTATTGAACCTGTTGTGAATTAAAATTTAATAAGGCTTGAGGATTCAAAGATGCAAGTTTGAGTGTTTGCCTAATGATTACAGAGTTATTGCTCCTAATTGACATTGCATAGTTATTGCCCCTGTGACACGAAATATAGAGGCAGGGATATTTATCTCCTTTAGTTAAAGTTATCTTTGTTAGTAATTGTTAAACCTGTTTTTAAATGCTTACTATTTCAGTATTTAGAAGCTTCTTTTTCCTTGTTATTCCAACTTCTCAAAGAGGTTCAACAATGTGATACAAAGGTAAGTTTATTAAGAAAAAAAAGAACATTTTTTGTTTTCATGGAGGTATGAACCGCAAAACTGAACCACACTGAATGAATACGCAAAGCGGATTCATATATTAGTGTGATTAGTTTTTTGGGTTCATAACTCCATGAAAATAAAAAAAATATTCTATTCATTTCTTATAATTTAATAACATCAAGCTAACAAAGCAAATATTTTACAAATTTTGATGTAATTTATATGGAACTTTTTTTGTGTGGAAGCATACAAAATAGCTTTTGTCTTCAAAAAATGAATTTACATCTATACAATTTGCTATGGATACCAATAACATAGGGTTCAGTGAAAACATTATTATAATCTTGCATAATTAACCTGTGTGTCTATCAATGTGTCTAGTTGTCTGTCCTCCAAAATACTCATAATTGTTGGTTCTCATTTGATATTAGTTGATTATTGAGTTTATATCTTTTCATCATGTCTGTTCTTAGGAGAAAACTAATGTACTGCTATAACCTCAGCTTTGTTGTGGTTGTTATCATTGTTTACAAAAACTTGATATTTTTCGATATCCATGTAATTAATTGAGGCATTGATCTGAAACTTGGAATATATGTTCACTGTTAAAAGAATAGTTTCTACCATCTGAATCCGTTCTTGTCAGTAATATGCCCCTTTTGTGACTTCAATTTATTTTTTCAAATATTGAAGACTCAAAAGCTGAGCATCAGTTATCCAATATTCAGTGCTTTTGTTTCAGATGCAGATTCTACATGTGATATCATTTGTGATAGAGAGAGTTGGGGCCCAAATACGTCCTTATGCTTCCTCTTTAATAACCTATCTACCAACATTATGGGAGGAGTCGAAAGATCACAACATGCTGAGATGTGCAATATTGACAACTTTAATCCATTTAGTACAGGTTTGTATATCCAGCCACTGTGATATGACTGAAATACTGTTAACTCTTTCCTGTATGGTCACTGGTTTTTACGTCCGTGCAATTTTATACTAAAGAAACTATTGTAATAAAAGAAGAAATTGCTTGATACAAGCAATTTCTTCTTTTATCACAATATTTTCTACCACATAAAATGGCTTCATTTCAAATTGCACTCATTTTTTATTGTTTTCTGCATCATGTCTCAATTGGGCTAGTCTAAAATTTCAAAAAACAGGAAAGGGTTAAAAAGTGGTGTTAACCCCATTCTATCAATCTATATTTACTGTCCTCCTTACACCAGTCTTCAACCCAATTCGAGGAGTCAAAAGATCACAATATTCTGAGATGTGCAATATTGACAACTTTAATCCATTTAGTACAGGTTTGTATATCCAGCCGACCTGGTATGACTGAAATACTGTTAAAATTGGTTTTAAACCCCATTCAATTAATCAATATTTGCTCCCTATGGGAGCAGTTGAAAGATCACAATATGCTGAGATGTTCAATGGTTTGTATATCCAGCCACTGTGATATGACTGAAATACTGTTAAAAAGTGGTGTTAAACCCCATTCTATCAATCAATATTTACTGTCCTCCTTACACCAGTCTTAAACCCTATTCAAGGAGTCGAAAGATCACAACATGCTGAGATGTGCTATGTTAACAACTTTAACCTATTCCCACATAAGGACATTTCAGCTTAGTCTGTACTCTGAAATTGGGGTTGTGAATTCCAATCCCGGCTCAGCCAACCTTCTTCTTGACATTTGACAAAAGTCAATGCAATATGTATCACTTGTCTATGCAATTAGTTATTTTTAAGTGCACCAAATTAGGAAGGGCAGCTGTTGGCTGAGATAGAATGTTGCGGCTGTACTGGTGTGATAAAGGAAAGAAAACCATGGTGTGATGCACCATCTGGTGTAACATATCTTCTACATTAATCGATAGATTTCAAAATTACTTGGTACAGTTGGTTCCCTTGTAGAGTAGTAGATTCATGCATAATTTTTTGTTGGACACTTCAAAGTTTAAGGTCACAACTGAAAAGCAATATTTTGGGTCATCCTTGTCTGTGTTATATTTCTAGGGTTCAAATAAGGTTAAAGTCAAGGTGTAGACTAAAACCCTACATTTGTAGGCAGATTCCAAAATAGATTCTCCATTATGACTATGGCTGCCCTTTGAAATGTTTAACCCTTTTCTTTTCAGTCCCTGTTTTTTGCATCCCTGTGAATTTATATTGAGAAATTATTATAATAATAGGAGAAATTGATTGTAGTGAGCAATTTCTTCATTTTCCACAATATTTTCTACCCCACTGAATGATTATTTTTCAAATTAAATCCTAATTAAACTGTCGCCTACCAAACCTTTGAATTTTGATAGATCTAAAATTATGCAAAATGGGAAAGGGTCAAAGTTCAAAGTACTTTTTGAAGTTGAAAACGTTTTGGGGCTCGATCCAAGTTGTGCTTGACCAGCCATTCTACTGAACCCTTTCCCACACTGTTCCGCTTTTAAACACAGATGAAGTTTTGGAAAACATTGTGGAAAAATAAAGAAATTGCTTGTGACAAGCAATTTCTTCATTATCCAAAATGTTTTCTACCCCAAAAGACAATGATTTAAAGATTTCATCATTTTAAAATTGTTGTCTGCAACTTCTATGAATTTGGAATGGTCTAAAATTTCATTTTGTTGGAATGGGTTAACCCATTCCAACTCAATCCCTCCTTTTTACGCCCCTCAAGAAAAAAATTTGGAAAACATTGTGGAAAATGAAGAAATTGCTTGTATCAAGCAATTTCTTCATTATCCACTATGTTTTATATCCAAAAAGACGAAATATTCAAAATTCCATCAACTCGAAATTGTCGTCTGCAGCTTCTTTCTATTTGGACCAGTCAAAAATTCCACTGTGTTGGAATGGGTGAAGGGGCTGTTTGAGAATTTTTAGCTCTCCTGAGCACGAAGCACTCAAGTGAGCTATTGTGATCACCTTTTGTCCAGCGTCTGTCCGGCATCCGGCATTTATCCTCTGTCAATATTTTCATTAAACGACATCTCCTCCAAAACCACTTGGCCAATTTGAACCAAGCTTGGCAGAAATGTTCCTTAGGTTATCCCCTTTGAAAATAGCTAAAAGAATTGAAATCAGTTTAAAACTCTGGTTGCCAATGCAACATAAGTGAAAGTTTTAATTAATCTTTAAAAATCTTCTCCTCCTGACCCAGAAGGCATAGAACTTTGATATTTGCATGAAGCATCAGTATATTGACCTCTTTCAAAATAGCTTAAGTCATGATCCTTGAGTCCCCAGGGGCGGAGCCCTGGGGATGCGCGTTTAAAGGCATGAAGCTTCAGTTCACTGACTTCTTTCTTATTCCTGAAATTATAACCCATGGATCCAAAAGGGATGAAAAAGTATGGCCCACTTGTATCTAATCCTAACCTTTACATGGAAAAAGGGCCTTTATCTCAGGTAAGCAACCTTGGGCCAACGACCCTTTTGTTTATTAATCACCTACAATGACCACTGACTTTCTCTCTTATTTTCCAGGGTTTTGGTAACTTAAGTTCAGCCATGTACAATTTTTTGTTACCAGTAATTGAAATGAGTACAGACACAAACCAACCACAGCATGTGTATTTAATGGAAGACGGGCTAGAATTGTGGCATGTCACCTTGTTAAACGCTGAGAAAATCACCCCACAGTTAATAAATCTTTATAAGAATATGCCAGACTTACTAGGTAGGTACTAAGACTCTCTGGACTGAATAACAGGCATAAACAACCTCTCAAGGAAGGATAGAAGAAATAAAAGTTGTTCTCACTTATTCATTGACAAGTAAATGACAAATGTTCACTTGAAGATTTAGCAAACAAAAAAAATTCAGAAATGCCTCTTCTTTGATATTGATATTTTTTCACTGTGGTGAAAACTTGATTGACAAAATTGTTCTTCAACCATTTTAACACAATTACACACCTTGTTGTGCTAACAAAAGCATCATTAAGGGAAAATGAGAATTTTTTAAAGCAATTTCTCATTCATCTCATCGCTATCTTTCTTATATAGCATATACCTTATGAAGTTTAACGAATTTCTAATTTCTGGAACCTCTTTGAATTAGGACATGTTTAAATTTGTCATGAAGGTAATTGTATTAGTTTTGAAAATATTCACAAGCTTTCTGGCAGAGTTGGTGTAGATTGGTGCTTCTTGTATTTTAGAGGTCATTGACGCAATGGCCCCTTTTGGATTGAACACTGATATTCTTAGGTTCACATATTATCCAGACAAAAAAAAGCAAACTGGCACAAAATGAAAGAAGTTGTATTAGATAGAATCAAGTAGATAGAATTTCAAATATTTCTATCTTGGGAGAAATGATGTGGAATTTGCAGAAAATGCCTGTTACTAATAGTTCTATGTGTCCAAATTGTTTTCTTAAACTTTTTGATTGAGGGATATCGAGGAGTTGGATTGTGTTATCATGGGTTAGATTTACTTTGCTTCAAGAGGACTTAATATTTTGTTAAGGTTATTATGGTTTTTCCCTTTCACACAAAGAAGATTACAATTCCATGAGCTTAACCATGTCATGATGAATTATAAATCCTCTACTTATTGCTTGTAATCAAGGTGCTGAAAGCACTAGAAGCTCCTGTTGCAGGTTAATATTTCTTTTTAAAAATTTGTCTTATAAATAATCTTGGTTTAACCCATTCCCGTATGGTGAAATTTTAGACCAATCCATATTGAAAGAAGCTGCAGACGGCAATTTCAAGCTGATGGAATTTTAAATGTTTTTATATTTTAGGATAGAAAACATTGTGGATAATGAAGAAATTGCTTGATAAAAGCAATTTCTTTATTTTCCACAATGTTTTACAAAGCTTTTTCTTGAGGGGCTTAAAAAGGGGGATTGTGTGGGAATGGGTTAAAGAGACAAGTAGGTGGTGTAGACTTACATATGTGCAGGCTGATCTTTGTCTATACCTCTTACCAAAGCAGGAATATTCCGGGTTCGGCATGACAAGGGTTAAAATTTTTGTCTATAACTTCTTTTAATTTAGGAATGGCATCTCTATGGTCATATCTTATGTAGACTTGGCTTTTACAGATATTTCAGATACCTTTTTACATTCCACCTGTGAAAAACTGGTAGGGGAAGGTATTTTATTATGCCCCTGCATCGATAAGACCGGGGACATTGTTTTACTTTGTCCGTCTGTCTGTCCATCCATCTGTCTGTCTGTCTGTCTGTCTGTCTGTCTGCAAAACTTAACCAGCCAACTAAACATTTTCCTAAAGCTTCAACCCTAATTAAGTTACAATGCTAATATTTGGTATGTAGATATATCTAAATAAGGCACAACTGGGGAAGGTCATTTCATCATGGTCAAGGTAAATTTTTTAACTTTTTTCCCTAAAACAAAGAAAAAAAAAACAATAAAAATCACCTGTTTCTAAAGAATTCCTGTTTCAGGGGGCATGGTGTTTCACAAACACATCTTGTTTCAACTGTGTCTGTCTTTGACTTCAGTCCATATGTCCAAAGGCTTTCTTGTTTCCATGCTGTTACTCTAGAACAGATTTACCTACAACCATGAAACCAAAAAAGTGTTCGTTTGATTTGCGGTCATGTGGGTTATAGCTCAACTGTGCTACTTGAGTGACAATATCCTGTTTGGAGATGTTAGTACTCTTTGCATCAATTTTAGTCTTATTTTATTGTTTAGATGGCAGTACAGAGAATCTCAGACTTTGTCTTAAGGTGATAGAAACATATGTCTACCTTGGTCCTCAAGAATTTATGGAAGTAAGTGCTGTTTATTATCCCCTCACAACTCTATTGAGGACAGATACAGTATAAGAATTGTTCTTGTATCCCTCCATATGTACAGAAAATTCAGTTACACTCTTGTTACCTTTTTACGATCATATTTTTCATTAATCCATTTTATGATCACAGTTTTTTATAACCCATTACCAGAAGCCAAAATTTTAGACTGGTCCAAATTCAAAGGGAATGCAGACTACAATTTAAAGCTTATGAATTTTTTATAAAATTTTTGTAACAAGCAATTTCTTCATTTTCCACAATGTTTTTCCAAAACATTTTGTGCGGGGCGTCTTAAAGCATCACTGAGTTGGAATGGGTAAAACCTTTGCATGTCAGTAGCCAATTTTTATTGATTTTTTATGTCAAAGGTCAAGGTAAACGTCTGTTTAAAGGTCAAAATGTCAAATTTTGCATATGGCCTTTCTACAGGTCACATTTTTATGGCCCAAAAAATTTAGTTCACTGTATTGGTGTCAAGGCTACTAAATATAGGTGCTTCACAATCATGTGAAATTGACTGTCATGTGAAATTGTTGAAAGTGTCCCACACAAGCTTATTTTCATTTTCAGGCATATTCAGAAGAGCTTGTCCAATCCTTTACAAGTTTACTCACAGATCTGAGGACAGAAGGGGTGGTGCTTATATTACGTAATGTAGAACTTGTGTTCAAATCTTTCCCAACAGAAGGGCCAGAAGTGTTCAAATCCATGTTGCCAGGCTTTCTACAGGAGATATTGAACAAAGATGTAGGAATTGCTATTTACTGTGATATTTCTCTATTTTTTTAGTGAACTTCATAGAATGGTCAGTGGATTTAACCCATTACAACTCAATCCCTCCTTTTTACGCCCCTCAAGAGAAAAGCTTTTGAAAACATTGTGGAAAATGAAGAAATTGCTTGTATCAAGCAATCTCTTCATTATCCACAATGTTTTCTACCCAAAATGAAGAAAAAATTCAAAATTCTATCAACTTGAAATTGTCGTCTGCAGCTTCTTTCAATTTGGACCAGTCTAAAATTCCACTGTGTTGGAATGGGTTAAAACATGATTATTTCTCTAAGAGACCACTCGTTTTGGACAGTTTACACCACTTTCAAAAATTTTATCCTGTTACCAGACAGTAGAAGTTTAGCTTGATACAAATTGGAAGATGGTCATGATGACCTATTGTGATTGTGTTTTGTCCAATGTTTTGCGCTGTGCATCTTGCGTCAAATTTTTACAGAAGTATCCTCGTAGGAAAGTTCTTCAGAATTGTTCACATCATGGGGTTATCTCCCTTGAGGGCCCCATAAGGGGCAAAAAGGGGTATGCCTTCAAAAGTCTTCTTTTCATAAACCTGCTGTTGGATTAGATTAACATTTGGTATTTATAATCTTTGGGGCAAGGACTATCAAGTTTGTAGAAGAAAAAACATAGGGCTTACATAGGGCTTATATAGTGAACATTTCAAAACTCTTCTTCTCCTAAACAAGAGGGCCTAGCGTTTTGATATTTGGTATGTAGCATCATCTGGTTGATCTCTATCAAGGTTATATAAATTATGGCCCAGGGTCATACTTAGCCAACCCTGGACGTCTAAAGTTTTACATAGGGCTTATATAGTGAAAATTTTCAAACCCTTCTTCTCTCAAACAGGAGGGCCTAGAGCTTTAATATTCGGTAAACAGCATCATCTGGTGAACCACTATCAAGATTGTATTAATTTAGGCCCCAGGGTCAGAACTAGCCCGTTCTAAGACGTTACAAGTTTAACATAGGCTTGTTTAGTGAAAAAAATCCTCTTCTCCAAAAAAAAGGCCTAGAGCTTTGATATTTGGTATGTAGCATAATCTTGTGGACTTTAACCTTTCTTTTCCCTTTGGACTCAGGTGACTGATAAGGCCCTATGGGCCTCTTGTTTTTGTTGGCAACCCAAATATTATTTTTCAAGCTGCAGTTACAATATTAAGGCCTCCCACAACTGAATTCCTTTTTGTTTTATATTCCAAATGATGTATTTCTTTACAAACATTGATGTTTACATGCTCCTTCAGAAAATTTGGTTGTACAGTTGATCCTCTTAATTGCAACCCCAATAATGGCTGCTGAACTCATTCCCACTCAATCCCCCCTTTTACGCCCCTCAATAAAATGGCTTTAGAAAACATTGTGGAAAATGAAGAAAATGCTTGTTACAAGCAATTTCTTCATTATCCAAAATGCTTTCTTCCAAAAAAGACAAAGATATGTAAAATTTCAACAACTTTGGATTGACGTCTGCAGCTTCTTTCAATTTGGACCTAAAATTTTGATGTGTGGGAATAGGTTAATTACTTTATGTTCAAATATTAGATTTTTAGAATAACAGTTGTAGTTCCTTTTAGATGTAAAGAGAAATGTTTTCATCTGGAAAAAGCTGAATGAGACTCTAGTGAGGTAATACTGAATTGACTGCCTTGATGGTCAAGTGGTTTAAGTGCTTGACTCATGATCTGAAGGTCATGGGTTCGAGCCCCGCTGGGTGTGTTCATGGGCAAGACACTTAATAGCCAGCCCCAGTCTTCCCAGCACCAATGGGTCGATAATCGTAGACCTATGTGGGATAGCAGCTGGAGGCTAGGAAAGGATGTAATGGTAGTACTGGTGTGAGAAATACCAGGATTCCATTGTTAGGTGCTCCAGCCGCCGCGATATAACTGAAAGATTATTGAAAGCGGCGTAAAACCCCATTCAAACAAACAAACAGTCTTCCCAGCTGTAGAATAGGGTAGCAGTGGGTTTAATTCACTGCCTCTCTTTCAGGGATGTGAAAACATCTGGGTTGTGAGTGTTTGAGAGCGACTCTATAAGCCAAAGGCTTTCGTCGCAATCAAACTAAAATAAATTAGTATAAACTAATACTGACTTACAGTTGTCAAAAAAGCTATTTTTAGTCTGTATATTTCATGAGACTGAAGGTTGACTGGAATATCAAATTTTTCCTATGCAGCGAGAATATTCCATTTATTCTGTACCCATTTTTACTAAACAAATTTGATGAAATATGAAAAATAAATGTATTTCTGTTCTCCTTTGCCATTCTGATCATGCATATTTGCATTAAGATGTCATCTACAAAATGAAAATAACGTCCTCTTAGACTACCTTCTATGGAACCGCATTGGACACTATCAGATATGGATTTTATTCTGACATGTCCGATTTTGTCTATGTGGAATGTATATAATTTATTAGAAATATTGATAGGTATATAATAGATAGGGAATATTATAACAGTGTCTTTTTCTGTGTGTTGTTATCGTGTTCGAGAATCGTGTGTAGGTATTTTTTATTGGATGAGACCGTAGGTCGAATCCAATAAAAATACCTACACACGATTCAAGAATACGATAACAACAAATAGAAAAACACACTGTTGTAATATTCCTTTTAGGAAATGACATTTAAATGGCTAAGAAATAACCAACTTTCCGAAAAACCTGGATTGTCAATACACAAAAAAAGAAGTCGGTGTTTAACGGTACTCGACAAATACGGTTTTTTGCTACACGCGAATATTGATTTTTTTTCTGTCGAGTTGTATTTGACAGCCAGGTTTTACTCCATATCTTTTATAGGTATATAATAAAAATTCTTGTCTACCTTCAGGAACACCCAGTTGTGATGTCTCTATATTTAACGCTATTTGGACGAATAGTTTTACAAAACCAGAAGTTTTTCTGGTCGTTCCTTGACCAGATGGCAGCAGACAATAATACACAGGTGAGTTTTATTAGTAATTAATAGATAGAGAACCATCAATGGCTTTGTCCTTTGGCATATTAGGATAAGACCTAATGTGGTGCCAACTGATATTCATGTAGCACATTTTATGTACAATTTGCTTTTATAGTATTAATCCTTGCCTGTACAAACCTGGGACTATACGTCGCTGAGATTTTGTACTTGAGAAAACATTGTGGAAAATATTTTCTACCATATAAGATAGTTTCATTTTAAATTGAATCCAATCTTCATTGTCGTCTGTAACCTCTTTCAGTTTGGATCAGTCTAAATTTTCATAAACGGGAAAGGGTTAAAAAATTATTGGATGTGACATAATCCCCATTTCAACAATTTATTTAATTCTTATCTCAGTTTTTGACGGAGAAATCATAAGGTGTTGCTATAGCCTTGGCCTCACAGGGAGATAACTCTTATTGTATATTTGGTGAATTATTCCCCTTAAAGACTTGGACTTTTGCCGTAGGCATCTGCATATTATGCTCGTATTTAGTTTTTCGTATTGTGTGTAACCCTTCATTTTCTGACTCTAAAACATACCTACTTTGACAGGCTTTATAGAAAAAGATGGGCCTGCATGTTCATGGAGTCTGATCTTTGCCTATGTTGCCTGATTAACATTTAGATCAGTTGGGCAAGGATTTAATCAATAAGAAATTTTTCATTTTGTCTGAAAATATCTGATATTTGAATGCAATCAAGGCTTTTTGTTTCAATAATCTTAAATTTTGTCATTCTCTTAGTCCCACAGAGAAAAAAGTAGACTTTTCTAAATTGAAAGAAGTAAACAGACCACAATTTAAAATAATCTTTGTCTTTTGGGGTAAAAAACATGGGGAAAAATGAAAATATTGCTTGTAACGAGCAATTTCCTGAAGTTTTCAGAAGTTTTTTGCTTTTAGGGGTAAAAAGAGGGATTGTGTGGAAATGGGTTAACCCATCACCACACAAGAAAATTTTAGACCTGTCCAAATTGAAACGGGTTGCAGACGACAATTTAAACTTGATGAAATTTTAGATTTTTTTTCTTTGTTTTAGAAAAAAAAATTGTGGAAAATAAAGAAATTGCTTTTGACAAGCGATTTCTTCATTTTCCACAATGTTTTCAAAAGCTTTTATATTGAGAGGCGTCTAAAAGCGTCATTGTGTGGGAATGGGTTAATCGTCCACTTTTTGACAATTCCTTGAGTGGTCTTATTATTCCTGGCCGTTTCAGCAAAGGGGATATAGTAATGGTCTCTGTCCCTCATTTCGTCATTAAGCTTGACAAGAGCATATCTCCTAAAGTATAAATCCTATCAACTTGAAACTTCATAGGTGGATAGATCTCATTGAGGAGAAGTGAATTGCACAAGAACCAAAACTCTTGCTTGCATATTTTTTGAGTTATTGCCCTTTGTTATTTTAAAGACTTAGATTTTGTCCAGGGCATATCTCTGAAAGTATAATTGCTATCAACTTGAAACTTCATAGTTGGATAGATATCATTGAGGAGAAGTGAACTGCATAAGAACCACAACTCCTACCTGCATAATTTTGGAGTTATTCCCCTTTGTTATTTTAAAGACTTGGATTTTGTCCTGGGCATATCTCTGAAAGTATAATAGCTATCAACTTGAATCTTTATCGTTTAGGTGGATAGATATCATTGAGGAGATGTGCAGTTTACAAGAATCACAACTCTTGCTTGTATAATTTTGGAGCTATTGCCCTTTGTTGTCTTGAAGACTTAGATTTTGTCCAGAGCATATCTCTGAAAGTATAATAGCTATTATCGAACTCACTGAGAAGAAATGCAGTGGACAAGAAGCCTCAATCTAACTGGCTTCAGTTTACTATTAAACTTTTATGGCGTGGATGGCCATATCTGACATGGCTCTTATTATACAAGTTTTACCCATGTTGTTTTATATAAAATTTAGCCGTAGATCTGCTATGCAAGAAAAATCAATGATATGATCTAAACCCTCTCCCACATTTTTTATAAATTTTAGACTGGTCCAAGTTGAAAGATATTGCAGAGGACAATGGAATTGGATGGCAATTTGAAATGAAAACATCCAATGTGGGAATAATATTGTGATAAAAGTAGAAATTGCTTGTTAAAGGCATTTCCTTCTTTTCCAAAATGTTTCCTCAAATATTAAATCATAGTGACGTTTGTACAGGAAAGGGTTAATGTGACTATGTCTTTCCAGTCAGAAGAAATATTTAAATCCTTACTGCTTCGATGGATAGAGTCCATAGACCTTATGACACAGCCGGAGAGAAGGAAACTTGCTGCTTTAGCAATGGCAAATTTATTTACTGTTAATTCTAGGTATGTTCATAAAATTTAGCATTTATCAATCTTTAAATACTGTAAATTCACTTTTCTTTGATACTTTCCTTTGGATTATCGGTACTTCTCAGTGGATTATGACTTAATAATTTTGTTAACAAGTACTTTTTAACTAAGAACTAATTTTTCATGTAAATAGCAAGCATATAGCATGAAACTTCAAATATTATTTGAATTTATTTAGGAAAATATAAATTTAGTATTGGGTAGCTATGACACTCCAAATGGTGTAATTCTTTTCTGAAGCAGAATTTGGTATCAGATAGATTTGAGAGTCTTGGCTGCTTATTTATGAGTTTTCATAGAGGGGTTTGTAGCAAATCAGACTCCCAATCTTCAATCATGGGTTGTCATGGGTTCGATCCCAGGCAGCTGTACATATCCTTTCTGACATTTATCTCCAACCAATGGGTGTATAATCGTAAACTTAAGTGGAATAGCAGCTGGAGGCAAGGTAAGGATGGTGGTACTTGTGCGAGAAATACCAGGAATCCATTGTTAGGTGCTCCAGCCGCGATATAGCTGAAAAATAATTAAAGTGGCTTTAAACCCCATTCAAACAAATCAATCAAATTAGAACTCACGCAATCTGCGTCTGTGAATACCTTGTATTTCACATTGAAAGTTTTTACATTGGCCTGTCTGTCTCTATCTTAACCCTTTTCTGTTTTTTAAAGATTTTAGTTCTGTCCAAAGGGAAAATTGAAAGCAGATATAATGTGTAAAATAACCATTCAGTAGGATAGAAAATATTTTGGAAAGAAGAAATTGCTTGTCACAAGCAATTTCTTCTTTTTCTTCAATATTTTCTCAATCAAAAAATTATAGGGAAGTAAAAACCAGGGATGAAACAGGAAAGGCTTAAAACTTTGCCTCTTGTATTGGAAGTTTTTTCATTTGCCTGTCTCAATCTTAACCCTTGTCATGCTGATCCCGGAATATTCCTGTTTTGGCAGGAGGTGTAGACTAAGATCAGACTGCACTTATGTGCAGGCTGATCTTAGTCTACACCTCCTGCTTGTACTTTTCCTGCCAGAGTTGTTTATGAAGTTGATTTCTAAAAGAAATATTGATTTTTGAACAAGTTCAATCAGTGCTTTCATCCCTTTGATTTGATAGCATTTCAGCAAGGTAATTTATACAGCATGACAAGGGTTAACCTGTTCAAGGAACAATTGGCTTTCACAAAAACATTCTATTTCAGTGTTGTCTTAGAACAATTTGGACAGATGGTTAGCGTCTGTGTTCAAGTGTTACATGATGTGTGTAGGGTACCTGTCGATGAAGAAACTGTGATACAACTTGAGTAAGTCAGTGTCGTCCTATAAAACAAAAAAAAATAGATCAGGTTATTCATTTAGTCTTTCAAAAATCAATTAAACAATGTAACAAGTGGATGGGTTTTTAGCTCACCTGAGCACAAAGTGCCCAAGGTGGGCTATTATAATCAATCAATGTCTGTTGTCTGTCTGTATATAAGTCCATCTGTCCATTTTGCCGCCATCTAAGTGCAGTCTGTAGCGCATCAGACTCTCAATCTTTAATCACAGGATGTCATGCATTGGATCCCCGGCGGCTGCACATATCCTTTCAAATCTTTGTCTCTCATCAATGGGTGGATAATCGTAAACCTAAGTGGGATAGCAGCTGGAGGCTAGGAAAGGGTGTAGTGGTAGTACTGGTGTGAGAAATACCAGGAATCCATTGTTAGGTGCTCCAGCTGCCGTGACATGACTGAAATTACAGTTAAAAGTTGCTTAAACCCCATTCAATCAATTAAATCAACCATCTGTCCATTTATGATTTCATAGCATTATTCACTATGTTCTGGGTTCCTGAACTATACAGATTCAAAAGGAAATCTTTAAAAATCATCTCTCTAAAACAAAAAGGCCTAGATCTTTTTATCATTTTGCAATGACATTGCCGTATACCCCACTACAATTCCATAAATTATTTCTTTTTATGCCCCCGCATCGATAAGATTGGGGGCATATTGTTTTAACAGTGTCTGTCTGTCCGTCCGTCTGTCCATCTGTCTGTTTGTCTGCAAAACTTAACCTGCCAACTAAACATTTTCCTATAACTTCAACACTAATTAAGTTACAATGCTAATATTTGGTATGTAGATAGGTCTCAACAAGGCCCAACTGGGGAAGGTCATTTCATCAAGGTCAATGTCAGAATTTTAACCCTTTTCCCTAAAACAAAGAAAAACAACAAAAAAATCACCTGTTTCTAAAGAATTCCTGTTTCGGGGGCATGGTGTTTCACAAACACATCTTGTTGATCATTAGAAGGCCTTTGTCATTGGTTTGTGCATATAATATCGAGGGGTTAAAGCAAAAACATAGTATGGGTCTATTCATTGTATAGACCCATACTATAGTTTTGCTTTAACCCCTCGATATTATATGCACAAACCAATGACAAAGGCCTTCTAATGATCAACAAGATGTGTTTAGACCCATACTATGTTTTTGCTCTAACCACTCGCTATATAGATAAAGAAGGAAATATGTAAAAATCCTGAACTTCTCCCATGCTATGAATCATTCTAGAGCTTTCAAATTTAAAGCATTGCCTTATGTGATTCCACGAAATTCTACAAACTATCACAGTAAAACCTAGATCCATCATGATCAGGTGAGTGATATTACAATGGGACATTTAAGAGATGAAAAGAATGCTTTTTATACGCCCTTCAAAGACGGGACGTATTATGGGATCACCTGTGGTGTCCGGGTGTCCGGGCTCTGGCGGTGTCCACTTCTTTGTCCAGAGCATAACTCTGTCACCCTAAGTCCGATTGCCTTTAAACTTGTCAGTTATATTCTTCTCATCAATACGGAGTGCAGTGCACAAGAACCATAACTCTACCTGGCCTATTTTTTGAGTTATTGCCCTTTGTTGTTTTTCATACTTGAATCTTGTACAGAGTATATCTCTAAAAGTATTATAGCTAGGATCATGAAATTTCATGGATGGATAGAGCTTACCAAGTGGGAGTGCAGTGCACAATAACCATAACTCTACCTGGCCTATTTTTTGAGTTATTGCCCTTTGTTGTTTTTTATACTTGAATCTTTTCCGGAGTATATCTCTAAAAGTATTATAGCTAGGATCATGAAACTTCATGGGTGTATAGATCTCACCAAGGGGGAGTGCAGTGCACAAGAGCCATATCTCTACCCGGCCTATTTTTTTTGTTATTGCCCTTTGTTGTTTTTCATACTTGAATCTTGTCCGGAGTATATCTCTAAAAGTATTATAGCTAGGATCATGAAACTTCATGGGTGTATAGATCTCACCAAGGGGGAGTGCAGTGCACAAGAACCATAACTCTACCTGGCTTATTTTTTGAGTTATTGCCCTTTGTTGTTTTTCATACTTGAATCTTGTCCGGAGTATATCTCTTAAAGTATGATAGGTAGAATCATGAAATTTCATGGGTGTATAGATCTCACCAAGGGGGAGTGCAGTGCACAAAGACCATAACTCTACCTGGCCTGTTTTTTGTTATTGCCCTTTGTTGTTTTTCATACTTGAATCTTGTCCGGAGTATATCTCTAAAAGTATGATAGGTAGAATCATGAAATTTCATGGATGGATAGAGCTCACCAAGTCAGAGTGCAGTGTACAACAACCATAACTCTACCTGGCCTATTTTTTGAGTTATTGCCCTTTGTTGTTTTTCATACTTGAATCTTGTCTGGAGTATATCTCTAAAAGTATAATAACTAGGATCATGAAACTTCATGGGTGTATAGATCTCACCAAGGGGGAGTACAGTGCACAAGAACCATAACTCTACCTGGCCTATTTCTTGAGTTATTGCCCTTTGTTGTTTTCATACTTGAATCTTGTCCGGAATATATCTCTAAAAGTATAATAGCTTGAATCATGAAACTTCATGGATGGATAGAGCTCACCAAGTGGGAGTGCGGTGTACAAGAACCATAACTCTACCTAGCGTATATTTTGAGTTATTGCCCTTTGTTGATTTTCACTCTTTGTTTGACAAAAAATATTCATTCAAAATAACCTCAGTTCTACTCAAACCTGTTAATATTAAGCAGTGTGACGGGCGTATCTTGTGACAATTTGGCACCTTGTTGTTTTCATGGAGGTATGAACCTAAAAAACTAATCACACTGTATGAATATGCAAACTGGATTCATACATTAGTGTGATTAGGTTTATGATTCATACCTCCATGAAAACAAAAAATATTCTCTTTTCTTAATTCAATAGCATTGAGCGAAAATAGCAAAAGCTTTACAAATTTTGATACCTTTTTGTATGTGACTATTTTGTGCGGAAGCATACAAAATCGCTGCATGCCCAAAATTTTGTTCATGGAGTTATGAATAATTTTTTTCAACCAATCAGAATGCCCATTTTTGATAGATGAAACTAAAATCAAATTATTGTGCAATGTGAGACAGGATTTGAATTAGATATTTAACCCATTCCCACACATTGAAATTTGAGACCACTCCAAAATCAAAGAAGTTACAGATGACAATTTTAATTTGATGAAATCTTTAAAATCTTTGTTGTGTTGGACAGAAAACGTTGTGGATAATGAAGAAATTGCTTGCAACAAGCAATTTCTTCATTTTCTACTATGTTTTTCCGAAGCTTTCATATTGAGGGGTATTTAAAAGCGCCACTGTGTGGCAATGGTTTAAAAATTCAATGCTACTTTTTTAAATGTTGTTAACTTCATAATTCTTCTGTTTCCAATATTTTTATGAAGGGCCTGTGTTCATTTTGATGTCTGCTATTGGCTTCCAAAAGATCATAATTATAGCTAAAATAAGATGTTTTAAGATTCAGATTAGTTTATTTTCAATGGTCATCTTTTTGCCGAATACCTCTAATAATTGACCACCCCATACCTATTACCTCTGACAATCGCCCTCCTTCAACTTCGTCAAAGGTCACTTTTGCATGGCAATTACTAGAATAAATATATGTTTATATGGTCAGTGGTGTATCAAAAAGAATGGATGAGTTTATTTCACTCTCCTGCAATAGACCATATTTTTATGTTGTTTATTTCAGTGCACTTGTGATATCAGATGGAGATCAATTAGGTGAAGATGAATTAGAGACGGAACATGAGAAACGGAAAAGAAGTGTAAGTTTTGAGTAACCAGTTTCTAGAGAGCTAAATTTTAACTGGTCCAAATTGAGAGGAGTTTTAGACGACAATTCGAAGTTAATGAAAATTTAGTTTTTTTCATCTTTCTCGTTGGAAAACATTGTAGAATATAAAGAATTTGCTTGCTGCAAGCAGTTTCTTCATTTTCCACAATGTTTTCTCAATTGTTTTTCTTGAGGGACGTCAAAAGGCATCATTGTGTGGGAAAGGCTAAAGCAATTCCCACACTGTCTTGCTTTTTTACACCCCTCTAGAAAAAAGCTTTGGAAAACATGAAAAATAAAGAAATTACTTGCTAAAAAATCTTTAGAATTACTTTAATCCTGTTCAAGATACAATGTCCATATTTGACATCATGATGGATCTCATATATATGCTTCTGAAGATGCCAAGTTCCAGGTTATGTGACATGGTCAAGGTCCTTTGTCAAGGTCAAACTTCTGCAAAACTTTACCGAAAACTTAACATCTCATCAATAAGCATCTGCAGATACCAAAGTTGAGGTTATGTGACAAGGTCAAGGTCACTTATGGTCACATTTCCAAAGAAAGGCTGTTACAGGGACATGTTTTTTTTTACAAACACATTTTGTTTGACCAGGCTTACTGTGTGCTGTCAAAAGTTTGCTGCTTTATTAACTTACTGTTGTCTGTCCATCCATCAGCTGTCATGATCATTGGTTTTTCATAAAGTATTAACCCTTTCCTTTACAATTCTGGTATTTTACATTCCTCTGATTTTATACCTGAGAAAATATTGTGGAAAAAGAAAAAAATACTTGTAACAAGCAATTTCTCCTTCCATTATATATTCTACTACATAGAAAGGTGTCATTTCAAACTGCATATAGTTTTGATTTTTGTCTGCAGCCTCTTTCACATCGGACCAGTCTAAAATTGAAATAAAATGGGAAAGGGTTCAAACCATAAGGCTTAGAGCTTTGATATTTGATATAAATCATCATCTCTTGACACTCTACCAAAATACTTCAATGAATTACCGTATCTTGAAAATTAGCCCTTTCCTGCGCAATACCTGATTTTACATAGAAATATAGAAAGAAATCTTTGAAAATCTTCTTCTTCCAAGCCATAAAGCCTAGAGCTTAAATATTTGGTATTTATAAATGTCTATGGAAATTAGCTCTAAATGGTAGGATCTTCAATATACCTAGGATTAAATGAGAAAATCTTAAAAAAAATCTTTCCGAAAACTATTAGGTCAAGGGCTTTGATATTTTGTTTATATCATAAAGCCTTGAACCATCATACTCAGGGTAGCGATATAGGACCATCATGGTCCTCTTGATTTTAGAATGCCTGCAAATTCTTTTCATGGATTGATGTTTCTATTTCTGTCATCTTGTATAGATTCAATCTTTTACCAGAGAAGTTGTAGATGAAATAGTTCAGTGTGCAATAAGATTAACCCTTGTCATGCTGTATAAATTACCTTACTGAATTGCTGTCAAATAAAAGGGATGAAAGCACTGATAGAACTTGTTGTTCAAAAATCAATATTATTTTTAGAAATCAACTTCATAATCAACTCTGGCAGGAAAAGTACAAGCAGGAGGTATAGATTAAGATCAGCCTGCACATTAGTGCAGTCTGATCTTAGTCTACACCTCCTGCCAAAACAGGAATATTCCGGGCTCAGCATGTCGTTGTTGTCATCTTGCCAAAACTTTGACATTTTGTGATATCCCTGGTTCTACTAAAGGCATTTGCTTGAAACTTGGCACACTTGTTCACTATTAAAAGACCAACCTATCCTATAAAGGGGGATAACTATAGATGCATTTTGTCCACTATCCATCACCCATCAGCCGAGGGTAGGCACTTGTACAAATTATGCCCCTATTCTGCCGTTCAAGTTTTACTGGCTATAAAGCACTTGAAGAAGAAAGTGATAGCATCTGCTAGGAGCTCTCTTGTTACATTTTCAGGTCACCAGAAAGGATCCGGTCCACTCCATTCCATTAAAGGATTTTGTCTTTCAACAATTACAACAGTGCCACAATTTACACGGAGATACTGTCTTTGACAGACTTACCAAACAAATTGACCCAGAAGTGTTCAACCAGCTTCAACAGTTTACAAAGACTTGATGCTTTGTGCTAACCCAATCACTGGCGCTTTTATATGCACCTCAAGAAAAAGAGCTTTAGAAAACATTGTGGAAAATGAAGAAATGCTTGTTACAAGAAATTTCTTCATTATCCACAATATTTTCTTCCCCAAAAGTAAATAAAAATCCAAAATCTTGTAACTTTTTAATTGTCTTCTGCAACTCCTTTCAATTTGGACAGGTCTAGAATTTTGCTGCCTGGTAATAGGTTAAACCATTACCAAACGATACAATTTTAGAACTGGTCTAAATTGAAAGAGGTTGCTTTAGACTATTTAAAAATTCTACCAGATAGTTGAAAAAACATTGTTAGAAAAGGAGAAATTGCTTATTACAAACAATTTTTCCTTTTCTTGCATTGTTTCCTAATATTACTTTCTGGTAGAGCGTACCCAAAAGATCTTAGTTGTTAGGGGCCCTAGCACACTGTTCATCACCATGATTTTATCTACAACTCTAATATTAAACCTTTTCTTCACAAACCTTAATTTTATAACACTGCAATTTTATACGTTGGAAATAAATGTGGAAAAAGAAGAAATTTCTTGTAACAAGCAATTTCTCCCTTCCCACATTCTTTTCTACCACATAGGATGGTTTCATTTCAAATTGCATCCAATTTTCATTTACATCTGCAATCTCTTTTTTCAATTTTAATTAGTCTCAAATTCCGAAAAACAGGAAAGTGTTTAATAATATTGTTATCAGGTTACCAACCCATTATGTTTAAGTTCAAAACCAATTGGTGATTGGCTTTTTTTGTTTTTCTTCCCAGTGATAACAAACTTGTATTGTTTAGTTTTTTTGACAAACTGTCATTTAACCCATTCCAACTCAAGCCCTCCTTTTTACGCCCCTCAAGAAAAAAGCTTTGGAAAACATTGTGGAAAATGAAGAAATTGCTTGTATCAAGCAATTTCTTCATTATCCACAATGTTTTCTACCCCAAAATACTGGCAAATTTAAAATTCCATCAAATTTAAATTGTCGTCTGCAGCTTCTTTCAATTTGGACCAGTCTAAAATTTTCTTGTGTTGGAATGGGTTAAGAGTGCCGTTCCAATAGGAGGGAATAGTGAATTTAGATCCATTACCAGACGGCAAAACTCTGGACCCGTCCAAATTCAAAGAATCTACAGATGACAAATTACACTAAATGAAATTTTAAAAATTTATGGCTTTTGATGAAAAAATTGTTTTAACAAGCAATTTCTTCATATCTATGTTTTCCAAAGCTATTTCTTGAGGGTTGTCAAAAGGCTAGATTGTGAGGGAATGGGTTAAACTTTGTGCTATTTGTTAGATGAAGCAAATATCAGGGGTTTTGTTAATGTTAGGTGAAATAATGAGCAGGTTTTGCCCATCTTGTAGCAAGCAATTTCTTGATTATCCACATTGTTTTCTACCCGAAATTTCATAGATATTTCAGATTTTATTTAAAATTGCCGTCTGCAGCTTCTTTCAATTTCAACCAGTCTAAAACTTTGTCATCTGGTAATGGGTTATCATATGTTTAATTGAAAGAGAATTTACTCTCTCTCTTGTAAATACATTTTGACTGTCAAGAGAGTAATTTCATTGGGTGATAAAATTTATTTTTAGATCAGCTGTAAATGCCATCATAAAACACCTCACAACATTAACCATTGCATCCATTTTCACATTTTTCAAAAAGTTGATTGGCTTCTAAAACATTTAACAAATTACTACACAATGCTGCATTTTTAGTGGGTTAATGAATATCAGTAGAAAATATTGGCAGAAATGGAGGAATTGTATCTAAACAAGGTGCCAGTTTGTCACAAGATAAGCTCGTCACACTGCTTGATGTTAACAAGGGTAGGGGTTTAAAATAGAAGTGTGAAGAAACAACTAAGCACTATAACTCACAAGGTAGAATTATGGTTCTTTTTGCATGTTATTGTGACCATGAATTTTCATGATCATAGCTATTATTCTTTCAGAGATATGCAACGAACAAAACTCAAGTCTGAATAACAACAAAGGGCAATGACTCGATTAATAACTATGGAATAGTTCTGGTTCTTATGCACTTCCCCTTGATGAGATCTGTCCACACAAAGTTTCATGATCATAGCTATTTAACTTTGAGAGATATGCTTCAAACTTATTCAAATTCGAAAATCTTATTCGTAAAAACGAATATTCGAATATTTGTTCCTTTCCCTAATATTTTGTATGCAGCAACTCCTAGGAGACATCTACCAAGTTTTTTTCAAATAATGCTCTTTGGATCATATTCGCGCCTACCAGATGGCCTACCAGATGGCACCCTTTTTACATTGAAACAAAGACTGAAAAGTTTAAATCTTCTTCTCAGCATCTCATACGGTACCTTTATCTAGTTTGTTCATATGATGCACCATTGTGTCATTTTTTTAGCCCTGTACGGGTGTGTCGTATTTTAATGATCTTGAAATAGAAACAAAGAAGGAAGTCTTTAAAATCTCTGAAGTCAGAAATCCTAGAGTATTGATACATGTATTTGGCATCTAGAATCTCCAAGTAGACCTGTACAGAGTTTTTTCATGTGATACCCTTTGGGTCATATTTGGGTGCCGCCTGGGTGCGGTCTATTTTATTATTAAACAAAGAAGGAAAACTTTAAAAAATCTTCTTTTGTAAAAACAGAAAGCCCTATCAGACTTTGAGAAATCATTAATTCGTTAAAAATCTTCTCCTCCTACCCCCCCCCGGCCAATTTGGACCGAATTTATCAAGAATGGTCCTTGGATGGTCCTATTCAAAACTTGTTCATGAAATTTTGATTAGGGGAAAAAAGAGGACATGGCAGATAGAGCTTACATGTATCAGACCTAGAGAAATCATTCTGAGGTGAGAGATTTAGGGCCATTATGGCCCTCTTGTTTAGAAATCCTCTGCCAAAACCGGAAACTTTTAACATTGATATTTGGTATGTTGAATCTCCATGCCAACTTTTACAGAATTTGTTCATGTGATGCTACTTGGTCATATTTGAATTCCACCTATGAACCCATCCTATTTACATAGAATTTAAGAGGAAAATGTTTAAAAAAAATCTTATTTTTGGGCTCATCCAGAGCTCAACTTAACTGATACAGAAACAAGGAAGAAAAGTTTGTTCAAAATTTTCTTACAAGTCACCAAGCTTAAAGGTTTCAATTAAAGTATGGGACAACGGACTGGGACTCTCTTCAAAATTGCCCTGTGTTTAATATTCCTAAGATCTTTTTATCTTTTTGCGTAGAAAACCATGTGGGAAATGAAGAAATTGCTTGTTTCATTTTTTTTCTCTGTCAACAATTTTTCCTAACTCTCTTTGCTAGTGGGCGTCAAAAAACGGGATTGTGTTGGAATGGGTTATTAGGTTGATTATTTGGGGCATTTTACCAAGAAAAGGCAATAATTTTCGTTACACTCAACATTGATAGGCTTTAACATGGCTTAATTATGCTAAAACATCAATAAATAATGATCTTTCAGCCAATTTGTTTCATTACTTTATATTGTCCTCAACTTGTCTGTCCGTCCACCCTCAATTAAGAAAATATTTTCCAAAAACTAACCATGGACTATCAACAAACACCTCAGAAATGATCCTCAGGTTATGCTCTTTCAAAATAATTCACAAAAATGGAAATCGTGGAGAGCTCTGGTTACCATGGAAACCAAATGTAAAAACTTCTAAAACATAAGGCCTAGAACTTAAATATTTGGCATGTAGCGTCACCTAATGACCAAAATAATTCAAGTTATTGTTCTACAATGAAAATCGGCTCTATGTTTTGGGGATTCTGAATTTTTCGTAGAAATAAAGAAGGAAATCTTTATGATTATTCAACTAAATTACCTAGAGCTTTAGGTTACTCATCATGAATACCTCAAAGTATGATTATGGGATCAATGTAAGCTTTATGTAGTGGGTTTCAAGATCTTGCATAGAGTTAAGATGGGTATTTTTTTAAAAAAAAAAAATCGCGGAAAAAAAAGTCTAGAGCTTTCAAATTTTACAGTCTCTCCTAATGGTGCTCTACCAAAATACTCAGAGTTATACTTATCAACATAAGCCCTGTGTTTTGGATTCCCGTATTTAATAAGAAAGAATGAAATCTTTGAAAAGCTCTCTATTCAAACCATGTGAGATAGAGCTTTCAAATCTTACATGCAGAATGGCCTTATGGTACTCTGTCGAAATACTTAACCCTTGTCATGCTGAATAAAATCCTTGTTCAGAATGCATTGAAATCAAAAAGCTGAAAACACCGAAAGCCCCGAACTGTTGGTAAATTTTTCGATCTTTTTTATAATTTTATATACAACTCTGGCTTTAAATATGAAACAGGTGGTGTAGACTAAGATCAGACTGCACATAGGTGCAGGCTGATCTTAATCTTTATCTCCTGCCAATACAGGAATATTCCGGGTTCAGCATGACAAAGGTTAAGATAATTACTCGGAGATTATTCTTAGTCTTATGTTGTGGGTTCCTGAATTTTACATAGAGTAACAGAATGTCTTTAAAATGTTCTCAAGACAAATATAATGCCTAGAGCTTTCTGAATCCAATTCGGCCTCTGATGTTTGCCAATGCTACTTTTGACTGGTGTATTTCTTAAAAATAACAATGGTTTCTATAGTACCGCAAGCATAACTCGCATATTAGTGAGTGATTAACATATTACCAGCCGACAAAATCTTAGACTTTTCCAAATTCAAAGAACCTGCAGGCGACATTTTTTACTTGATGTAATCTAAAAAGTCTTTCTCTTCTTGAGTAGAAAATTTGTGGATAAGGAAGAAAGTACATGTAACAAGCATTTTCTTGATATTCCACCAAAGCTCCAAAGTTTATTCTTGTGGGCCACAAAAGCGGAATAATGTAGAAAAAACATGTCAATTATAAATAAAGGTTCATATATATGTAATTAGATTCCTTACATCGACATTTTCGTTACGACAGGGATGTGAAAAAATGTGGTCCTTGATGGTTGATTGTAAAAGTACATTAATTGCGTAATATCGGCCTTCGTCACTATGTTTCGAACTACGGGTATTTTTTTCTATCATTTCAAAATAAATGTGTTCATATTTCATTAAGTGAAAATAAATTATCGTATTTCTTACTTATTTCATTAGCGCACGTATAACAAAAGTAAAGCAGTCAAAACCTCTTATGCAAGCTGTAGTAACGACATTGAGGCCGCCAATCAACTGTTTTATTGTTATTATTTTTTTTGGTACTTGTTAATGACCATAAACTATGTAAACTATGCCTTTTGATATCGAAGTGAACTTCCTGTAGGGTCCTCGGGGGCGGGGCCAGCGATCTGTCAATATCTCGAGAAGAACGACATCGCCTTATTTCCTGATATTTACGAGTAGTCATTAGCTTGGGACACTATGTAACTAAAATGCTGTTTAAATATGATACTTAGCTAAAATCAAAGGACTGAAAATACTGTAAGCTAGCACAGCACGATTTCATTAAGCAATCGTCTTTTTCATAGGTTATCAGGGTAGATAAACAAGGTTACAGTAACCCCGGAGCACAAATAGTGTCTCCAAGAGTGTACTCTTAGAAATCTTCATTAAGGCCGCTTTTATATTATTATCATTTATTTTATATGAAATGTGACCAACTTCTACAAGTTTCATCCTTAGAACCTGGTAAACATTAGAACAAAGTATCATCAAAGTTCAGCCAAAGAAAAAGTCCGGAGAGCGTAAACAAAAAAAAAATGTCATCAATATTCTCATTTTCCATTAGGATTTATCTTTATGACTCGAAACTCATTCTGACCAAGCTCCATCATGATTGGCCCAAATTTATGGCCCATTGAGTGAAAACAAAGAAATCGACATTAAAGTCTCCTTTCCCGTGTTTGCCATCAGAATATTCCAAAAAGGTTTCATTTTATGCCCCGACAAACATTCTAATCAACTTTTATTAAAATGAGGTAAATTTGTGCCCTAGATGGTCATTAAGGCACCTTTCACCGGGCTTTCAATAAACATTTTGACCCGGTTTCATCACGATTGGGCCAAATATATTAGCCACTAGCGTGTAAACTAAGGAATTGTTACTTAGGCCCTTTTCTTGTCTTTTCCATTAGGAGGTTCTGTTGTTCCGTATTGTCCATCTGATGACATGACAAGTATTCTATCCAAGTTTCAATAACTTAATTGTTGGTTTCGTCTATTAAAGTGAGCGTTCTGATTGGTCGAAAAATTTAATTCATAACTCCATGAACACAATTTTGAGCACGCAGCCATTTTGTATGCTTCCGCACAAAATAGTTCTAGACAAAAAGGTATCAAAATTTGTAAATTTTTGCTTTTTTCGCTTGATGCTATTAAATTTTAAGATATGAAGGGGATATTTTTTGTTTTCATGGAGGTATGAACCGAAAAACCTAATCACACTTATGTATGAATCCGCTTCGCGTATTCATAAAGTATGATTAGTTTTTTCGGTTCATATCTCCATGAAAAAAAAATATTCTCTTCATCTCTTAATTAAAAATAAGAACAATGAAAAATAGAGATAAAACTTCAAGTTTAATTTATTGATTTTTAATTTAAATAGTTAATTAATTTTAATAGATTCGGTATGAAAACCCTTTTTCAAGGGGCACCATTTTGAACAATAATATTAAAATATTTAAATTAAGACGAGTTTGTAACAACTAAAGGTTATACAAAGGAATTGTCATCATATTTTGGTCCCTTTTATCTTGTTTACATTTGGAACGTTCGCATTTTCGATAGGAATCGTCCTTAGAACTAGAAAATTCAGACTAAGTTTCAACAAAATTGAAACGTATTTATAGACCCTAGAGTATACACAAAGAACATGAAAGCTGGCGCTTTGTTAGCTTAAAAACACAAACAAGCGAAACAAAGTAGCCCGTCCGTTAAAGGGATGATAGCCCAATCATTTACAGTTGTCGACATTTTCAAAGGGTCAATGCTCCAAATTGTTCATATAAACTGGACGCATATCTGTTAGTTAAGCGACCTAAGTGTCGTCACCACGATTTGCCTTTTCTTTTATGGCCTTGACCATATATTTTATAAAATAATTAAAAGATGAAGAGAATATGTTTTGTTTCTATGGAGACATGAACCCAAAAAAGTCATCACAATGAAGCGGATTCATACATTAGTGTGATTGTTTTTTGCGGTTCATACCTCCATGTAACCAAAAAATGTTCTCTTCATTTCTTATAATTTAAAAGTGTCGAGCGAAGAAAGCAAAAACTGAACAAATTTTGAAACATTTTGTATGGAACTATTTTGTGCGGAATCATACAAAATGGCTGCGTGCTCGAAATTTTAATCATCGAGATATAAGGATTTTTTTTGCCAATCAGAACGCACGTTTTTGATGAACGAAACTAAAAATTAAATAATTATTGTATAATATATCAGTCAAGTTACCTTGTTGGAGGTCAGTGGGAGTGGCAAATGACAGATCGCTTGACATGCCCTCTGACCCTCGACTTTGTCGTTTATTTGATATATAAAACGACGTTAAATTGAAAATATATCTCCGCATAACAAGAAATGTACTCCTTTTAAATCCGTTTCGATTAAACAACAGACCCGTTGTGAATACAGAATCGCGGTATTTTTACATTACTGTGACGGAAATAGAAATAATCACGTGCAAAGCGGCTGCAGAAATTATCGTGATGTATAACGTGTGTCACAACTCTGATTAACTAGTTTTGGAGAGAATTTCTTTTACCCGAGCTTTCCCTCAAAATCTATTTTCGCAAGACGCGTAGACATGTAAAAAATAGTCATTCTTGATAACACACACCGAAATGTATGAAAAAAAAAAAAGATCAGACCCAGCAGAGGTCAATCAGAGTTGGTACTTGAGGACCGAATCTAACGTTAGGTAAAACGAGTATCCAACATCGAGAGAATCGACCTAAATCGAAAAATGTCAACCGTTGTTTGCAGTCCGCGAATTCTAACCAAGGTTGGTACATTTATTACTCTCCAGACGGTCCATTTTCGCTTGACTTGTCACATCCTATTTTCAAAATAATAGTAGTAGATGATAAAATTAATGTTGAATTTTCCATGATTCCTTGAAAGTTTGCAGTAATGCATGAGCCACTTCTATATCAATTAACTGCTTATCCATGCAAAATACATGCCAATCCTATCAATAAATAATAAAATAGAAAATGGCACTTAATTCTAGATCCATTAGGACTACTTGCGCTGTTGAGGACTCTTTAAAGTGAAAAACAAATCTGCAGACAAGGCAATATTATCTCGTTCCCACACATTCCCACCTTTTTATGCGTATCAATGATGTAAGCGGGAAGCCAGCAAAATTTAGGTCAACAGTCAGGTAAATCCCACCATTACAGTCCTATAGTCTTTTTCTATAGTCTTTTTCTATAGAGTCCGACAGGACCAAAGAGGGTCGTAACTAGAGTTAATTGAAGTTGTGTTTGTAATGCACCGTGTTGGACCAACGATAAAATGTAGCATTGAGTCTGTTTTTCATTGTGAAAACTTTGGCCTAAGCCAAGCACTGTTACTTGGGTATCTTATCTACAATATTCTTCCCCATTCACTGAATTCAGACGATTCGTTAACAGATGAGAGATTTATAGAAACCCGTTTTACCTAATTCTCAGTACTTTGTCACGATTGTAATTGTTACTATTGTTATCTTCAAATGCTTGTATACCCCGATTAAAGTATATTGATATTGAAGAAAATATAAATGGAAAAGAACGTGAAAAATGAATAAGCAAGCAATTTCTTAATTTTCCACATTAATTTCTACCCCAAAAGACAGAGATATTTAAACTTCCACCAAATTTGAATTGTCGTCTGCAACTTTCTTCAATTTTGACTAGTCTACAATTTTGGCGTTTGGTAATGGGTTAAGAGCTGATGCCGAAGGCTACGAGCGCCAGATGCCTCTATGAAAATGGGACAGTTTGTTGCCTATGCTTATTTACCCTTTACCAGGCGTAAAAAGTTTAGACTGGTCCAATTGAAAGGAGCTGTAGACGAGAATTTCAAGTTGATTAAATTTTATGATTTTTTTATTTTTTTATTTTTCGTTTTCTTGGATAGAAAAAATTGTGGATAATGGAATACATTGTCTATTATGGGGTTCAATTTCCACATTGTTCCCATACTTTGCTCATAGCCGTCTTTTGCATATTGACCAGAAGAAGGCTCTTAATTCATTAGTGACAATATAAACGTTAGATTGTTCCAATTGTTTTTTCTTACTCCGAGGGAAGATCTAGCTTTAAGATAGGTGAACATGTATTATTAATGCAACTGTACAAAATTGACAAATGGGACGCTGATCGTGCATGCAGAAGCACATTTCTGACTGTTTATGTACTCTTGGTTGCGGCCCAGTATTTCATAGAAAACTATACAATCTTCTAAAGATTAGGAGACAGTGATCGATGTTTTAGACTTAGTAAACAATGGACGAGTTGTCGACTTTAACAGTTATGCCTCATTTGAACCCAATTAAAACCTCTTGACTATGCCTTGGTTCGCCAAGAAATGGTTTTATAAATATCTAATTGTTTTAAATAATTTTCTCTGTCATAGGCAAGCCGCAGGTCATAGGCTAGACATCAGGGGCATTCTTTTAGCAACTTTTGTAGGGGTCGTCAGATAATGTTGCAGTTTTTGAAGATGGCCACTAGACGATGCCACAAACGATACATCAATATCTCTATAGCTTATTTATCAGTAGAACTTATTTAAACATCCCTTCTTCGTTTTATGCAAAAGTGTGTACACCGGTATTTCCCTTAATGTGACCGCAGGGGCATTATATTGTATTGCATTATTTTGTATTAACATCAGCTTTAACGTGTTTTGCATGGAAAGGACGATACATAAATGAGGTAGGTTTAATTAATTATATCAACAACTTTTTTGTCGGAGATCAACAAATAAGGCTGCATGCAAAATATTAACCGATATCCATTTATAATAGGATGAGCTTTGTGTATTTGAATGGGGTTTAACGCCACTTGTAATAGTATTTCGATCATATCCCGGTGGCTGGAGCGCCTAACCATGGTTTCCTGGTATTTGTCACACTAGTACTACCACTACATCCTTACCGAGCCTCCAGCTGCTCATCCTATATAGTTTTACGATTATCTACCCATTGGTAGGAGGCAAATGTCAGAAAGGATATTCGCCGCGGCCGGGGATCGAACCCGGGACCGGGATTTTTGTTTCCATGGAGGTATGAAACGAAAATTCTAATCACTCTTATGTATGAATCCGCTTCTTGTTTTCATATAGTGAGATTAGTTTTTGCGTTTGATACCACGTTGAAAACAACAACCAAAACAATTCATTCCATAAATTCTTAAGACATTATATCTGATTTGCTCATTGATGATAGTGGTTGATTGCATCCCAAATCATACCTTACTTTTATGGCGTTGTTTCTAAAAAATGCAAAATTATCTGTTATTATTCTAACAGACGAAGAGAATATGCCTTTTTTGAGGTATGAAACGAATAAGCTAATCACACTGTATAAAACCGAGAAAAGAAATCTTACAGAAGTGTGTGTAGGCTTTTATTTCTTACCTTAATGACAACAAAACTATTTTCTTCGATGCTTATAATTTCAGACTAAAACATCAAATAAAAGAACGGGAGTACCAGTATGGTACAGCCTGTTACTTAACCTTTTCCCGTATAAATCCGGAATTTTTACGTCACTATGACTTTCTTAAACTTGAGAAAACAAATTCTCCTTTTCCCACAATATTTTTGTCTATCGTATGGGATGTGTTCATTCAAAATTGCATCCAATTTTAATTTTCATCTGCAACCTCTTTCAGCTTGGACTCGTTTAAAATTTCACAAAACGGGAAAGGGTTAACCACTTGTGCACAAACATGTAAGAATACCTTTTGGGGTTCTTTTCTACCTATAAATCATATTTTCCATCCTTTGGTCCCTTTGACTCAGCTATAATTTGAAACGCCGTTAGCAACTCATAACAATTTGGACTAGCTAAAACTAAGGGATCAAGTTTGACAATCTTTTTTTTTTTAACATTGGAAAACTTTAGCCTCACTTAACACCGTCCCCGAATTTTTGGTCTGCATTGTGAAATTTGCAAGCTTCATGGCTACGAGACGTTCTTCGACAGCATTTGACATTTAACTTTTATAGTATTGACAAATAACCGCGCCGAAATGCAGATTCTGTTTAAACTTGTGAGTCATATTTTGTATTTTCTTATTTTACTTTTGTTATTGTTTTAGATTTTAAGTAAGGTGGCTTTATACCGATATTACCTTTATTGTTGATACAATTATTTTTATGTATCTAGATGTAATTAAGACCTTTTATCCCATATACGGAGTATAATCTTTTGCACACCATTTTGCGGATTTATCAAAATCACTATTCTTTTTAACAAACTTTCCATATTAAGATTAAAAAAAAAACCTATGACTCTAGTGGACTCTGGCATTTCGTAGCATTTATTAACCTTTTTGACAATATCTTTATTGCCATATTAAAAGTTCGGCTTTTATTGATATCGTTCTCGATCATATCTTTTAAGCAATATCCACGAAATATTTCTGAATCTTCCAGGAATATGGCTTAACAAATATGGTATGTATTCACACATTTTACATATTCCCATACAATCCCTCCTTTTTTCGCACCTCAAGAAAAGGTTTTGGAAATCACAATGGATGATGAAGAAATTGCTTGTTACAAGCAGTTTCCTCATCATCCACAATTTCTACCCTTAAAGATAAAAAATAAAATAAATTAGAAATGAAATTCCACTGACTTAACTTGTCGTCTGCAACTTTTTTGAATTTGGACTAGTCTAGAACTTCTTCTGTTGGAATGGGTTAAGTATCTTATTCTCTCTAGCTACTATTTTGATTTTATTGTTCCTATTGCAGAAATAGGTCTAAAAGTAATATTTGATTCGTCGAAAACGCGTCTTTGTGAGCGGGGTTTATTCAATGAAATTCTTCTTTTACCTAATCGTAGAATAGATTACATTGTGCATTTTCAGGAAAAGTTCTTTTATTAAATTCGTCAATAAAACAAACCCCACACGATTTCGATCCATCAAAAAATAACAGCTTTTTTACCGTGGCCTGTATTGTATGTCAATGAACCTTTCAAAATCTTTTTCTCTGAAACCTCTCATCGGATTTCACTATTCTTTTAACGTTGAACTCTAAAAATCGATTGTACGATAAATTACATATAATTATCGTATATGTAGATCATGAAACGTTTGAAAATATTCTTAGAAAATAAAATAGTCCTTCGATTTCTTTATCATTTAGCCGGAAATCCCGTTGAAAGATGTAAAATGAAATCCTTAAAAAAAAGTTTAAATTTAGGGACTGGTTTAGTGCCACTTTATTATGGTACAAAATAAAATATCTAAAAAGGTTATCAACCTTAAAGTCTGAAACAAGTTTATTCATTTAGCTATTTTTAGTAAGTTTTTAATCAAAGCCTTCAAAGGAAATTCGATCCGTTGGAGAATAGCTTATTCAATCGGCTTCGAAAAAACGCACGATTGAATTTTACTATAATTTTGAATGTCGGTTTGATTGGTGGAGATCTCGAGAAGCCGTTTAGGTTATATAGGTCCTCTTGCTTATGAAACCTAAAAGAAACCTTATCACTCTATGAGCTGCGAGCCGGTTTCATACCGAAGTACGATTTAGGTTTTAGTTTCATACCCCCAATGCATCTATCATAAAAAAATCAAAAAGAAAAAATCTTCCGGTTTGGCACATCTGACCAGTGTCTTCACTCTGCGCCCTGTAGATAGATACTGACCAAAGCTTCTTTAAACAATAAGTGAATATTCTAGTTGCCCCGAATGGCTGTCCAGGGTGCTCAATGTGTACGAGTCACGCACCTTCGAAATATGGTTGGAGATGTCGCGCATAGGCTCATATTATAGTGATGTATACCTCTTTCTGTGTGTCTCTCTCTCTTTCTTTGACGGAAACCTTGAATGGTTCTTTTTTCAAATCACACTTTCTTTCAGTGTTTGTCGATACTAATGGTAAGGACGGCGACTTGCGGGGATCAGTTTGTGAACTTTACAGATGGGATCAACTTGATGACAAAACATGTCCAGCAACTGAACGCGTGATTGGTAAAATTGGCATTAGTTCAATTCAGTGTGCGACTCTCTGTCAGAAGAATGTAATATGTACCGGCATGACGTACAACACGAACCTAGAGGTCTGCCATGTATGTAAACAGAGACTGGAAGCCGACCCGGAAGCTCTCGATATTGCAGTCCCTTCAACGCTGTTTTATTCAAAGGGTAAGTTTTATTTTTACAAACCTTTGTAAAACAGTAGGACCTTGACATTATGTCACGAAATCATTATGGAAAAAGAAGTTATCTTATACCTGCAGAATCTCCACACCAGAAAAAATGATTGCACACAAAAAAGTCGGACCCGACAAAAAATTCCGTATCATCCATGAACAGGCAGAAATAGTGACCCCTAGAGTTTACACAAAGAAATCGTTATGAAGGCCCTCTTTCTCGTGTTTTCATATGAAATGTACCCAACTACTAGAAGATTCATCCTTATAACTTGATAAACATAACAACAAGGTTTCATGAAAATAGCCCCGAGCGTGTAAACAAAAACTTGTCTGTCTGAAGCCCTGACAAAGTTTCATCTAAACCGAAATTAGCACATAGAGGGTATACAAAGGTATTGTCATTTAGACCATTTTAAGATTATTTACATTTGGAAGTTCGCATTTTCGGTCGCATATCTGTAGACCCTGGAGAATACGCATAGAAATCACTATTAAGGTCATTTCTCCAGTATTTTGCAAAGGAATGTTTTTACTTCCAATAGGCGCCATCTTTATGACCTGACAAACACTAAGACCATGGTTCCATTAAAATTGAACATTTGTTGTCCTCTGTTGTGCTTACACTAATAGTTATTTTCGCCGGACGACGCATGACGGAGACTATATGATCACAAAGCTCGCTTTAAACATGATATGCTGAAGTGAGCTAAAATGTCTAGGAGATGAACGTACTTGCAATATACCTGAAAAAAATAAGAACTACTTTTTATAGCGTTAGCATTCAGTGGATTTAGCTGTTAAACCCTCAGTGGCAGTTTGCACTCGTTGAACTATGAAAAGACCTCAAAATGTTGCCTGTTCACTAAAGCATTCACAGCTGTGACTTTTTTTAAACGAAATGAATTATACGGATAAATGATGAAAATGATCACTTTCTGTTTCAATGATCTACAATATAAATAGAACCCATTTCTTTTCTCAGGCATATATCTTTATTACGTTTTACTGACAAATCGCAGCTCTGTAACAAAGAAATAATCGACCAATCAAATCTTTTATTAAAACCGGGCATGAAGTTTGAACTCTGACATTTGTCTCCATTTTGTTGAAGCAGTTTTGTTGGTTTGGTGGTAAACGTCGTAACTACAGCAAAAATTATTAGATAAAACCCTCTTCGCGTTTGTATTCAATAACAAGCCATGTTTTTTCTCCATTTAATCTTTTATTTATACATAGCTTTAACCGATAAGAATCAACTTAGCAATTGTTCGACCTTGTGAATCAAAACCTTGATTAGCCAATCAAACAACAACAACATCAATACCCCTATTTTATATCCCGGAAATGAATGTTGACCGTCGACAGTCAAATGATACATTTTCAAGGTGGGAGACACACCCCTCGTAGATACGTATTATTCAAATTGCAGTTACGACGTTACAGTCGCTCATCAACTATTTGCTTTCTACATACCTGACTATATATTTTGTAAACTAACTTCATTTTTATATTTCGGATGTTGGTGGGCATGACCAGCGATCCGTCATTTGTTCAATTTGTTACTTATTAAAGTGTGATTGTTCCGCAGGATTTGTTGTACTTTTATTTCCAATTTACATAGGCTTGAGGTCTCCACTCACATGTGCAGATATCCTGTCTATCAAACCAGATGCAAAATCAGGAGTTTACGACAACAAACTTAGAATGGATCTGTACTGCGATATGGAAACTGATAGAGGTGGTTGGACGGTATGTTTACAGTAAATCTTGTATTAAGTGACCATTCATGGGAAGACAAAATGTGGTCGCTAAGGAAAATGGTCGCTTTAAAAAACATTTCTATGAAGGATTGATTCGATTGCATACACAATATATAACAGATTCTTGGTTTTCTTCTTGATTCTTGGGACTCATTAGAATCGTCTCACCGAGACGATTCTAATGGGTTCTAATGACACTGAATTAATCTATATGCTTTTAGAAAATTCGACCACTTCTTATGTTAGCTTTTGATTTTAAAAGGGGATCTGATTGTGTTCTCTTTATAGAGCTAGATTCACTGTATTTTTTATTTTCCATACATAACTTGCGATTTTAAGGATTTGACCCCCTTTTATCTAAAAATAATACAACCCCTTAATCTACCGGTATTTGAGCTTTAGAAAACAGGAGGAGATAGAATAATATTTCGACATCCAGAAGATGTTTAAAAGGAGAAAACTAGTAACTATTGTCAACCTGCGCTGCCGGACCAGCGAGAGTCTGTGAAGAATACTATTTGACGAGACAGAAGGTCGATTCAAATGGTATTTTACACACGCGACAAGACAAGATTCGGCTTGTATGAAAGAAAGGCTGTTTTAGTATTCCTTTTATTATACACCAGAAAATAAGTAAAAATTAAAATATCTACCTTACAAAATTTTAAATTTTGCAAATCCGAGAATTTTATATTTCAACCACTGAAACCTCTATAGAAATTGTAATTCATTAGGATAATGACATATCTTCTGTAAGCTACACTATGAAAAATAACCTACATGGGGTTTTCAGGTACGCGGTAAGTACGGATTTATTTCCTGTCTAGTTGTATAGGATTCCGAAATAAAGCCTCAGATAGTTTATAGGTAAAAATGATAAAATTGATATTATATGGTATAAGAAGGAAATAAATCCGTTGAATTTTATTGATATCACATGGCACAAGAAGAAAAAAACGTTGAATGTTATTGATATTACCCGTTGAATATAATTATTATACATGGCACAAGAGTGAAATAAATCTGATGAATATAATTGATATTACATGGCACAAGAGTGAAATAAATCTGTTGAATAATATAAATATTGCACATTGCACTAGAGTGAAATAAATCTGTTGAATATAATTCATATCACATGGCTTTAGAGTGAGAATATTCTGTTGAATAATATTAATATTACATGGCACAAGAGTGAAATACACCTATACAATATATTTGATATTACATGGCACAAGAGTGAAATAAAACTGTTCCATTTAATTGATTTTACATGTCACAAGTGTGAAATAAATCCGTTGAATATTATTGATATCACATGGCACAAGATTGAAATAAACCCGTTGATTATGATTGGTAATCATGGCACGGCACAAGAGTGAAAAAAAATCCGTTGAATATAATTGATATTACATGGCACAAGAGTGAAATAAATCTGTTGAATAATATAAATATCACATTGCACAAGAATAAATGAATCTGTTGAACATTAGTTATATCACATGGCTTTAGACTTAAAATACTCCGTTGAATAATATCAGTATTACATAACACAAGAGTGAAATAAAATTGTTCAATATAATTGATTTTACATGGCACAAGTGTGAAATAAATCCGTTGAATATTATTGATATCACATGGTACAAGATTTTAATAAACCCGTTGATTATGATTGATAATCATGACACGGCACAAGAGTGAAAAAAATCCGTTGAATATAATTGATATTACATGGCACAAGAGTGAAATAAATCTGTTGAATAATATAAATATCACATTGCACAAGAGTGAAATGAATCTGTTGAACATAAGTTATATCACATGGCTTTAGACTTTAAATACTCCGTTGAATAATATCAATATTACATGGCACAAGAGTGAAATAAAACTGTTCAATATAATTGATTTTACATGGCACAAGTGTGAAATAAATCCGTTGAATATCATTGCTATCACATGGCACAAGATTGAAATAAACCCGTTGATTATAATTGATATTCATGACACGGCACAAGAGTGAAATAAATCCGTTGAATATAATTGATATTACGTGGCACAAGAGTTAAATGAATCCGTAAAATATTATTTACTTCCGTGGCATAAGAGTGAAATGAATTCGTCGAATATTATTGATATTTCAAGGATGATATTTCACTGACGTTATTACTGTGCAAATGAACTTAAGTCTATATGGTAGATGCCTTTGTGTTCTGTGAAATGACGTCATAATATATTGATTTACGTCATTTTGTATTCGACTGAAAATTTCAATAAAAAGATTTCAATAATTTCAATGTTTAATTTAAAAAAAAAAAAAAATAGGGTATGCTATAGATTGAATGCTAAAGTCGTGCACATTGCAAAGCCTCGATTTATCTGTTTATTGCTGACCTGTTTTTACATATTCAATATTTCATCTTAAATCATTTTAACCTTTTGCTTACTGAATATAATCGTTTTCGTTTTTTCAAAAAAATTGCATAACAACCAAAGGGAAGAGAGCACCGAACGTAGTAGATGTGGATAAATATTCATTTTGAAATTTAAGTTCTATAAACTCCTTCTTAAAAGGCACAAACAGATGGTAAGGACTAAGATCAGACTGCACTTAAGTGCAAGCTGATCTTTGTCTATACTACCTGCCGAAACAGGAATATTCCGGGTTCAGCATAACAAGATTTAAAAATCACCTCTATATTCTACTTTATGCAGGTTTTCCAGAGACGCTTTGACCACTCTGTTTACTTTTTTCGAGACTGGGTAGATTTTAAGAACGGCTTTGGTAGTATAAGCTCTGAATTCTGGTTCGGTGAGTATGTGCAGTTGGTATGGTTAACAACAACAACAAAAACTAAACAAACGAGCACCCCCCCCCCCCCTGACACACGCAAAAAAAAGAAAAAGAAAGAATAATAACAACAATAACAACATCCCCACCACTCCGAACAAATCTCTCAATTCGAGTCATTTTGCACCTCAAAGCGCCTCTCTTTGTCCGTGATTTACATGGCCACCTGATGACATCACCACGACTTTGAAGCTCTATGATCTATGAAGCAATCGGAACACACTCGGTCATTCCTGTAAACATTGGAACAGACCTCGGATGTTTATAAGGCAAAGCATTAGGTAACCAATCGGCTGTCAGCCCTGTTAGCTCAGTTGGTAGAGCACTTAACATCAAACCTCAAAATTGCGGGTTTCAGCCCTAGGCTGACCGTATCAACTGACAAACTAATTAGCTTTCGGATGAGACGTTAAACCGAGGCCCCGTGTGACGGTTCTATCCACCGAGCACGTTAAAGAATCAAGCGGTGCTCTCAGCAGTTTCGACCTGAATCCTAGCACTATCCCGCGTAACTAACTTTCTTTCTTCTGGGGGCGTCAATCATACGGACATTTGCTACGGTATCGACGATAAATAAACAGAAATGGATGCACTTTGATAGCCGGAAACAGTGTTGGAAATCGGAATCCGTGTTCTCGGATAGGACGGAACTCTCAAAATGGCTGAAAGGCTTAATTTTCTAGTTTTTTGTTATATGTTTTTTTCAATGTTTAGCTCTCATATCCAGTTTCCTTTGAGGATTAAGCATGGTTCTCATGAGATCCATTTACCATAGTTTCTTTGCATAACGCATTGCGACATTTTTGAATATTGTCACGTGAAGTTTTAAAAAATAGTCATACGATGTACATTTGAGGTTTGATTCGTAGAACTTAAGCTCGGGTTGTCTTGGGAGTTGTTTTCTAGTGCGAAAAAAACAACCCCCCCCCCTAAAAAAAAAAAAAAAAAAAAAAAAACACGACTCGACCCCGCTTTTCTGACGCCCCTGAAAAAAGCTTCAGAAAGTTTTGTGGAAAATAAAGAAATTGCTTGTAACAAACAATTGCTTCATTTCCCACTTTACTTTGTACCATAAGAAAAGACAGGATTTTAAGCTTTCATAATAAAAAAACGAATTGTCGCCACTACTTATTTCAATTTCTACCAATCTAATTTTTTTTCATTTGGTAATCAGTTCAAACTCATTTAGGTATTTTCCTCAGAAGATTGGTAATAGTGATAATATTTTGTTTTCTTCTTAATCTTCTTAATTTGCAACGCCCATCGACTCCAACAGCAAGTCCCACTTCATTTATTAACAGCGTTAATTAGCAAAAACTATGGTCGGTAGCAACAAAATAGTAAAAACGTTGGTTGGCGACCTAAACGTCGTAACTACAGCTTGATTAAGCTGTAGTTACGATGTTTAAGTCGCCAAACCAACCAAAAAAGGTTAACATAAATGGCGGCCAATGTTGGAGATCAAAACTCACTTCTGGTCTCAATGAATGATTTCATTGGTCGACTGGTTATTTGATTGACAGACGTGATTGGTCAAGTTTTTTTTTCTTCTTTATTTCAATTTCAAGGTTTGGAAAACCTAACGAACATACTTCATTTTGGAAACAGAAAGTATGTCCTGCGGATTGATTTAAAGAACAAACTTGAATCTTCTTTCTATGCTGTATATTAGAACTTCAATCTCATGGGAGAAAACGATAACTATCGGCTATTAATTGGGAACTATTCTGGTAAGTTCTCTATTTTTGACTTCTCACTGGAATTCTAAATCTGTTCATCTATATGCTACAAAAGCTTTCTAAGCACCAAAGCTTGCTTTTTTAACCTATAGTTGGCATGTTTTTCAAGATTTGATCAAGACAATATTGAAAATTAGTTAATTGTTACCAGTTTGACAATTTTTTTTAAAAAAAGGGGCTTTTATAATGATGACAAGACTTGTAGACCAAACAGGGTGATCCTTCAAATTGTTTTTCGAAAATGAAAATTTCAAATTTGCCCTCCCCCCTCCCCCGAAAAAAAGTTTTTTTTCAAATAAATGGAACTGATTTAATACCGAGTAAGAGAGCCGTGACTGTCAATAACTGCTTGACGACATCTCTGCATACTCCTGGATCACCCGTTGAGGAATCGCGGCCCATTCGTCCATAAGGATCTGCCCACGCTCCTGTGGGGTACATGGTCGGACCTGGCGAGCCGAAACTCGGACCTTTAGCTCTTTCCACATGTGTTCTATGGGATTCAAGTACAAACGTGTAATACCCTCCTCATGAAGGTAGTCCTGGACTATATGGGCCCTGTGTTGACGGGCATTATGGTCCATCAAAATGAACTCATCCCCAATAGCACAAGTGTAAATGGGTAATGAGGATATCAGCAAGATACCTCAGGGATGTCAAGGTACCTCTATCCGAGATAACAAGCTCGGTCCCAACATCCCAGGTGATGCCACTCAAGACCATGATGGACCTACCTCAATATCGGTCGTGTTCAGCAATGTTTGCTGACTGAAAACTTTCCCCTGTCATTCTCAACAACCATAAAGCCGTCTGTCTGTATAATCCAGACAATAACTGGAATCATCAGTGAAGAGAACAGGATGCCATCGTCTTGGGCGCAAGCAAACGCAGTCCAATGCCAACGCTAATCGACGACGACAATATTTCCGGGACAACGGGATTCGAATGCATCGTCTTCTTGACCGGAGATAACTCTCATGCAGCCGTGTTCGAATGGTTTGAGTCGAAACTCGCACTCCTGAAACGTTCTGAAGCTCAGAAAGTAGCTGCGTTGCCGTAGCAAACCTGTTCCCCAGGCTTGAATGGCCAGAAATCGGTCATCTGCGGCAGAGTTAGCAAGACTTCTTCCTACACCATGTCTCCTGGCAGGTGACCTATATGCTGTTGGTACCGTGACCAAGCTCTAGATACCACACTATGGTCAGAGGCCCCTTGCCCAACAATACCAACAGCTCGCAACATCTCTTCTGCCAATAAATGCCTTCCCCAATAAGTAAATGCCCGAATTTAGAATCGAAAATGAGAAATCTAGCCTGTACACAAAACTCGTACATCTAGAAAATGAGAATAGAGAGGAAAGAAAATGGGGTTCCTCTGTTTGTACTACTATCACGAAGAAATTTCGTGTCAGATATGGTAATATATATATTAAACATCTTGTCAAAATACTTTACTATTTTAAACATCTATATATGATCTTTGTTAAAAATTGACTCCTTTAGGATATCGAAAAAGTCTGGTGCTTAGCAAACTTTGAGTTGTGTGTGAATGTGTATATACATTTAGAGTGAGAGAGAGAGGGGGGAGGGGAGAGAGAGAAAGAGAGAGAGATAATATCAACAAGGAATTATCCTTTTCACCGATTACCACTCAATGACGCTTTCTGAGATCCTGAAGAAATACAATTAAATGATACTTTTTTTTGAAAAGGAGAAATAACGTGTAACAAGGAATTTCTCCATTTCTCACAGATTTTCTATCCTATTTAGCACTTCTTTTCCAATTCTAACAGCGCCAACAACAATAAAAAAACAATGTTGGAGTTCAAAACTCACTTCCAGTCTAAATAAACGGTTCCATTGGTCTATTGATTATTTGATTGACAGCTGCGATTGGTCAATTGCAACATACAAAAATATCCTTTTCTTCTTACTGCATACTAGTTCATCTAAATTTTTGTGCCATCTGATCACAGTTGATACTTTCCACTCTTCTTTGATGAGTCCTTTTTAAAAGACGTGCCAAATCGCACCCTTTATTGATATGAATAAAATCGAATTTTTCTTGAACGAAGGAGTTCCCGAATGTTTCCTGTTCTTGTACAAGGGAGTTCCTAAGATGTTTCCTATGCACAACGGAGTTTCTATTTTTCATGTCTTAAACTGTTCCTTTTCATGCCTTTTGTGGACCAGTTTCCTGAATGGTACTTTTGCATGTATCACGGAGTTTCTACATGCTTTTATTTTGTGTCTGTACAAGAGAGTTCCTACATAACTTTTTTATGATGTACAAGTGAGTTCCTTAATAACTTTTTTATGTCTGTAGAGGAGAGTTCCTACAAAACTTTTATTTCTGTGCAAGTGAGTTCTTTCATAACTTTTTATGTCTGTACAAATGAGTTCCTACATAGCTTTTTTATTTCTGTAGATTCGAGTTCCTACATAACTTTTTATGTCTGTACAAGTGGATGCATACATAACATTTTTATGTCTGTACAAGTTAGTTCCGACATAACTTTTTTATTTCTGTACAAGTGAGTTCCTTCCTAACTTTTCATGTCTGTACAAGTAAGTTCCTATATTATTTTATGTCTGTACAAGTGAGTACCTCCATAACTTTTTATGTCTGTACAAGTGAGTACCTCCATAACTTTTTATGTATGTACAAGTGAGTTCCCACATAATTTTTTTATGCCTTACATGAATCATTCATTCTAGTACAAGGATCAATCTTACATGGATTTGTATGTTTGACTTGGCGACTGTAAAGGGTTTCCGGTTGTATTGTTTCCAGTAAGAGTACGTTCCTGAGGGTTCTTTATTTAATCAAGATAGGAGTCCCAAAATGTTTTTTTCTTTGTATTAGGTATTTGAATTCCTGAATAATTTTGTTTCTGTTTGTTGTTTTTGTTGTTGTTTTGTTTTGATCTGTTTCGTGGTTATCATTTGGGTATGTGTGTGTGTGTGTTTGGTTTTTAACTTCGCTTATGTTTGGTGAACTTTTAGGGCACATGAATGTCCGTCGTAATGCGTCTGGCGTCAATAATTTGTTAACACTCTAGAGACCGTACCTTAGTCATGTCTTCCATAAACTTGCTCATATTGTAAATATCCTTAAGATCTTGAACTGTTTAAAAATCAGCGTCATTAGTTCAAATCTTTAAAAGTAATAATTCGCTACAGGGTTCACAATTTCTAATCTTCACAATATTTTACTAGGTCAAATATTTTAAAAAAACTATTGTTGAAGCGAAAGTGATCGTGGTCGGCTGAAATAGTAGGCACCCAGGTCAAATCACAGAAAAGTCTTGTTACCTGAAGGATACCTAATGGAAAAACGTAAGAAACTATTCTGATCCCTTATACAAGGGAAGTCAATATGTCGTCTTGACCTTTTAAAATGAGCCTGTGCGTGACATTGCCAACCATTTCGCATGTGCGTGACTCGCACACATTGAGCACTTTGGGCAGCCATTTGGGGGCAGTTAGAATATTCGCTTATTGTTTAAAGAAGCTTTGGGTCAGTATCTATCTACAGAGCGAGGAGTGAAGACTCTGGTCAGACTGTGCGGATACACAGGCTGATCTGAGTCTTTAATTGGCTCACATGTGTAATGGTTGGAAATATCACGCATGCGCTCACATGATATACAATAATAGAACGAATAGCTATCGATTTCAACTCAACCTTGAGCAAACTTTTTTAGATGAATCATAATAAAAGGAAAAAAAGCTTTAGTCAAAAATTAATCTTTAAGAAACTTAGTCAGAATGATCGTTAGGACATAATTATGAAAATTTTTGAAAATGGGACACTTCCACCGGAAAACATGGGAAGGGGAGCGTTAGTGATAATTCTTTTGTTTACACCTTTAAGTTTACAATCTGGCTAAACCCCCATGAAATTTGTTCAGAATGAGTGTTAGGTCATAAGGATGTTTCATAATGAAAATGGGAGATTCCATTGGAAAACACTGGAAAATTGGTGTATGTGACAATTTCGTGGCGTACTCTCTAGACGCCGCAATTTTGGCTCTACCTTGCATAAACTAGGTCAGAATGATTTTAAGGTCATGCGGATGAAATGCGAGGGTTCCAGTGGAAAACACGAGAAAAGGGGTCTTATCGACAAGTTCCTTGTTTATAGTAAAAGGTCAGAATTTTTTCTCAAGGTTTAAGAAACTTAATAAGATTGTTTGTCTAACCATAAGATTTCTGATTTCTTCTAATGTAAATAGGGAAGTATCATTGAAATTAAAAAAGTAAGACACTAGGTTAGATATGTGATTAGCTAGTGTTGTATCAAATAAGACTAGCTATGGAATTCCAGTATCTTATTTCTCTCTTTTTTTCAATTAAGAACTCAAGTGAGCGATGTAGAGCCATCTTGGGCCTCTTGTTCAATTCCTTATACAGGGGAGTAGCTGAATGGTTTTTGCCGAAATATTTTGTTCCAGGGTCAGCAGGGGACGATCTGAACAATGGAACAATGTTTACCACGGGAGACGCCGACAACGACGAGAAAGACGGAAACTGTGCAAAGGAATCGCTAGGCGGCTGGTGGTACAGAGATTGCCACAGTGATTTGAATAATGACATTGGTATCAAATGGTATCCACTGGGCGAAGCCTCACTGAGCAAAAGTAGTATGAAAATAAGAGAATATTAATCCATCAATATACAGCAAAACCTCGGTAGTTCGTAGGATAATGTATCGGGACATTTTATTCGACTAAGCGTAGTGCGAACCAAAGCGAGGTCAGGTGATCGGCTGTCCAAGAAAATCTGAATTAGAGATAGTCTTATTCTGTCCCCCCATTTAGGTTTGGATCAAAATCGGCGATATCTTGAAACAAAATCAATGAAGAGTGTTTGCAGGCAATTAAGGAAAGTACAAATTAAAAATACTCACCTTTTCATCATATTGGCGCCATAATAAGATAATGATATTTCATCGGACAAAATATGTTGTTTTTTTAAATATAGTGATCTATGTATATACTTGTTACGTACAAAAATGCCAATTATAAAGCCAAGGTCACTCATGGTCCGATCAGGCCTATTAGTCACCTGTTTGTATAAAATATATCGTTCATAACGAAAAATAATTAAGAAAGATAATAGTCAAGATGGGATCTTTTTGTAAGAAGAATTCGCGGATAAACCAATATTCGGGTATTACAATTTATCATATACCTTCCGAATTTCCTTATAAAATACATAAATCGGACAGAAAAAAAGAATTCGTATTATACATGCACAGAACCGATACGGTATGATTAGATGAAGTCATTTTCCTGCCAAGAAAACGTTGAAAAAAAGTTGGCATAGTTCGGAGGCTCTTTGATTTTTATTGTAAAAATTCGTTGGCTTATAGTGAATGGAGTACCATGATGTAGTATTAATACAAAACCGTGTAAAGGATTCTCGACTCGTAGGAAAATTCGATTTATCACTAGACCTCTGGTCTCATGAATTATCCAAATTTTACTGCGAGTCTCGAATCCCATACAACATTTGTATCATAACTATATCATAATATTCCTGATTTCACTAGGGAAAATTTACCAACGGACACTTTGTATTTGAAGACTTTAACTCGACACTTTAATATACTTTAATAATTTCCTGTGCTGTCAGTACTTTATTTGCTATATGGTACTGGCCATAATTTTCCAATAAAATGTCATTAAATGAAGAAGTGTTTGAGTCAGTGGGCGTGGCCAGTGGAATCTGTGAGCGAGGCTAGCGGTCCGTCTGTTGATGCTTTACTCCTAATAAGAGCATGAAGAACAAATGTATTATTTCTGATGTTTGCAGATTTGTATTTATTGTTAACTAAAATCCAGGTCGCTTGCTATCAAAATTGTTCTTTACTGATTAATTCTTTTATAATTGTACACATTTGCTTTTGTTATAGTAAAGAATAAACGTGTGATTCACATTTTCTTTCCAAACTCAGGTTTGATATTTCATACAAGCGTTTAACGACGATTTTTACAACTTAAAGCCTATTTTGTATGTTAAAGCATGCTAAATCCACAACTGCAAATTAACCAGGGTCACCAAAGTAAGATTTTGTGAAGCGTTGTCTAGCCTCTTTATTCGCCGCCGAAGGTGGTCCTATATTGGTATCATCTTCTCCGTCTGTCCGTCCGTCCGTCTTGTTTCTTATTAAAACAGCTCCTCCTGAATTTATGGACGAATTTCGCAAACAGTTCCTAGTCACCTGAAATTGCGCATAATGTCGGGGTTTTGCTATTTTAGGCTGTGTATCGATAAAAAAAAGAAAACAATGAGTCAGCGCAAAATTTCTTGTTAACACATCTCCTCTCGTGAAACAACGGACTGTGTCCACAGTTTCTTTAATTAGTATTAAAGGGATACGTGTACCACCTGTCTGTCGAGAATCTAGGAAACACTCCAATTATTCGACAGTAAAAATTAATGATTTTGAAAACCTGGAGATTTGGAATATCCCCAGTTCTTAGACGATTAGGATGAATTTGACATATGGTGTGACCTTGACCAAATTCCAGTATATAAAGCAGGAAGAAGCCACCCAGAGTTAGAATGAAGATTAAGCGAGGTAACGGGAGATGAGAATAGACTCGGTCAAAGAGATGGAATGTGATTGGAACTTATAGAACTAGAGCCATAGACTAGTATATGTAGAATTTGTTCACGAATGAAGTTATAAAAATATACCAGCATACTTTAATTATTTACACTCCTTGTGAAACAATTTGTGGCACACTCCTACATTAATGGACAAATTTGTATAAAATCTTCAAAGAATGCCCCTAGTCACATAACCTTGCGCATATTGTCAGGGTTTGGCTATTTTAACCCATTTCCACACAGCAAAATTTTAGCCTGGTCCAATTTGAAAGGAGTTGCAGACGACAATTTCAAGTTAATGAAATTTTAGATTTCTTCAGCTTTCTAGGGAAAAAACTTTGTGTAAAATGAAGAAATTGCTTGTTACAAGCAATTTCTTCATTTTACACAGTGTTTTTCCAATTGTTTTTCTTGGGGGCGTCAGGAAGCGTCACTGTGTGGGAATGGGTTAAGCCGTGCCATAAAAAAGGGGGCGGCATATAGTGTGACTATGGCACTCTTGTTGGTCCTTTTCACGACTTTATCTAAATTGCATGGTTTTCGATTTACAGATAAAAACTTTTCCAAATTACTACACATTTTGGCTATAAAAGTTGTTCTTTTATACAAGCAGCTGTAAATTTTGACTTATTAAAGTGTTTTCTTTTTATTTTATTTTGAACAGACAAGACATTAATTTATCTAGAAAATGCATTGTATAAATTATAAATGAAACAGGCACGATATTCTTGTTCGAGATGATATTTGTAATTTTCTAAAACAAGTTACATACATTTTTTATTGTTCCCATATCATTAGCTTCAAAATAATTATGTCGATCAGAAAGATTAAGGAAAACAAATTGAAAAACTTCAAAAACCTCTAACTCTTTGGCCATGCATACATCGAAAATTTGATTTTGTGCAACAGATAATAATAATAATAAGTTTATTAGCAAATATCCAGAAGGTCGTTGACCCATGAAGATTATACAATACAGCATACGGACATTTTGGACGTAATTACATAGACAAGTGTACAAGTTACATATAGAAGGGAATTAGACATTGTCAAAACTGTATGCACCTTTGTTAAACTTGCCATATGCGAAAACGAAAGTGGCAAGTATAACTGAGGATGCATGAACAGGATTCACTTTTGATTTGTTGACACCATTGAAGAAAGAAAAAACATTATTCATCGTTTAAAATTGCTTATGAATAGACAAAGGAAATATTGGTGTATAAATTATCATGCCAAAAGGATTACCAGCATTTTCCACTGGAATCATTCAGATAAGAAGCGTCTAGTTAAGGCATTTCCATTGAGAATAAAATAAAATATCAACCGTATAATTTATTTATCAAGCCAAAATGATAACCAGCATTTTCTATTTAAAACATGTAAATAAGGAACTTCTCATTGGGACCATCCCAATTTAGAATTTGCTCAAACGTGTTAACCATACGAAATGATTTTTATAAAAAAGAAAAAGTACAATTTACAAACAATAAATAAATGTAGTATCTTTAGGAAAAGCTGTGGTGTAATGGGTTTTTCCTTGCAGCTACGACATTCTATGACATATATTGTGCCATTAGAGGCAATGGTTTAGTCAAATGATACTGGAAAATAATGGAAAATAATAGTGAGTACCCATTCCCACAAATCATGATCTTGGACATATAAAAAAACAAAACTGGCCACATAAAACAATCACATACTAATAGTACGGCACATGATAATATGATATTTACGTGAAATCTAATAAAGTTTGATACAAAATAGATATAATTATGTAATCAATTCCTGTTATAGAGTACATCATTTCTTAGTTCAAATGATTTTAGAACAAAATAACTAAGTTTTGCACAATTGTTTTATCTGTCCTACTAACAAGTTCTATGAATTTAAACATATTTGGCTTATTCGAGTAGAATTTTGGCAAGAACTCTTTTCTCAGATCTTTATTTATATCACATTCCATAACAAAATGATACTCATCTTCCAATTTACTACATATTGAACATTTGCGCTCATTTAATGGGGTTTGTGTCGGCTTGTTCCATCTTCCTGTTTCCACACAGAGTCTATGTGAGGAAACACGAAGACGAGACAAACTTTTCCTAAATTTTGTTACATGTAATATATTAAGATATGGTTGGAAACGAAAATCGGCTATTGTTCTATAGAATGTTGCTCGACTGGAATCGTTTAGACGTCCACGCCAACCCTGCAAAAATTGATCACTGATCCTTTGTTTAACCAAAGAAAGAAATATTTTCGCGTCGCCAACAGTTTCGGAATGCCATACGTCCGGAAAACCTAGAGAGAACAATGTATCCCTTAAGAGTGAGCACCAGTTTTTACATCGAGGGTTGTCTTATAAGTCCTTAAGCAAAACCTGATAAACAATATATATGTATTCTTGGGGTTTTGTATTCATAATTTTTAACCAAAATTTTATAATTGATGTATAACGAGAAGTAATCAAAGGCATTCTCCCTAGTTCACCGTAAATAAAATCATTTTGGGTTGATTTTTTGACACCCAATAAACGCTTGCAAAATTGGAGATGAACCCTCTCTAAGGAATCGCCCACGGCAAAACCCCATATCTCACACCCATAATTAAGAATAGGACGGACCAATTTATCGAATAATTCTAATTTATGTTGAACAGATATATTTGTGAATTTGTATAGGTATTTATTTAATTTAAAAATTGCCTTTAATGATTGGCCAGCAAGAGTATTTTGAGCTAAAGCCAAAGAACCACCTGTTGTGAATACCAAACCCAAATATACGAACTTGTCGACGATTTCGATTTCACTGCCATTATATCTGAACTCAAGATCGTTAACTAGCCTACCCCCCTTTCTAAAGACCATGACCTTGGTTTTGGAAGCATTAACAGACAGTTTCCATCTATCGCAGTACTGGTACAATAAATCAAGATTAGATTGCAACTCTTGAGAACTATTTGCAAATGAAACAATATCATCGGCATACAAAATCATAAAAAGTTTAAACATATAAATGTCGATCCCATTAGCACCAGTTGCAGTGTACATATCTTCCAAATCATTCAGGAACATAGAAAAAAGAAAAGGTGATAAACATTCACCTTGTCGGACACCTAGTGTACATTCAAAACTGTCACTTAATTCATTTAAGTACTTTACACGTGACTTTACGTTACCATATATGGATCTAATAATATTCAAAATTTTCCCCCTAACTCCAAGTTTTATAAGTTTAAGCCATAAATTGTCCCTTGTTATGTAATCAAAGGCCTTCGAAAAATCTATAAAGGCACAAAAAAGTTTTTTGTCGTATTTTAGCATATGATTTATCTGACCGTGTAAGACATATATGTTATCTATGGTACCCATTTGACTTCTAAATCCTGCTTGAGCTTCAATGTATACATTATATTCCTCTGCCCAAGAACATAGCCTATTATTTAAGATACGAGTAAAAAGTTTTCCAAGGGTACTTAGTAATGTGATTCCCCTATAATTATTTACTTCGTTTATACTGCCTTTCTTGTGTAATGGTATGATAAACCCTTCTGACCAAGAATCAGGGAAATAGCCGATTTCAAGAATTTTATTAAATAGGGGTAGTAGGTAAGGGGTTGAAGTAGTTTTACCATGTATAAAAAAACTCATTAAGATACAAATCAGGACCAGCGGACTTGCCACTTTTCAATTGATTAATAGCTTTATTTACTTCATCTTGCGTAAAAGGTAAATTCAATTCATCGAACATCACATCAAATTCATATTTTTCATAACGTTCTATAAAATGAAGAACATCTTCATCTGGGGTAAAGAATGGATCACTCGGATTATTGACACTCTTAAAATATTGTTCGAAGGAGTCAATTGGTATATTAGATGTTTTTATGCCACAAGACCTTTTCAGCATATTCCAATATAATTTTGCATTTTTCTGTTTTGCAGTGAGTAATTTTTTGTGTTTCATTTCTGTCATGTTGAAGTCTAGCGTTATTTACACATTTCTTATATTCTGAACGTTTGTTTGTCATAACTGACCTATTGAAATCTGATTTGTTTCTTCTATAGCGATTTAAAGCCGAATGAAATATTTTTCGCTTTTCTTTACATTCTACACTATACCATTTATTTCTATTGTTATCAGTGTCATTAACATTTTTGTGTTCTTCTTTCTTACTTGATTTAATGTTACGTTTAAAAAGAGGAGAAACAACTGCATTGATTACCATCGAAAATTCAGATATACAAGAATCAATATCACTTTTACAAGAACATGACTCGATATTATTTTGTAAATCAACTAGTTTATCATGAGATGCAAGTCGTTCCTTATACAGAGATTGCTTGTCTTTATCTCAAGTATATACATGTGTAATTTTCTCATTACTGCTGCTTTTATTATCGTTTCCGGTAGGATGCCGGTAAAAAATTATCAGCGTTTTGATTTAACCTATAACGAGGCAACAAAATATTAGACTGTTCCAAAGTCATGGATGTTGCAGACAAAAATGTTTAGTTAATGATTTTTTAAAAAAATAATTTGAGTAGAAAACATAGTGAAAAATGAAGAAAACGCTTATTACAACGTTTTCCATTTTCTTTATTTGGAAGCGTCCAAGTGAAGGATTGTGTGGGCATGGGTTAAGCATTGAATAATTAGCGATTGTAGTGATGCAAGAACTCGACGTTCAACACACTTTACCCTTTCCTAGTTTTAGATCCGTCCAAATAAAAAGGTTTTGCAGACGAAAATGTTAAGTGGATTTTATTTGAAAAATAACCGTTCAGTAGGGTAAAAAAAAAATTGTGGAAATAGAAGAAATTGCTTGTTATAAACAATTTCTTCTTTTTTCACAATGTTTTCTCAATTATGAAATCACAGGGACGTAAAAACCAGGGATTAATCAGGAAAGGGTTAAATAACGTTATTGCGTTACACCGTGTTTCGCTCTGATACGTTTACGGTCGCTGTAAAGGTATTCGTAGAGAACACTTTTTTTTATCAATTTCATTGAAACTTTCAAAATTTTATCCAATGAGAATGAAACGTAGAATGTACATAAAGAATGAGAGAAAATATCATTTGAAGTTGCAATATTTTGCTCCGTTTTTAATGATGCGTAAAGCGAATCTACAAAACTTGATTCCCGAAAACGTCATAGGAAATCGTCAACTTTATTTAATCGGTTCCTGTACATACCCCGAGACTTTACGTCACTGTGATTTTATACTTGAGAAAAAATTGTGGAAGAAAAGAAGAAATAGCTTGTAACAAGCAATTTCTCCTTTCCCCCAAATATTTTTTACCAGTTAGGATGGTTCCATTTCCAATTGCATCCAATTTTCATTGTCGTCTGCAACTTCTTTCAATTTGTACAAGTCTAAAATTTCACCACCACCCCCACACACAAAAGGGCAAAAACTAAGCTCCAAGTTATACTTCATATAAAGATATCAGACTCCGAAAAAGTCTAGATTTTTACACCTTATCATCAACATTTAATAGAAATATATCATTAAGTTGTATTTCTGAATTTTAATCTCATCTGAATGAAAAATAGGCATTCAGTGGTCCGGCCGAAACATTTATTAGACAGATTGATAAAAATTAGACTTAAAGCTGAAAGAGATATGCCACTTATCTAAAAATCATCTTTCGGGCGCCACTGCTATTTTTATTGTTACAGGGAATTTAACGATACTTCGATAGATAAGAAGCCATCGTCATAGCGAAGTCGATAGCGCATTAGATTCCCTATCTTCGATCATGGGATGTCATGGGTTCGATCCCCGACGGCGACACATATCCTTTCCGACACTTATTTTCTCACCAATGGATGGATAATCGAAAATCTAAGTGGTATAGTAGCACGAGGCTAGGAAAGGATGTACGGGTAGTAATGGTGTGAGAAATAATAGGAGTTCATTGTTAGGTGCTTCAGCCGCCGCGATATGACTGAATTACTGTTAAAAGTTGTTTAAACTCCAATCTATTGATTTATTAACTTCGACAGATAAGTAACTCTAAGTTAACCAGCAGAAGGGCGCTTTGCAACAAGTTATGTTCCTTCAAAGAGGTCGAGCGGGCAAATCGTTTGACAAACTGAATGGCTCATTTGAAATATATACATGTGCTAGTTATCATTCTTTGTGATCGCTAAATAATGGATGGTTGGCCACGCCTACTGAGCACCAACGTGAATATAGACTTAGATATTAAAAAGCGTTGTTTTGCAAAATTCATTGTCAAAAACATGTATTTTGTTTGTTTGTTTGAATGGGGTTTTACGCCGCTTTCAACAATCTTTCAGTTATATCGCGGCGGCTGGAGCACCTAACAATGGATTCCTGGTATTTCTCACACCAGTACCACCATCACATCCTTTCCTAGCCTCCAGCTGCTATTCCACATAGGTCTACGATTATCGACCCATTGGTGGGAGACAAATAGTCGGAAATGATGAGAGCCGCCGTCGGGGATCGAACCCGGGACCTCTAGATTGACCACAAACATGTAACAAAAGAAAAAAATGAAATGTTTGGTTTGCGACTTTAACGTCGTAACTACAGCTTGAATAAGCTGTAGTTACGACATGTAAGTCTCCAAACCAACAGAAACGCTTCATATAAATGTTTGAGTTCAAGGTCCACTTTCGGCCTGAATGTATGATTTGATTGGTCTATATTTTTTTATTGACAGTCGCGATCCGTCGACTGTATCTCACTACAGGTTGAAGTTAAGGGTGACAATGCCATATCAATATGTAATTTTATGTTAAGGCGAAAATGATAACACTTAGTGAAGTTATTGTACTACGAAGAAAATATTCGAACTCTGATTGGTCAATTAATACCTGGCTTAAAGGCATGTGTACATGACGGAATACATGACGTCACAATCTTTAATAAGAAGCACCTAAGGGTGAAGTGTAGTTTGGTTTAAATTGATATCTATGGAAGCTCCACGTGGGTAACGCGATGAAAATTTAGTTTCAAACTTTGTTATCTAATATATTCGTTATACGGATTCTTGCCGTGTTTAACGATGATTTATTTCCGGCTGCGACGAGGGTTGAAATCGTTTTCTTCGGACAGGAATAAATCGGCGGTTAACATCGTTTTCTCCAGCTGAGAATAAATCGTCATTAACCCCGGCAAGAATCCGTATAACTAATAATATCCCTGGCTTCACATATTTTATATACAAAGTCAACGTTTGTGGCTTCTAATATCACTTTAATTATGGATTTCGCCTGTCACCCAAAGAATCAATCGACAAATTATATTGCTAATTTAGACTAGATGTGGCCTTTGAACTCCGGCACTGGCCGGAATTTTCTCTGAATCGTGTTCTTTTCGTTCACTGTATATTGGAACACGTAACATAAGATAGTTTGGGCGCTCAACCGATATTGAACAATGATTTATATCTGATTTTTCCCCTAGTTTTGATTTTTATTAAACACTGTAATTTATACTTTTTCCACTTTACTTACCGTGAATAACATATTCAGAATTATTGCTTTTAATGTTGAAAATAGCTAACAAAATAGAACTTGAAATTCCCTTAGAAATCCATTTTTGACATAAATTTTGACTTTAAAAAGAATTGAATTCAACTGGATGGCCATTTTCGGTTATCGTTAAAAAAAATATCACGGAATGCAGCATGTTCTAGATGAAATTGTGATATACAATAAATTTTGTATTAAATGACCATTTATGGGACAACCAAAAAGTGGTTGGCTAAAACACATTTTTGTGAAATAAAGAAGGGTTGATTCGATTGTATATATCAATTAAATCAGGATTATCTTAAAATCCTATATTGTTGGGAGTCATTAGAATCGTCTCAGCCAACAACATTGTATTTAAGTATGATCTATTTTTTTTTAGTAAATAAGACCACTTCTTTTGTGACAGCTTTTGATTTTGAAAGGGGATTTCGGTTTAGGTCGCTTAATTGAAGTTAATGGATTTCAAGATTGACTGTATTTAATAATGCTTAAACTGAAGAAGAAGCTATGGAAAATGAGTCAACGGTAGAAACTTCAGAAGTAGTGAAAATAAAGTTAAGCAGAGGTAGATTAATATAAAAAAAGGAAATAGTACAGGAAAAATATAATTGAAAAAAAAACTGTGTTAGAAAAGATAAAATAATATTGAAAAGAGAAATGATCTTGTTTGAATAATTAAAGAATTGGGTTCACCAATTCATCTAAAAATTATTTTACTGAAAATAATCTTTATTTTATGAAATTGCCTATTGTAAATTGTTTGATGAATTTCATTAAATCAAATTTTATTAACAATTTCGGAAATCTTTTTTCCTCTGAATCGTGCTTCTTTGTCGTGCTTCTTTGTTTATTACCCCGTATCATTCGGTACAAAGGTAAACGTAAAGGACACAAACATATAAGGCGCACCAAATGGGTCAAAAGACCACTTTAGGTAGTTCACGCTAAAATAAACGTGTGCGCGCGTAAATAATACAGGTGCACTCATAACATATAGGCGTGCACGCATAATTATTTAGCATTCAGTGGTATAAAATTTGCGCGTTCGCCTAAATTACAAGTTCACACACAATATGATGTTTACTTTTTACATGTGCACGCTGATATTCTGAAAGAGCACACGTTAAATAACGCTTATATATATATATCAAGATATATATCAAGATTAATTGAGGCTAGTATATGAACTAAGGCCTTTTCGTTTGACCAGATGAAATCACCTTCGCTTTCCATAATCGCCGTGATATCAAACTTATAAACTTAACCCATTCCCACAAAATGCGGCTTTTTACGCCTCCAAAGAGAAAATGTCTTGGAAAAAATGTTGACAATGAAGAAATTGCTTGCAACAAGCAATTTCTTCATTGTCAACATTTTTTCCACCCATAGGTCAAAGAAGTTTAAAATTCCATCAAATTAGAATTTTCGCCTGCAGCATCTTTGTATTTAGACCCGTCTAAAATTTTGTTGTGTGGGAATGGGTGAAAGATTAAGGTCTGTAGAAATTAACGCATGTCATACTTCCATTAAGAATTAAAAGGAGTTAAATTTTTTGTCATGGCAATAAATCTAATTTTTCATTCCCACAATTTCAATCTTTAAGAAGTTTTAACCTATCACCACACCAACAATGATTTAGACAGGTCCAAATTAAAAACACTTGCAGACGACTTTTCAAAACGTGTTTATCGAAGATCTTTACAGGTGTTTTGAATAGAAGATTGAGTTTGTTTTGCGAAAATAATGATGTCCTATCCGATGTATAATTTGGCTTCAGAAAAACCGTTCTACTACTGACGCTTGTTTAATACTTTCCCTTTTAATGCAAAAAATATTTTCTGACAAGAAGAGACTTTACGCTTCTTTTATAGACCTGAAGAAGGCTTTTGATAGAAATGGACTTTGGTTAAAAAATTTTTATTTGAATGTAAAGGGGAATTTGCTTCGCATTATTCGTGATATGTATTCAAAAGTTAAGGCTTATGTTAAAGTTAACAACCTTTTATCTGTCCAATTTGAAAGCAAAGTCGGTTTGAAACAGAGTAAGATAATGTCACCTCTACTTTATTCCCTTTTTATTAGTGATATCGAGTAAATTACACGTGTGGTTTAACTATTGAAAACAATAATATTTTGTTATTACTTTTTGCCGATGATATGGTTATTCTTAGTGATAATCTAACAAGATTACAATCTAGTATAAACAATTTACATGATTACTGCACAAAATGGGGTTTAGAGGCTAGTATAGAAAATTAAAAAATTATAGTCTTTCTTAAAAGGGGAACATAAGGGAAAATGAAACTTAGACTTACAATAATCAACATTTGGAAATCGTCGACGTTTTTAATTATCTCGCCACAATATTTAATTATACGGATTCTTTTAACCAAAACCCTAAACTACTGGTAGGCAAAGGTCTCAAAACACTCAATGTACTTTGTTCTAAAACTCGTGCTTTTAACTTCTGTTCTTCGACTTAACTGCAATTATTTGACGCTTTGGTCGGTTCAACTCTTTGTTATTCAAACGAGGTCATGGGATTTATTAAATTAAAGGACATCGAACGAATTCACTTGAAATATTTGAAAAAAGTTCTTGGTGTTAAAACGGCAACTTGTTATCATGCAGTTTATTATGAACTAGGTAGATACCCGCTTTAAAGAACAGAATAGAAATTTTATTCAAGACAACGACTTGAACACGTATGGTTCATCGTCGATATACAAAACATCATACAAAGCTTACATGGGTATAAACACACTTAACAGTATAAATTACAATGTATATGTGGAAATAATGAATAATGTAGGGGTCTTATTATACGAAACTACACAAGCAATATAAAATGTTTGGGGTAAGTAATCTCGTCCGATAAGATACTTATAAATACCCTTTACGTTAGTTTAGTTTAATTACATTTCAAAGTTACGACTTTCAACTCATCCTCTTAGATTAGAGAAAGGGAGATATGGCTACAGTAGAATTGTGAGAGACCAACGTATTTGTGAATTATGTGATAAACGCGAGATCGAAGACGAATGTAACTTTCTTTTTGTTTACAATGCACATGTAGATCTCAGGAGGGTTTATATTAGCAGAAAATATTATTACCATCCTAACATTTATAAAATGACTCATTTACTTAGTAATTAAATAGAGAAATATTAGTAAACCTTGCGAAAAACATCAAAGGAGCTTTAAAATTGAGCTCTAGTTTGCTTAACAACATTCATTAATTGAAATCTTCATCCTTTTAATTTTAACAGTTCAATTTTTATGCATTTGAAACTTGCTTACTTCCATCTTTCTTTACTTTTCTTTTTCCTTGAATAGAGCATTTGTATCAAAATAATATTCTCATTTATAAGTCTATAGAATGTTTGACCAAAACTATGTACCTTATTTATGTTATTTAAATTTTTCATGTAATACCATGTTGTTAATTTGTATGACCAGAAATTTTAAAGTTTACGTCAATAATATATTGTCTATTGTCTTGTAAAGGTTGGCATCTTCGCAAGCCACGGGGATTTAACTACATGTTGTTCCTTAAGTGAGGAACAATGTGGAGTTAGCACCCTCGGCTCGAGAAGATGTAATATTGGGAATGATACAGGTTCCTTGAAAAGGGGGGGTAGGGGTAGAGAGGGAACAAAAATGACACATAACTTAACCCTTTTCTGTTTAATCCCTGGTTTTTACGCCTCTGTGGATTTTGTCATCGAGATTACGTTGCAGAAAAAGAAGAAATTGCTTGTAACAACAAATTCCTTCTTTTACCACCGTGAATGTTTACTACCTTACTAAATGTTTTTTGTTACGTTTCAAATTAAATTCACTCAAAATATTCGTCTACAAAACCTTAGAATTTGGACAGGTATAAAATTTAGCAAAGCAGGAATGGGTAAAATGAAAATCAAGTCATATAACAAAGAGAAAATCTTTCAGTGTTGTTGCTCGCTGGCTCTACAATACCATTAGGTCAAATACCCAGTTTTTAAAATTATTATTCGCTATCTATGTCAGTTCTAACTGCACACTGGACGACTCGACCCTGTGTATCTAGAGCGTTAGTTTTATACTTATTAACCCTTGTCATGCTGAGCCCGGAATATTCCGGTTTTGGCAGGAGATGTAGACCAAGATCAGCCTGCTCATAAGTGCAGTCTGATCTTGATCTACACCTCCTGCTCGTAATTTTCCTGTCAGAATCGTTTATGAAATTGATTCCTAAAAAAATATTGATTTTTGAACAAGTTATATCAGTGTTTTTAGCACTATGACTTTCTATGAGATAATTTATACGGCATGACAAGGAATAGATCAGGAATTATTACATTGTTTGAATAACAATTTACTTTAAGTTTATTTCCAACTTTAGTATTCATACATCCTAAGGGATCGAGTGTTTTTTAACACTTTCCCGTTTTTGAAATTTAAGACTGGTCTTAATTGAAAGAGGTTTCAGATTACGATGAAAATGGATTTAATTTGAATATAAACCATCCTATGTGATGGTAGAAAATATTGTGGGAAAAGGAGAAATTGCTTGTTACAGGCAATGTAAAATTATTATTATAAATCACATCGACGTAAAATCCCATGTTTGTACAGGAATAAATTACATGAACGTTGGTATTTTTTTTTTGTATCAGGGCCCCAGATTATAAAACATTTTTCGTACTCAATTCAGAATTCACTAAAACTTCAAATTTGAATAAATGTTGTTTTTTCTACGTTAATTGTAGATGTTGTCATAAAATATACTTTACCAATATAATGTTCATTTTCCCCGCAGCTACCGTAGAATGTATCGTATATACGTCTTATATTTCGTATAGAAATTTAAGTAAATTCTCAATTGAGTTAGAAAAAATATCTTTATTACCGACTCACAAGTCTTGATTCAGAAACGTTGCAAGAGCCCTTAACGAGAGAGTGAGAAATACAGATAGCGCCAAAACTTCTCAGTGCTACAAACTAACTTGTCAAAAGTCCCGGTAGCTCGAAAATGGGGGTACTCGACCCAAACCAAACATCGTAAATAACCAATCGCTGGCCCCGCCCGCATTATAAATGCTGTCACTATTAAGCCCAATCTGGGTAATAAATTCGGGAGTTGTCCGGAATTTTCGTAGACAGCTTCTTGTAACTTAAAATTAATATAAAAGGGTTTATGAATGCTATAAATAACATTGCCAAATAAATGAAAAAAATCAAGTATAATTCTCTTATAATGAATAGAATTTAATTCCCGGGGTTTTACGTCCCAGTATTTTTATACTAGAGAAAACATTGTGAAAAAGGAAGAAATTGTTTGTAAAAAGCATTTTCTTCTGTTTCCACACAATTTTCTTCGCTATGGAATGATGATTATTTTTCAAATGAATTCGACTTTAAATTGTCTTCTGCAATTTTTATTTTATTTAGACCAGTCTAAATTTCACATAACGGGAAAAGGTTGATTAGAAAGCGAAACATCCTGTCGGCGGTCAGGGGACGGGGCCCCAGCGATCCGTTATTTACATTAGTATTTGTAAGATGATGTCATTCTTTTTGGAGTCTATGGTGACGTCACAATGTACATCTTTTGACTTCGACTTCGAAGTACAGCTGCTCTTTGACAAAGTACTCGTCTTTTCATTTCTTACACTATGTTTGTCTCCGAACCAAAATTGCATTGACATTTATTACACCAAACGGCGAGACCCGTGGGGCCGTCGATGAGCAAATCCGTACTAGAACACGTTTTAAGCGAAGAAAGGACAGTTTTTTACCAAGGCTTCCCTTTGAAATTATCGGCTCTTTTTATTTTATAATACCATAACACCAGGAAGAACATGTAATCAGTAGCTCATATCATAATTGTGCCCTTCTTTTTAATTACGATGATAGTTTATACTTTGTATTACATAATTATCTCAGCGATAACGTACGTATATATTTGAATTCAATGGTCGTATATCTCAGATTCGTTGTGACGTTTTTTGTGTGTGTGTGTTTTTTTATTATTATTATTTTTATAGAAAGTAGCCGACGATGGCTGATTTATTAGCCTCGGATGAAATCGATACATTGAGGGACATTTCTTTATTCTGTGATCCTTGTTTGGATGATGAAAGCTGCTTTAAGGCAGCGGGATATTGTGTTGACTGTTGTCAGTATCTGTGTAAGGCATGTTTTGATGTACACCGTACTCCAAAACCATGTCGGCAACATCAGCTGCTCGAAGGAGATGATATGCCAAAGGAGAACTCGAATAAATTTGAGGATAAATGTAAAAATATATGTGACAAGCACGAGGACAGGATAGTTGAATTCTATTGTAGAGACCACAGGCAGTTTGGATGCTCGATTTGTGTATCACTTAAACATGACGTTTGTGATGTCCGACACATTCTAGATTTATCAAAGGATCTCCTCGAAAGCAAAGAATATGAAGAAGTTAAACTGTCCGTGAAATCTTTAATGGAAAGGGCAAAATCGAATAAAAACCGAGCTTTGAAAATCAACGCTATGATAGACGAAAACGCAGAAAAACTCATAGATAAAATGGCAAAGTACGGAAAGAATTGAACGAATTCTGGGATGCAAAAGAAAAAGAAATGAAAGAAGCCATCCAGAAAGTTCGGAATAAAGGCAAGGAACAGATGAACGTAATTTTCGAGTGCAGTGAAGCGGTAGAGAAAAGGTTAATAAATATTGAGGAGGAGATAGTTGATAAAGAAAAGAAGAATCAAAAGTGTCAACTATTTGTCGATTGTAAAGTACTTAAGCATAGGCTGAAAAATTTCCAAAGTGAGGTAGATCAGTTACAGAAAAAAGCTTTTTTTGAAGAAAAGGATTTTCAGCTGTCGTCACCTTTCGGGACATTTATCAGAGACAAATCTATGCCAATTGCTTCATTGATAAGCTTTCACAAGCCCCAGCCAACAAAACCACACAAGGAACCCCCAAGCATTACAGAAATAAGTATATTACCACGTGGAAGAATGGCTGTGTTAGACAGTCTAAAAAGCTGTTTGCAGATTATAGACACTGAACAGGAAAGTGTTACTATGTTATTGTGTAAGTGCAACACGTGGGCTAAGGCATTTGATCTTGCTCCATCAATGAGGGGACTAACAAAAATTCCAAACAATGAAATCGCCGTCCTTAAAAACGGGACGGTATGTATTTTTGAGGTACGCGACCACGAATTGAAAGAGAAAACAATTGTCAAAACCCGGAAAACCCTTACTCGTCCATTAGTTTTCGTCGGAGGGGTGTTCGTTGCTCGATCGGGGGCATCTAATGAAATAGTTTCATTTGATATAAACGGCATCAAGCAAAAGAGTTTAAATTGTTTCACAGCAAATGAAGGTGACAGTGTTATACCCTTTGCATACGCTGCCAGTGGTGAAAATGCGCGATCGTTTTACATTTCCGGTTGGCCGAACAAAAGTTTAACACGTTTTACTGTGGACCTCGAAGTTATAGCCAAATTCCAACCTAGCTGGAAATGGGACCCACGGGGTGTGGTCGTGTCACGTGATGGGATCGTTTACGTCAGCGATTGGTACAATAGTACCATTGTCATGCTCACTGCTGACCTAAATGAGGTAGGCGTTATTCATGGCGAGACATTTGCGTTCAAGAGACCGCTAGGCCTTGCATATTGTGACATAGAAAATAAACTTTATGTTGGAATGGAAAAAAGCGATCTTATAAGAGTTTTGAGTGTGTAAGGATAATCAAAGTACTGAAGTACTGTAAGCTAGCAAAGCATGGTTGAATTTAGAAAACGTTTCCTTGTTGGGTAGAAAACATTGTGGACATTGAAGAAATTGCTTGTACAAGCAATTTCTTCATTGTCCACAATGTTTTCCATAGCCTTTTTCCAAAACGGAATTGATTGGGAATGGGTTAGATAGCGTGCTTTTGACAGAGTTCAATACAATATGAATAGAGTTTGCAATATTCCCGAAATACATGCGAACTACTTTTAATGGCGTAGACATTTAATGGATTTAGTGGTTAAGCCTCCAATGGCAGTTTGCACTCGTTGAACTTTGAGACGATCTCAAAATTTCTTCTGTTATTTTAAGCTATCAAAGCTGTCGCTTTGCTAGCTAAAAAAGCCATTGAAAAAGAATTAACACAATATAGCTAATACTCCAATTTATTTGATATATCGTCGTTGGACGAAAATAATGTCGTAAATGCAACATTATTAAACATTTTTCTCGTGCAACAAAGATATGCTAAAACGGCAAAATTATTAGCTGGCCTGAGCTCAAGGTGGCCAAGATGAGCTTTTGAGATAAATTCCTTTCCGGTCTTGCGTCGACGGTTATGTGCCAACAATTTATTTAAGTGGCATTTCTCCTAAACGAGAATGCCAATTTCAACCAAATTTGGATGGGAAGGGGCTATAGAAAGTGCTAAAAGGGTTGAAACCCATAAACTATGGTTGCCATGGCAACAAAAATGAAATTTAAAGAAACTTTGAAAATTATCTCCTCCTGAAACAGGAGGCGTAAAGCCTTGATATTTTGCCTGGAACAACAGTAAATTGACCTCTTTCAAAGTTGCTACAATCTTTACCTTCGGGTCTCCAGGGTTTGAGCCCTAAAGGGTGCCTATACAGAAGTAAATGAGGATTTTTTAAACGACGATTTCTCCCAAACTACTGGGTCAATTTCAATCAAACTTGGCAGGAATGATCCTTTGATGAACCTTACTTAGATTAGCAAACAAGAATTGAAATCAATTAAAAGTAACCATGGTATTTTATGGCCTTAAATTCTTTTAAATCTTAAAACAACCTGTTCCTCATCAAGAAGGCTTGGAGTCATGATGTTTTGAATAAAAAAATCAGGATATTGACCTCTTTCCAAATTGACTAGAATGTTTCTTAGTTTGCCCCCTATCAAAATGCTAGAAATTTAAATCCATTAAAAATTCTGGTTGCCATTACAACAAAAATAATCCTAAAACATCACCATCTCAATTTGTATGAAACATCAGTTCACTGATCTCTTTCAAACTGGCCATAAATTTTGCAAACAAACAAAACCTCAAAAACGCCTTTCAAAATCAAAACGAGGATTTCCTGTTGGAGTCGGTGGGCGTGGCCAATGGAGTAAGTGGGCGGGACCGGCGATTGGCTAATTGACGAATTGCTTGCTCTACCCTTTGACCTTTGATATTGCAATTCGATTGAGATATGTTTAATGCGTTATATATTGTTAGGAGGCAAATCGTTGATTTGTACATGTAGCCTTACGTCGTAGCTACAGCTTGAATAAGCTATAGTTTCATAGCTCAAGTTGCTAAACTAATATAAATTCTTAACATAAGAGTAAAGTTGCAAGTTTAACTCAACAAAACTTATAAAAGGACATATTACTTAATTGTGGAAAATTTATTTAATGCCTGAAATGATATTTCGTTGTAGGTACGCACAACAAGAATTCAATTGAAGCCTAAAAGAAATTTGTATTAAAATGTTACACTCGAGGATAGATATTTTCAGGAATGTACTTTGTAACACACTTGATTTCAAAATTGGTGGATGGGGAACTTTCAGTGAATCGGCGTTTGTGAAAAGCATTACAGAAATTCTACTTTATCGTCTATGTTTAACCATTGCACTCTAGTAACCTTTAAGCAAATGACGATTTAAACACTTCAATCATCCCCAAATTGACCAATCTCGGCTGCCCATCGAGGTATCGATCCACCAATCAAATCATTCATTCAGCCCGGAAAACAGATTAGAGATCCGACTTTGACCGCCTTTTCACATTTGTGTGAAACATTTTTGAAAATTCAAGTATCCGTTTATATTTACTTAGTATAGAAGATTTGAAATTTTACAGATTCTCAAGAGTGAAAATTGAAAGTCCTTGCCATATGCACCACTTATTTCGTTTCATAGCATGTATAAGTTCTATTATATTGATTGTGATTTTTTAGAATAAATTGAAAACATATACGAAGTTTGGGCTTTTTTTCTGGAACATATTAGTAAAAGATACTACATAAAACTCCCCAACGGAAGTGACGTATCGCCTGTGTAAATAAAAAGGTCGATTGACCAATCAAATCACTCAATTAGACCGGACTTTATAATCATATCAATCATTTTGTTGGTTTGTCGACCTAAACGTCGTAACTAAGGTTTATTAAAGCAATAGTTACCACGTTGATATCGATAACCAAATATTTAACATTTTTGTTACATGTTACCGATCATAAATTTTGCAAAATAACACCGTAAAATAACGCCGTTTTATATCTTATCAAAATTTCCTACCGGAGGTCTGTCGGCGGGGCCCCCAGATATCCGTCAAATTTCATATTTGTCTATAGCTCAAAACTAAGTGAGCTCATTGCTGGAGGCAACTGTTATATACACGTGGTTCAATCAAAGCATCGGATAAGTTGTATTTACGATGTTTCGTCCGCATAATGACATTTTTGTTAACCCATTCCCACAGAGAAAAAATTTAGACTGGTCCAAATTGAAAGGAGCTGCAGACAACAATTTAAAGTTTATGAAATCTTAGATTTTTTCAGCTTTCGGGATAGAAAACTATGTGTAGAATAAAGAAATTGCTTGTAACAAGCAATTTCTTCATTTTACTCAATAGTTTTTCAACGTTTATTCCTGGAGGGGGGGGGGTCAAAAGCGTAAATGAGTGGGAATGGGTTAATTGATGGTTGTATCATATAATGTGTGTTCGTTCATTAATTGACCAATCGCTGGCTGACTCCTTCGTCCCACCCCTTGACAAAATTTAAAGCCAGTAGCATTCTACAAATAAGTTAAATGGTTGGTTGGCGACCCAAACGTCGAAAATACAGCTTAAATAAGCTGTAGTTACGACGTTTAAGTCGCCAAACCGTCAAAATTGATTCGCCAAAATGGCTGCTAATGATCGGAGTTCGAAATGAACTTCCAGTCTAAATGAATTATTCTATTGGTCGACTGATTATTTGATTGACAGCCGCGATTGGCCAATTATAGCCTTTCATGACATTAACAAAGAAAGTTGTCGAACTACGTGACCCATGTGAGAAATAAGAAAATACAGGTAAACTTTTGTTGTTGTTGTTTTTTCAATTGACCAATCGCGATGTCAATCAAGGAATAACCTGACCATTCAAATAATTTATTCAACCCGGGCCTGAGCTTTTCAACTCTTACATTGACCGCCATTTTTTTAACCTTTATTGTTGGTTTTGCGACTTGAACGTCGTAACTACAGCTGTAGTTACGACGTTTAGGTCGTCAACCAAACATTTTACATATTTCTTACATGCTAATGGCAATACATTTGGCAAAATAACGCTCATAAAATTCGAAGCGGAACTTCCGTTGGAGTCAATGGGCGGGACCCAAGGAGTCTGTGGGCGAGGCCAGCGATTGGTCAATTAACGCCCTGTATGAGTACTTCATAATGTATTTTGCAGATTTGAGAAGAAAAAGTTTCATAGTTCTGGGCAAGTTAGAAATATCGTTGCCTAGCGTGCTCTCCCAGTTTAATCTTGAAAGAGCGATCAAATATTCAGCAATTTTGGATTCAAAATCAGAAATATAGTTAGTATCATGGACTACAAGACTTTGGCTGTTCATGTAGTAACTATATGTCGCCGATGGGCTATCGAACTTCGTAGCTACAGCTTTAACAAGCCAGAACAGACTGTATTACCGCTCTTTGGCACCGAGTTCCTTTCCCGACTCGAATAAAATTGTTTACTGACAACATTATCCCAACATGCGTCCTTTGGTTCTCACCAACACGCTCTTCTCATCAAGCTTAAGGTTAGCCAAAATTGGGTGAGCCGCTGTAAGCTTTGATCAACCTATTACAACACAAACTCGCTTTTTTACACACCTTATGAAAAAAAGTTTTGAAAACCTTGTGGAAATAGAAGAAATTAATTGTTACAAGCGATTTCTTCTTTTTCCATAAGGTTTTCTGTTCTAGAAAATAAAGATTTTTTCAAATTCCATCAATTTTACATTGTCGTCTTCAACTTTTTTCAATTTGGACAAGACTAAAATGTAATTTTGTTGGAAAGGGTTTAATATTGAGATTGTATCGATAAAAGAAACTAATTTGAGACATTTTTTCGCAAACTATCGCGTGATATAACAGCCACAATGTGCGTGTCTATAATTTAATTGCTAGTTTCGTCTATCAAAAACGAGCCTTCTGATTGGCCGATAACTCCATGAACAAAACTTTGAGCACGCAACTACTTTGTATGCTTGCGCACAACATAGTTCCATAAATAATGTATCAAAATTTGTAAAATATTTGCATCATTTCGCTCGATGGCATTAAATCATAAAAAATGAAGAGATTTTGTTTGTTTGTTTGTTTTGCTTTCATGGTGGTATGAAAAGAAAAATCTAATCACACGTATGTATGAATACACAATTCCTCCATGAGTGGAAAAAAAATTCTATTTATCTTTTAAGTACTTTAAAGATAATGTTGCATCTAATGCAACCAACCGATGCAACCGATACAACCGATTCAAACAGCTTTCGTTATCAAATGGCAACCAAATTATCGGTAATGATTAAGGTAACAAACAAGTTTTGCATGTGACTTGTTTTATTTGTTTGTGTTATCCTATTTTGAAAGAGGAAGTGTATAAATCCACACGATACAGTAAGTGATCGAAGGCCAACTAAGATCATCCTTTGGTTATCTCCCTTTTCAAACATTTCAATTTCACGTAGTTTTGCAAAGATATTTTCCTTAAGTTTCTTTGAACAGCTAGGCTTCAAAGTTGACTGATCGCTTGTCATACTCAACGACTGTAGCTGGCCCCGCCCTCTGAACTCCGACAGGAAGTTTCACTTCCATATAAATAGAGGATAATCAACTGGTTATTCCAGATATGAAAAAATATTTCACGAAGACGCGTTGTTAGGCGTTGAAAAACGGGTGCGCAGCATGAGTTTTTTAACGCCTAACAACGCATCCGAGTGTAATATATTTTCATATCTGGAATAACCAGTTGATATTCCATTTATTATATACCTTATTATTTTACCTGTTATTAAAATATCGAAACCATTCTTTTTGGTAGACTCTTTGTAATGTCACAGGGTTGGAAAAAAGTAGTTTATAAGTTACGGCAGAGAGTGCAACTGAAAGGTGTTATCGTAACTCCAGTGACGATATCAAAATTTATTACACTGAGAAATCCAAAGATTTCACAGCAAGGTATATAATAATTCGGCTTTATGTCGAAAAAATTACTTCCAGTATACCAGAACGAAAAGTGAACTCGTTGGCTGGCGTCCTATTCGTCGTAATCTAAGCACGAATAAGCTGAGGTTTCCGGAGTTTTAGTCGACAAACCAACAAAAATGATTTCCGTAAATGTCGACCAATGGTAGAGCTCAAAGGTCATATCAGGTCTAAATGAATGATTTGATTGGTCGATTGATTCTTTTATTCACTGCCGAGATCCGTTAATTTACTTAAAACACCAAAAACTTCAGAACTCAAAATTTTGGTTTAAACCTGAAATGTTTTTCTCTATTTTTTGTGTGTTTTGTTGTTGTTGGTGGTGGGGTTTTTTGTCCAAAAAGTAAACTATGGTAAGATTTACAAACATACATTTTTTTTATCCAAAATTAAACTGATAAGATTTACAAACATACATTTAAATTTTGCTTTTAACGATATATCGCTTGTAACAATATAAATAAAAAAATCACCTTTATGCGATTGAAGAATATATTCAATCATTTTTTTTATCACATTGTTTATCAACCCTCTCTTTCTAAACATCTAAACATGGATAACTTTACTTTAGAAAGCAAATAATGTTGAAAAGGAAAATCGTTTAGAATAGTTATTGGATGGGTCGATAGATTCTCTGATTGGCAATCGATATCGGTCAATTTTTCCATGGGGAAAATAAATGAGGTGAACACAGCTTAACGAATGCAAACCTATCGGCGGATCGCTGATTCCTCCAACTTGCCAACGACGAGAAGAGTAAACGGCATTTGCATATCTATAACCAGTTACATGTCCACAAAAAAGGTATAGTAGTTGGTTGACGACTTCATAGTCGTAACTAAAGCTTAAATAAGAAAGTTTAAATGTTTAAATTTGGAGTCTTTTCCTCCCTCGATAGGCGATGATTTTTTTCTTTTTGTTTTGTCAGTCCGCCCCCTGAATATTACTCCTACGTGGTGGGTGGATTTCGAAATAATAAGGCACAATTCTTCTCTATCAAAAGTGGATGTACGAGATCAAAGTTCAGGGACAAATGTTAGAATCCTCCAGTTCATAATCCTCATATTCCCGGATGTCTTTCAAATTTATCTGAGCATTTTTGGATAGGTTCAAGTTCAAGGTAACTGGTAAATAAAAAATTAGCTTGCCTTGAGCATCACTCCAAATATTATCGGTGGATTTCAAAATGATCTGGGAAACGGATTCTCTAATATATGCAGAGATGCTTTTTGAAATACAGTTTTAGAAAGGTTAACGGCCAGAGTTCAAAGTCAAATGTCAAAAGCATAAATCGACGTTTATTGGTGGATTTCAAACTAAAACTGTACATTTGTTCTCCATCACGAGTATAAGCTAGACCAAGCAAACAATCGGTTTCCTTCTGGTTCAAGGTCAAAGGTCAAGGTCAAATGCTACTACTGTTATGAATTGAGCATATCGGGAATAAAACGACGGATTTCTTCTCTCTCAAGGTAACTGCAGCTTGAATCAATATGTAGTTGCGAGGTTTCGAAGACACTCGACGAAAAATTCCTCATTCATCGACGGCTTTTAAAATTATGTGGTTCATCTTGAGTGTGTGTGCCATTCCGTTCAATTATTGGAAAAGAAGAATGGTTACATCACAGGAAAATGTGGATTTTGGGATGGATCTTAGTCCAATTCACAGATCGTTTGACAATCAACGTATCAATTGACCAATCAAATCATTTATTAAGACCGGAAGTGAACTTTGTACTCCGATTTTTGGCCGACAATCTCACGAGTTGCATTAAAGTCAAACGGCTGGGAACACTAGCAGCATCTGTTGTGATTCAAAATTTCTGTCAAAAATTAATTTCAAAAAGCAATTGTTGCAAGGGACAAACAAAAGATATAGACAAAGATCAGACTGCAATTATGTGCTGATCTTTGTCTCTATCTCCTGCTAAAACAGGATTGGCAATACCTCCTACTAAAACACAATATGCAGGCTGATCTTTGTCTATATCTCCTGCTAAAACAGGATATGACATACCTCCTGCCAAAACCAATATGCAGGCTGATTTTTGTCTATATGTCCTGCCAAACAGAAGATTCTGTACCTACTGCAAAGACACGATGTGCAGCCTGATCTTTCTCTATACCTCCTGCCAAAACACGATATGTAGTCTGATCTTTGTCTATACCACCTGCCAAAACACGGTGTGTAGTCAGATCTTTGTCTTTATATTCTGCCAAAACACGATGTGTAGTCGATCTTTGTCTATATCTCCTGCCAAAACACGATGTGTAGTCGATCTTTGTCTATATCTCCTGCCAAAACTCGATGTGAAGTCGATCTTTGACTATACCCCCTGCCAAAACACGATGTGTAGTCGACCCTTGTCTATATCTTCTGCCAAAAAACGATTTGTAGTCTGATCTTTGTCTATACCTCCTGCCAAAACAGAAATATTCCGTGGCTAGCATGACAAGTGGTTATTTCGACATATGAAAATTAATGTTACAGTTTGAAGTTTTTTGGGAGTATTTGTTTTTTATGGTAAATGTTATTGACGGATCGCTAGGGACGTGTACTGACTCCCGACAAGGTAGTTTGTCTGAGATATCAAGGTTCGTTAGTTTGTCATTATTTCATTCAGTGAGATTAGGTTTTTCGGTTCATACCTTCATGAAAACAAAAAATATTCTCTTCATCTCTTAAATGTAAATGGTTATGCCACGTGCGTAGCAAAAAACCTTACTCCTAATGGTTTGTCAAAAAATCCTTTATAAATATTCAAATATTTTCTTGTTTCTTTTAAAATAGGCTGTGCCCAGCCCAGATTGTACATCAAAGACATTCTTTAACAACTTTTGTAGAGGTCGTCAGGTGATGCTTTACGCAAAATATCAAACCTCTTTGCCTTACTGTTGGCACAAAAAGATTTTTTTTTTTCGAAAAAGCTTTCTATATTTCTATGTTAACCCTTGTTATGCTAAATAAAATCATCTACAGAATAGTATTAAAATCAAAGGGCTAAAAACACTGGAAGCACTAGATTGAACAACTAGATAAACAACCCTGGCTTAAAGGGGAGAAGTAGTGGTTTAGACTAAGATGTAAATTTGTAAAATATTTGCAACTTTTTGTCTATACATCCTGAACAACAACAGCAACAACAAAAACATTTTTCAAATGAATTCGACTTTAAGTTAACCCCCCCCCCCCAACCTTTGTATTTGGACCAGTCTAAATTTTAAATAACGGGAAAGGGTTGATAAGAAAGCGAAACATCCTGTCAGCGGTCAGTGGGCGGGGCCCCAGCAATCCGTTATTTACATTACTATTTGTAAGATGATGTCAGTCTTTGTGGAGCCTATCGTGACGTCACAATGTGCATCTTTTGACTACAACTTCAAATACGGCTGCTCTTTGGCAGAGTAATTGCCTTGTCATTTATATATCGCTTGTCTTCGAACAAAAATTGCCATTACATTTATTACATCATGTATGTGATTCTTAATGAGTGAACTGTTAATACTGCTATCACGTAATTAAAGTACATACTGCTTTGAGCGAAAAACGCATGCCCAATGGCCATAGCAAACACTATTGTCAGCTGCCCAAGGTATTTTGATTACGTTACATCGTTCCATTCAAGTAGGAATGGAGTGATAACGGCGAGACTAACCGTTGGGCCGACGATGACCAAGTCCGTACTAGAACACGTTTATCGCAAAGAAATCAATATGTTTTCTAAAACAGAAAAGTAGTATTAACGTTATTCTGCCGCAACTTTATATTGTACTTATAAAATGTGTTCACCCTTTATTGTTTTAGGGATTGCTGACTATTTCAGATGAATAAAAGCTAAAATTAGTAATAAAGTGATTAAGCTCTTTTTTCGAACACCAGGAAGTACATATAATCAGTAGTTCAAATCATAATTGTTCGTTTTAACTACGCTTTACTTTGTATTACATAATAATCTCAGCGATAGCGTATATATTTGAATTCGATGATCGCATTTCTCAGTTATATTGTAAATTTTTGTATCATGGAAAATAAACCGACTATGGCTGATTTGTTAGCCTCGGATGAAACCGATACACTGAGGGACGATTCTTTATACTGTGATCCTTGTTTAGATGACGAACTCTGCGTCAAGGCAGCAGTATATTGTGTTGACGGTTGTCAGAATCTGTGTAAGGCATGTTTTGATGTACACCGTACACCATATCGGCAACACCAGCTGCTCGGAGGAGAAGATATACCAAAGGAGAAGTCGGATAAACACGAGGATAAATGTAAAAATATATGTGACAAACACGAGGACAAGATTGTTGAATTTTATTGTAGATACCATAGACAATTTGGATGCTCGGTTTGTGTAACAATCAAACATAAAGTTTGTGATGTTCAACACATTCCAGAATTATCAAAAGATCTTTTCGAAAGCGAAGAATTCAATGAAATTAAACTGTCCTTGAAATCTTCAATGGAAAGAGCAAAATTGAATAAAAACCAAGCTTTGAAAATCAACGCTATGATAGACGAGAACGCAGAAAAACTCATAGATAAAATCGGCAAAGTACGGAAAGAATTGAACGAATTCTGGGATGCAAAAGAAAAAGAAATGAAGGAAACCATCCAGAAAGTACGGAGTAAAGGCAAGGAACAGATGGACGTAATTTTCGAGTGCAGTGAAGCGGTAGAGAAAAAGCTAATAAATATTGAGGAGGAGATTGTTGATAAAGAAAAGAAGAATCAGAAGTGTCAACTATTTGTCGATTGTAAAGAACTTAAGTACAAGTTGAAAACTTTTCAAAGTGAGGTAGATCGGTTACAGAAAACAACTTGTTTTGAAGAAAAGATTTGTCAGCTTTCTCTCCCTTTCGAGACACTTATCAGAGACAAATCTATGCCAATTGCTTCATTGATAAGCTTTCACAAGCCCCAGCCAACAAAACCACACAAGGAACTCCCAAGCATTACAGAGATAAGTATATTACCACGTGGAAGAATGGCTGTGTTAGACAGTCTCAAAAGCTGTTTGCAGATTATAGACACCGAACAGGAAAGTGTTACGATGTTATTGTGCAAATGCAACACATGGGCCAAGGTATTTGATCTTGCTCCATCAATGAGGGGACTTACAAAAGTTTCGAACAATGAAATCGCCGTCCTTAAAAACGGAAAGGTGTGTATTTTTGAAGTACGCGACCACGAATTGAAAGAGAAAATAACAGTCAAAACTCGAAAAAATCTTGCTCGTCCATTAGTTTTCGTTGGAGGGGTGTTCGTTGCTCGATCGGGTGGATCGAATGAAATAATTTCATTTGATATGAACGGCATCAAGCTAAAGACATTAAATTGTTTTTCAGCACATGAAAGCGATTGTCTTGTACCCTTTGCATACGCTGCCAGTAGTGAAATATCGCGATCGTTTTTCATTTCTAGTTGGCCAGACAAAACTTTAACACGTTTTTCTGTGGGCCTCGAAGTTATAGCGAAATTCCAACCTAGCTGGAAATGGGACCCAAGGGGAGTGGTCGTGTCACGTGATGGGATCGTTTACGTTAGCGATTGGTACAATAGTAACATTGTCATGCTCACTGCTGATCTAAATGAGGTAGGCGTTATTCATGGCGAGACATTTGGGTTCAAGAGACCACTAGGCCTTGCATATTGTGACATAGAAAATAAACTTTATGTTGGAATGGGAGGCAATGCTCATGTAGGAGTTTTGAGTGTCTAACGTAGTCACAAGACAGCCATTGTAAAAGAACTTACACAATATAGCGAATTCTTCCATATTATTAATTAATCATCGTTGGGCGAACAGAATGTCGTAAATGCATCATTATTCCAGCCGTACCTACAACTTTTTGCTCATGCAACAACAATATGCCAAGACGGCATTATTATTGGCTAGCCTGAACTCAAAGTGGTCATGATGAGTTTTTGTGATCACACTTTGTCCTGCCTCCGTCGTGCGTCGTGTCTACAATTTTAAATGACATCTCCTCCCTATCACTGGGGCAAATTCAACCAAATTTGGTGGGAATGTTCCTTAGGTGGTTCCATATTAAAAGTGCTAAATGAATTTTAATCCATTGAAAACCATGGTTGCCATGGCAACAAAAGGGAAATAAAATGAAAAATAATAAAATAGAAATCCTCTCCTGAACCAGACGGCGTAGCGCATGGCGAGACCGCTGCAGTAGATATACCTGTCTCAAGGTTGCTTAAAGCATCAACATCGGATCTCCCGGGACGGAGCCCCAAATGGGGGGGGGATATACAGAAGTAGAGAAGGAAATTTAAAACGACTATTTTTTCAAAAACTATTGGGTCAATTTCAGCTTGACTTTGGGGGGGGGGGGGTATTAACTTAATCCTTAGATGGCCCCCCCCCTTTAAAATTAGGTAAAAGAGCTGAAATCAATATAAAACATTAGTTACCATGACATTAAATGGCTTAACCAATCTGCATGAAAAATCAGAATTTGATCTGTTACTCCAAGGTCCCCAGCGTCGGAGTCCCAGGTAAGGGAGTATTTAGAAATAATGGAGTTTTAAAGCAACAACAAATCCTCCTTAACCACCTGCAGATTTCAACATAAAATGGCAGGAATGTTCTTTATGTTGAACCTTTTAAAATGCTGAAATATTTAGAATCCATCAAAAACTCTTTTGTCACGACAGTAAAAATGAATTTTAAAAGTAATTTTTAAAGTTCATCCTCTCCTGAACAAGAAGACATAAGGCCTTGGTATTTTGTATGAAACATCGGTACAATAATTCAATTCTTAGAAAAAAAAATCATACCTCCACGAACAAAATTTTGAGCACGCAGCTATCTTGTATACTTTCGCACAAAATATTCTCATACAAAAAGTATCAATTTTTTTTAAATATTTAGCTTTTTCGCTCGATACTATTAAATTATAAGAAATGAAGAGAATATTTTTTGTTTTCATGGAGGTATGAACCAAAAATCTAATCAAAGTTCTCGGAATTTAATATAATATATTCGCTTCATCTCTTAATTGAACTCTTTTAAAACTGCTAAAGTCATCTCTCTCTAGTGGGGGAGAGCCTATAAGAAATAAAAACTGAATCTTAAAATAACAACTCCTCTGAAATTACAGGTTCAATCTCAACAAATTTTGCAGTAACCTGCTAAAATAATTGAAAATCTATTGAAAACTCCTAGTTTTCATGACAACAAATAGAAAGTTTAAAGAAATCTTTAATAATCCTCTCTTCCTGACCTTGAAAACTTATGGTCTTACACTAGTTTTGATCCAATCAGGGTAAATCAAGCGCAAGAGATTGGCATTTGTTATGATATATATTAATAACAGTTGCTTCTTTAACTCCTACAGATTTTATAAACTATTATGCACCGAACACAAAACCCATTCCAACTAATAAAACATACAATAATTAACAAATCGAGACTGTCAGTCAAATAACCGGTCGACTAATGAAATCAATCATTTAGACCAGAGAGGAGCTCCAACACTGGCCGCCATTTTGTTAACCTTTTCGTTGGTTTTGAGACTTAAACGTCGTAACTACAGCTTGTTCAAGCTGAGTTTACGATGTATAGGTCGCCAACCAACTATTTCATTTACTTGCTATGAAATTTGCAAAATAACGCCGTTTTAACCGAAGCCCGACTTCCTTGTGAATTCAAAGGGCGGAACAAACGGAGTAAGTGGGCGGGGCCAGCGATTGGTAAATTGACGAATTACTAGCTCTACCAACTGACCTCCGACATTCGACTGAAATATCAAACGATAGTTAATGTGTTATGTTTATTATGATGCAAATCTTTGGTTTGTGACCTGGCGGCGTAGCTACAGCCTGAACAAGCTGTAGGTACACCGTTTTAGTTGCCAATCTATAACACAACTCCTCAACATGCTAGTAAGGCTGCGTGTTTAAGTCGAGCTTTTACGCTCCAAAAGCTTATGAAAGGACACATTACTTAGTTATAGAAAGCTTGTTAGATGTCGTGCTTGAAACGATCTTCCGTTGAAGGTTCGTTCAATTATAACTCATGTTGCAGCTTAAAAGAAAAATTCATTAAAATGATAACCCGAGGAATCATATTTTCAGGCTTGTGCATTGTACTAGTCCTTATTTCATTAGGAATTTTCAGTGAATCGGCATTTGTGAAAAGTATAACAGATTTTCTCTTCTTTATCGTATATGTTTAAAACTTGTACACTCATGACGATTAAAACAATTCAATCCACCCCAAATTAATTTAATTGTTAGTTTCGTCTATCAAAAACGAGCGATCTGATTGGTCGAAAAAATTAATTCATACCTCCATGAACAAAATTTTGTGCACGAAGCCATTTTACATGCTTCCGCACAAAATAGTTTCATACAACAAGGTATCAAAATTTGTTAAGCTGTTGCATTTTTCGCTCGATGCTATTAAAAATTATAAGAAATGAAGAGAATATTTTTGTTTTCATGGAGGTATTAACCGAAAAACCTAATCACACAATGTATGAATCCGCTTCGCGTATTCATACATTGTGTGATTAGGTTTTTCGGTTCATACCTCAATGAAAACAAAAAACATTCTCTTCATCTCTTAATTGACCAATCGCGATTTTCCATCAAGGAACCAATCGACCAATCAAATAATTCATTCCCCGCATTCGGATTTGAACTCTAATAACATTGGCCGCCATTTGTTTCAAACGATTTTGTTGGTTTGGCGACCTAAACGTCGTAGATACAGCAAACCGACTACATGTACATGTATTTCATTTCCTTGCTAAATGCAACTGACCGTTTAAAATCGAAGCGGGACATCCTGTCGGAGTCAATGGGCGGGCCGAACGATGAAAGAGGGCGGGCCGGCGATTGGTCAATTGTAAAGATCCTCCACAAGTTGCAATTTTGTTTTTTGTTTTTTTGGTTGGTTGGTTGAATGGGCTTTTAACAGTCATATAGCGGCGGCTGGAGCACCTAACAATGGATTCCTGGTATTTCTAACACCAGTACTACCACTACATCATTTCCTAAACTCCAGCTGCTATCCCACTTAGGTTTAAGATTATCCACCAATTGGTGAGAGACAAATGTTGGAAAGAATATGTGCCGCCGCCGGGGATCGAACCCATGATAAACATGATTGAAGATTAGCAGTCTGTCGCGCTACCGACTGCGCTATGATGTTTGTTATTTTTGAAAGGACGATTTAGTGAGTGTCTTCTTCCCTTTCGTGTTCATGTCATTTTGCTAGATAAAATTTCATGTCGACTTACCCTTTATTTATTCCTTTAACTTGAACATTCAAGCGTCCGTTTATATGTTTTGCCTAGTGTAGAAGGCATTCGAAATTTCACCGATGTTAAAGATTGAGAATTGGAAGTCCCTTCAATATTTACCAATTATTTTTCATATCAAAGCATGTATACATTTTATTTTATTGATAGTGATTGTGATATCTAAAAATGAGATTGAAAACACATTAGAAGTGTTGGCTTTAGCATTCAATTTATAACAACTAAATACTACATAACGTCGTAGCTACAGCTTGATTCAAGCTGTAGTTACGACGTTTTAGAACGACAACGACGATAAATTCCCAAACACAATCGACGTATCGCCGTTGTCAATAAAGAATTGAATTATTCATTTTGACCGGACGTGAACAATTGTTTTACTATTTTGTGTTGCTTTGGCAAGTCAAACGTCCTACTTAAAGTGTGTTTTTTCAAGTAGTAGTTACTGCGTTTATTTCGCCAATCAAAACCTTTACATTTTTGTTACATGTTACTTATCATAGATTTTGAAAAATAAAGCCGTTTTATACCCAAGTCTAACTTCCTGTTGGATGTCAGAGGACGGTTCATAGCGATCCGTCAAATCTCATATTGGTCTTCAACTCCGAAATTAAGTGTTATCTGTCGGAGGTCAGAGGGTGGGTCCCAGCGATCCGTCAAATTTCATATTGTACTTCGGCTCCAAATGTATGCATACTCATTGCTGGAGGTAACCGTGATATCGACGTTGTTCGATCAAAACATCGGATAAATTGTATTTACGATGTTGCGTGCGCTTAATGACCTTTTTCAGCTAGCAAAGCGTCAGCTTTGAAAGCTTAAGTTAACAGACAAAAGTTTGGGGTCATCTCGAAGTTCCACGAGTGCAAACTGCTACTGTAGGCTTAACCACTAATCCATTGAATACGTAGGCCATTAAAAGTAGTTCTTACATATTTCAAGATTATTGCAAACTCTATTCAAATTGTAGAGTACTCTTTCAAAAGCATACTATTTAACCGATACCTACTCTATTCCGCTTTTACTCAATGAGAAAAGCTTTTGAAATCATTGTGGACAATGAAGAAATTGCTTGTTACAAGCAATTTCTTCATTGCCCACAATGTTTTCTACTCAACAAGGGAAAGCTTTTCTAAATTCAACCAATTTAAAATTGTCGTCTGCAACTTCTTTTATTTTGAACCAGTCTAAGATTTTGTCATAATGTAATGGGTTAACTCCTTGGTTATTCCAACCTCGTTTATTTATCATAATAAGCTTACAATTGCATCAGTACTTTGATTTTTGTTATTGATTGTTGTATCACCTATTGTGTGATAGTTCATGAATTATGGCCTTTCGTGAAATTTACAAAGAAAGTTGTCAATTACGTAAATATTTTAACTAGCAAAGCGTCAGCTTTGATAGCTTAAGATAACAGACACTTTCTTTTTTAGGAATTCTCAGAGTTCAGCACGTACAAACTGCCACTGGAGGCTTAACCACTAAATCCATCGAATACCGCCGTCTTTAAAAAGTAGTTCTTATGTATTTCAGGAATAATGCAAATGTAACATAATGCATGATTCGAGCCTATTGTGGAAGCTCAGATATTTCTTTCATGAAGAAATTAGTAGAGTGGCCACGGTCCGAATCCATGAAATCAATACTAAATATTATGTTGATGGGTCGAAGACAAACACGCCCATCTGCTGTCCATACTTGCTTGAATTAACATTTTTGAGAGGAAGATGCGAAACAAGATATTTGATTTGTTGATATAGTAATTTGGTCCCATATAAATAGGGAAGCAAATGCGCAAGACAGGGGGGAGAGCCGGGAGTTTGAAATGGGATAGATCACGTATATGACTGTTGGAGCTTATGCTCCCAGAGTAGTTTAGAAGAAATAAATATTGTATGATAGAAACAGAAGTTTGGAGTTATTGTTAATTTATCCACTATACGATCACTGAGAAGAAACATGGTAGAAACAGGAGAAAAGGCCGAGATTATATTACATGTTTAATTTGGTGCAGAGTGACCAGGATCGACTAACAGTCGTGTTACGGCCTGGGAATAATACGTTTTTACGTACTTCAACGCTATCATAAAACACACCAAAAGACATTTGTGAAAAAATAGAACGTCCACATTTAATCGTTATTTTGGGAAGCACTTGGACAGTTAAATCGAGGAAAATATTGCTATAATTTCGACGTCATTCTGATACATTTGGAGACATGTGGTGTTTCGAGCGGACCGATTAAGAGCGACGGGCCTTGGTGAAGAAAAGTCGACAGTTACAACCGATAAAGGAAAAGACAATTTCACGATATTTAATTTTACCGTGAGTATTTTGTTAATATTTGAACATGACTTCTAGTCAAAACCAGCCAGATTTAGGGGCCATTATCCAAAACTTTTCTGAGCAACTCGGGGGTTTAAAAGATGCATTTCAGGCTCAGGGTGTATCTCAAATTGTTCCAACATTTAAGGGAGATTCACAAGAATTTCAAAATTGGATTAAAGCCATAGATAGGTACGCTTTATTGGCTCGAATTCCGGAAGACCAAAAATGTTTGATTGCTTTACAAACTTCATCCGGTATAGTAGCCGACTTTTTACAAAGGTATTTGCAATCGCGTCCTATATGCAAATGGGAAAATTTAAAATTAGAATTAAGTTCTAGGTTCGCTTTCGTGACGGACCCAGTGCATGGGCTTACCCTCCTATCTAGAGTTAGACAGAGTCATAAGGAAAAGGTGCAAGTATTCGCTGAACGTTTGTTGAATCTTGCCACGCAAGCGTTTGGGGAGCAAGGAGGTCCGGTTATGGAGCAACAATTGGTCGGATATTTCATCGATGGAATAAAAGAAAATGCAGTTAAAATGCGGGTCATGCGTGAAAATCCAACATCTTTTCAGGATGCTGTGAAAGTAGCAACTTTTGAACAAAATTTATTAAATAGATTTCAATTGCGAGTACAAAATGCACAAAATACGCGTGAGGAAGAGCCGATGGAAGTCGCTCTTTCCAGGCCAAAACAATGTTTTAAGTATCATCGTTATGGACACATTAAGAGAGATTGTCGTTTTGACAACGATGGTAAATCAAAGACAAAAAACTAGTCAAGTCTGTGCGTTCTGAAGCCGCCGTACGGACGAAAAATAGAGTACAAAAATATAAAATCAATCTTTCAGGAAATCCAAATTCTATTTTAGTAAATTTAGGAAAACAAAAATATCGCGCATTAGTAGATACCGGCGCAGAATTATCTTTAATGCACAGAAGAGTTTATCAGAGTTTTAAAAATAAACCGAAATTATTCAAGAAGGCTATTTGTTTACAATCCGTAAATGGTCAATCTCTAAGTATTGATGGCTGCGTGAAGATTTCATTTAAAGTCAATGATTTAACGCTGACGCATACATTTGTAGTCGTAAAAAATGTGAACAGAAATGTAATTTTAGGTCATGATTGGTTAAAAGAAAATGGCGTCAGGATTTACTTTGATTTAGGAATGCTACGTATTGATAAGACTTATGTTAAAATGCAAGAGGATGTGCATGTGTCATCTTTTGTACGTCTCAAAGAAAAATTAATAATTAAACCCTCTACTTGTTGCGTCGTTGATTGTCGCTTACAAAGAAATCTTGGGATCGAGAAAAATGTACTTTGTGAAATACAAGGTATGGAAAAAACGTTTCTTTACAATGAGCCGGGCATTTCTCTCGTGAATTCGGTAAACACGTGCAAAGGTAAAAAGTTAGAAATAATGTTTACAAACAGTACCGGAAAATCAGTCAAGCTAAAACGGGGCAGCGTGGTAGCCTTAGCTACACGGGTTAGTGAGCAAAATTGTGTCTCTTTAACGAAAGAGATTGCAGCTAATCAGGAAACTAAGTCGGACATGGATCTGTCTGATTTACGCTGTTCGGAAAGTTATCGGAAAAAAATGTCGCAATTAATCATTGAGAATAGAGATTTATTCGCGACTAGTTTTCGAGATTTGACTGGAACCGATACCGTTCAAATGACTATCGATACTGGAGATCATCCGCCTATTAAATGTGTGCCATATAGGGCACCCTTAACCGACAGAAAAAGAATCGAGGATGCTGTACGAGAAATGCTGGATGCTAAATTGATAGAAAAATCCAGAACAAGTTGGTGTTTTCCCGTACTTATTCTTATCAAACCGGATAAGACTACGAGATTTTGTGTTGACTTTAGGAAATTGAATAAGATAACTAAGAAAATGACGTATCCGTTACCCTCAATTGATGATATATTGTCGCGTTTGAGTGAAGGGAAAATATTTTCAAGTTTAGACTTATTTTCAGGGTATTACAATGTAAAATTGGATCCTAAAACTAAGGAAAAGGCAACATTTACTACTCATCTCGGAAATTACACCTTTAACGCTCTTTGTTTTGGTTTAGTTAATGCCCCTTCTTTGTTTCAAGAGCTGATGGACACCGTTTTGGAAGGGTTACCTTTTGCATTTCCATATATAGACGACAAAGCCATAGTTTCTGAAACGCCCGAACAACATTTCGATCATATAAAACAAGTATTTGACAGGTTACGTCAACATAAACTAAAAATGAAATTGAAGAAGTGTAATATCTTTAGGGACGAAATGCGTTATTTAGGATTCATAGTAAGTAAAAATGGAATAGCGCCAGATCAGGAAAAGGTTAAGGCCATTAAAGATATTGACTCACCAAAAACCGTAAGACAGGTCAGATCGTTCCTAGGTTGTATTGGGTTTTATAGGAGGTTCGTACCTAACTTTTCTCAAATTGCAGAACCACTTATTGCTCTTACGCGCAAGTTCAAAAAGTTTCAATGGGGAGAAAAAGAACAAGAGGCATTTGAATATTTAAAGAAAAGTTTAGAAACTATCCCTTTACTCGCTTACCCAGATGTAAACAAACCATATAATCTGTATGTCGATGCAAGTTTCGGCGCAGTAGCTGCTGCACTGACACAGCCTATGTCGGAGGATGATGAGCCGTATCCAATAAAAGGTTTTAATAATGAAAAGCCGATATATTTCTTGTCTCAGAAATTAAGTCCTACTCAACAAAGATATTCAGTTATTGAAAAAGAAGCGTGGGCTATTGTCTTCGCTCTTCACAAATTGCATCACTATTTACACAATAGTAAATTCACGATCTACTCTGACCACGCGCCGTTACAATACTTGTTGAAAGGTGATATTAGAAATAGAAGGATACAACAATGGACGTTGAATATTCTCGGGTATGACACAGAAATAAAACATTTAAAAGGAAAGGAAAATTTTGTTTCTGATTTTCTCACTAGAACTCCCACAAAGAGTGATAATGAAACATCACAAGAAAACGAGAAAACCGAAGACAAATTTCAGGAAGATGATATTTTCATTAATGATCTCTATCCAGAGATAAATGTCATAGATTCTACCAATTTCGATCCAAAGCAATTTGCGAAAGTTAAGATTCCGAATGTAGATTTACTAGAGGAACCTTTACCTACGTTTGAGGACTATGACATGGTCGCTGAACAAAAGAAAGATAAAGAAATTTTAGAAATTAAAACTCATTTGGAACAGAATACGGGAACTAAAACCATACAAAATAACTACATTTGTTTAGACGATATTTTGTATTATCTGTCAAGTGCCGACTCCGATCCGACATTGAGACTTTATATACCAGAACATTTACGAAAATACGTTCTATTACAATACCATGATTCAAACGGTCATATCGGGGTAGACAAATGTTTTTATACCATCAAACCCATGTATTTCTGGCCAAATTTATTCAAAGACATAAATGAGCATATACACGGATGCGTTCCATGCCAAGCTCGAAATTTAAGACCGATCAAGGCTCCTTTGCAAACAACTAGTTTAAGTGCTTATCCGTTTGCACGAATGGCACTGGACGTATCGGGGCCCTACCCAGAAACACTCTCAGGAAATAAATACTTGGTTACATTTATTTGTATGTGTTCGGGTTATGTAGAATGTTTCCCGTCGCATGACAAATCCGCACAAACAATAGCTCATTTTCTCGTGGAACAAATAATTCCGAGGTACGGTTGTTGCCTAGAATTAGTTCATGATAATGGAATGGAAAATGTCGCAAAACAAGTTCAAGATATTCTCCAATATTATAAGATTCATAGTGTCAGAACATCATTCTATAACCCGAAAGCAAACGGGTTAGTTGAAAAATCGCATAGTTCATTACTCTCAGTTATAGGAAAGCTCATGAATGAAAATGAATCGTGGGAATTATTGATTCCGGCTGCCCTTCAGTCTGTTAGATTTTCGGTAAATTTGTCAACTCAAATGTCGCCTCATTTTCTCGTATATCACGTTGATCCCGTATTCCCTATAGACAAAATTCTTCAACCGAGACGAAAGTACCAAGGTGAAAACAAACTGGAACAATTATTGCAACTACAACATCAAGCTTTTACAATTGTGCATCGAAATTTACAAAAAGCAAGAGCGAGACAAAAAAGGTATGCAGATAAAAATGCCGTTTCGGAAGACTTGCAAGTAGGCTCGCCAGTCTACTATCGAAATTTTAGACGGACTTCTAAATTTTCACCGCGATTTCTTCCCTATTATAGAATTATAGAACAAAAAGGGCCCGTTTCTTTCGTAATTCGAAATCAATTAGACGGGACTGTAACAAAGGCCACGGCAGATCAGTTAAGGTTAGCTCATTTGGATTGGGGCGAACTTAAGGAAGCAAAATTATATAATCCAACGGGGCGTCCGATACGAAAAACGCAGCTGGCGATGCCAGAAGAAAGTGAAAATTCTAGCTCGGAATCTGAATCAGAATCAAGGGGTAACGATACCTACGATATAGCGCGGAACAGACAAAATAACCAATATCGACTCATAGGAGACCAATATCGCCGGATTAGAAAATGGCCGAAGCTATTTGGAGACAATAGAGGAAAGATTTTGCAATAGAGAGCCAGGACAAAAAAATTCTTTCAATTATGTTTATTTCCCATAAATCACTCGCCTCGGTAATCAAATGCGCGTCCAAAATTCGATGAATAACAACAAGTTTGCAAAATTACTTTTCGGTCGAGCCAAGTAATCAAACAACGAGGATACTTTAATCTGTAACGGACAATGAGTTTTGCCGGACAATCCAGCAAATGAATACATGCATCATGAGAACTCATCATGAATGAACCCTTCTCCAAATAATTTTGTCCCCGAAATAAAACACAAAAAATTGAAATAAAAAAGATGGCTGGTTCTTGACTTAAACGATGTTCAAAAGTTAGCAAAGTACAAGTATGAGGTCGGGATATACTCAAATGTATAGATGTCATAGAAATGACTCGTCTATAGGCAAGGACATTATGCCTAGTCCCGACTAAGAATAAAATTGGCTGTTGCCTCAACGGCAGAGTAGTGTAGTGACTATAGAAAACGTTGTAATATTACTGTTATCATGGGTGTTAAATAGTATTCGTTTATAGAGTTGTTTCATAAAGTTAATGATACTTGGACTCTATTGGGCTAACCCAGACAACACGATTTCAAAACGATAGTTAGCTGATATGTTTTGATAGTTAATTATATGTACTTGTATACATGTATGTTATTTCTGAAGGGATCTTGCACAAGGGATTTAAAGTCGCTTTCTTACCTAAGATATATATTTAACAATGATATATCTCAAAAGACAGGGGCGTATGTAACATAATGCATGATTCGAGCCTATTGTGGAAGCTCAGATATTTCTTTCATGAAGAAATTAGTAGAGTGGCCACGGTCCGAATCCATGAAATCAATACTAAATATTATGTTGATGGGTCGAAGACAAACACGCCCATCTGCTGTCCATACTTGCTTGAATTAACATTTTTGAGAGGAAGATGCGAAACAAGATATTTGATTTGTTGATATAGTAATTTGGTCCCATATAAATAGGGAAGCAAATGCGCAAGACAGGGGGGAGAGCCGGGAGTTTGAAATGGGATAGATCACGTATATGACTGTTGGAGCTTATGCTCCCAGAGTAGTTTAGAAGAAATAAATATTGTATGATAGAAACAGAAGTTTGGAGTTATTGTTTATTTATCCACTATACGATCACTGAGAAGAAACATGGTAGAAACAGGAGAAAAGGCCGAGATTATATTACACAAACTCTGCCCGCAGGCTCATCTCCTAAATATTTGTATTTCACTTGAGCATATCGTGTTCAAAATGAGTCTGATCATAATCTTCATCATGCGCGTTGCTCCACACCGCTTCGCGGATTCACACATAAGTGTGGTTAGGTTTTTCGTTTCATACCTCCATGAAAAAAATCCTTTTTTCTCTTAAATATTTTAAAAGATAACGCTACACATAATGCGATCAACCGTTGTAAACAACTTGCTTTATCAAATGGTAACCATATTATCAGTCATGGTAATGATGATAAACAAATTTTGTATGTGAATTGTTTTATATGTTTGTATTATCCTATCTGAAAAGAGGAAGTGTATAAATCCACAAGATACAGTAAGAGATCAAAGGCCAACTAAGATCATTCCTCGGTTATCTCCCTTTTCAAACATTTCAATTCCAAGTAGTTTAACACGGATATTCTATCAACAACCAGGTTTTAAAATTGACTGATCGCTCGTCATACCCAACGACTCCTCTGTCCCGTCTACTGAACTTCAACAGGAAGTTCGATTTAAAACGGCTTTATTTCGAAAAAAAAAATACTCCCGGTATACTAGAGTCGCCGCCGTCATAGCGCAGTTGGTAGCGCGTCGGACTGTCAATCTAGAGGTCCCGGGTTCGATCCCCGACGGCGGCACTCATCCTTTCCCACTATTAAAGGATGTAATGGTAGTACTGGTGTGAGAAATACCAGGATACCATTGTTAGGTGCTCCAGCCGCCGAGATATAACTGAAAGATTGTTGAAAGCGGCGTAAAACCCCATTCAAAAAAAAAAACAAAAAAAAAACAGTATACTAGAAGGAAAAAGTGAAATCGTTGGCTGGCGACCTATACATCGTAGCCTAAGTACGAATAAGCTGAGGTTGCGGCGTTTTAGTCGACAAACCAACAAAAATGATTCACGTAAATGTTGACCAATGGTAGAGTTCAAAGCTCACATCAGGTCTAAATGAATGATTTGATTGGTCGATTGATTCTTTGATTGACAGCCGAGATCCACCAATTTATTTCAAACACCGTAGACTTCAGACGTCAAAATTTTGGTTCAATTCTGAAATGTATTTCTCTGTTATTAATATAATCTTTTCTTTTTTTTTAAAAAAAAAGTAAACATTGGTAAAATTTACAAACATACATTTATATTCAAAATTAACTTCGCAATCAACGATATATCGCTTAACCCATTCCAACTGAAGCCCTCCTTTTTGCGCCCCACAAGAACAAAGCTTTGGAAAACATTGTGGACAATGAAGAAATTGCTTATAACAAGAAATTTCTTCATTATCCACAATGTTTTCTATCCCAAAAGACGAAAAAAACAAAAATTCCATCAACTTGAAATTGTCGTCTGCAGCTTCTTTCAATTTGGACCAGTCTAAAATTTTGCTGTGTTGGAATTGGTTATAACAATATGAATAAAAAGTCACCTCTATGCCACCGTAGAATGAATTTATTTATTTATCTTTTATCATATTGTTTATCAACCCTCTCTTTCCAAACAACGGCACGATAATGGATAATTTTACACTAGAAAGCAAATAATGTGGAAAACGTGAAATTGTCTAGAATGGTTATTTGATTGGTCGATATATTCTTTGATTGGTAATCGCGATCGGTCAAATTTTCCATGGAAAAAAATAAAAGTGGTGAACACAGCCAAGCTAATGCGATGCTTTGGAACTATGAAGGGAGATAATTATATAAATGTAGACCGGTCTATGTGGAACACTTTACCCCCCTTCGTCACTCGATACGCTAAACGTACGACAAGAACAACGATTAAAACTAACGTACGCCAATTGGAGGATCGCTGGTTCCTCCAACTTGCCAAAGACGGTAAGATTAAATGGCATTATGTTGCAGATTGATGACCAGTTACATGTTCACAAAAAGGGTATAGTAGTTGGCTGACGACTTAAAATTCGTAGCTACAGCTTTAATAAGAGTTTTGAAATGTTTAAACAGGAAGTCTTTTTTGTACTACTTCCATCCCTTCGATTGGCAATCATTTTTTTTTGTTTGATTCGTTGTTGTTGTTGTTTGTTATTTTTTATACGTTGTTGTCCATTACTGTCCGCCCCCTAAGTATTACTCCTACGTGGTGGGTGGATTTCGAAATAATAAGGCACAATTCGCCTATATCAAAAATGGATTTACTATTTGATACAAATAGCTTGGGTTAGCCACATGTGCGAGATCAAAGTTCAAGGACAAATATTACAATCCTCCAGTTCATAACCTTCATATTCCCGAATGCGTTTCAAATTTATCTGAACATTTTTGGATAGGTTCAAGTTCAAGGTCACTGATAAATTAAAAATTAGCTTTCCCTGAGCATCACTCCAAATATTATCGGTGGAGTTTAAAATGATCTGTAATACGGATTCTATAGTGTAAGAAGGGGTGCTATTTGAAATAGAATTTTAGAAAGGTTAACGGTCAGAGTTCAAGGTCAAATGTCAAGAGAATAACTCCACGTTTATTGATGGATTTTAAAATAATACTGCACATTTGTTCTTCATCATGAGTATGAGCTAGGCCAAACAAACAATTTGTTTCCTTCTGATCAAAGGTCAAGGTCAAATGCTACTACTGTTATGTCCAATTCATAGATCGCGATGTCAATCAACGAATCAATTGGCCAATCAAATCATTTATTTAGACCGAAATTGATTTTTTACTCCGGGTTTTTGCCGAAGATCTCCAGAACTGCATTAAAGACAAACGGATTAGGGCACTTACAGTATCTGTTGTGATTCAAGATTTCTGTCAAAATTAATTTCAAAAAGCGTTCTTGCAAGGGATAAGCAAGAGATATAGACTAAGATCAGACTGCACCTATGTGCAGTCTGATCTTTGTCTATATCGCCTGCAAAAAAGGGATATGCTATGCCTCCTGCTAAAATAGGATATGCAGGCTGATCATTGTCTATACGTCCTGCTAAAGCAGGGTTTGCTTTACCTCCTGCTAAAACAGGGCGTGCAGGCTGATCTTTGTATATACCTCCTGCTAAAACAGTGTTTGCTATACCTCCTACTAAAATATGATGTGAAGGCTGATCTTTGTCTATACCTCCTGCCAAAACAGGATATGCAGGCTGATCTTTGTCTCTATCTCCTGCAAAAACAGGATATGGTATTCTTCCTGCCAAAATTTGTGCATACCTCCTGCCAAATCACGATGTGTAGTCTGAGCTTTTTCTGTATCTTCTGCCAAAACACACTGTGTAGTCTGAGATTTGTCTATAACTCCTGCCCAAACAGGATTGGTCAGGAGAGGGATTATAAACCATCACCGGAAAGCAAATTTTTAGACTTTTCCTAACTGAAAGGAGTTGCAGACGAAAAATAAAATTTATGGTTTTTAATATCTTTTTCAACCTTTTTGAAGAAATTGCTTGTTGAAATCAATTACCTCATTTTACACAGTGTTTTCCAAATTGTTTTTCTTGGGGGACGTCAAAAAGCGTAATTGTGTTGGAATCGGTGAAATGTAAAGAAATACAAGAGTATTTTATCATGTAACGAACTCTGATATTCTGTGGATGTTATAACTCTGCCAATGCGAAGTAGGTATAGCTTGCCGCAAAAGTTTAACTGTTGTTGATTTAACCCTTTTCATGCTGAACCCGGAATATTCCTGCTGTGGCAGGAGGCATAGGCAAAAATCAGCCTGCACATACGTGCAGTCTGATCCTACCCTACACCACCTGCTTGTCCTTTTGAAGCCAGGATTAATCATAAAATCAATTCACAATCTAAAATCGATAATGACAACCAGACCGACAGTGCCACCAGCCCTTTGATTTTAATGCATTTTTGAACAAAGATTTTATTCAGCATGACGAGGGTTAAGTTAGTGTGTTTTGAAAACGTTTTGAATAAATGATATTTGATTCAATATAACAATGGCTTTAAATCTATTGTAGGAAGTAAAATCTTCATTTTTGTCAGCAATTTCTGGATATTAATTTAAAAAGATTCCCGAAAGCTGAAAAGGATATAATGTATAAATGAAATGTACCAGGACTGTATTCTAGCAAAAGAACTATTATTCCCACAGTTTGACGCCTCGAAGGAAAATATGGAAACTATTGTTAAAAAAGAAGAAATTGCTTTAAACAAGAACTCCTTTCTTAAAATGTTTTCAATCCCTTTAACCCATTCCCACAAAACAGAATCTTAGACTGGTCCAAAATGAAAGAAGCTGCAGACGACATATTCAAGTTGACGAAATTTCAATTCTTTTCGTCTTTTTGGACAGAGAACATTGTAGATAGTGAAGAAATTGCTTGACACAAGCAATTTCTTCATTTTCCACAATGTTTTCCAAAGCTTTTATCTTGAGGGGATTAAAAAAGATGGCTTGGGTGGGAATGGGTTAAGGCAATAAACGTTCAATTAAACACACTTTGAATTGTCGTCTGCAATCTGTTTGACTTTGGACCAGTCTTATATTGTTCACGTTCGTTCTGCTGTATTTCATGTATCATTAACCCTTTCCTGTTTTCCAAAATTTTAGACCTGTCCAATTTCAAAGGTTCGGGTTGCTTTAATTTGAAGAATAACCATTCAGTAGGGTAGAAAATATTGTGGAAAAAGAAGAAATTGCTTGTTACAAGCTATTTCTTCTTTTCCTACAATGTTTTCTAATTTAATAAAAGTATTACGTCACAGGGACGTAAAACCAGTGATTGTACAGGAAAGGATTAAATAGAAATGATTTCTGCCAATGCGAAATAAGGATAGTTCGCTGTAACAGTTCAAATGATGTGATGATGAAATTTGTATCGATGTCTTTTGGAAGTGTCTTTTTTCCGGGGGTAGGGCGGGGGCTGTTTCCCGTCGTGCATCTCTGGACTATTATTTTTCAAGTATAACGCCTGAGAGCTGAAATATTCATAAAATCGTATTGAATGTTCAAGAACTGCAATTTAACCAATAACCTTTCATTCCCGTATTCTTGACCTACCAAGGGAAAAGGATTAAGTTGAAAACACTGTTAGAAAAGAAGGATTTGTTTGTCAAGCAATTTATTCTTTTCTCACTATGTTTTCCGCTGTATAAGACAATCAATAATTTCAATTCAAACACACCTTGAATAATTGTCATCTCCAGTCCGTTTAAATTTCGGCCCAGTCTAAGATTTTGTCGTCTGGTTATTGGTTAAAGTGTAAAGAATTACAGCCGTGCACTTCTTCAACAAATGAAAACTGTGCGCGATCGTTTTACTGTGCTGTTAACGCGAAGTGAGGATAGCCGAGTGCTTGTGGTGTTGGATTTTGTATCGGAGTGGTTTGAAAAGCGTTTGAATAGGTTTACCTTGAATATGATAGAGAGTTTAGGAACGCCATTTTTAAAACTCTACGGAATATAGTTTGAATTGCCACTGTTTGGCGACTTCAATGCCGCAAGCTGTAGTTTCTACGTTTAGGTCACCAACAATCATTTTACGTTTTGGTTTTATGTTCTGGCAATTACTTTTGCAAAATATCGCAGTTTATTATATACCTGTAAAAGATATGGATTAAAATCTGTCTATCTAATACAACTCGACGGAAAAAAATCCGTATTCGGCGTGTACCAAAAGTTAAACACGGACTACTTTTTTGTATATTGACGTTCGGGATTTTTTCGGAAAGTTGGTTATTTCTTAATCATTTAAGAGAATTTTCTTACTGTCATGTCCTAAAAGGTATATACTAAAGGTATTATTAATAAAAAATACCTACACACGATTCTCGAACACGATAACAACGCATCCTGTGATTTCCTTCTCCTCCCGGGGAACCGACCCGCCTATCCCTCCGGGTCTTAATCCCTGGTTGCTCGGGGGGGGGGGAGGAGAGGTACTTACTTTAACCTCGAGCTTGCAATGACTCCATTTGCCGAGCAGCACGATTTTTTTCTTTATTATTATAGCTATGAGATGACAAATGCTTACTGGTGGTGTCCCGATGGGAAAATCAAAGTACTGAAAGTACTCTAAGCTAGCAAAGCATGGTTGAATTTAGAAAACGTTTCCTTGTTGGGTAGAAAACATTGAGGACATTAAAGAAATTGCTTATACAAGCAATTTCTTCATTGTCCACAATGTTTTCCATAGCCCTTTTCCCAAAGCGGAATTGATAGAGAATGGGTTACATAGCGTGCTTTTGAGAGAGTTTAATACAATTTGAATAGAGTTTGCAATATTCCTGAAATACATTAGAACTACTTTTAATGGCGTAGGCATTTAATGGATTTAGTGGTTAAGCCTCCAATGACAGTTTGCACTCGTTGAACTTTGAGACGACCTCAAAATTTCGTCTGTTATCTTAAGCTATCAAAAATGTCGCCTTGCTAACTAAAAACACTGTTGTAATATTCCCTATTTATTGCTGAAATCAAACTGCCTGTCCGGGGCAAGTTGGCGGAACCAGCGGTTCGTCAAATGCTTTCATATTCAATCCACTTCTCTCGAAAAAAGTAAACGTATAACAAAAAAGTAAAATGTAACAAAAAAAGTAAAATGGTTGGTTGGCGACCTATACGTCGTAACTACACCTTGAATAAGCTGTAACGGTTAAATTACCGTTTTGAAAAAAAGCATGTTGGGCCATAAACGTATAAAGTTGATTACATTGCTGGTAAAGTAGAGAATGCAGATAATTCACTTTTCTTATGTTTTCCATATTCAGTTTTCCTCTCTTTCGGGCTCTTGCAATATTTTCAACCCTACTTTATGGTATTTTTTCAAAATAAGTCCACTTTCAATTTTCGTCTGCAAAACCTTTGAATTTGGACAGGTCTAAAATTTTGCATGAAAGGAAAGGGTAAATTTTGCATAAATAGATCCCGGGTTATGGGGTAAACTTATTTCACGGTATGACTTTCGGTTATTGCAAGATTATCTATTTAGTCAATAAAATTATGATCTTATTTTATCGATATGCAGGCGAGTGAAAATTTGGTGATTTTGTGAAATAGTGCGGAGGTTTTGGGGATTTTTTTCTACATACGGATTGAAATGTTTTGGAAATTTATTTTACCCATTCTCACTCTATCCCGCTTTTTTTACACACACTGAAGGAAAATATTGCGAGAAAAGGAGACTAAGGATTATGAAGCTTGACGCTTTGCTAGCTAAAAAGATATCATATCAACCATATTAGGATGTATGTTCTTCAAAACTTAACCATTGTCACGCTGAACCCGGAATATTCCGGTTTTGGCAGGAGATGTAGACTAAGATCAGACTGCACTTATGTGCAGGCTGATCTTAGTCTATGCCTCCTGTTTGTACTTTTCCTACCATAGTTGTGTATGAAGTTGATTTCTAGATGAAATGTTGATTTTTTAACAACAAGTTCTATCAGTGCTTTCAGCCCTTTGAATTGACAGAAATTCAGTAAGGTGATTTATACAGCATGACAAGGGTTAATATATAGTTTTGTAAGATTTCCTTAACCCTTTCCTGTACAAACACGGGATTTTACGTTGCTATTATGTTATACTTAAGAAAACATTGTGGAAAAAGAAGAAATTGCTTGTAACAAGCAATTTCTCCTTTTTCCACAATATTTTCTACAGCATAGGATGGTCTCATTGCAATCGTTTCCAATATTCATTGTCTTTTGCAACCTCTTTCGATTTGGACCAGTCTAAAATTTCAAAAAAAACAGAAAGGGTTAAGATAAGCACAAAATTTTCAAGCAGAAAAAAAATCGATTATGGTCAGTCAAACCAGGTTCAGTACTTTTCTTACTTTGCAGATTGTTCCTTTCGGTATGGCGGAACGCGGTTGATAAAAAAAAGCTTTCACCAAACGTTCAAGCGTCGGTTACAGCGGGGAATTAAAGCCCGAAATTATACTCGGAATCTATTATTGCTCTAAGGAAAACACTTCATAGGCTAGTAAAGCTATTAAACCCAGTCAATTCGAAATGTATTCATATTTTCATAAATTCTCGGTATAATTAATTCAGTATGACTGAATTCATTAAATCATTAATACTGCATATCTCAGTTAACTTGTAATATTCTATTGCCTTTACTCTCTTAGTGAAAAAAAATGAATTACTTGCATCTTTCTTTTTCTTCTTGCATCTCAGTCGGTCTGTCTACCTTCTGTATTCTTGCATTTTGTGCGTCTTTTTTCTTTATCCCGCCCATCTGTCTTTACCTATGTCTCTATATTCTGACCTTTCTGTGTCTTGAGAGAGACAGACAGACAGATAGAGACAGTGAGAGAGACAGACAGAGGCACACAGACAGAGACGGAGGGAGAGAAGGAGAAAGAGAACGGGGGAGAGAGAGACGAAGAGAAAGGATTAAAAAAGAAATAGGTAGTGAGAGAGAGACGTACACAGACAGACAGAGAAAGGGTATGAGGGGGGAGAGGCATCGAGGTAGAGGCAGAGAAAGGGAGTGAAAAAGAGTGAAAGAGATAGAAATTGTGGAAGAGAAACCTGTATAGAGAGAGATAGAAATTTCGACATAACGAGACAGAGAGAGGGGAATACACAGAGACATGCGTACAGAGAAAAGACAGATACATAGAAAGACCGATAGACAGAGAGAACGAAGGAAGCAAAAAAGAGACAGAGAGACTGATAAAGAAAGATGGAAGGGAGAACTCATCGTGATCAGAGAATTAACAGATCCCTGGACTGTGTTAATCAGAAAAGCACGTTTCGGATACTGACTCCAAGGAAGTTTTTTTCCCCCGAATATATATAGGAATAAAAGTTGTTTTTTATCTGTCTTTTAACCTATTACCAGACCGCTAACTTGTGAAATGAGATGCAGATGGTAAATTAAGATTATGAAGGTTTTTCCACTTCTGTATAGAAAACATTGTGAAATTTGAAGAAATTGCTTGTAACAAGCAATTTCTTCATTTTACACAATGTTTTCCAAAATTGTTTTTCTTGAGGGGCGTCAAAAAGCGTCACTGTGTTGGAATGGGTTTACCGAGCTTGGCTTAGTATATGTTTCAGTAATTACGCAGGCTTTCTATGATGCCAATTTATACACATTTTCACACAAGAAGCCGGGAATAAATAACTTCATAGGATTCAATTAACCGGAATAGTAATTATGCTTTTAGCTAGCAAAGCGACAGCTTTGATAGCTTAAGATAACAGACAAAATTTTGAGGTCGTCTCAAAGTTCAACGAGTGCAAACTGTCATTGGAGGCTTAACCACTAAATCAATTAGATGCCTACGCCATTAAAAGTAGTTCTCATGTATTTCAGGAATATTGCAAACTCTATTCAAATTGTATTCAACTCTCTCAAAAGCACGCTATCTAACCCATTCCCTATCAATTCCCTATCAGTTCCGCTTTTGGGAAAAATGCTATGGAAAACATTGTGGGCAATGAAGAAATTGCTTGGATAAGCAATTTCTTCAATGCCCACAATGTTTTCTACCCAACAAGGAAACGTTTTCTAAATTCAAACATGTTTTGCTAGCTTAGAGTACTTTCAGTACTTTGTTTTGGAACAATAGCGAATAATTTTAATTCAGTGCGATGTTTCATGATGAATTAGATATACAGTGTAGTTTGTACTTGGACGATATGAAAAAGAGGGGGGGGGGTTAACTTTCAAGCTGAAGTTACGACGTTTAGGTTGCCAACCAGCCATTCTACGATGTTTCATGATGAATTAAATATACAGTGTAGTTTGTACTTGGACGATATGAAAAAGGGGGGGTGTAACTTTCAAGCTGAAGTTACGACGTTTAGGTTGCCAACCAGCCATTCTATTTTTGTTACATGTAACTGAAAAATATATCGCCGATGGGCTTTCAAATCCTCGAAAGTACCACAGAATGAAGTCGTAATAACGACGTTTAACCCATTCCCACACAGTGACGATTTTTGGACGCCCCTCAAGAAAAACATTTGGATAAACATTGTGTAAAATGAAGAAATTGCTTGTAACAAGCAATTTCTTCATTTTACACAATGTTTTCCAAAATTATTTTTCTTGAGGGGCGTCAAAAAGCGTCACTGTATTGGAATGTGTTTACCGAGCTTGGCTTAGTATATTTTTCAGTAATTACGCAGGCTTTCTATGATGCCAATTTATACACATTTTCACACAAGAAGCTGGGAATAAAGTACTTCATAGGATTTAATTATACGGAATAGTAATTATGTTTTTTTGGAACATCAGCGAATAATTTAAATTCAGTGCGATGTTTCATGATGATTAGATATACAGTGTAGTTTTTACTTGGACGATATGAAAAAAGAAGGGGAGGGGGGAGTTTGACTTTCAAGCTGAAGTTACGACGTTCAGGTTGCCAACCAGCCATTCTATTTGTGTTACATGTAACTGAAAATATATCTCCGCTTGGCTGTCAAAACATCGAAACTATCGCATAATGGAGTCGTAATAACGATGATTAACCAATTCCCTCTCAATGACGCTTTTGGACACCCCTATAAGAAAAACATTTGGGAAAACATTGTGTAAAATGAAGAAATTGCTTGTAACAAGCAATTTCTTCATTTAACACAATGTTTTCTCTCAAGAAAGTTGAAGAAGTATAAAATTTTATTAACTTTAAAATGTTATCTGCAATTCCTTTGAATTTGGAACAGTCTAAAATTCTTCCATCGGGTTATGGGTTAAGTAACGAATCGAACACTTCACTTTAACGTGATTCACGATTTCACAAAACGGTTCCATGTATAGGTGTTAGAGACAAGGATAAGGCGGTATACGTGAGAAAGAATGTTTCTAGAAAGTGTTGCCTGTCCAAATGACGCGTCTCTGGCCACGCCCACTTGACTCCGACACGATGTTCGCCTGTGATACTAAAAGATGTTATTTTGCAAACTCTATGGCTAGTAGCATGTGACAAAAAGTGAAATAACTGGTTAGCGACCTGAATGCCGTAACTACAGCTTGATTCAGCTGTAGTTACGGTATTTGAATTCAAAACTAATAAAGATGCTTTACAGAAATCTCAACCAATTGCGGAAGTTCAAAGTTCACTTCAGGTCTATATGCAAGCTTTGATAGGTCGGTCGTTTTTTTTTTGTTTTGTTTTTTTTATTAACAACGCGATCTGTCAATTCGTGCAGCCTCGGCATTATCGATATTAAACCCATTTTACAAAAAATATCCCAAACTTTTTTCCGCTCTCAAGTAAATACCTTGAAGTAAACCTCGTGAAAAGATGAAAATTTGACAGCATATTTTTCATTTTTCATAATGTTTCTACGATTTTTGACACTTTTCATGTTTACTTCGATGTATTTTGAATCGTCGACGGCATCTTCTATGAATAAAACCAGTCTAACGCCGAGTCGTCTGGTGATTCGCCAAAACCGTTTTCACAACTTTCTGTTTTGTCTTTTTTTCTTTTTAATGGAGAAGTGCCGAAAATTGTTATATATCGTGAAATAGAATAGTACACACATGGCAGAGGTCACAGCGTGTTGTTTTGTGATTTTACAAATAAACCTGTGAGTGTTCTTTGAAATTGGATTACTTTGAATTCATTCACAAATTTATGTTGATTTACAGTGATTAAAAAGTGATAGTTAATTCTAATCGTGATTAGTGTTAAAGTTTGTGACAGAAAACTGTTTGATCTTCGAGAATTTAATAAAGATGCTGTTCATTCAAAGGTAAGACATTTCGTAAAATTTGTGGCCCGTGTAACAATCAAAGTACTGAAAGTACTGTAAGCTAGCAAAACTTGGTTGAATTTAGAAAATCTTTCCCTTGTTTGGTAGAAAGCATTTAGGACATTGAAGAAATTGCTTGTTACAAGCAATTTCTTCATTGTCCACAATGTTTTCAAAGCTTTTTTCTTTAGATGCTTAAACAGCGGATTTGGGTGGGCATGGGTTAAATAGCATGCCTTTGACAGAGTTCTTTAGAATTTGAATAGAGTTTGCAATATTCCTAAAATACATAATAACCATTTTTATGGCGCAGGCATTTAACGGATTTGGTGGTTAGGCCTCCAGTTGGAGTTTGCAGTAGTTGAACTTTGAGAAGACCTCAAAATTTTGTCTGCTAACTTAAGCTATCAAAGCTGACGCTTTGCTAGCTAAAAAGAGAGCTATTTGGTGGTGCGAAAAGTATCAAACCCGGTTAGCCTGCACGGACCGCGCAGTCTAACCAGGGTCGAATCCTTTTCGTTCTTAGATGGTTTTCTGAATCTACAATAACCATTCTACCTTATTTTTTAATTATTTTTTGGAATGTGATGGCTGGTTGACCTCTGCTTAATCTGATCTCTTTTTCGAATATTTGTTATACGGAACAGCCGGTAGGTCCCTTTTCGCTTAACCTATCAAATTTCCTTCTTTTTTGTTACAATTTATTAATTATTTACGTTCAACGATAGTATAAAAACTTTGTGAGAAAAAGACTATTATACATCACAAGCCAATGCTCGTGTTCCCAAGAAACTTTTCAATATTATTACTATCTAAAGATGTCTAGAGACAGGACTTTGTTATAATAGGCTGTTCATTGGCAAAAAAATGAACTCAAATGGAATTTTCATCTTGATAAAAATAAAGAAAAAAATCCCATTCTCGAAGGAGCTTTCGCGAACATCAAGAGAAACGCTTCCACTTGTCGGTAGCGCGTCAGACTCCTTATCTTCAATCATGGGATGTCATGGGTTCGATCCCCGGCGGCGGCTCATATCCTTTCCGACATTTGTCTCCCACCAATGGATGGAGAATCGTAAAGCTGAGTGGGATAGCAGCTGGAGGCTAGGAAAGGACGAGAAATACCATCGTTAGGTTCTCCAACCGCCGCGATATGACTGAAATACTGTTAAAAGTGGCGTTAAACCCCATTCAATCAATCCACTTGTGGCCCAATGGCTTGTGGAAATGTGGCTTTTGGTCTTAACTTGAATAGAAGGAGAAATTCTCCACATATTGGGAAAAAAATCCCAAATAGTAATTTGGCCAATTCCAAAAGGTCAAAATTTTAGACTGGTCGAAAATGAAAGAAGCTGCAGAAGACATTTTGTAGTTGATAAAGTTTCAAAAATAGTTGTCTTTCTGGGGTAGAAAACATTGTGGATAATGAAGAAATTGCTTGACACAAGCAATTTCTTCATTTTCCACAAGGTTTTCCAAGGCTTTTTTACGGAGGGCGTAAAAGGAGGGCTTGTGAGGGAATGGGTCACTTATCATACTGACTATAATGATTTCCCCACTTTAAGTATAAACTTTCTGATTTTCCCAATCTTCAATTTGAAGGTCCAATGATTATCTAAAATTCTATGTAATTTTGGTTGTAATACCTTACTGTATAATGTTAATAAAGAACACGTTATGTCGAATGACAGTGGAAAAATAAAATCTCAACTATTAATAAACCTTCACCAGACAATTACGCTTGTACAAAAACAATTTAGGAAAACAATGTGGAAAATGAAGGACTTACTTGTTACAAGTAATTCCTTCATTAGCCATAATGTTTTCTCATCCAAACGAAAATAAAATTAAAAAAATGAATGAATATAATAAAAAGATAAAGAATAAAATTTCATCAGCTAAAATACGTCATCTGCAACACCTTTGATTTTGGATCAGTCTAAAAGTTTATCGTCTGATGATAACTTAAATGATGTCAAGAATGTCCAAAAAACTACATTTGAAGTCTATAATGGTTACATTAGACTGCCCGTGGCGATTTTAATCAAATAAAGTTATGTAACGTCACGACCCAGGCGAGGTTCCCTTGTGAGCTGATTTGATAAATATCTTTACAGATGAGGATATTTAGACTTTTTATCCCTCAAAATCCAACCCGAATTTGCCTCTTTCATCCAAACTGAAATTTGCCTCTTTTACTTCAATTCGATAATCAAAAGTTATGACTATTTCTTTTCTTTTTTAAAATCAGTATATATGCATTTCGTCAGTTGGCTATCAAAACCTCATAACTACAGCTTGAATAAGCTGTAGTTACTATTTTTTGATCGCCCGTCGACGATTTGGTTGTATGGTGATAGGACTATATAGGATATGGCATCTTATCTTTGAGACAAGCCGAGTATTGAATGTTATAAAATGTTATAAAATGTTATAAAATCTAACCTTGGCGATCTGGATATGAACGGTTCTATTCTAGACGAGGTTAGGATAAACTTGTCTAAAAGAACATCGAAGGATGTATTTAACCCTTGTCATGCTGTATAAATCACCTTACTGAAATGCTGTCAAATCAAAGGGCTGAAAGCACTGATAGAAGTTTTTGTTAAAAAATCAATATTTCTCTAAGAAATCAACTTCATAAACAACTCTTGTAGGAAAAATACAAGCAGGAGGTGTAGACTAAGATCAGCCTTCACATAAGTGCAGTCTGATCTTAGTCTACTCCTCCTGCCAAAACCGGAATACTCCGGGATCAGCAACGAAGGGTTAAAAAGGAAATGTCCCCAACAGGTTAAAAAGCATAAGCATGTTGCTTTCTATAAATAAAAATGCAGTTATCATCGTATTATTATTATTCCTATAATACTATGATTGAAAGTTTGAAAGTATCAGCATCCTACAAGGTTGTTTTGTCTTGAATTTTTATTTTTTAACCGTGTATTTAGCGGGACATGCTGTAGATAAGTCAACGATGACAATACACACACTCTCTCCCCCCTCTCTCTCTCTCTCCCCTCTCTCTCTCTCTCTCTCTCTCTCTCTCTCTCCCTCCCTCTCTCTCTCTCTCTTTCAGCCATTCCCACAAAATTACGCTTTTTGACGACCCTAAAGAAAAACAATTGGGAAAAACATTGTGCAAATTGAAGAAGTTGCTTGTAAAAAGCAATTTCTTCATTTTGCACAATGTTGCCTCCCAAGAATGTTAAAAAATCTATAATTTCATAGACACTAAATTGTCACCTGTTACTTCTTTCAATTTGGACATGTCTTGATTTCTGTCGTCTGTTAATGGTTTGAGAGAAATCCCTTAGACGAGTAAACATTGTAAGTGGAATAAGAATTTAAGATATTTACAGTCTCAACAAAAAAGGAAAAGTAACAATTAACACCAAAAGACCACAGTTGCTGCGCTGTGATCAGGCTATCCTCGATTTTTGTCCACAGAAAGCCTATACGCCGATGGAGAAATATTATGCCGGATGTGGTTATAGAAATATTCGCCGGAAATCGCAATTGAAGTCCACAACATTGACCAGCCCTACGTTTTGCGTTTTTCAGGTCCTTCAATTGACCGCATAGCGATGTTGCAAAATAGATGAACATATGAATAGGTGTGTCATAGAATAAGAAACATTATGAGAAAAGAAGAAAATAGTTGTTACGGACAACTCTTTCTTTTCAGACAATATTTTCTATAACCGATTCGCTTTTGGTCCTCAAATAAAAGGAAGACTTGTGCTACTAAACCCGAAACATTTCTGTTTTTGCAAACGATATAGACATAGATCAGGCTGCACAGTAGTTCAGACAGATCTAAATCCACTCGTTATTGCCATTCAAATCAGAGGGGGTTTATGAGACTCTTTTTCAAAGAGAAATTGATCGACATGCAGTGATTTTATCCCTTTGATTTAACGCGGTTCTGAAAAAGGGATTTTTATTCAGCGTGACAAGGAGTTAATACATATTTCCTGAACACTTTTCTCCTGTCGCGATTAACAAGAATACAAGTGCTAGGCGCTAATTAGTATTTTTACTGTCTCCGTTGCAAATCTTATAGTGTAGACAAGTTGTATTACAAATGAATGCCAAACATTCGTTATAGCTATCTTAACCTTCAGTTACAGAAACTGTGCAGTGGTTGTTATATATAGAGTGCATTCCACAAGGTTTGTGCCAACTTCAGTATCAGTTTTAAAGTTCAGCCAATCTTGCTTAAAAGACCACCTCTATTAAGCGACCACTTTCCTCAACCCTATCCTGTTCAATAATATACGAAACCTCGCACTCTGCGAAACATATAACGCCGTTGGTAAAATAACGTCAACTCATGCAGTGCGGTAATCAAGACATTCAATTCTTTTTAATAGTTATTCATTAGTGTAATATAATTTAATTTTTAGTTTCGTCCATCAAAACGGTCGTTCAGATTGGTCGAAAAAGATATTATTGCAGCGATGTTGTATCATTCCGCACAAAATAGTCCCATATACAAAAGGTATCAAAATTTGTAAAGTTTTTGCTGTTTTCGCTTGGTGTCATTAAATTATTAGAAACGAAGAGAATAATTTTTGTTTTAATGGAGGCATGAACAGAAACACCTTATCAAACTTATGTATGAATCCGTTTCGCGTATTCATACAGCGTGATTCGATTTTTTTGGTTCATACCTCCATGAAATCAAAATATATTCTCTTCATCTCTAAAATGACCTGTATACGATAAAAAATCCACTTAACCCGCACCGTACTATATATTATATAATTACTTGTCGAGTCTTTTCATAGTATACCGGAAATAATTAAACTAAAAAAGTATTCATACTGTATATATACAGCAGTTGGATTGGGCTTTTATTCAAACCTCAATGGAAAATAATGAATTTTTTCTTAATTTATTTCTATCTAATAGTGTTAAAACTATTGATCACAGAATGACGTCAAATAAGCTAAGACTTAAACAGTTACTCACATTTGTTTTTCCAACTGTTTGTGCGGAAGCATACAGATTATTTGTATACTATATTTTCATGAAGCTATGAAACAGTTTTTTCAATCAATCAGAATGGAAGAACCTTAATAGACAAAACTCCGAAATACGAGCCATGATATTTATGTTATTTTTGTTGTTGTTGTTGTTGGCTTGGCGATTTTATATGAATTTGATTGGTTATATGAAATGAGATTTCGTAAAGTCTGAATTCCCCATGAAAAATGCTCCGGATGTTGCAGTTTTATTTCATTAATATGATTTTCAAAATAAATAAATAAATAAATAAAAAAAAATTTACATCAGGAATTCTCTGAGGGTGGAGATCTCCAACCTCGTTGTGCTCGTTTCATAGTATTCGTCCGTTCGTGAGCAGAATGTCATTACTGCAGCTTGAACAAAGCTCTAGTTACATTTTGGTTGGCTACTACCAATGTAATTTTGTTTTCCAGCTTTTTTAGAGTCTTATCAAAATATTTATTCCGAAATATCGGGGCGGGGCCAGATCCATGCATCCCCCCCTGGACCGCGAATGAATTAGATCATGATACATGATGTATGAAACATCCCGGTCTCCAGGCTTGGAGAAAAAAGAGTTCTAAATATTTACCTTTTTATTTCCATGTATTTATTAAGAATCGTATCATAAAGGGTACATTTTGATCTTTAGTAAAAATAAGTCATTGTATGAAAAGTCGAAGGACTGGTACAGGCCCGTAAGGCAAACGCGTGTGCAAAATTTTAAAGATTGAAACCATATTTTTCGATAAAAAATATTTCAAAGCAGCTCTTGCAAAGAAAACTCTTGGCTATGAATTTTCGAATTTCTAATTGAATGCTTTCAGATATTTGTTCCGAGGTTATTAAGCTGATTTGTAAAAGTAATGACTCTTCATAACTGTAAGATAAGAAAGAAAAGACGCAAAATTGTTCGCGCAACCAGACGCCGAATAAGTCAACGAAGTACAACTCGAATGGAATCGGTGTTCATCGGACAAAAACGTTATCTGTCTATTACATCCACGTTAGTTTTCATTACGTAACAATTACGTCATAGGATTCCGCTAGCAATTCGTTCGTTGTCGACATTGACCGAGGACTAACGTCTTCATCCGATATAATCCGATGCGGGCATGAGTAATATATCACATGAAATTAAGGTCATTTTCCTACATCAAATTTGCATGAAAATCTGTTCTAGAGGCGCCTTCAGATGCCATTCTTTATCTCTATGTAAAATATGGAGGTTCTATACAATGTTAGACCATCACTATTTTGATAAAAAGAGAAGTAACTTGAAGTTACTTCTCTTTTTATCAAAATAGTGATGGTGTCTTGGAATAGTTTGATACAGGACAATGAGGTATTGTTACTTGCATCACGTGGCTAATCTTGGATCCCGCTCCCGACATCACATGGGTAATTTTGCTCTAAGAATAATTGGCGATTCTGGGCTGTCAGTCAAAGAATCTAACGACCATTGAAATTATTCATTTAAACCGAAAATGAATGTTGAACACCGACAGCGGCCGAAATTTATGCGAAGCATTTCGCCGATTTTACGACTTAAATGTCGTATCTACAACTTATTCAACGTTGAACTTTATGCCGGATTCGATTGGGCGTGGCATGTTATCCGTCAATTATAGTGGTGTGCGAAAGTGCAATACGAAATTGTTAACTTTTTCCGGTGTTCCCTGTACCTAATTACTTGAAATACTGTCCTGACAATTATCTCTGCACAAGAAATGACAAATGGGTAATTTATTGCAGAAAGCAACATCAAACTATAGTCAAAATAAACATAGGATGGGTTACCGGAAAATCGGTACTTGAAGCTAATAATTTAATGTTACTTTCGTCAATCAAGATCCAAGCTTTTTATTTATACTTTCATGGAAAAAATAAGACCATGAAACTATTTGTGTATACTTGCGCACCAAATAGATCCATACTTCCATGAGCAAAAATATGAACATGTAACTATTTGTATGATTGCTCACAAAATAGATCCATTTTTTACTAGGTTTTGAATGATGGCATTAAACCATAAGAAATTTGGGACTGGAATTTTGGGTTTTATTGAGATATGAGCCTTAAAACTTAACACCATTGATGTTTGAACCCGCTTCGCGTATTCATATAGTGTGATTAGGTCTTTACGTTCATACCTCAATAAAAACAAAGCATTACGAAAAAAAACCTATTCTCATCATTTCTTGATTAAAGCTAAGTGCGATGTTTTGATAGCTCAATGACTTACAGAAACGAGGAAATGATACTCGAAACCAATTACTGATAAAGAGACAGAAATCAGAGAAGGTGTCAAAATGTCATGTAGCAAAACAGCTGCATTAGTAATGAGCAATTATAGGCTTGTTGCATTTCGTTTACCCGACCTTTAATTAAAACGTTTGTTATGCAGTTCTTTCTTATGCAATTCGAGGATCAAAGACCTAACAAAGAATAAGGTGCAGCACAAACATCAGTTATGTCACCATGTGTGACAGGAGGTAACTTACAACTTTACCAATCTCCATAAAATCCCGCTTTTTGACGCTCCCCTCCCCAACAAGAAAGTTTCTTTGGAAAACATTGTGAAAAAAGAAGAATTTGCAATATTACAATATTTTCTACAAAAGAAAAAAAAAGAATTAAAAGGTCATAGCTTAAACATTATAGTCTGAAACTTCTTTCATTTTGAAACAGTTTAAATTTTTGTCATCTGGTAATGGGGTAATGATAGTGGTCGTCAGGCAAAAGGGACCTACCGGCTCTTCCATTAAAGAAAATTGAGCGCGTGTGTGACATTTCCAACCATTACAAATGTGCGCCAAGTAAAGACTCAGATCAGTCTGTGCATCCACACAGTCTGATCAGAGTCTTCACCCTCCGCTCTGTAGAAAGATACTGACCAAAAGCTTCTTTAAACAATCAGCGAATATTCTAACTGCCCCAAATGGCTGTCCAGGGTGCTCAATGTGTGCAAGTCACGCACATGCGAAATTGTTGGAAATGTCACGCACAGGCTCAATTATAAAAAGGGGTCGGATCAAGCAGATGTCAATCGGATACATTAAGGTATAACAGTAGGTAGATTGGTCATTCAAGATTAGGAAAATCAAACCATGAGTGAAAAGAATCGATTCTTGTCAAACTGCGCAATGGGTGCAGTCTGACAAGGTTCGACACCTTTCGACCTTTCGATGAGGTTCCCTTTTTGCTTAATATGCTACTAATGGATGGCTTTTTTAGTAACTAATGCTCACAAAAGAGCATTGTTCACGATTTATGATGACAGATTACGACACTGAATATTACGGCATTAACCTCGTCAAGTGACCTTCACATTGAAATAAAAACAGTGTGTACTGATGAGAGAAAAATGAGAGATAACATTTCATATCAGCACAAAAGTTTAAATAGTGTTATCCAACAGGAAAAGGTTCATATATGACAGACAGTGTGATTAACCCTTTCCAAGGAGTGGTAAAGAGACTGATGGACAGACTGTCAGACAGACAACAGACCGACACCGATAAGACAACACGCCTTCGATTCTATCGACACGACACATTAACTTCAGTTTCCGTTAAGTCTGTGGAAGAGTGAAGTGATATTATGCAAGTGTGCACACGTCATCTTTCCTGCAAATGTTAAATAAAACAAGGATTCTTTGATGTTTTCTTCTTCCTTGAAATATCGGTCAATTTTTTAGACAAGTATACATGAAGTTAGGGGGTTGTTTTTGTTTGTTTGTTTTAGGTTGGTAGTTTGGGGTAATCTACCAATTGACCAATCGCGGCCGTCAATCATGGAATCAACCGACCAGTCAAATAATTTATTCAGCCCTGACCTGAGCTTATCAACTACGACATTGTCCTCCATTTCGTTTACCTTTATGAGTGGTTTAGCGACCAAAGCGTCGTTACTACAGCTTATTCAAGCTGTAGTTACGACGTTTAGGTCTTAAACTATAACTATATATTTTACTTTTTTGTTACATGCTACTGGCGATAAATTATGCAAAATAACGCCGTTAAAAATCGAAGCGTAACTTCCTGTCGGAGTTAATGGGAACCGCTTAGGGAGTCAGAGGACGGGGCCAACGATCGGTCATTTGCTGGCCCCGCCCACTTACTCCGTTGGACCCGCTCTTTGACTTCGACAGGAAGTTCTACTTTGGTTTTAAACGGCGTTATTTTCCCAAATTTATGGCCAGTAACATGTAACAAAAAGTGCAATGATTTTTTGCGCCCTAAACGGCGTCACTACAGCTTAATTAAGCTGTAGTGACGACGTTTAAGTCGACAAACCAACAAAATGTTGCGCATAAATGGTTGTCAGTGTTGGAGTTCAAAGTTCAATTCCGGACTGACTGAACGATTTCATTTGTCGATTGACTCCTTGATTGACAGCCATGATTGATCGATTGAGCAGCGTCTACCCTGAAAATTAAATGCGAAAGGAACCATTCAATATTTTTGTAATAATGATTTGAAATAACATGTATAGGTCAGCAGTTTTGACATATATAAATTAATTATTTTTCGTCTTTCTTCTTCTTCTTTTGTCTTCCTTTTTTTTGTATTTAAACATGCTTTTGTGTATTCTGTTCCGAAAATATCTACGTCTGACCCGCAAATTTTAAGATTACATCATTTTTATTGTGTATGACGTCATAATGTAAATAAACGTAACTCGAATGGTAAAGTAGAAGCGAAATACTCATAGAAATACGAATCTTTTTTATATTTCATCAAATTTGTTTGATAAACAATTGATATATAATAAATAGAATATTACATTACGATTGCGTTACAACACTCTCACTTCGGAGGAAAATTTGATATTCCTCTCGACCTTCGGACCAAGCCGATACTTTCAAAAAACGAATACTTTTTGTTGGTACACGCCAAATATGGATTTTTTTGTCGGGTTCTATTAAATAGCTATTCAGATCATTTAAACGTATATATTAAAAGCATTTACTTCTACCCCACCCTTACATGAACTCAATTTTGCAAAAGCTCCTTCTGGTTCTACCCGATATAATATATACGAACTTTCGAAGATTCCTAGTACGATCTTCGCTTCTTTAGTCCTTCGAAAGAAACTATTCGTCGAGGTCCCGCCTGGTTCTCTCCCAAAGGTCCCGTATCCGTGACGAGCCCAAAAATGCACCAAGCCTAAAAATTCGCTAATAGGATTAAATTCAAAGTTTGTATACACGAGCCAAGTCAAATGAAAATAGGCAACCCCATTTTGTTTTATCGCAACACATCTTTTTTTTTTTTTAAATATTGCACGCAATAACTTATTTCCTTGCCCAGAAATATAGATTATGGTCGGAGAACTACTCCTAATAGTTGGCAGTTGGACAGTCTCCATTACAAAACATACAAAACATTTCAATTTCAGATGAAAAAAAACTTGAACAAGTAAACCTTAATTGCATATAAACGTGACATTTCCAGCTATTTGATATGTGCGCCAAGTGAAGACTCTGATCAGACTGTGCATCCGCACAGTCTGATCAGAGTCTTCACTGTACGCTATGTAGGTAAGTACTGACTTGGAGCATATGTATGCGATCGGCGAACAATCTAAATAGTGGCTGTCTAGACCACTCAGTGTAGGCTCTTCACATGTATGAGAAATGGCAGGCACGGTCTAAAATTATTATTATTTTCACACCTCCAGAACTACGTTACAGCACCTCCCCTATGATCATGTTTTTGCTTCACAGCATGTCATGACTGAAAAAAAGTTTTAGATCCTTTTCTCGCCATGCGGGTCATATACACTATGGAAACATGTATGGTGGCATAAAAGTGCCATCACTTGTCGGATAATTAAAGGGAAAAGAGTGACGAATATCATGTTACTTTTTTATTTTTTCTTGAAAGGGTTTCATGATATTTATTGTTCTTTTTAAAAACAACATGTTAACTCAGTATGAATTCCGTCGTGCTAGTGTTCTGGAACTTTCATTGGTAGAATGGTAGATATCTCGTTTTCTTCGAGATTCCAGATAATACTACATTACAGATTTTTTTTTCCAAATCCAGAGAATTAACCCACCAAATTTACATTAACTATATTATCTTATTACTCGTTAAAATAAAAACTATTATGAAAAATAACACGATATCCGCTTTTTCGTCGCGTTAATTTATTTGTAAAGTGGTGTCAGATCTCTGCCACCACAGTATGGACCAGTTCGTCCCAAGATAAACTGTTGTTTGTGGTATGTCCTAAGCATTTCTTAAACTAACCTTATGCGAATGATTAGACCATACTTTCTTGTGACGGGTCAAAAATGTATATTTCAGCTAATTTTCACTGCATGATTGATACAGCGTTAAAAACCCACCCACCGTCGGGCTTTACAAAACTGTGGTTGGAGATCGAGAATGCATCGCTGCATTTGCTGTGTGTATTCTATAGATTAGATAATCGAAATAGAAATTCGGCTTCTTTTTTATCTTGTTAAATCTTCTTTTCAATGTATAAAGGCCTATATGGGCCCATTTCCTTCTTTGGTTAAGCTAAAAGGGGAAAATAGATAAATGAATAAATAGATAAATAAAATGAAATAAAATGAATGCATTAACGGATTCCTTGCCCCGACCATCGACCTCCGACCGAAATTTGACTTAGATTCAAAACGTCGCTATTTCGTAAAATGTATGGTGGATAACATGTTATAACATATAGAATTGTTAGTTGGCAAATTAAACGTCGTAACTACAGCTTTAATAAGCTGTAGTCATGACGTTTAAGTCGCAGAAGGTGCTTAACATGAGGTTTGACAAATATCGGAGTTCAAAATTCTACTTCTAAACAGTCTAAACGAATGATTTGATTGGTGAGTCCATTTTGATCGACAGTCGCGATTCGTCAATTGTTTTGTTGTTGTTGTTGTTTGTTTGCTTTTGTTTGTTTTCGTTTGTTTTGTTTTGTTTTCTTGGCATACATTAAAATCAGAGACGTTTTCGTCTAGACATAGGAAAAATAACAGCTCTCTAAAAGGGTGGCGTATAGCCTTTCATTTAAGAGATGAAGAGAATATTTTTGTTTTCATTGAGGAACAAACCGAAAAACTATTCACACTGTATGTATACGCGAAGCGGATTCATACAGTGTGATTAGGTTTTTCGGTTCATACCTCCATACCTCCATGAAAACAAAAATTATTCCCTTCATTTGTTCATGGAGGTATGAATTAAATTTTTCGACCGATCAGAACGCTCGTTTTTGATAGACGAAGCAAAAACAATTAAATCATTTAAAGAGATGAAGAGAATATTTTTTGTTTTCATGGAGGTATGAACCGAAAAACCTAATCACACAATTTATGAATCCGCTCTCTTCATTTCTTATCATTTAATAGTATCGAGCGAAAAAAGCAACAACTTAACAACTTTTGATACCTTTTTGTAGTGAACTGTTTTGTGCGGAAGCATTCAAAATGGCTGCGTACTCAAAATTTTGTTCATGGAGGTATGAATTAAATTTTTCGACCAATCAGATCGCTCGTATTGAATAGAAGAAACTAACAATTAAATTATTAAGAGATGAAGAGAATATTGGTTTTTTTTTTTTTGTTTTTGTTTTGTTTTCAAGAACCGAAAAAGCTAATCACACTGTATGAATACGCGAAGCGGATTCATACATAAGTGTGATTAGGTTTTTCGTTTCATACCTCCATGAAAACAAAAAATATTCCCTTCATTTCTTATAATTTAATAGCATCGAGCGAAAAAAGCAAAACTTTACAAATTCTGATACCCTTTAGTATAGAACTATTTTGTGCGGAAGCATACAAAATGGCTGCGTGCTCAAAATTTTGTTCATGGAGGTATGAATTAAATTTTTCGACCAATCAGATCGCTCGTATTGAATAGAAGAAACTAACAATTAAATTATTAAGAGATGAAGAGAATATTGGTTTTTTTTTTTTGTTTTTGTTTTGTTTTCAAGAACCGAAAAAGCTAATCACACTGTATGAATACGCGAAGCGGATTCATACATAAGTGTGATTAGGTTTTTCGTTTCATACCTCCATGAAAACAAAAAATATTCCCTTCATTTCTTATAATTTAATAGCATCGAGCGAAAAAAGCAAAACTTTACAAATTCTGATACCCTTTAGTATAGAACTATTTTGTGCGGAAGCATACAAAATGGCTGCGTGCTCAAAATTTTGTTCATGGAGGTATGAATTAAATTTTTCAACCAATCAGAACGCTCGTTTTTGACGAAACAAACAAGTAAATTATACAAGAAGAAAAATCATCAGGCTGCAAATATTAAGCTTAAATCAAAGTTCCGAAAGACGCTACGACACCGGGACGAATCCTTGCTGTAGTTTTATGATGGACAAATAGCGTTCACATAGATCTAGTAGAAACGTGTTTTCTAGTTCTCATTTTCACCAAGCCAAAACAAAATTTAAGAACCGAATCCTAATAAGAACGCATCTTTAGTAAATGAAGTTTTGGTAACTGCTTTGTACTCTTTCTCATTTTCATTGTGGAAGAAAGCAGACCGAATTCTTGAGGTAGATTATTTGGTTTGAAAAAGTAAGGATGGTAAAATAGAAGGAATATAGGATAAGAAGGTCTCTGTTATCAAGTCAACGAGATAAATTCTAAATCTCTCACACTAAAAGAGAGAAACAAAAGTCTAAGTATTATCTCAAATTTCAAACATTCCCTCGATAATTTTACGCACCATGCTGAGTACGTCCATTTTTCTCGGTTTCTAATTCGTTTTTCATGCAAAAATGTGCAAATATCTCCCGTGCTAGATCTTGTAACATGCGTGATATCCACCCTTTACAAAATTGCTACTATTTCCTTAAATCTGTTTGTCAATAAAGGCCTCCCAATTATTAGTAGATAATCGTAAACTTAATGGGATAAGCAGCTTGAGGCCCGATAAGGATGTAGTGGTAGTACTGGTGAGAGAAAAACTAGGAATCCATGATAAGGTGCTCCAGCCGCCGCGATATGACTGAAATACTGTTATAATTGTGTTAAATCCATTCAAACAAATCACGAAAATGACTTCTAAAAGACTAGTAACAAGCTGTATTCCCTAGAACGTTTTAAAATAGCCAAACGGGTAAACATACAAAGGGAAATATGTGACCAATTAAGAGGGAAGGACCAACTTCATCAAACTTCTCGCTTTCTCGGGTTTTTTATGCATTTATGTGGATTATTTTACCCATTCCCACACAATGACGCTTTTTGAAGACCGAAGAAAAAAAGCTCCGAGAAAACATTGTGGACGATGAAGAAATTGCTTGTAACAAGCAATTTCTTCAATGTCCACAATGTCTTCTACCCTAAAAGATGAAGTTTTTCTAAATTCCACCTGCAACTTCAGTCTGCAACTTCCAGTCTGCCACTTCTTTCAAATTGGACCAGTCTAAAATTTCGTTGTGTGGGAATGCATGGATTATACTTCTCGGTGCATTATCACTTGATAATTGCACCGAAAAGCAGGGGAATGATCAAAATGATAAACGTACTGTTTGAGCAGATTTAGCCCTGATTTAGTTCATTTCATAAAACTAGAAGTCATCTCTACAGAGTCAAAGCCACGCCCACTAACCTCCTTCTTTATTTAGACTGCGATATCAAACAACGCTAATTTGCATAGTATATCCGCAGGGAGATTTATCAAAGGTTTGCTACTTTAAAAGTCGTAATCACAGCTTGGATAAGCTGTAGTAGTTACGACGTTTAATTATTCCTTGCACAAACCCTGGTTTTTACGTCCCTGTGATTTTATGAATAAGAAAACATTGTAGAAAAAGAAGAAATTGCTAATAGCAAGCAATTTCTTCCTTTTCCACAATATTTTCTACCCTACTGAGTGGTTATTTTCCAAATTAGATCCACTTTATAGTTCGTCTGCAAAACCTTTGAATTTGAATAGGTCTAAAATTTTGCAAAACAGGAAAGGATTAAGTCGCCCAAACCAAAAAAGTGCCTAAATTTCAAAATTCAACATCTTCCGATATAAATAAACGATTTGTTTTGGCTTATTGATTTTTTTATTGACACCGCAGTCCGCTTATTTCGTATGCGTTTTAACCAATAACCAGACGACAAAATTTTAGACTGGTCCAAATTCAAAGAAGTTGAAGACGACAATTTACAGTTTATGAAATTTCGGATTTTTGGGATAGAAAACATTGTGGAAAATGTAGAAATTGCAAGCATTTTTTTTCATTTTCCACAATGTTTTCCGAAGCCTTTTTTCTTTGGGGGCGTCAAAAAGTATCTTTGTGTTGGAATGGATCAAGCGATTGCTTTCGAAATCTGGTGTTCCTCACAATCGTTTGGCACATTCGTTTTTTTTTTTTTTTTTTTTTTGTCTAAAAATCTAAGATTCAGTTCATACTCGCAGAGTGCTAGATAAAACTTCCAGGATGCGCGGGCTAATCCGAGCCGTCACTTGGATGTAGCACAAAAAGCCTTAGCCCGCGAAACCTCCGAAACTAGACCATGATATAATACTATAAAACAATGCTTGTTATTTTCACACGCATATCAATATGGGTAATAACGGGCTATCGGTTTACAAAGTCGTAAATTCTTGCAATTACGGCCCGACACCTTAACGCTGTCGCAATATCTCTTCGCTTTCCGTTTTTATATAACATCTTTTTATATGTTGCATCTTAATTGACAAATCGCTGGCCCTGCCCACTCAATCCATTGGTCACGCCCATCGACCCCGTCAGGAAGTCCTGCTTCGATTTTAAACGGCGTTGTTTTGTAAATTTTATGGCCAGTAGCAAGTAACAAAAAATAGAATATTTGGTTGGCGACCTAAACGGCGTAACTGCAGCCTGAATAAGCTGTAGTTACAATGTTTATGTCGCCAAACCAACAAAAATACTTCACATAGATTGCGGCCAATGTTGGAGCTGGAAACTAAATCCCGGGCTAAATGAACGATTTGATTGGTCGATTGTTTTCTTGATTGTCATCACGATTGGCCAATTCATTCCAAGTTTATAATTTGGATTGATCATAAATTTATACGTCTTTACATGTTACTTCATTTAAACATTTACTTAGTTTGTATATTTAAGCTGTTATAATTGTTATTATTAGTATCGTTATTATATTTTCTGATTTAACAGTTTTTAATTCGATTAGTGTCAAAAATGCATACGTTTGTATATATATTTGCCGATGACTTTCCCTTCCCTAACATGAAACAAATTTACATGTATTGATTCATGTGTATGGGCCGGTGGCCTGTTTGTGACATTAAAGAATTTACGTGAAATTGAATTAACCTATAACCACACAATGATACCCTTTTTGATGGCCTAAAGAAGAATGACCATAAAAATGAGAAAAGGCTTGTAGCAAGCACTTTCGTCTTTTTTTACAATGTTTTTTTTACCTTATTTAGAACCTACTTTCCAATTTTACAGTAGTTGAAAATGTACTCTGCGACTTTTTTCAAAGTAGAATCTTCCCTCACCAGCTGACCGTAAAGACATAATTCATATTACTGAAAACAAAGTGAATTCTCTCGCTCTAGCTATTTTCAGTATCTATGATTCTATCAGTTCAAAATTTATCTGTGTGCGTGACGTTTCCAGCAATTCCGCATCCGCGAGAATGGACCAAATGGATCAAAAGTCTACTTTCGGCATTACTAGCTAAGATATACGCGCGCACGCGTACAAAATACAGGTGCAATCACAAAATTTAGGCGTTCGCCCTAAAATGCCGGGCGTTCAAAGGAATAAATTGTGCATTTAGGCACAAAATTACAAGTGCACGCACAATCAGAAGGTGCATACTTTTACGCGTGCACGTTCATAATTTGAAAGTGCACGCGTTAAATAACGCGTACACTTCATAATATAACCGCGCACGCTTAAATTAAACGGGTTTAGCTGTATTATATACTCGTGTATGCGTTCTTAATACTCAGGCGACTTAAAGTGAACTTTTGACCCAAACGGTACACCATACAGTAACAATATTCATTGAACACCTGAGGAAGCTCACAATTAGATTCTATCTACAGAAAGCATAGTGTAGCTCCTGGTCAGGCTGTGCGAATGCATGTAACAGTTGTCAGGCTAATATGTTGTTTTTGGATACGCACAACGCACTGTAAATGTACCTTTCTATAATTCATTTAAGAAATGAAGAGATTTTTTCAATTGGCCTTATGAACAAATAACCTCATTTATCATTCATTTTTCTTTTCTCTGATTGATTTATTATTTATTTCCGTTTTTTCTTGAAAGGCATACTAGTCTCAACGAAACCAAATCGGATACCCTCGTACGCACGGGTGTACCTCGTCTTCGATATTCCATTCCTTCTCCGCATTAGAGGAAAATTATTTATTTGTCTCGTTAATGTAATGCGGAGAGGGAAATAAAGTACCGCATAATACGATTAAACACCTCGTTTGTGGCATGATCACGACTGCAATTAAATCGCGTAAGTACACTGCTTGTAGAGCGGGGAGACGGAAATGATATATTGCGTAGCAGGATCCACATCGTGGTACGGCGGTGGAGGGTCGCACATTATATGAATCAATGTCATGTACAGGCCGTCCTTGATACGACAAGAAGAGCATAAGAGAGTTTACAAACGTTTGCGAACCATTTTTAGCTAGCAAAGCGCCAGCTTTGATAGATTAAGATAACAGACGAACATTTTAGGTCGTCTCAGAGTTCAACGAGTGCAAACTGCCACTGAAGGCTTAGCCGCTAAATATCTACAACAAAAAATCAGTTCTTATGTATTTCAGGTATATTGCAAACTCTGTCTGGTAGTTCATCTCTCTGATCAGAGTCTTCAAAGAAGTTGCAGGCGACAATTTCAGGTAGGAAACATGTGGAAAATGAAGAAATTGCTTGTAACAAGAAATTTCTTCATTTTCCACATTGTTTTCCATACCTATTTTCTTGAGGGGCGTAAAGAGGTGAGATTTTTTGTGGGAATGGGTTAACTCCTTGGTTACTTTAACCTCGTTTCTTAATCATGATAAAGTTTAACAAAGAAGATTATTTAACAAAACAATGCCTTTCTAGCTTACAGTACTTTTCAGTACTTTGATATAACAATGAACGCACTAATTCTGAACTACTGACTGATTGAACTTCTTGTGAACTATTTCGTGTAACTAGTAGGAGGGAATAACAGAAAAAACAATCCATAAGTCATGGAAAGAATGCGAGAAATATTCCCTCCAAATTACCGGTTTGGGCTCAGTTTTTTGCACAACAAAAACATCAAGGTTAAGTAATTTAACAGATCAATTGAATCTATTAACGCTTTGCGCCCATTCCGAACGAGGATAACGAAATAATTTGAGGTCTTGCTCGGTTTTATGCGGAGGCCATTTCGAATATATATTCTAAACATGCTATACTAAAGAGTAACATTAAGAAAAAAATACAAATTGAGATTAAGAGTTTTTATGCATTATATTTTTTGTGCCTAAAAAAATAATGATAATGATAATTAGGTTTAACAACTATTTCCCAAATTCTATGTTGTATCAGTTTGAAATAATCAATGCCAAATGTTTAATTGTTCTAAAATAGAAAATTTATTGAGAAAAGTTGAAGAAAAAGGGAAAAAAATCAAGGCTTAAATCCCCTTTACGCAACAGAACAAAATGCCATGTGGGGTGCACTAGTTTTTCTACAGATTATCTTCTTCGGGTTGAGATCGCTGCTGTCAATCAAAATATGATTGACCAATGAAAGCATTGATTTAGACCGGAAATGACCTTGGAACTATTGCATTATGTTTGAACAAATTTGTTGGTTTGGCCATTAAAACGTCATATCTACAGCGTTTTCAAGCTAAAATGTAGCGTACTCGAGTTGCACTTACAACGTTAAGGTTGCCAACTAACGTTAACCTTGTTTTGTTCTATGTTCCTGAAGATATATTTTGCACGCCGATAAGTATGCCGAACTGTATCGTCAGAGATCAGTGGGCGTGGCTAGCGATACGTCATTTGTTTGGTTATGGATTTTAAGGTCACTGTTCAACCCTTTGCCATACGGTTAAGGTTTAGACTAGTCCAAATTGAAAAGAGTTGCAGACAACAATTTAAAATTTGATGAAATTAAAAAAAAAAACATGTATTGTCGTTTGAGGTAGAAAACAGTGTGGATAATGAAGAAATTGCTTGTGACAAGCAATTTCTTCATTTTCCACAATGTTTTCAAAAGCTCTCTTTCTTGGGGGCGTCTAAAGGCGTCATTGTGTGGGAATAGATTAAAGACATTACTTAACGACCTCAAGGTGGTACAATGGGGGATCGATAGCTACGCCCTTTGACCTCCAACAGGGTAGTTTGTCATTGGCCGCGATTGGTCAATTTCTCTATAAATGACCTACCGCTGGCACCGCCCACTTGCTTCGTTAGCCCCGCCCATTGACTCCGACAGGAAGTCCCGCTTTGATTTTAAGTGACGTTCTCTTGAAAAATTTATGGCCAGTAGAATGTAACAACACAGTGCAACAGTTGGTTGGCGACCTAAACGTCGTAACTACAGCTTAAATAAGCTATAGTTACGACGTTTAAGTCGCAAAACCAACAAACAAGGTTAACAAAAATGGCGACCAATGTAGGAGTTAAAAACTCAGGTCCGGGCTGAATAAATGGTTTCATTAGTCGGTTGATTCCTTTGTTGACAGCCGCGATTGGTCAATTATTACCCATTCATATGATATCACCCATAATACACTATTTCCTAAATGTCATATCAATGATATAAAAAAATGAAGAGTTTTCTTTTTTTTCCAGTGATGAGTGAAGGTAAAAACCTAATCACACTGTTTAAAGTTCGTGTCTCAATGAAAACATAAAACGTTCTCTTCATCATTTAATACAAAGAAGCATACTGAAGCAAAAACTTACTAGTTTGAGTACAATTTTAATGATCTGCCTTTTGCACGAGCATGCACAATAGTTGCGAGCTCAAAATTGTGTTCGTGAACGTATGAAAAAGCAGTTTAGCCAAATCAGAATGCTTTAAAATTGATAGACGAAACTAAAATTAAATTTATATTTCTGACTATTTCACTCTTTTTCTTCCTCTCAGAAAAGCTAGAGATTTGAAAGGCGCTCGTGTGGGGTCTATTACGCAACAAAAAATGCTTCCTCGCACTTAGTAAATCAATGTTAACCGTAATTTGCATACATTGTTTCGGCGCCAGATAAAGAATTGGGTTGTATTTTGGTGCGAAACGTGTATTTTTTTTAAATAATTCACTAATTGATACTAGTTTCATAAAGTACAGTTGATAAGCAGTTTTGAGTATGAAACCATTCCCACAATCCCGTATTTTTGTGTTTCTCAAGAATCAAGCTTTAGAAAACATTGTGGAAAATGAAGAATTGCTGGTGACAAATAATATCTTCCTTATCCACAATGTGTTCAACCCAGAAAGACGAAGATATGAAAATTGTAATCTGCATCTACTTCGAATTTGGCCCAGTCTAAAATTGTGTCGTCTGGTAATGGAATAAGGTGGCACCATCTACTTTCGGGTCGCCGTCATAGCGCAGTCGTCAGCGAATCAAACTTCCATCAATCACTGGATATCATGGGTTCGATACCCGACGGGGCATATATCCTTTCCGAAATTCGTCTCTCACCAATGAGTGGATAATCGTTAACCTAAGTGGGATAGCAGTTTGAGGCTAGGAAAGGATTTGTGGTGGTAATGGTGTGAGAAATACTAGGAATCCATTGTAAGGTGCTCCAGCGGCCGCGATATGACTGAAATACTGTTCAAAGTGGTGACATAAGTCAACTTTTATGTGAAGATTTTTTGTTATTTTTGAGACTTAAACATTGTAAGCTGTAGCTATGACGTTTAAGTCGACAACCAACCATTTCACTTTTTTTACAGGTTACAAAACATAAATTTAGCAAGATGGCACCGTTTGATATCGGAGCTAGGTGGGCGGAGTAAACGATGAATCAACCGGCGGATAGGTAGCTACACCACCTTGCCTCCGACAGGAAGCCTTTGACAGAGATAAAAAACAAAAAATAATGCCAAAATTTTAGGTCTGTAACTTTTACCAAAATAACAAATAGGTTCGTTGGCGACCTAAACGTCGTAACTACACCTTGAAATAGCTCGACTTAAATTTCTACTTTAAATTAACAAAATGCAGTAAAACTCTGCTAACAACAAAATATCGCTAACATCGATGTTGATTTTGTGGTTTCAGTGTGATGTTTATGTAAGATTTGAAGTCAAAGACTATGACGATATTTGTATATAATAACATTTTCTTCTATCCCACGAAAATTGTTTTAGCCGGGTTATCCTTTTCTTGTACAATACTTATTTACCGAATCTAACATTTAAGAAAAGCGAAGAAAAAATCAATTTTGTGGAGTAATTGCTTCTTGTTCTTGCTGTTTTCTTCTCTTCTAAAATGCTTTATTTTCAATCGAAAATCACTTTAAAAATGTCTTCAATATCTTTGAAATATTCAGTCTTAAATTATTCCGTCTGGTAAATTTTGAATTACAAACGCCCGCTTTCCTCCGTCTCGTACCCTGGAACACATTTAATTTGGAATGCAGAATTCTCGTCTTTGTTCAGAATGATTTCTTTATCTAAATAAGAATCTTCATAATGTTGGGCGAGTTTTGACAACGTTATTGCCGTCTTTATGACAGTAATGGAATTCTGATAAAACCTAACGCAAGCTATAAAAAAACAGTTTCAAGGTTGGCGGTGATTCTTTGTGATCCCTTATCCAAGAAAACCAACCTAAATGGCAAAAATATATTTTTTTTAAATCATTTTTTAGAATGAAAATGTCTGACTTAATGTTAAAAACTGACAAAATTGTAAATGTTTTTGTACATTGGCTCTTACCACACAACATTACTATTTACTTATCCAAATGCAAAGACGTTTCAAATGACAATTCTTATTTAATGAAATTTTTAAAATCTGTAATTTAGGGTAGAAAATATTTTGGATAAAACAGTTTATTATATACCTATAAAACATATGAATTAAAATCTGGCTATATCTAATACAACTCGACAGAAAAAAAAAAAAATATTCGGCGTGTACTAAAAACCGTATTCGTCGAGTACCGTTAAACACGGACAATTTTTTGTGTATTGACGTTCGTGTTTGTTTTGATTTTTTCCGGAAAGTTGGTTATTTCTTAATCACTTAAGAGAATTTTCTTAATGTCATGTCCTAAAGGTATATAATATAAGGAATATTTCAACATTGTTTTTCTATTTGTTGTTATCGGGTTCTCGAAACGTGTGTAGGTATTTTTTTTATTGGATGAGACCGAAGGTCTCATCCAATAAAAAATACCTACACACGTTTCGAGAACCCGATAACAACAAATAGAAAAAAAATGTTGAAATATTCCTTATTTATTTTCACAGCCAAATTCTTAATTATCTACAATGGTTCCAAAGGTTTATTTTACAGGCGTAGCCTTAACGTCATCAAAACATGTAAGATCATGAGACATAATTCTATAGAATACATAGGGAATATTACAGCAGTGTCTTTTTCTATTTGTTGTTATCATGTTCGATAATCATGTGTAGGTATTTTCATTGGATGAGGCCGAAGGCAGACTGGGGAACCTGTCCCATCTACGCTGCTTTCCGATATTGGTGGTATTAGGAAAGGCTCGCCAGTCAAGGCCGAAGGTCGAATCCAATAATAAAAAAACCCACAAACGATTCGAGAACACGATAACAACAAAAGGAAAAACACACTGTTGTAATATTCCTTTTATTAAATACCTTTTAGGACATGGCATTAAGAAAATTCTCTTAAATGATTAAGAAATAACCAACTTTCCGAGAAAAGCCCAAACGTCAATTCACAAAAAGTAGTCCGTGATTAACGGTACTCGACGAATACGGTTTTTTTTGGTACACGCCGAATACGGATTTTTTTTCTGTCGCGTTGTATTAGAAAGCCAGATTTAAATCCATATCTTTTGTAGGTATCCAATAAAGTGATACTCTATACACTGTTTCAGGTAGAGAGGTGTTCATAAGACTTACCTTCTTACTGCTATACGGGTCATAATTTTGATTCAATCTTTCCCCAACTGACGTAAATTTGTATGGTCATATCTTCCGTATTCAGTACCGTGACACTCTGCCTTATATTAAGGGAAAGGGAGCTAATCGTCTCGTTACCGCTCTATTGATCTCAATTCTAGCGCATAGTTCACTCAATTTGCTGAAAATGTTTGTACAGTGTTGAAGATGATATTTATCAAATAAGGTGAAATTCTGTCACATACTGTAGGGAAAGGGCCCGAATGAGAAATTCTAACCACTCTGCATGTCACAATTTTGACAATATTTTTCACAAACTTTTTTGGGGTTTTTAGGAAGGGGGGTCGGGGGATGTGTAAAGAGAATTTATATTGAATATATAGAGACATTCCAACTAGTGTAAGATCAACAGTGAAATTGAATTAGCTGCGGTTAATACGTTTAAGTCGCCAAACAAACAAAAATACTTAACTTAAGTCTGATGTCAACGTTAACTTCTGATCGAAGTGAATAGTGCGGCAATAATGCGGTTTCTACCGCCCGGAACCCATAATTATCGGGTCCCGGGCTCGATCCCTTGTCGCGGCGAATATCTTTTTCGACATTTGATCGTAAGCAATTGATGGATAATAGTAGACCTAAGTGGGATGAGCAGCTGGAGGCTCGAAATGGATGTTGTAGTGGTCTTCTAGTGTAATAGATATCGGGAATCTATAGCCAAGGGCTTCAGCCGCCACGAAATGACTGAAATGCTGTCGTTTAACCAAATTCATTCAAGAGATGAAGAGAATGTTTTGTTTTCATGGAGGTATTAACCGAAAAACCTAATCACACTATATGAATACACGAAGCGGATTCATACACTGTGTGATTGGGTTTTTCGGTTCATACCTCCATGAAAACAAAAAATATTCTCCTCATTTCTTATAATTTAATAGCATCGAGCGAAAAATGCAACAATTTTTACAAATTTTGATACCTTTTTCTGGTGAACTATTTTGTGCGGAAGCATACAAAATGTCTGCGTACTCAAAATTTTGTTCATGGAGGTATGAATTAAATCTTTTGACCAATCAGATCGCTCGTTTTTGATAGACGAAACTAAAAATTAAATTATTTAATCATTTGATTGGTCAATCGATTGTTTTACTGGCAACGTCGTTCTATCAAATATCCGAAGTTATGGCACTTTAACCCTTTTCATGCTGAATAAATTTTGTTCAGAAATGCTCTAAAATGAAAGGGCTGAAAGCACTGCTAGGACATGTTGTCCGATCATCAATACTTCTTTTGAAATATATTTCCATAAAAAAAATCTGGTGTGAAATGGATAGACAGGAGGTGTAGACTAAGATCAGACTGCACTTATGTGCAGGCTGATCTTTGTCTATAACTCCTGCTAAAACCGGAATAGTCCGGGTTCAGCATGACAAGGGTTAAGACTATAAATTTTATCGTTGTTAGGCGAAGAAAATGTCATAAATACAGCTTTGTTTAGGCTGCATGTACGACATTTTGCTCGCCTAATGTCGTTACGACAAGAGAGTGTCCGCCGTGAACTGAAAAGGGATCCAATTAAAATGCACAGCAATAAAATGTGAAGTATTTCAAATGTCATGACCGGGATTTCAATTTGTATTTTAACACCGTTGAACTGTTAAACGACATGTCAAACACTGGGATTCTGATCAAATTTCAAAGGCGAACAAATTGCATCGGATTTGGAACAATATCTTGTGTCATCGTGACATGGTTACATCAGGAAAAATAAAACAAAATATAAAGGCAGTAGACCATTAACTCCTGTCAAGCTGAGAAAAATACTTGTTTTATGATGAATAAACTCTTTACGATACAACGAAATTTTAGATTTGTCCAAATTGAAAGAAATCGCAGACGACAATTTCAAGTTGATGGGTTTATTTTATTGGATAGACAACATTGTGAATAATGAAGAAGTTGCTTGAAAGAAGCAATTTCTTCATTTTCCACAATGTTTTCCAAAGTTTTTTTTCTTTCGGGGCGTAAAAAGGAGGAAATGTGTTGGAATGGGTTAACATCGAAGGGGTGAAAGAGCTTCAAGCATTGATTGTAGGTCAATATTTATTTTGAAAAAAAAGTCCATAAACGACTCGGATCTGATGGGGACCAAACAGGTAGTACCTAAGTTGGATAGCAGCTGGAGGCTAGGAAAGGATTAAGTGGTAGTACTGGTGTGAGAAATACATGTACCAGGAAACCATTGTTATGTGCTCCAGCCGCCACGATTTGACTAAAATACAGTTAAAAGTGGCATTAAACACCAATCAATCAATCAATCAATCAACATTAACTTACCGGATGAGGTCTTTAGTCTTTGGGTGCAGTCGATTACTACTGAATAACTAGTGGAACCCAATTACGTAAATTGAAATACGTCATGGAAACCGCGAATAAGGCAAGGTTCGGTGAAATCGAAAGTTAACGTAATTACCCGATAAAATTCGGTTCCACTCGGGTGTTCTTCGTTGAATAATTTGGAGTTACGTAGATCCATATATCTGTCCACTTGACACCCCCCCCCCCCCCTAGAATGTCTTACAGCATTAAGTTAAAAATTTGGGAGCAAAAATTGTTAATTTATAGAATCAAAGGGCTGAAAAGCACTGGTAGTACTTGTTTTATCGTCAGTACTTCTCTAGAAAATTATTTCCATTTACAACTCTGGTTTGAAAAGGAGAGACAGGTGGTGTAGACTAAGATAAGACTTCTCATATGTGCAGGCTGATCTTTGTCTATACCTCCTGCGAAAAAACGGAATATTCCGGGTTCAGTATGACAAGGGTTAATGCGCAGAAGGTTTTGAAACGAGTTTGAGGTATAAAAAAAAATTGTCTGCTGCACTACGATTTCAAAGATTGCATATCAAAATGTTTACAACGCATATCAAAATATTTTGTATGTAAGACTTTACTCGAGACATAAGACCACAAATAAGTTGCAGACGATATTACGAATTCCGCTAAAGTTCTAAAAAAAACTGCCGAATAGGAAAAAAGACATAGTGAGATAAGGAAAAATCGCTTGTTACAAGCAATTTCTCCTTTTCTCAAAAAGTTTTCAAAGGTTGTATTAGAAAACGTCATCATGTGGTAATACGATAATCAGCAATACATATATGACTTGTCAGGAAAAAATCGACCGACTGGTGATTATGAAAACGATCAACCAGATTAGACTGCGTGGGCAAGGTAGGCTAATCAGTCGAAATCTTTAGCGCTTCTACAATTCTACAATTTTCTTAATCGAAAAGATCACGTCTCGCTGAGACGATTCTAATGAGTTCGAACTACTTAGGATTAACAGAAAAATATGTTTAATGTAAGTACGCAGTTGAATTGATATTTCACACGCGTCACAAAAAAGTATCTTTACCCTTTCATGTACTAACCCGGGATTTTACTTTGCTGTGATTTTGTATTTGAGAAAACGTTGTGAAAAAGAAGAAATTGCTTGTAACAAGCAATTTCTTCTTTCTCCACAACATTTTCTACACTACTTAATTTCAAATTAAATCCACTTTACATTTTCGTCTGCAAAATCTTTGAATTTGGACAGGTTTAAAACTTCAAAAAAAAAAAACAAGAAAGCGTTAATACGTATATTTTTTGTGAAGTATGTGAAAGATCATTGCGACAATTTTCCGTAAGCGACCACTTGTTTTGGTCGTTTCTTGAATGATTGTGTAATACAAATTTTACTGTACAAGTTTAGTCATTTATATCTCCTCTAACTACTATACTTATCACGTGACCATCAGTGACATCATTTCTTCAAGAGGCCAAAACTCATTTTAATGTCTAAAGTTGGTACGCACGTATTTCTTAAGACGGGTTTTATTTGGAAGAATTTCAAGGCTCCTTTAATATAAAGCAAAGTTAATTTAATTTTACAACATTCGACTTAGGTGTGAACTAATTTCATATTCTTGAGTAAAATGATCTTTAATGAGATAATTATCTAAATGGCAGAAAAAGATCAAGGATATTCATAGCTATAATTTCAAGTTTGTTTACTTTAAGATTACTAGAAAAGTATGGTGCTCTAGATGAACCATAAATGTTTTAACATGTTCGGTATGTCGAAATTGCGTACACATTTTCAGATAAATGGAATATTGATTATTTAATTTTGATGAAATAATAGGAAACTGACCAAAAGCTGGTCTCGCCTATGCACTTGCTCCGCTAGACCCACCCATTGACACCGACAGGAAGTCCTGCTTCGATTTTAAAAGGTGTTATTTTGAAAAATCCTTAGCCAGTTGCATTTATCAAGAAAGTGAAATAGTAGCATTCGTAACTTCAACTTGAACAAGATGTAGTCACGAAGTTAAGGTCGCAAAACCATCAATAATATTTCACTCAAATGGTAGCTAATTTCTAAATCTGAATTCCGGACTATATGAATGGTTGATTGGTTGATTGATTCCTCAGTTGACATCCGCGATTTAGCAATTACGGCCCATTTAATTTAATAATTTTCTTTATAAATTTCATGCTTAATCCTAAACAAAAACAATTCAATTTCACTTCATGCTGGTAGCGCATCAGAATGCCAATCTTCAACCATGGGTGTTAGTGGTTCGAACCCCGGCGGCGACACATATCCTTTCCTACATCTGTCTCTCACCAATGGGTAGATAATCGTAAACCTAAGTGGGATAGGAGCTGGAGGCTAGGAGAGGATGCAATGGTATAGTACTGTTGCGATATATACCGGGAATCTATTGTTAGCCGCTCCAGCCGTCGCGATGACTGAAAAAAATCGGTAAAGCGGTGTAAAAAGCGCTGTTAAATCCCATTCATACAAACAAACAAACATCACACACAATCACATCAATCATCGCCAGTGACCCTCATTTTCTACCATAGTCTGGGTATTTTGTAAAGGGCGGCGAACCGTTTCACATTGAAACACGATAAAACCGATTTAATTCAATTACAAAATATTTATACTGAATTTAACTTTATATATCAAAAGTCGCCTTTTTCTTTACATTGTAATCCAATACCGTAATTGTTCAATCTCCGTTATTTCTGTTCAAATTAACCCTTACGCTTTCGAAGGAATATATATGGCAATAGTTATGCGATTCTGTAAAGATTTAAGGGTCCATTTTGTTGAGAAACGTAGTAAATATTGTAAGCGGTTAATTATTGATCAGGCTGAAAAAATGCGAAGATTTGGCGTTTTTTTTTCTTTTTTAGAAAACTATATAGATCACACACACACACACACATACACAAATGATTGACGGATCGCTAGCCACGCCCATTACAAACGGGCTCTCCGACAGGGTAAGTTGTCTGAGTTCCATGACGAGATCAGAGTCGAAACTTTTCGATACAAGTAGATGTTACTGAAGTTAATTGTCCCTTCTTCCTAACTATATACGTATCATTTTTTGGCATACTATTCCTCATCGAGATGTCGTCAGTGGGCTATCAAAACATCGTAACTACAGCTTATTCAAGCTGTAGTTACGAGGTTTTGACTGCAAACTGATGATATGATGGGGTAGATTTTTTTCTTTTCTTTTCACTCATCAGATTTACGGAAAAACCTGGAGATCCGATTTTCACTGAACGGATGAAAATGTAAATAGCAAATCTTTTCCATAGGTTAGTTTTTCGTGCAGTTACAACGTTTTCGCTACTTAAGGACGAAATGGTTTTGAATAAGTGTCGGGAATTAATATCTATATAAAGATTTTTTCTTCTTTTTTTTTGTAATGGCGGTAACCAATAAAAGATTATGTTCGTTCCATTAGAAATCAGGTTATCACTTCTATGATTATGTAAGAGTGTTTTTCTTTGAAGACACAAGTGTCCTCCCAAGCACTGTGATTAACTGATTTAATTTACTGCACGTGTGCTTTTCCTCGTGCTGAATTGTTAACACTTCATTAGTGCAGGATATTGCATTCTTTACAGTCACTATTGAAAAAAAAAAAACGAAACAAACACACACACACACACACCGAAAAGCAGGTCAGAATCCAGCGAAGGGTCAGAATTTATATAACAATAATTACTCATCAGGCAAAAAGGGCATTCTGAAAAGTGCGTAAAAAAAGAGAACCGGAAAATCCTATGCAATCTCTGCAGATTGACCTGGGTCGAGGCTTTTCGATATTTGTATTTTTTCTCAATCTACAACGGCTATTATAATATAATATATATATAGCACATTGTTAGCGCGTAAGACTCCAAATCATAGGGACTCGGGTTCGATCCCCGACCACGGTGAATATCCTTTCCAACATTTGTCTGGTGTAAGAAATACAAGGAATCCATGGTTTGGTGCTCCAGACTCCGCCATATGACTGAAATACTGTTAAAGTGACGTTAGACTCCATTCAATCAATCAATCTAACCCGCTATAGGTTAACTTTTAAATATTTTCCTCTTCTAGAGTGTTCTATGGAACACTGGAAAGGTCATAGCTTAATACAAGGTCAGGGTAGCCAAGTTTATAGCTCTTTGAACTGTGGTCGTTAGTTAACTTAGCGATTTTTGACGAAACCGCATATCATGTGGCCGATAACGTTCGGTTACGTGCTTTGTATAGGATACACTTCTACCGCGAAGAGATGCTGCCTACGACGTCCTTATTTTAATTAAAATTAATAAAGAGATGAAGAGAATTCTTTTTTGTTTTCATTGAGGTATGAAACGAAAAAACTAATCACACTTCATACAGTGTGATTAGTTTTTCGTTTCATACCTCCATGAAAAAAAAATCTTCGTTTCGTATAATTTAATGTCATCAAGCGAAAAAAAATAGATATTTCACAAATATTGATACGTTTTTTATTGATGTTTTTTCATGCGCAAGCATACAAAATCGCTGCGTGCTCAAAAGTTTGTTCAACCAATCAGAACACTCGTTTCTGATAAGCGAAACTAAACATGAAACCATTTTGACATATTGTGAATTTCTTAAGTAAAACGCATAAACAATATACATTGTATATCTATTATCTCACATAATAATGACCTTGAAATAAACTTACAATACTTAGCAGACAAACTTTTATTCCCCCCATTTGGCCCTTTCTAAACCCCACAGGTATTATAATCGAGTCGACGTTAAGCGTTAGTTTTATCGTAGTGACTAATCTGAAAAACGAAGTTCAAAACCGGATAGTTTCATCGTAGTGACCTTAATATAGAAAGTATTGAAAAACGTAGTTCAATCCGATTAATTCTATCTTAGTGACATTTAAATTGTATATATTGAAAAGCGTAGTTCAAATCGGTTAGTTTATTCATAGTGATTTTGATATGTTCGGACCGGCTACTTTTTATCTTAATGACATTGATATTGTATATTTTGAAAAACGCACTTTAAACCGTTAAGTTTGTTCATAATGACTTTAATATTTAAAGTATTGAAAAACGTAGTTCAAACCGGTTATTTTTATCGTTGTGACTTTGAAATTGTATGAATCGAAAAACGTAGTTCAAACCGGTTAATTTTATCGTTGTGACTTTGAAATTGTATAAATTGAAAAACGTACTTAAAACCGGTAAGTTTGATCATAGTGACTTTAATATTTAAAGTATTGAAAAACGTAGTTTAAACTTGTTAGTATAATCGTTGTGACTTTGAAATTGTATGAATTGAAAAACGGTTTTCAAACCGATTAATTGTATCGTAGCGACTTCGATATTGTACATATTGAAAAACGGTTTTCAAAACGGTTGATTTAAACTCAATGACATCGATATTATATATTTTGAAAAACGTAGTTAAATCGGTTAGTCTTATCGTAGTGACATTGAAATTGTATGTAATGTAAAACGTAGTTCAAACATGCTACTTTTTATCATAGTGACATTGATTTTGTATATATTTAAAAACGTTATTCAAACCGGTTAGTCTTGTCATAGTGACATTGATATTTGTATGTTTTGAAAAATGTAGTTCAAACCGGTTAGTTCTATCGGAGTGACTTTTACATTGTATGCATTGTAAAACGTAGTTTAAAGGTGTTACCGTTAACGTAGTGACATTGATTTTGTATATTTTGAAAAACGAAGTTCAGATCGGTTAGTTTGATCGTAGTGGCTTTGACATTGTATGTTTTGTAAAAACGTAGTTCAAATGTGTTACCTTTAACGTAGTGACATTGATATTGTGTATATTGAAAAAACGTAGTTCAAACCGGTCGATATTGTATGTATTGAAAATGTTGGTTAAACCGGTTAGGTTTATCGAAGTAGCTTTGATATTCACCGGTTTGAACTACGTTTGCCAATGAAGCATCTAACTTAACTAATTCCCACACAACAAAATTTTAGATTGGTCCAAAATAAAAGAAGCTGCAGACGACATTTTAAGTTGTTGGATTTTTTTTTGGATAGAAAACATTGTGGATATTGAAGAAATCGCTTGAAACAAGCACCTTCTTCATTTTCCAATGGGTTAAATGAACACCACTCACCTATGTTAGGTGATATTTCGAATTTTAAATCTCTAAATTCTTAAGAAACAAGGTAATTATTATAAAGATTATCAGTTTACTAAACAACAAAGGTGGATTTTTGTAAGTACATGTTAGGAACGTGCAACGTTTCTTTAGAAATTGCCCACCCGTTGTTCAGGGAAATCGTTAAATGAAAGATATTTCCATCTTACAACGAAACCAACATCTATCCTATATATTTTGTCAACACCTGGTATGAGAGTCTGTATCTATTTTAAGTTGAACACGGAAAAATAACAATTTTCTGTTAATTATTTTTGACATGGTTCCAAATTCACCACCCTGAATATACAGAGATTGTTATGGAGTTACGATAATTGCAAAACAATACACGCTGCTTTGGATGAAAGCAGAAAAAATGTCGCACTTTATCCCTTTACTGTTGAGCCTATAATATGAGAGTTATCCCAGTAAATCATGGTCTTGGTTTATTATGTCAATCACTAAATCACGAGCTTCTAATTTTTCAAGTACATATACATTGTAAATTACATTCGGATATTTTGAACCAACAAATTTAGTAAGGAGACCATTGGCGACTATTGACGTCAGTCTATTGAAAAGCGAGAGCGCGAGTCATTTTATCTGTCAATAGCTATCTTCTCGTACACTCTCTATCGATAGACAATATTAAACGATAATTTTTTTGTTTTACTTATATTAAAAATACCATATTAAAGGAGGGGATCGATGTTTTGGGGGTGGGGGTGGGGTCGGGGGGTTTCATGTCGCAGATTTAAATCATTTTTATTCATTCTTATTCATTCTCATAGATTGTCTGAATACAATATTCTAAAATGTCATTTTTCTAACATTAGAGATCGCTTATCAAAATAAACCAGGATATTTCCTTAATAGCCTACGTAGGCTGTTAATCTATGTTTACATTTCGCCGGGACAGTTGCAGTGATACTTGGACAGTCACTAGGTACACTTAACCGTTAAAATTATGCTTTTAGTTTGAACTCTCTCAAACCAAATTCCTCGTGACGTGATCAGGAGTATTCGCCAGTCGAACTTGGATTGTGTAAAGATCAAATCAAAACTGTCGAAAGAGTTCATATCAATATCGCCACTAACTGTAGCTTTGCGCTACCTACCTTTGAGACCCAATTCAGGACGTTTGTTGTTTCAAATTTGGTCATATTTAAATCAGGGCGTGTGGTGATGACAAAGGAATGCAGTGAATTCTAAACAACAATGCGTGATCCCGCAGATCATTTGGTAAAAAAATAATACTTTTTTAACGCACCAGATTACCATAACGATGATGTGTGGCACATACTAAAAGATAAAATGCTCGTTTGTGCGTAGTTTTGGGCATTAGTTTTTTCTTCTTCAGTTTCCGAAACATCGATACTCCCCTTTAATAGAAATACAATTCTGGTTCAAGCTAATGACAAACGTCTGCCAGTGTCATTCTACGTGAGAATCTCTATCGACTGAATATGACGGAGAAACGTCAATAGCTATTTTCCCGAAACTACAAGACGTGGGGACCCGATGTATGCTGTCTACGATGTTTACCATTCAACGCCATGCAGATAACTTTTATCAGATAGAATGAGTGGTTTCGATTTTAAGTTCGGAATAACATTATTTGTATTTCATCGTTTGGATCGTCTATCGAGTGGTTAGCGTGCTCGACTGATAATTGCATTGTTGCGTGTTCAAGAGCCACCGGAGGTGGCTAGTGTATTTACAGACAGACAGACAAAACCCCAGTCCACCCAGCTGTAAAAGTAAGCAGTGATTAGAATCCACTATTCCTCTTTATACGTAGTACACATGGTAAAATCGTGAATGAGTTAGAACCACAATTGAAATAAGAGTTCGTCTCCTTATTGTGTAAAAAAAATCTTACTGTATACTCAATGGCATTACCCCCTAAAGACGGCTCCAAGAGAAGGAACAACAACACACGCCTTTTAAAAGGAATAACATATTAGGATAACCAACGTTCCCTAAAACTGAATGTTTTACTATTTTTAGACATAGTCGTCTAATTATGTCGTATTGATTTCATTCCAACATAATTCATCCTTCTTAAGCCAATAAAGAGATAATGTTTCAGAAGACATTGTGAAAAAAGAAGAAATTGCTCGATACAAGCAATTTCTTCATTTCCACCATGTTTTATTCACCAATAAGACAAAGGCTTTTAATATGTCATTCTAAATCGTCGTCCGCAACTTATTTGAATTTCGATCAGACTCAAAATTCGTCGTCTGGTGATGGGTAAACCACTCACTATCTAATGAGCGGTTGAATTGTTGTAACACAAAAGTCATCTATTCCCTTCCTTGAAAAAAGAGTACCCCGCAAGATACACTTTCATCTGAGGAGAGTAAGTGAAGTCGGGGTTGGGTGTGTGTATGGGGGTCAGGTCCGGATAGTCTGGCGGATATTCAGCTCCCCATAGAACCAGATCATTGATCTCTAGCTATTAACTGGCATTGGCTTGACTGTTTTGCTGTACAGTAATTTGTATTTTTAACCCATTCCCACACAACAAAATTTTAGATTGGTCAGAATTGAGAGAAGCTGCAGGCGACATTTTCGAGCTGATGGAGTATTAAATTGTTTCGTCTTTTTAGGTTTTTGGATAGAAAACATTATGGACTTAGACGAAATTGCTTAGTGTTCTAAGTAATTTTTCATTTTCCACAATGTTTCAATTTCTTTTTCTTGAGTGGCGTAAAAAGGATGGACTTTTTGGTAATGGGTGAAGCAAAGCTTCCATGATTCAATAGGGCAGATGCATTATCAATTGAGAATTTCCTTTCGATAACATTTTTATAATCTCTTTTCTAGCGGGATAATATTATTTCGGCAATTAGCTTTTGGCCTTTCCGTGTACTTTATGACGACATTTGGCAATAATCACTAGTTTAAAACACCTGCAGTCATTAAAATATTTGGAATTCAACTTTGATGAAATAGGTTCGTCGGAATATCTGGAATAAAATCATTGAGGTTCAGCTGAAATTTAAATTGTCTGGTCGTCTGCAGCTTCTTTGAATTTGGACCAGGCTTAATTTGACGTCTGGTAATTGATTAAACATTCGCCATCTAAGGAGCGGTTGAACTGTTGCATCGCAAAAACCAACAATTATCTTCTTTGTAAAAGCGTACCCCGTAAGATACATGTCCAGTTGAGAAGAGTTATGGCGCACGAAATGGATCAAAAGTTCACTTTAGGTGTTACACGGAAAAAGAATCCGCGTGCACGCGTAAATAATACAGGTTCACTCATAACATGTTGGTGTGCGCGCATAATATCTGAGCGATGGTATAGAATGTGCGCGTACGCCTCAATTACAAGTGCACGCACAATATGAAGGTGTTTACTTTTGACGCGTACACTCTCATAATCTTATTTTTGCCGAAGTTCCAGAGGGAAGGGGGTGTGCCCGGAATCCTGGTCCCCGTCTGACTTCGCACACGGAATCTAACTTAAACTGTACCCTTGTATTCATCTGATTGTTTTGTTGTACAGAACTGGGTTTTTTTTTTTTTTTTTCGCAATGCTTTCTTGATGATGCATTTTTCATTCAACCTCTCTAAAGTATCATGAATAGAAAGTATTTGTTTTGATAACCGTTTTGCCTCTTTCTGGTGATATCAAATATACAATTTGCTCTTAACTTTTTCAGTGTACTTTATGACGACTTGGTAATAATCACTCGTTGTAAACACCTGTAGCCATTAAAATATTTGGGATTTAACTTTAATAAAGCCGGCGTTCATCAGAATATTTGAATTTCTATCATTGAGGTTCAGCTGAAACCTTAACCCATTCCCACATAATAAAATTGTTTGACTTGTAATGCTTCTTTTGCAAAATAACAGCGTTAAAAGTCGAAGTGGGACTTCCTGTTGGAGTCAATGGGCGTGGCTAAAGGTGAAAGTGGGTGGAACTAGCGACGGTTCAATTCGATAAGTTTTGACTGGTGATTTCCTAGACAAGATATTTAAAAGCCACGGGTATTCATGAAGGCCTTGAAGCATGACATTGGTCGTGATGTAACCTAACCCAGTCAAGAAAATGTTGGACTTGTCCAAATTTAAAAGAATAGGGAACAAGAAAGGGTACAAGTAAACGATTGCGCAAATATGAATAATAAGTGCAAGATAGTGTATTAACCATTGCGAGAAAGAAGAAGAAATCGCTTGTTACAAGCAAATAAATTTTTCCACACAATGTTTTCCACTTTTTTCAGTATCGCGTAAATAATCCGGATTTTACTGTAATGTGTAAAGCGGTTTACCAGAAAAAGGTTTAAAACTTTAAATCCCGTATAAGTCACACAAACATCAAGGGAAATCATGAACGAGGGAAGTTTGGTATACATATCGTGACCGATTTGCAGACGTACAAATAGACGGACGCACGAACACCAAACCGACAAAAGCGATATCACAAAGTTGAAAACTACAAGAGTCTGGTCATGCACACTGTTCCTTCTCTTCAGAGGCAATATCTAACCCATTCCCACACAACGACGCTTTTTGACTCCCATCAAGAAAAAAGCTTTGAAAAACATTGTTTACAATAAGGAAATTGCCTGTAATTAGCAATTTCTTCAATTCCACAATGTTTTCTACAGTATAAGGTGATTTTTTTTCTTAATTTCACCAACTTTTAACTGTCGTCTGTAACTTCTTTCAGTTTGGACGAGTCTGCTATTTTAATGAGATGAATTTGGTTAAGGAAATCACTTTCCATTTCCGACCATTTAGACTCTCAAAAAAGTATAAGCTGATTTTTTATGTTGATGTATGTATCATAATATGGCAATTAATCACTAATCATGCTTATCGGTATTGTATATTCTACGGCTTCGTGGTTTTTACTGCACCGAATGATATCCGCCATTGTTAATGAACTATAAAACCTCTAGAATTATTTTACTGATCAATTCTCCTCGAGTCGTTGCCCACAGCAGATAACCCGTCCATCTTTAGAATGGTTCTAGCATTCTTTTACTATTTTTTACTCTTCCTTTTTTCCGAGACTGGTTTTCTAATCATTCTGTCATTTTTCTTTCCGGTCGATGAAAATGTTGGTTACGCAATTTTCGAAGATTCTTTGAATTTTGGGTGAAAATTGCGATTTCAAAAAACATCGTTAAACATCAATCATACACGGGCCTTGTTTTAAAAGAACCGATATGATGATGACCGAAATACAATTTGTTACGAAATAAAGGGAATATTCTTTTTTTATGATTGATTGATTGAATGGGGGTTTAACGCCGCTTTTAACAGTATTTCAGTCATATTGCGGCGGCTAGAGCACCTATTCGTCGATTCGTGAAATTTCTCACACTATCACTACCACTACATCCTTTCCGAGCTTTACGATTATCCACCCGTTGGTGGGCGACAAATGTCGGAATGGATATTTGCCGCGCCCACTGAAAATATTATCTAAGTAGATATCGCGGCACTGGAGCACCTAAACAAGGGGTCCTTCTGGTGTTTCTTAAACTATTACTCTATGTATAACACGAAAACGTTTCATGCAAAGTACAAAATAACGCGTTTTATGTCACTTTAGTGATAATTATATGATAAGTGGTAGCAGTTCTATGCCACCATGGGAAAAAATGAATTATTTCGCTCTAGTTATGCGGTCTTATTTTATGATGTGATCAGTCAGTCATGTTTCAATTTACCTTTGGTAATCCGTATGTGTTGACTGTAAAGCGAAAATAAGAGTCCTTGGTTGATGATGTCAAATAAAATAAGACGACAAACTTACGTTCGAAGTCGTTCGTTTTCAAAGATAGCTTACGTCAGATTTGGACAAAACATTATGTTCTTCAATTCTTAAATTCATTGAAAGAAACTCGAATTATAAGAATTAAACGTGTCTTGATATAAAACCTTTTAACCCATTCCCACTCGTTCCCTCCTTTTTACGCCCCCCAATAAAAAAATGGAAACATTGTGGAAAATGAAGAAATTGCTTGTGTCAAGCAATCCTCAATGTTTTCAATCCAAAAAGATGAAAATAATACGATTTAATTTACTTGAAAAATTGTCGTCTGTAGTTCCTTTCACTTAAGACCAGTCTAGAATTTTCTTGTGTTGGACTGGTTTGATTATTATTGTAATGAAGGCTGGGCCCGATAAGCTCACACATGCCGTGCTCTCTATCCTCGGGTCGGGAGTTCCAAAGTTGACAAAAGTCAACTCTCCTAGCGCCAGTTCTTTCACCTCAGAGGGCAAATTATAAGTAGTGTACTTGAGTAGGATGAGCGGCTGATGACCAGGAAAGAACTTTGTGGTTGTAGGCCTACTGGTGTGAGTCACAGAAAGCTATGGTTAGGTTCACCAACCGCCGCGATATAACGCGTTACAATTAATCAGTCAATGTTAGCAAACTAGTCTAAATACATCCTAGATTATTTCAAAGACAGAAAAATCTTCCCAGGAGGCTCCTTTTCCCTGACGGATCACAGATTATAATCTGCAATACAAATCAACTTATATGATTGACATAGTAACTCGCCCATCTGACAGGTTAACCTCACTGTGTTACCCCGCAGCATCCGAGTCTTACGTTATCGTGATACAATCGGGTATTATTAATGTATTTCATTTATGGGTCAGCGGTTCGAGACAAAGTTCACCACGCTCAGTCGGGCAAATGATTGTTTAGCATCTCTTATCGTTTTGATACCGACAGCCTTTGGTAGCACTTTACATGTACTTACGGACGAAGCGAAATCTTATAACTCGTTGTGTACAGGCAGAAATAAATATGGCATATTATGCTACGGCAGTGATACAACATCTTTTGTTTGCTTTGTGCTGGGGAGGAAATTTTTGATATTTCACAAGACCGAAGATCGAGTGTAATATCACATTTTTCCTCTGTAGCGAGGAGCAAACAATAGCTGAATTCTGAAAAATAAAATCGACAACCCCCCCCCCAAAAAAAACAACACAAAACCTGTATTTCTACTAGTATTTCAAAGAAAGAACTAGTTGAATTGACTTAAACGTCTTCGGCGAATCAGGATTCTGTTAGGATCCTGACAGAATCCTTAGCCTGGAATTGCTGACTTCTTTCAATTTATAGGGGGGAGGGGGGCTTTTTATCCCGGGACACTGTTATTGTCGACCCCAAAGAATAGTGAGATAAATGTGACAAGTCATACAAAAAGGACACCATGGGAAGTGCGTGAAGTCTGGAATCTGATCAGACTGCGTGCAGTGCATAGGATGACCTGGTTCGTAACTGTTCGATCCTCCTAAGTTTTCTGAATCTACCATTATTGTTCTTCCTCATTATAAGTACATACGCTTTATCTAGTTGACCTCTGCTGCATCTTATGCCCTTTTCAAATAATTATTTCACAGAGGTTCTGAGATGTCAATATTCAAGTGACGCATCTATTTAACCCTTTCCTATTCAATTCCGGAATTTCACGTCCCTGTAAATTTATAATTGAGAAAACATTGTATAAAAAGAAGAAATTGCTTGTGACAAGCAATTTCTTCTTTTTCTGAAATATATCTCTACCATACTGATTGGTTATTTTCAAATTAAATTCACTTCAAAATATTCGTCTGCAAACCCATTGAATTCTGGCAGGTCTAAAAGATTGAAAAACAGGAAAGGTTAAAAAAGAGTCTCATTAAACTTCCAAAAAAAAAACATAGTTAATTTTTACTTTTGTTAACAAACCGCCGCCCCTCCCTTTCCCCTCGCCCCTTCCCCAGAGCTCCGACAGGATGTTCCAATTAACCAATCGCGGCTGTCAATCGAGGAATCAAGGGACCAATCAAATCATTTAATCACACTGGACCCGAGCTTTCACCTCCGAATAGGCCACCATATTTGTTAACCTTTTTGGCTGGTTTTAGCGACTTAAACATCGTAGCCACAGCTTATTCAAGCTGTAGTTATGACGATTAGGTAGCAAACCAACTATTTTACATTTAGTTACATGCTGCTGGCCATAAATGTATCAGAATAACGCCGTTAAAAATAAAAACGGGAGTTCCTGTCGGAAGCGATGGGCGTGGCCAACGAAGAAAGTGGGCGGGGCTAGCGCTCGGTCAACTAGATATTGAACGAAGTCATTTGAAGAAAAAAGTCAGTAATTCGTAACAGAGAAGTAAAATGGTTGGTTGGCGGCTTAATCGTTGTAAATACAGCTTGAATAAGCTGTAGTTACGACAGTTAAGTCGCCAAACCAACAAGATGCTTCACGCAAATGTCGGCTTATGTTGGAGTTCAAATTTCTCTTCAGGTTTAAATGAATGATTTTTGATTGGTTGATTGATTCTTTGGTTGACTATAACAGAGAAAAAGATGTGTTGATAAATGTTGGCATCTAATTGATGTCTTTTGATCAATGTTTTACAAGCTTGAAAGTATAAATAATCTTTTCATTTATCTTTATTTATTTATACAGGCCAAGGTTTCTTACAACGCTTCTTTTGGCATGGATAACAACAAAAACTTTGTCAGAAGAAAACCAAATGGTAAGTAGCGAAAAATTGTTGTTTGGTGTTGATCTTAACGCCTTTTCTAACAGTATTTCAGTTTTAGCGAGACGACTGGGGCACCTAACCATGGCTGCCTGTCGTTTCTCAAATCAATACTGCCACTACATTCAATTAGGGCCATAAGTTGCTCGTTTCAACTTCGCGCACTACTTATCCTTTGCCCTTTGGTGAGAGACAAATGACAGAAGTCGCGAGGAGTTTTAAAGAATGACAGTACCTATGGTTATGTGCACCGGTCGCCGTGATATAACCTTCAAGTATTTAGAGGGTGAACAAACTAGCCGAAAGAAGAAATAACACGCATTTCAGCACGTACGATTCTACGTTGATATAAGTTTTATATTCAGCAAACCTATAATGCTTTAATTCCAAGATACCCCATTTTTTACCGATATACCAATATGCTACCCATTTCATGTTTTGTTAATCCATTACCAGACGGTAAAATACAAGAAAGGAGTTGCAGACGACAATTTAAATTTCGTGAAATCTTAGGTTTTTAACTACTAATGTAGAAGTCGCTAGCAATTTCTTAATTTTGCACAATGTTTTCCAATTGGTTTTTGTTTTTTTGGTTTTTTGTTGTTGTTGTTTAAGAACATTAACCCTTTCCTGTATAATCACTGGTTTTTACGTCCCTGTGTTTTTATACTTTTGAAAATATTGTGGAAAAAGAAGAAATTGCTTGAAACAAGCAATTTCTCCTTTTTCCACAATATTTTCTATCCTACTGAATGATTATTTTTAAAATAAATTCAACTTTGAATTGTCGTCTGCAAAACCTTGAATTTGGACCAGTCTAAAATTTCAAAAAACAGGAAAGGGTTAAATAGTGTCATTGTATGGGAATTCGCTAAAAAAAACTGATAGAAAGTTCATGAAATTTTAGATTTGTTCAATTCTTGACGAAGAAATTATTTTGGAAAATGAAGAAATTGCTTGTTGTAAGCAAATTCTTCACTTTACACTATGTTTTCCCAATTGTTTTGATTGGGGCCATCAAAATATTGGAATGAACTGAGAAAACTGACAGAATGTTTGGATACAATAATGCGAAGGGATAATTTCTTGCTGAAATTCCAAAATATTCATGATAAATCATTTTCCCAGGAATTCCATAGGTTTTTTGTGTGAATACATGAAACATTAAGTAACCATGATAACATCATTATTTTCGCTCATTCATAAAAAAATACTGAATGGAACAGCGGAGATAAAAATAGAGCTTAATTGCACTTGAAAACTCTTGTTATCAACGCTAAGTTTCAAAGCAATTTAACAAAACACAAAAACATCTCTGAAATCAAAGGGAAATGTGATACAAGAATTATTATTGTAATTGAAGTCAGGAGTAGAAAAAGGCCAACAAAAAAAACTCACACTTAATTTCTGAAAGTATGTTCCATACGGATTTTCGATGTTTATATCTCAAATTGACACAGATTCGTTGAGTTACGTCACCTGGGAACCCTTTTTCAACATGTTCAGCGTTAGTAACCCGTTACTAGACGACATAATTTTAGACTGGTCAACATTCAAAGAATTGGCCGACAACAGTTCATAGTTAATGAAATTTTATTTTATCTATTTATTTATTATTACTATTTTTCTTTTTTGTATTTTTGAGTATAAAGAATTGTGGATAAAATTTTCGACAATATTTTCACAAGTCTTTTTCTTGGGGGGTGTGCATGTGGAAAGGGGTTAATAAATCCACGCATTTTTATTGATAATACTATAAGATTAATCCTTGTCATGCTGAGCCCAGAATATTCCTTATTAGACAGGAGGTATATATAAATATCAGACTGCACATCACATGTGCAGTCTGATATTTGTATACACCACCTGTTTGTCCCTTTCAATCTAGAATCGTCCATTAAATCAACTGTCAAAAGAGATATTGACCCACAATAAGAACCTTACAGTGCTCTCAGTCCTTTGATTTTGATGTAATTCAGATATTATTCAGCTTGACAAGGTTTAAACCGAATAAACCCGGATTCTATAACTGCTTTTAAATCAAAGCACTTGAAGTCCTTATAGACAGCTTGTATTTCTTTTGAAAATTAATTTCACAATCAAATGCTGTTGGAAAGGGATAAACAGGTGGTGTAGACAAAGATCAGACTGCACTTATGTGCGGGCTGATCTTTGTCTATACCTCCTACCAAAACAGGAATATTCCGGGATCTGCACGCCAAGGGTTAATGTCCAATTTCATCCGATGCTTTACAAAACCACTGTGCGTTTAACACATTATCACACAATCCTACATTTTTTTACGAGAACAGACAAACAGGTACTGAAAACATTGTAGGAAAAAGAAAAGTGCTTGTTTAATATTATCCTTTTCCCATATTATTTTCTACCTTATCTGACATATTTGTTTTCAACTTTGACACTCTATGAGATTCCGACTACAATTATTTGAATTGGACTTGTCTCAACTCTTGTTGTCTGGTTAAGGGTCATCGGCACTGATTCAGAAAAAGTTCGGTTTTTATTCAAACTCTCATCGACTTGGTTCACAATGTGCCTTACAAGAAAATGTGGAGAAAAACGGGGGTCACAAACTTTAGGAGAAAAATGTAAACACAGTCAATATTGTTTAAGCGACTACCTCTATTAAACGACCAGGATCAAAGTTACCTTTCCCAAAAGCATGCGTAAGCTTTTGAGTAGTTCGGGAATTGGCTTTAAATGAATACAATACTAGATCCTGTGTTATTTGAGTTTTAACTTTTGGTTACAATGTATGTCTGGAATATATTAAAGGCTTTATTAGCCCGGCTGTTTCCGGAGAAAACCCGAGGTATTGCGATAGCCTTGGTGTCGTCGTCGTCGCCATCGTGCGGAAACGTTGACACTGTGATATATCTGATTCTACTAAAGGCATTCACTTGAAACTTGGCACACATGTTCACTATCAAAATAGCAACCTAGACTATGAAGGAGTATAACTCTAGATGCATTTTGTCCGCTATCCAGCACCCAACAGCCGAGCGTAGGCACCCGTAGGTGGTGCTCTTGTTAGTTTAAACATTTAGTTGATAAACCAGATAAACCAGTCTGTGTTATATTGACTCTACCAACCGTTTATCAGATCATAGAAACATGTAGCGGTCGTCAGTAAAAGTAATCATGAATTGTCTATCTATTTAATTGTGTCTTGTTATTATCATTTATTGTCAATTAACAGATAACGGCTATCAATCGAATAACCGGTTGACGAATCAAATCTTTCATTTAGACCGGAAGTTAACTTTGAACTCCTATATTAGTCGGCATTTTTGAAAATTATTTTTGTTGACTTGGATTGGCTACTTAAACGTCTTAACCACAACTTACTCAAACTTTAGTTACGACGTTTAGGTCGCTAACCAACCAGTTTGCTGTTTTGTTACATATTACGAGTCATGGATTTTGCAAAAGAGATCCCATCGAAGCTCAAAGGGTACGGCCAGCAATCCGCCAATGAAAACAAACCCTTTTATAATAACAACAATCAAACAGTTTCAAAGCTACATTTATATGTTTGCGACTACGTTTTCTGTAGAATACAATTCCTGTTTCGTTATTACAACCTTCAGACTGTCAACCATTTCAATCACATGGTGACGTTTGGGAATGTTGCACATGTATTGTTTACATTTGATGACGTGTTGAACACAAACGAAGTCAACAATATTGTCCGATTTAACATTTTCTTTATGTTTACCTTGAACCATAGTTTCATCCTCTTGAAGAGGACAAAATCGAGAGCTGCGCTGCTTTTAGGACAATGTATACATTTAAACCCATTACCACAAGTCAAAATTTAGACTGGTCAAAATTCAAGCAACTTGCGGACGACAATTTTAAGATGAGTGAATTGTTTGTGTCTAGGTGTCTATGAAGAAGACAAGGTTGAAAATGAAGAACTTGTTTTTGACATGCAATTTCTTCATTTTCAACATTGGTTACAGTCGCTAGCGTATCGTCATCAATAACACAGGTAACGCTTACTTTGAGGATGCCCCCAACAAAATCCGATTTTGATAAAGGTGCACGAGCAAAGCAGGGTACCATTTTAGAATCGTTACCAAACATTTTTCATCTTGAACACAGAATTTGTTATCAACAAACGCTTAAACAGACGCCCAACCCATGCCACTGACTCCGCTGACAACACCCACCCCAGTATATTGATTCCACTGACAAACGACCATCCCAGTCCACTGACTCCGCTGACAACACTCAACCCGGTCAACTGACTCCGCTGACCACATCCACCTCAGTCTATTGATTTCGCTGACAAACGCCCGCCCAGTCCACTGACACCTACTCAAATCCACTGGCTCCGCTAACAGCACAGATGGCAGGGTACGCGTGTACCGCAGGCCGGGAGAACGTCAAAGCATGTGCCAGAAATGTGGACAGATTTTTTCTGTTTGAGTCTCATAATATGGGGATGTTTTTGTGCTCAATGACGCTCTCCCCCTGTACTTGTTCAAGGCAGCTTACAACGCTAACAAGTACAGGGGTCGGATTTTGCAACCCATTTTGCTCCCCGTTATACAGAAACACAGTGCCATAATACTAGGCCACAGACAGACCAAGATTTTCTAAGACATACCGATATTTAAGTCTTAGACTATCATCCACGCAGCTCTGACCTTAATCCGATTAGGCACATCTGGGACGATCTATGCCGTTGTGTCCGTCAGCTAGTCTATCCTTCTTAAACATTAGGGGTTCTTGAACGTATCCTTTTTGAATAATGGTGACATCTTCATCGGGGAGTATTCACAAATGTTCTAAGGTCTACGATGAGGCGATGTGTTACTGTTAGAGATGCTATAGGTGGACACAATCGATATTGAACGCTTTTCGATGGGTAAGCGAGAAACAGTTGTAACTGCCTATAAACATAAAGAACACATATAAAAACACAACTGTTTTGCGCTTACCCATCGTTTTGATCTTCATGTGAACCTTATTTTAGGGCACCCTAACTTCTTGAGGTCACCAAAATCTTATTTCGAGGACACCTTACCGCTTGGAGTTTTAATACCTCTACGAAAAGCCAGGTTTTGGGTGGTCTTGATGCAGAGAAAATCCTTGCAGTATATCTTATATAATGAATTCGGTCGCAAAAATCGGAGTTTCAAGTTTTCATCTTGCTTATTATATTTTGCAATTATGTCATTAGCATAAAAATATTTGTTTAAGAAACTTAACAAAAGAAAAAGGGAATTCTTGCTATCTCATAGTACTTTCAGTACTTTGATTTCATTATCTAACGAAGTGGTAAACATGTGGTGGAAACTTGATTATAGAAAGATAATACATTGTCACCGGTCAAAGTGTCAATTGAACATGTTGAAAAAACCCTGACCACGAGTCTGATTACATTGATTACAACTACTATTATAAATGTCGGTACGGGGGGGGGAGATAGGAAAGCTTAGCGCTCTAAATGGTTGCACTCCTGCTCTCGTTTTGACATGTTCCGAGTAGGACGGCCAACCTTGCTTCTTTCGTGCCTGTTCGTTGAACAATTCATCGTCACTTTTAATAAGTAAAATAGTTAATAGGTCCAATCGACGGATCGCTGGCGTTTAGGTCGCCGAACGAAAGGTTCGTTAATTCAAATTTTTGACTAGTCTGAATAGACAGGAGCTGCAGACGAAATTTGAAGTTGGTGAAATTTCATTTTTTTTTTTAACTTTCTGGGTAGAAAACATTGTGTTAAATGAAGAAATTTGTTGTTACAAGCAATTTCTTCATTTTTTCACAATGCTTTCCCATTCGTCTATCTTAAGGGGCGTCCAAATGCGTCATTGTGTGGGAATGGGTTAAATCAGAGTTATTGGTTACTAAAGACACTGAATGTTGGAGCCATGTTGCATCCCTACTTCGAGAAACGTTCACTATTCACAGCATGGAGAAGGGTAGTGGGTGGTGTTCAAGAGGGACTTTTGGTTCTCCTTGTGTCGAGCTTTGATGATTTCAGAATTAGGACATAAAAAAACCTTATTCATACATAAAATCAAGGGAAAAATTTTTGAAAACATTTGAAAGAATATAGAAATTTCTTAAAACAAGCAATTTCTTCATTTCCAATCCTAAACTTTTAGTTTAAACTTATTTGTTTTAGTTCGATTGCGACGATAGCTTTAAGCTTATAGAGTCGCTCTCGAACACACAAACCAGATGTTTTCACGTCCCCGAAAGAGAGGCAGTGTCTTAAACTCTCTGCTACCCAATTCTACAGCTGGGTAGACTGAGGCTTGCTATTAAGTGTTTTGCCCATGAACTCACCTAAGTGACAGTGGAGCTCGAACCCGTGACCCCTCGAACCCCTTCAGATCACGAGTCAAGTACCTATACCACTCGGCCATCGAGGCAGTCTAAAATATTGCTGTGTAGTTGTGGGTTTAAATCCTACAGAATCAATTGTCCATGACGTAAGCAACATATGTGTTGCGCAAAACGTAGTACACAAATCACAAAAGGTAGAACGTTTATACATTAACCCGATCTTAAACAGGAGTTTAGTTTGAACATAGTTAGAAGAAGCGAGCTGATTCCTTTTTTCATTCGGATTTAAATGGAATTTCTAATGAAATACTAATCATATTAGAAGACAATCTTTGTTTGCCATACCTTTTGGGAAGCGAGACGCGCCTGTACAAAGATTGTTTCTAATCTTAGTGACAAATCTCTTAAACGATCGCTGCTATCAAAAAAATCAAAGTACAGAAAGTACTGTAAGCTAGCAAAGCATGGTTGAATGTAGAAAACCTTTACCTTGTTGGGTAGAAAACATTGTGGACATTGAAGAAATTGCTTGTTACAAGCAATTTCTTCATTGTCCATAATGTTTTCCAAAGCTTTTTTCTTGAGATGCTTAAAAAGCGGAATTGATTGGGAAGGGTTTAATGATTTTAACAGAGTTCTCTACAATTTGAATAGAGTTTGCAATATTCCTGAAATACATAAGAACTACTTCTAATGGCGTAGGAATTTCACGGATTTAGTGGTAAAGCCTCCAGTGGCGGTTCGCACTCGTTGAACTTCGAGACGACCTCAAAATTTCGTCTGTTAACTTAAGCTATCAAAGCTGACGCTTTGCTAGCTAAAAAAGTGACCCCCTTGCTCACAATGCTCACTCTGTCGTCAGAAAAAACGCTCATATTCCTTGTTCACTCTCAAACCAAAGCCCATACTTGTAAGATGCTTCATTATTATGCGCCATATAAATAACCGTTGACTTCCTTTTCTGTCAAATTTGAATTGTGTAATCTTCATTTACCCTAGAAAACCATAGAATGTTTTCTCGTGATATGAACATTGACTCCTATAGCGGACAGTCATACCGTACACACATGAATCTCTGACTATTCTTCGTCCTGATTCGTCATCAGGACGTGGCGTCATACAAGCGTGCAACATATTTTATTTTGTTTCGTTTAGATGCTTGGACCTAGTGTCAAACTGTTTACTCGTTTTCCTTGAGAAAAGCCTGTCTTAACCTACCCAAGAATCGAACATTTAGTAAGTGAAACTCGGTTAAGATCAGCTTGTCCGGAAGAATTTTGCGGGACAAATCCTTTATTTCTGTATGCAAGTTTCTTGGCTTTTAGAAATAAAATTCAGCCATACATTCATTTCAATTTGGCTTTACTTTTGGTACAGTCATTCCAACCGACAGGACATGCATTCCTCATATTCTAGTAAAATTATACGAGTAAGTATTATATGATCTCGTGATGTAATCTAAATTAAAGAGTTTTTAATGAGTTACACATCTCAAAGGAAGAAGGTTTAGATTTATATCTCATTATATTTAACAAGATGATTAATTCCCACGCGGAGCAAAAGCCATAAAAATAAGTCCTCAATCCTGACCTGGGACCTAAATTCTGTAACTCAAATTTGATAAATTCGTCAGTTTTGAAAATCCTAAAACCCAATTTAATCTGTCAAGCCATAAAGGAACGCCTAAGTTATCGATCCTGGTCCGACTGTGCGAACTGCGAATCTGACAATAGTCGAAACTACTCGCTTTACACACTTTTAAGCTAGCAAAGCGGCAGCTTTGATAGACTGAGTTAACAGACAAAATTCTGAGGTTGTCTCAAAGTTCAATGAGTGCAAACTGCCACTGTAGGCTTAACCATCAAATCGTTAAATGCCTACGCCATACAAAGTAGGCTTTATGAATTTCTGGAATATTTCAAGTTTATCTTCTAGGTATCTTTAGCTCACTTGAGCACATCGTGTTCAAAATTACTCTTATCAGAGCCTCCAAAGAAATTGCAGACGACAATTTCAAATTATTTAAATTCTAAAATATTTACCTCTTTATGTAGAAAACACTGTGTAAAATGAAGAAACTGCTTGTAACAAGCAATTTCTTCATTTTCCACATTGTTTTCCACAACTATTTTCTTGAGAGGAGTAAAAAGGAGGAATTTTGTGGGAATGAGTTAACTCATTGTGAGAACAGGCATGAAACATGGCTCAATAAAAGTGATTTCTTCTTTTGTCACAATGTTTTCCACCATACATTTTCCTGCCGGCGTAAAAAGTCCGTCGTTTAAGGTATTGTGTTGTAAAAGCAACGCTGTCATAAGCAACGAAATTGTGAGGGCTTTTCCACGGCTACGATACCTTGGGACTTTTTAAGCTTCGTCAGAGTCCGGACCCCATCCAAAATCTGCAAGATCGCAGCTGTCAATTTCAAACAGTAAGCCATTGGCCGATCCAATCAATTTATAAGACCGGAAAAAAGATGTTGACTTCCGACATCTATGTCAAATATTTTTGATGGTTTGGCGACTTAAACGTCGAAACTACAGCTTATTCAAGGCGTAGCTAGGTCGTTTAGGTCGCCAACCAACGGTTTACATTCAGTTTTATGTCCACGATCAAATATTTTGAATCTGGTCTAGATATAATTCAATTTTTAGTTTCGTCTATCAAAAACGAGCGTTCTGATTGGTCGAAAAATTTATTCATAACTCCATGAACAAAATGTTGAGCACGCAGCGATTTTGTTTGCTTCCGCACAAAATAGTCCCATACAAAATGGTATCAAAATTTGTAAAGCTTTTGTTTTTTCGCTCGATGCTATTAAATTATAAGAAATGAAGAAAATATTTTTGGTTTTCATGGAGGTATGAACCGAAAAACCTAATCACACAATGTATGAATCCGCTTCGCGTATTCATACGGTATGATTAGGTTTTTCGGTTCGTACCTCCATGAAAACCAAGAATATTCCCTTCATCTCTAATATGACAAGAATTTTGTAGACAAATCAATGACATCTGATTAAATTGACCAATCGCCGGGCCCGCCCTTTGACTCCGACAGGAAGTCCCGCTTCTATTTTATACAGCGCTATTTTTCAAAATTTATGGCCAGTAGCATCTAGCAATAGAAAATGGTTGGTTGGTTGGTGACCTAAGCGTCGTATCTACAGCTTGAATAAGCTGTAGTTACGATGTTTAAGGTGCCAAACCAACAAAAACGTTTCATTACAAGTGACGTTTTATGTCGGAGTACAATTCTCAATTCCTTGCTGAATGAATGATTTGATTGGTCCATACTTTTTTTGATTGATAGCTGCGATTGGTAAATTGTCTTCACAAAAACAGAACAAAATACATTAGAATGCGAGACAAATCTATTTGTTGTGTAAATAGGTATAAGATGTTTGTATACGAATGAATAACTGTTAAATGCACGTCTAATTTTCACGATTACTATCTTGGATAGCCAAATTCGCTTAACCTTTTTCATGCTGAGCCCGGAATATTCCAGTTTTGCAGGACGTCTAGACAAAGATCAGCCTGCACACATGTGCAGTCTGATCTTTGTCTAGACTTCCTGTTCGTCCCGTTCAAGCCAGCGTTGATTATGCATTTAACTTTCTTAATAATTACCAACCCAGAGTTAGTGCCTTCTAAGCTTTTAGTACTTTGTTTTTACCACAATTTTATAGAGGATGACAGGGGTTAGTATTATCCTACTTTTTACGGTTTTTAAAATCGGTTTAAACAATCGTCCAGAAGTAATATAAAGGCAAATTGTATACAATCGATGTTATCTTCTAGACCACGGCTCCTTGCTTTTCAAAAAACAAATCCTCTTCGCCAGCGGCGCGGCCGGGATTCAAACCCATGAAGTTCAATATCCCTCGATTTACGAGTCCGTCGCCCTAACTATTGAGCTTTTCGAGAGCCCGTTTGATATACAGTGTTGAAATGGGATATCCTGTCACTACAGTAGTAGTGACTGGATATATCGAAAACCCCATTACCTGGCGACAAAATTCTAGACTTATCCAAATCAAAAAAAGTTGCAGACGACAACTTTAAATTGATGGAATTTTGAAAATCTTTGATTTATAGGATAGAAAACGTTGTTGATAATGAAGATGCTGCTATTAAAATATTATACATCCAGATAACTGGTGATAACGGAAAAAATTGCCTTGTCAGCCTGCACAAGCCGCGCAGATTAACAAGGATCGATACTCTTCGTATTTTCAAGATGGTAGCTTTACTCGAGACAGATCTACTTTTTGTGTAGATATGTATAATTTCAAGTTATTTGTATGCGAATGAAACATAACTAAAATGTTAAATGCACGTCTGATTTATATCGTTATTTTTATCGGTTATCCGAATTCGCTTATTCTTCTTCTACATTAAGCAAAAATAGACTATCTGGGATTTCCGCAGCAATTAGAAAAGAATGGTATAGGATGCAGCAGCTCACAATCTTAGTTTATATTCTATAAAAAACTAATGCAAATTAACACATTGCCACACGACAAAATTTTAGACTTGTCCAAATTCAAAGGTGACGCAGACGACAGTTTCAAGTTGATGGAATGTGAGAAAATGTTTACCTTTAAGAGGAAAACAGTTTGATTAATGAAGAAATTGCTTGTTACACGCACTACGATGTTGCTTTTTTTTCACAAGGTATTGGCAATTTTGAAAAACACACGCCGTTTGAATTTCAATTGGGAGATCAATGGGCATGTCCAGCGAACCGTCAATTAAGTATGTGCGTAAAACCGACGAGCCTTAATATCCACACATATACTGATCGCCTTAGACAATTTGAATCTTTATACAGAGCGCATACTGAAGACAATCAAAATTCGACTGATGTGAATCTCTACTAGGTTTAAGCGCTTTGAAAATCATAGAAAATAAATGCGAGCGCCCATATAATTCCAAGGCCAACGTATTGTATAATGAGCGACAATCATCTTTTACGCTTCAAGAAATAAGTGGCAGATACTCATGGAATCGCCATAAACTTGGGGATTTTATTGCCAGAACTTAAATTACGGCTTAAAATAACCCGGGGCAATTCAGACAAAATATTTTAGGTTCTTCTCCCGCTAATTGGAAACAGTTTTCGTGTTATTGTCAGAAAATGTGAACTCGTGTCTATTTTACTCTTAAGCAGATAATTAACCCATGACCAGACGATAACATTTTAGACTGGTCCAAATTCGAAGGAGTTGCAGACTACAATTCATTTTTATGAGATTAAGTGGGGGTTTCCACTTACTGGTTAGAAAACAGTGTGTAAAATGAAGAAATTACTTGTTACAAGCAATTTCTTCATTTTACGCAATGTTTTCCCAATTGTTATGCTAGAGGGACGTCGAAAAGCTTCATTGTGTGGGAATGAGTGAAATAGAATAAAAAAAAAAGCGAGAAAAATTTGAAATCTGTGATGTCGAATGCCAATAGCTCATCCACTTAGTTTCGTCTACGACGGCGCTTTCTACAGTCTCTTTCGTCACACACGCCCCCCTCCCCCCCCCCAAAACATAAAATGTAGATACAAGTCTGACTTAAGAGGAGGACGCATCTATTAACGTCGCTAAAGACTATGCTTCTAGTGATTATTATGCGTTTTTACCATATTATATATATCAAAACGCGGTGGGGGTGGGGGTGGGGAGTGGTAATAAACTGTTCGAATACTTTTATTTTATGATAGACAACAATACACCGGTGTAATGATTGATTGATTGAATGAATGGGGTTTAACGCCACTTTTAACAATTATTCAGTCATATCACGGCGGCTGGAGTACCTAACCATGGATTCCTGGTATTTCCCTCACCAGTACTACCACATCATCCTTACTGAGCCTCAAGCTGCTCATCCCACTTGGGTTTATGTTTATCCAACCTTGATATGAAAAACATATGTCGGAATGGATAGGGGACCCAATGATAAGAAGTCCTACACGCTACCAACACAAGTGTAATGAATATGAAAATGAACCCGAAGTCTTAAGTAATGACTTTTAAATACGGCAATAACCCAGTAAAATGACGTCACGCCGAAGTTGAAATAAGATAAGGATTTTTAAAATAGGTTAGTACTTGAAATTGGACAAGATTTCGCGAGGTTCGTTTATCTGACATAGTCAAAAGGCGCTTGTTTATGATAAAGGAAATACTTTAATGTACCAATGATACTAAACATTTATTGTAAAATATCAAAATTTCCCTACGTAACTCTAGTTCCATACTACTGAAACATTATCATACCTTATTTGACTCTTTTCATTTTTCATGAAGAACCCAGAAATTCTTCTGTTTAGGCAGGAGGTATAGACAAAGATCAGTCTGCACATAAGAGTAGTCTGATCTTGGTCTACACCTCCTGTCGGTCTCATTCAACCCAATGTATATCATCATAGTTACCCTTAACGAGTGCTTCCATCGCTTTCAGGCCTTTAGTATAATGCAAATTCAGATAAGGATTTTATTCAGCATGACAAGGGTTAATAGTGTACTCCACTGGCCAGTTGACCACACTGCTATCGATGTTTGGGAAAATTTTTACTTTCTCTCCTGAAAAGCAAGACTTATCGAATATGATGTATCCTTTACGAATAGTAAGTCGTAGATAATGTGTGTTATTATTCTAAAGTTTGAATTCTTTTTCTGCTTGAATCGAGATAAAATATCATCAAAATCTTTTATATTTAAGTTATCTCAAGTTTTAACAATAATTTATGTGTTACACAGAAATGCAGGTGCAATGATATTGACAAAGATATTTATAAATGAATATATTTTAGTTCAATTTCTTCATAGGCAGATCTTCCCCAAACAAATTAAATCAATGTAGTATTCAACACCCTCGGAAGCAATATTCGATCCATTCCGTAGACAACTTTTTGCTGAAGTAAGAAACAAACTGTTGAAGGAAAAAAGAAAAAGTGCATTGTATAATAACCTTTTTCCAGACTCCCTGACCTAGATTGACTTTTCAACACGGTTGCTTTTGGATAAATAGTAGTGTAGAGGATTGCTACAGTCAATCAAAAGGCGGCCAGTCAAAGGTATCGTTCAGTGCGGAAGTGAACTTTGAACTCCGACACTGGCCGATATTTATATCAAGCATTTTGCTTCAAGCTGTAGTTACGACGTCGGAGTTCAGTGGGCGTGGTCAACGACCCATCAGTTGTCATTAGGAATACGCTTGAACTGTAGGCGTAGGCGTAATCGTTGACAGTTATATGCCAAACTGCTTCTTGAACTACATCAGACTTTTGTTTTGTGTGCATTCCTGTTATTCGACCCCTTTCCTGTTTTGCAAAATTTTAGACCTGTCCAAATTCAAAAGGTCCACTGAGAACTAATTAAAAAGGATTTAATTTGAAGAATAATCATTCTATAGGGTAGAAAATATTATGGAAAATGAATAAATTGCTTGTTACAAGCAATTTCTTCTTTTTCCACAATATTTTCTCAATCTTAAATTCACAGGGACGTTAAAAATCAGAGACCGAAGAGGAAATGGATAATCCATAAGTTTATTCTACATAATATAACAATTATTTAAGAGTACAATAGGTGATATGTAACTTTTATTCATAAAAAAATACAACAAAAGCCTGTGAGCCATTAGCCCAACTTTTGAAATGTTCCGCTCACTTTATTTGTTTTGCACTCGATCTAACTTTTGAAATGTTCCGCTCCCTTTATTTGTTTTGCACTCGGCCTAACTTTTGAAAAGTTCCGCTCACTAACCCTGACTTTTGAAATGTTCCGCTCGATCAAACTTTTGAAAATCTCCGCTCACTTTCTTTGTTTTGCACCCGGCCTAACTTTTGAAATGTTCCGCTCACTTTCTTTTTTTTTTTTTTTTTTTTTTTTTATTTATTTTTGCACTCGGCCTATCTTTTGAAATGTTCCGCTCCCTTTATTTGTTATGCACTTGGCCTAACTTTTGAAATGTTCTGCTCACTTTATTTATTTGCACTCGGCCTAACTTTTGAAATGTTCCGCTCACTAACCCTGACTTTTGAAATGTTCCGCTCGATCAAACTTTTGAAAATTTCCGCTCACTTTCTTTGTTTTGCACCCAGCCTAACTTTTGAAATGTTCCGCTCACTTTCTTTTTTTTTTTTTTTTTTTGAACTCGGCCTATCTTTTGAAATGTTCCGCCCCCTTTAATTGTTTTGCACTCGGCCTAACTTTTGAAATGTTCCGCTCACTTTATTTGTTTTCACTCGGCCTTACTTTTGAAATGTTCCGCTCACTAAGCCTAACTTTTGAAATGTTCCGCTCGATCTAACCTTTGGAAATTCCCGCTCACTTTCTTTGTTTTGCGCTCGGCCTATCTTTTGAAATGTTCTGCTCACTTTAATTGTTTTACACTCGGCCTAACTTTTGAAATGTTCCGTTCACTTTATTTAATTTGCACTCGGCACGAATTCAGCTTATATCCCAAACGTCAAGATATCAGCAAATAAATTAAAGGACAATCTATGGCATAGCATGTCTACCTTATCACTAGTTCAATTGACGGATCGCTGGTCACGTCCACTGACTCCGACAGGAAGCTCGAATTAGATTTCAAACGACATCATTTTTCATAATTCATTGTCATTAACTTGAAATAAAAGTATAAAACGGGTTATTTTTACGGCATAAATGTCGTAACAACAGATTGAACAAGCTATGGTTACGACCCTTAGGACGCTAATCATTTCCTGTATGAATGAAAAATTTCATTGGTCTGTCGGTTTTTTAGTTGAACAGTCTTAAATTTTGTCGTTTGAGAATCAGTTAAAGGATTTAAAGATAGAATTTTAAAATAAAAATAACTTTAAATCGCCTACGCATTAGATAAACCTTCCGCATTGTAAGGATTTCTTGTGATTATTGAAGGTAAAAAAGAGGATAGAAACTTAATCTAACTTCACTGCATGATCGTTGCTGGATATTTATATCTGATGTGCATTTTAGTGTCAAAGTTTTAATAAAACGTCTGCATTACCATGAAGTAATTCGCTCTGGTATGCAAACGTTCATAAATTAAGATACGTCATGCTGTAGACAAGGGTATCTTGATGGACGTTTGACGCTAGCCTGACAGCTTAATTATGTATTTCGTTGAATATAAAAGTTATTTTAAAATTAACTTATTCTTTTCAAAACTAAAGCAATAAAAGACATTGAATCATGAGATGACATGGCCATGAAAAGGGTCACGAAATTATTTAACGAAGCACCCATAAACGAATCAAAACGAGCTTAACCGAGTTTTTATCTGTTGTAGGAGACGAGTTTAACAAAATCGGTATTTCTTAAACACTATTTCGATATTCTGTTTATAATATCACCTCTTATTTCTAATTCTATTTACTTTATCGCTATTTATAAATAGAACGCGAAACATATAACGCTGACAGTAAAATGGCGCCTTTACAAATATTACGACGTTATTTTTACGGTAGCTATAAGGCTTCACAGCATTCGCATAAGCATGACAGTTGTAGTATATCACCAGTGTTATGTCAAGCTTTCATTCCCATGCAGAAGGTTAATGGTTCAGGTTACAGGCCACTTATATTCTCAAAACAGTTGTATGTGTAAACGAGACTACGATCAAAATGACAAGCCCCTTTGATATGACAGACAGACATACAGACAGATAACCTTATTTATAGATTTGTACAAAGTACATCATCATATCAAAACATAAGCACATAACATGTATATATGATTAATAGAAAGTATGACATCTCTTATGATATTTACATAACCATTCATTTTTTACATAGGGTACTACATTATTTATTTTGATTTACATATTTGAAAGTCTTATAACGGGCATTTGATGCCGTATTATAAACTACCAATAATTGCACGACCCGTGTATCTCGTGCTCGTTCATGCACGCACAAACATGTAGATAACTGGTGCGTGCCTGAACGGATTTATAACAGCAAAATATTTTAAAATTATTGGAATTGTATTTATTTTTCAATCAATATGAAAGAAATACGCAGGACATAGCGTCGTTTAATTACAACGAAAAAATATAGATCGTTCAGCGGAATAGTGAAACTTGATAATTTATATGGTGGTCAAACGACCTCTTTGAGTCATGCACGCGGTGCATCTCTTAAACTGATGCATGGACGCTCGAAAGCGTGCAAACGGATAAATCATGCGTGTGCACATAGAATTACGAGGGTTCGATTAGAATAGAAATGATTACGTTTGTAAGGGTACGGGTTAAATTATGAGCGCCAACGCTAAAAAAAATTGGGGTGCACCAATATTATTTACGCATACAAGCGGTCTTTTGAGATTTCGCGACTTAAAGTGGACATTTGACCGAAATAAAACTGTATGAAAACGTGACAGGGCCTGGCTTTACGATAGAAAGTTTCGAACCATTACTATTACTTAGAAAAAAAATCTGGTATCAGAATTTTTCAAAGCACTCTTTCATAATTTTCAAGCAAAACTTCAAGCTGTATTTACGATATTTTGTTCGCCCGCCGACGATATGTATCCATTCTGATATACGTATTTCTTCCGTATTTTCCGTAAAACGAATACTTGAATAAGAGTTTCGATCCAGAAGAGATCAGTCGGCGGTATTATTCAAAAAACATTCCTACAGTAACTTAAAGGTAAAATAAACCATTGTAGAATCTTCAATCATTGGATGTCGTGGGTTCGATCTCCGGCGGCGGCACGTATCCTTTCCGACATTTATCTCTCGCCAAAGGGTTGATAATCGTAAATCTAAGTAGGATAGCAGCTAGAGGCTAGGAAAGGATGTAGTGGTAGTACATGGTGTGAGAAATACCAGAAATCCATTGTAAGGCGCTCCAGCTGAAATACTGTTAAAAGTGGCGTTAAGCCCCAATCAATCAATGAATCTAGATTGAGAAAATATTGCTAAAGGGAGAAAAGTTCAGACTCTTGTTAGACTGCATAGTCTGCTGTCAGCATTCGCATAAGCATGACAGTTGTAGTATATCACCAGTGTTATGTCAAGCTTTCATTCCCATGCAGAAGGTTAATGGTTCAGGTTACAGGCCACTTATATTCTCAAAACAGTTGTATGTGTAAACGAGACTACGATCAAAATGACAAGCCCCTTTGATATGACAGACAGACATACAGACAGATAACCTTATTTATAGATTTGTACAAAGTACATCATCATATCAAAACATAAGCACATAACATGTATATATGATTAATAGAAAGTATGACATCTCTTATGATATTTACATAACCATTCATTTTTTGCATAGGGTACTACATTATTTATTTTGATTTACATATTTGAAAGTCTTATAACGGGCATTTGATGCCGTATTATAAACTACCAATAATTGCACGACCCGTGTATCTCGTGCTCGTTCATGCACGCACAAACATGTAGATAACTGGTGCGTGCCTGAACGGATTTATAACAGCAAAATATTTTAAAATTATTGGAATTGTATTTATTTTTCAATCAATATGAAAGAAATACGCAGGACATAGCGTCGTTTAATTACAACGAAAAAATATAGATCGTTCAGCGGAATAGTGAAACTTGATAATTTATATGGTGGTCAAACGACCTCTTTGAGTCATGCACGCGGTGCATCTCTTAAACTGATGCATGGACGCTCGAAAGCGTGCAAACGGATAAATCATGCGTGTGCACATAGAATTACGAGGGTTCGATTAGAATAGAAATGATTACGTTTGTAAGGGTACGGGTTAAATTATGAGCGCCAACGCTAAAAAAAATTGGGGTGCACCAATATTATTTACGCATACAAGCGGTCTTTTGAGATTTCGCGACTTAAAGTGGACATTTGACCGAAATAAAACTTTATGAAAACGTGACAGGGCCTGGCTTTACGATAGAAAGTTTCGAACCATTACTATTACTTAGAAAAAAAATCTGGTATCAGAATTTTTCAAAGCACTCTTTCATAATTTTCAAGCAAAACTTCAAGCTGTATTTACGATATTTTGTTCGCCCGCCGACGATATGTATCCATTCTGATATATGTATTTCTTCCGTATTTTCCGTAAAACGAATACTTGAATAAGAGTTTCGATCCAGAAGAGATCAGTCGGCGGTATTATTCAAAAAACATTCCTACAGTAACTTAAAGGTAAAATAAACCATTGTAGAATCTTCAATCATTGGATGTCGTGGGTTCGATCTCCGGCGGCGGCACGTATCCTTTCCGACATTTATCTCTCGCCAAAGGGTTGATAATCGTAAATCTAAGTAGGATAGCAGCTAGAGGCTAGGAAAGGATGTAGTGGTAGTACATGGTGTGAGAAATACCAGAAATCCATTGTAAGGCGCTCCAGCTGAAATACTGTTAAAAGTGGCGTTAAGCCCCAATCAATCATTGAATCTAGATTGAGAAAATATTGCTAAAGGGAGAAAAGTTCAGACTCTTGTTAGACTGCATAGTCTGCTGTCAGGATCAATACAATTGTACCACCTGGGTGGTCCCTATTTGCCTGACGGCTTAAATAGATTATTGGCGACAAGGGACAAACATGCATGTTTTTCAATGCAAATATTTGAAGAAGAAGAAAAGACCTTATCTAACACATTTGGTTCAACAACAGTTTGTATTTTAAAATGAATAAAAGCTTTTTCTTATTTCGTGACATTACTATTCAAATGGTCAGCTAGTTTTTCGACTATGAGTGGCTTTATCCTGTAAACTATTCCCGTACAATCCATCTTTTTTATACCCATCATATCAGCTTTGGAAACATTGTTAATAATAAAGAATTGCTTGTGACAAGCAATTTCTTCATTATTCACAATGCTCTCTGCCCAAAAAGACAAATATTTTTGAAATTTCATCAACTTGAAATTGTCGTATGCAATTTCTTTCAACCCGGACCGGTCTAATGTTCGAATGTCGGAATGGATTAAGACAGAATACCTGTTGTTGTTTTTTGGGTCATTTCCTGTATGAATGAAAAATTTCATTGGTCTATCGGTTTTTTAGTTGAACAGTCTTAAATTTTGTCGTTTGAGAATCAGTTAAAGGATTTAAAGATAGAATTTTAAAATAAAAATAACTTTAAATCGCCTACGCATTAGATAAACCTTCCGCATTGTAAGGATTTCTTGTGATTATTGAAGGTAAAAAAGAGGATAGAAACTTAATCTAACTTCACTGCATGATCGTTGCTGGATATTTATATCTGATGTGCATTTTAGTGTCAAAGTTTTAATAAAACGTCTGCATTACCATGAAGTAATTCGCTCTGGTATGCAAACGTTCATAAATTAAGATACGTCATGCTGTAGACAAGGGTATCTTGATGGACGTTTGACGCTAGCCTGACAGCTTAATTATGTATTTCGTTGAATATAAAAGTTATTTTAAAATTAACTTATTCTTTTCAAAACTAAAGCAATAAAAGACATTGAATCATGAGATGACATGGCCATGAAAAGGGTCACGAAATTATTTAACGAAGCACCCATAAACGAATCAAAACGAGCTTAACCGAGTTTTTATCTGTTGTAGGAGACGAGTTTAACAAAATCGGTATTTCTTAAACACTATTTCGATATTCTGTTTATAATATCACCTCTTATTTCTAATTCTATTTACTTTATCGCTATTTATAAATAGAACGCGAAACATATAACGCTGACAGTAAAATGGCGCCTTTACAAATATTACGACGTTATTTTTACGGTAGCTATAAGGCTTCACAGCATTCGCATAAGCATGACAGTTGTAGTATATCACCAGTGTTATGTCAAGCTTTCATTCCCATGCAGAAGGTTAATGGTTCAGGTTACAGGCCACTTATATTCTCAAAACAGTTGTATGTGTAAACGAGACTACGATCAAAATGACAAGCCCCTTTGATATGACAGACAGACATACAGACAGATAACCTTATTTATAGATTTGTACAAAGTACATCATCATATCAAAACATAAGCACATAACATGTATATATGATTAATAGAAAGTATGACATCTCTTATGATATTTACATAACCATTCATTTTTACATAGGGTACTACATTATTTATTTTGATTTACATATTTGAAAGTCTTATAACGGGCATTTGATGCCGTATTATAAACTACCAATAATTGCACGACCCGTGTATCTCGTGCTCGTTCATGCACGCACAAACATGTAGATAACTGGTGCGTGCCTGAACGGATTTATAACAGCAAAATATTTTAAAATTATTGGAATTGTATTTATTTTTCAATCAATATGAAAGAAATACGCAGGACATAGCGTCGTTTAATTACAACGAAAAAATATAGATCGTTCAGCGGAATAGTGAAACTTGATAATTTATATGGTGGTCAAACGACCTCTTTGAGTCATGCACGCGGTGCATCTCTAAAACTGATGCATGGACACTCGAAAGCGTGCAAACGGATAAATCATGCGTGTGCACATAGAATTACGAGGGTTCGATTAGAATAGAAATGATTACGTTTGTAAGGGTACGGGTTAAATTATGAGCGCCAACGCTAAAAAAAATTGGGGTGCACCAATATTATTTACGCGTACAAGCGGTCTTTTGAGATTTCGCGACTTAAAGTGGACATTTGACCGAAATAAAACTTTATGAAAACGTGACAGGGCCTGGCTTTACGATAGAAAGTTTCGAACCATTACTATTACTTAGAAAAAAAATCTGGTATCAGAATTTTTCAAAGCACTCTTTCATAATTTTCAAGCAAAACTTCAAGCTGTATTTACGATATTTTGTTCGCCCGCCGACGATATGTATCCATTCTGATATATGTATTTCTTCCGTATTTTCCGTAAAACGAATACTTGAATAAGAGTTTCGATCCAGAAGAGATCAGTCGGCGGTATTATTCAAAAAACATTCCTACAGTAACTTAAAGGTAAAATAAACCATTGTAGAATCTTCAATCATTGGATGTCGTGGGTTCGATCTCCGGCGGCGGCACGTATCCTTTCCGACATTTATCTCTCGCCAAAGGGTTGATAATCGTAAATCTAAGTAGGATAGCAGCTAGAGGCTAGGAAAGGATGTAGTGGTAGTACATGGTGTGAGAAATACCAGAAATCCATTGTAAGGCGCTCCAGCTGAAATACTGTTAAAAGTGGCGTTAAGCCCCAATCAATCAATGAATCTAGATTGAGAAAATATTGCTAAAGGGAGAAAAGTTCAGACTCTTGTTAGACTGCATAGTCTGCTGTCAGGATCAATACAATTGTACCACCTGGGTGGTCCCTATTTGCCTGACGGCTTAAATAGATTATTGGCGACAAGGGACAAACATGCATGTTTTTCAATGCAAATATTTGAAGAAGAAGAAAAGACCTAATCTAACACATTTGGTTCAACAACAGTTTGTATTTTAAAATGAATAAAAGCTTTTTCTTATTTCGTGACATTACTATTCAAATGGTCAGCTAGTTTTTTGACTATGAGTGGCTTTATCCTGTAAACTATTCCCGTACAATCCATCTTTTTTATACCCATCATATCAGCTTTGGAAACATTGTTAATAATAAAGAATTGCTTGTGACAAGCAATTTCTTCATTATTCACAATGCTCTCTGCCCAAAAAGACAAATATTTTTGAAATTTCATCAACTTGAAATTGTCGTATGCAATTTCTTTCAACCCGGACCGGTCTAATGTTCGAATGTCGGAATGGATTAAGACAGAATACCTGTTGTTGTTTTTTGGGTTTTTTGTTTTGCTTTTTTCGGAACCGGCACGACGTCGGGATTCCTCGGGTGACGTCGTGACATTTCGGCTTCACTATGATTACTTTTGTACTATTATGACGTATTTAGTGCGCCAGTTTACTACCTTCCGCTAGCAATTCAACAGTTACGAATTTACCCGAACATTTCCGATTATCGAAAAAGGCGCAATAATGCAAAGACCCGTAATGCATACTACAACCTGAATTACGTTTCTTCATTACCGTTTTATTACCTTCTGTTTAACTAGCTTGCGGCTCACCAACCGGCCTCGTCAGTTCTTACCAAGTGAGCCAGTTTCTAACTGGTTAAATATCATGTCAGTCTGCTTTGTCCACATATATCCGGATCGATACTTTTCACACTTCCCAGAATGTCCTTTTCGCTAACGAACATCGCGTATCTTTAATCCATTACTATATATAGTGGACAAAATATTAAACTGGTTTAAATCTAAAAAAAAAAGTTGCATGCGCCAATTCAAATTGAGTTGGAAATGAAAAGATAATAGCTTTACAAGCAATTTCTCCTCTTCTCACAATGCTTTTTTTAATGCTCTCTTCTCGGAAATTCATTCTCTCCCGCTTTTTGCGCCCCTCCGAAAAAAAGCTTTGGAGATATTGAGGACATTGAATAAAGCATTATTTTCAATGTCCACAATGTTTTCTACCTTAAACGGCAACGATCTTCTAAATTCCATTCACCTGAATTTATCGTCTGCAATTTCTTTGATTTCAGACCGGTCTGAAATCTTGTCAGATGGTGATAGGGTAAACTTTAGCTTCATATATTACGAGTATGTAAATTGGTTATTTACCTTAATATTTGACGAACTGCAAAAAAAAAAAAAAAAAAAACCTTCACAGAGTGTCAGCCTAATTTTCATATGTAGGGTATCTAAGATCTGGTCCTGAAAGCTGATCTTAAATCAAGAACGTGCATGAGAAAGATACTACAGTGTTATAATACTTCAGACATCTCTGGAAAACATTGGGAAACTTTAAATATCTTAAAAGTACAATTTAGTATTTTTGCAAAGCAAATTTGCAGAGTTGAAGTACTTGGGAATGTGAAAAGGATGAAACGTGTTCTCAAGAATTAGACAAATATTGGCGGATCGCTGCTTTCGCCAATTGACCTCCGTCATGTCAGTTTGTCTGAAGTTATAAACGACATAATCTCGACATAATCTCGTAAAATACATGGTCGGAGATAATAAAAAAGCAAATCCTTGGTTTGTGACATAAACGCCGTAACTACAGCTTAAATAAGCTGTAGGTACGGCTTTTAGGTACCAAACCAACAGACATTGTATGACAAAAATGTCAGAGGTCAATCTGCACTTTCTGTTTAGATAAATTATTTCATTGGTCAATCGATTTTTTTATTATTACTATTTTCAGCAGAAATCCGTCAGTTACATGTCTTTTATATTCTACGATCTCTTTAGGAATCGAACGCAAAAGAAAGGCCGTATGCAGAAGCATGTATATGTTCATATAAATCCTTTACTAGACGACAAAAATCTAGACTGGCCAAAATTTAGAGATATTCAAGACGACAGTTTTTAGTTGATGGCATTTGAATTTTTTCTTCATCTCTTTTTAGGTTAGAAAACATTGTAGTTGATAAAGAAAGGGCTTTCAACAAGCAATTTCTTCATTTTCCACAAAGTTTTCCGGGCTTTTTTATTTTATTCATTTATTTATTTTCCTTCTTCTTCTTCTTCTTTGGGGCGTCAAAAAGGATTATTGTGTGGTAATCGGTTAAAGCAAAGTATGCTATTTATAAAAAAGAAGGCATTTTAGAAATTAAAATAAAAATCACAAAGACTTATATACGGTCAAAGAAAAGGGGAATATTCATTTTTTCATCGAAGCATCTTCAGCATTTTAAAAATTGGCAAATTCTTATTTCGGGAAAGGGTATATTTTTGAAATACTTCTGCAATTTTTGCCGAAAATATTAGAATGACAGCTGTGCGTCAGAATTTGAAAAGATAAAACACGGAGATACAACTTTTTAAAATTTGAAAATTATGTTATCACCATGGCGCGAATTGGAAAACCGGGATGGCATGTTCTGTCGCGCCATTTGAATACGGGTTTTCGAGGTCTTTATCGAGTTACAAATTATTTCAATTCCGTCTCTACATTAAATGGAGACGAAAAAATTAATTTTAAGTCATTCGATATTTATCGCGTCTATGGTATCATCACTACGACAATTGACCAATCAAAGCTCTCAATCGAAGAATCAACCGACCAATGAAATCGATCTTTGGTCGATGTTTTTGTTAGGCTTCAAAAAGCTGTATTTACGACGTTTTAGTCGCCAGACCAAGAAAATGTTAAGCAATTGCGGATTTCAGAGTTCACTTTCGGTCTAAATGAGTTATTTGATTGATCAATTGATTCTTTGATTTACAGCCGCGATTGAGCAATTTTTCGGGATTTCTCCGAAATAGATAAGCGACTGTACTGTACTATTTTAACGCAACATCAAGGACGTTTATATAAAAAAAAGTAGATTTGCAATTCGGATTCTGTGCGTTTCCAGATTGTAACATTTTAGAGAAATTTCGTTAAATCTTTTCTCATATTTTATCACGACAGCATTTCATACCTTAAAAAAATACCCGAGACTTTTAGAAGACAAAATCAAAACTATAGGCTTAAACAAGAATTGGAGCAAAGAGAAAGCACGCATGCGCGCGTGTTGTTGCTGTTGCTTCTTTTGGTGGCATCTCACTAAAATGTCCTCCTATATAAAAACATGTAAATTCAATCTATAACACAATGGTATCTTGAAATATCTGTGTTTGACCCTACCATCACCGATTGGATTTTTCACAAAATCATGTCAAACACACGTACCGTGTTAAATTCCAACCAAAAGCAGTCGACACAATGACATCAACTTGGGAGTCATCAGCATCCATACACAAGAAATAGTCCTGGAAAAGAAAGCATTTTATAGCTCATTTGTTGCAAGACAATGTATTTCAAAAGATCTGGTGACAATAACAAGACAAAAATACCTATTTATTGCACCCTGCCTTCTTGAAAAGGACTTAATAATTTTTCTTAATGGACTACTTTAGGGTACAACCACCCGGAAGTACTTTGCCGGAAGTACTTTGCTGGGTGACCTTACTCCTTTTGTTGTTGTTGTTGTTGTTATTGTTTAATGTTGCTGTCGCTTTATGTTGTTGTTTGTTCTTTTGAGGTTATTGCTAAAGATAAAGAGGTCCCGATTTCGAGTCTTTCACTTGAACGCACATGGGAGAAATTTACTCCCCGGAGGCAGATTTTGGGATTTTTTTTTCTTTAACCAAATCAATATAAAAGTTATAACTAATTAACTTAATCTGACTTTCGGCTTAGGCCAGAATTTGTGTATCACCTTATAATTTAATCTTTAGTTTCGTCTAGCATATCCGAGCGTTCTGAAGTGTAGAAAAAATTATGCAATGAGCAAAATTTTGAGCACGCAGCTATTTTGTATGCTTCCGCACAAGATAGTTTCTTATAAAAAAATATCGAAAATTTTAAACATTTGCTTTTTTTCGCTTGATAATATTTATTTATATAAAATGAAGAAAATATTTTTTTCATTTTCATTAAGGTATGAAACGGAAAACTTAATCACACTTATGTATGATTAGTTGAATACGCAAAGTGTGATTAGTTATTTCGTTTCAAACCTACATGAAAACACACAATATCCTCTTCATCTCTGAAATATTTACCAATCATACTTATAAAGATATTAGAAAAGGGTACATACTAGATGATTATGCCGACTTCTTTTCGTGATAGATATATCCAGCGAATTTCCATATATTGACGGATCGCTGGCCGAGTACACTGGCTCCTCTGGCAACGGCCACCGACTCCGACGAGATGTTCCATACGATATTGTATAGCTTTATCTTCTTTTTTTCAAATTCATGGCCCATAACATGAAACAAAACGTGTTGACTTGCGACCATAATATATAAGCTGCAGCTGCTGTTGTTACCGTGACGTTTAAGTCGCAAAACCAATAAATATGATTTACATAAATTAAGGCCAGTCTTAGAATTCAAAGTCCGTTTCCGACCTAAATGAATTGCCCTTAACAAGTGACAAAAAAGTGTTGGTTGGCGACCTAAACGTTGTAACTACTTGCTGTAATATGATGTTTCAGTCGCCATCCTAAAAAAAATGTTTCACATAGATGTCGGTCAAATAACTTCAGGTTTCAATGAATTATTTGCTTACTTGTATTTATTTGTTGGTTGCTGAGGACAAAATAAGAAATATATGGTCGGTGAGCGAACATGATATAGACGTATTAATTTGTTGGTTGCTGTGGACCAAATAACAAATAAATAGTTGGTGAACAAACTTGATACTAGGCGTATTAATTTGTTTGTTGATGAGGACAAAATAGCAAATAAATGTTTAGTGAGTCATTAAGATGCATGACGCATTAATTTGTTTGTCGCTGAAAACAAAATTTGATATAACTTGTTGGTAAGCCAATGAGATACTAGGCGCATTATTTATCTATTTTCTTTCTTCTTTTTTTTTTTTTTTTTTTTTGTCACTGAGGACAAAATAAGATATAATTGGTTGGTGAGCCCATAAGATCGAGGCGTATAAATTCATTTGTCGCTTAGGGCAAAAAATAATTAGTGATCGGCTGAAATAGTAGAGGCATTGATTTGTTGATCACTGAGGACAAAGTAAAAGAAAAAGCGGATGGCGAGCAACCTAAATGTCGTGAGAAGAACTTCAGTGATAGCCTTGGTCGTACACCAACGAAATAAGTAGACATCAGTGTCGGAGATAAGCACGATGGCTCCGATCTTCAGAATGCTAGACATCCGCATCGTTTTACTCTCAAGAGTTCTTTCATATCTATCAAGATACCATCATCTAATGCGTTGTTAAGCATAAAACGCTTTGATCTACCAGAATTCCTTATGATTGACTTATTTTTGATTTCCCCGAATTTGAGTGACTTCTTGTGGTTCAACCCACATGCGCTTGTTGTATAATTTGATATTTAACATGTAACGTGTACAATATATTATCAGAACTAATATGCCTTATAACATTAAAAGTATATTCTGTTCCTGATACCATTGAACTTGTCCAAAAACAAATGGCTTCGGTTTCTCCCTTCAGTTTTATTATTACTGTTTTTATAGATAGTTATACACCAGACGGTCACGGAAAACTATAAGTGCATTCTTTTGATCAGAGGTATCTGTTTCATAATTTGACACATTACATGTGTGGTGTACCGAAAAGTCCAGCGTTATGTTCCTGACAGCATTTAACTGGAAAAAATAGCAGTGGTTTCTGCCCTGTTTCTATGTTCCTATATTAGATTTATTAATTAATTGAATGAGGTTTAACGCCGCTTTTAACAGTATTTGAGTCATATCGCGGTGGCTGGAGCACCTAACAACGGATTCCTGGTATTTCTCACACCAGTACTACAACTACATCCTTTCCTCGACTCCAGCTGCTATCCCATTTAGGTTTACGATTATCTACCCATTGGTGAGAGACAAATGTCGGAAAGAATATGTTCCGTCGCCGGGGATCGAACCAATGGCATCCCATGATTGAAGATTAGGAGTCTGACGAGCTACCGACTGCGCTATGACGGCGGCTCCTAGACATTTCTATACATGCATTATCCCAATCTCGAAATCACAGGTGCCTGTTTCATAATTTTATATATTCACGGTAACGTACATCTTGCACAGTATGTACATAATACATTTCCGGTATAGTCATTATGTTCCTGATATCATTAAACTAGTTCAAGACAAATGGTTGTGGTTTCTCCCTTCTGTTCCATTTTTGATTATTCCGCATAGCGCAGTTGGTAGCGCATTAGATTCCAAATCTTCAACCCTTGAAGTACATATCCTTTTCGACATTTGTCTTTTGACAATGGGTAGATAATCGTAAACCTAAGTGGGATAGCAGCCGGAGGCTAGGAAAGGATATAATGGCAGTACTGGTGCGAGAAATACCAGGGATCCATTGTTAGGTGCTTCAGCCGCCGCGATATGACTGAAATACTGTTAAAGTGGCGTTAACCCCGTTTTATCAAACAATATATTATCTTTAGCAAATCTTAAGCACGGATACTAACAACCCGTTTACCACACTTTAGATACGCTGACCTATAAGGTATGCCCAAAGTGAATGGGTAGCTAGCTACTAGCTTGAATCTAGACTCGCCCCCAGTCTCACTGATATTTATATTATAGTTAGAAAGTTTCTTTTCCGTAGCTGTTGTCTTTCTGTTTTGCTTGTTAGTTTTGTGAGACAATGTTAGTTTGTGAGACATAAGGGAGTTAATTTCAAGGAATGAATTGTATTTGCATAATTTATCTATCTTACTTACGTTCAAACCTAAACTTACTGACAGCCTGGGAGACAGGCTAGCTTGAATCAGATAGTGTACTTTAGGTTCGACAGAAAGCCATGGTAAGGTACATATTAATCAACTATTGGTAAAAGACAAATCAGATACAATTACAACCTATTGACATTATCTTAACCCTTGTCATGCTGTATAAATTACCTTACTGAAATGCTGTCAAATCATAGGGCTGAAAGCACTGATAGAACTTGTTGTTAAAAAATCAATATTTCTTTTAGAAATCGACTTCATAAACGACTCTGACAGGAAAAGTACAAGCAGGAGGTGTAGACTAAGATCAGCCTGCACAAAAGTGCAGTCTGATCTTAGTCTACACCTCCTGCCAAAACCGGAATATTCCGGGTTCAGCATGACAAGGGTTAAAAATAATTTTCTTACTGTGAAAGAGTTAGATTAATTGAATGAATGGGTTTTAACGCCACATTTAATAGTATCTAAATCATGTCGCCCCGGCTAGAGCACCTAACCATATATCTCTGGCATTTCTTACACCAGTACTATCACTACAGTCTTTTCGAGCCTCAAGCTGCTCATCCCACTCGATTTTACGAGTATCCACCCATTGGTAGGAGGCAAAAGTCGGAAGGGATATTCGTCGCGACCGGGGATGGAAACTGGGACCCCATGACTATAGGAGTCCTACGCGCTACTACTGCGCTATGGACTATTATTTTATCCTATTCATTCATGTTTTTCCATCCATTCATTCATTCATTCATTCATTCATTCATTCATTCATTCATTCATTTATTTATTTATTTATTTATTTATTTATTTATTTATTTATTTATTTATTTATTTATTTATTTATTTATTTATTTATTTATTTATTTATTTGTGTAGAAGGGGATGTCCGTTGTTTTTGTACTTTCTTGGCGTAAGAATGTTGAGAGATAGCAGATGATTATTTCAGAAGTACATTTTGATGATATTTTCGAATACACCCAGCTGTCAAACAGAGTCTGCAGATAAATCTGGTTTTTGCCCCAGATAAGTATAATGAATGTTCCACGCTTCATGCACAAAGGGACTCTCTTAGAACTTCGTACATAGAATTTCTAAAAAGAAGTCGAAACCAGCACAGGTCAATATTGGTAAACATTTTGATAATTGGTTGTCGTTGGGTGTTTGAATTATCATAAATACAGCTTGAATAAAGCTATATTTACGGCATTCTTTTTGCCCAAAGACGACCAGTTAAATCTTTATTTTGCCATGTCATTAGGTAATGGACAAAATCGAGTGTTTTGGACCTAAAAGTTATAACTGCAGATTTGAGCTGAATCGTTCGCCTGAGTGCATCATCCACAAAGTATGAATAAATTATAATAAAGCGCATTCGTGACATTTCCAATCACGTGCGCCAAGTAAAGACTCAGATCAGTCTGTGCATCCGCACAGTCTAATCAGAGTCTTCACTCTGCGCTCTGTAGATAGATACTGACCCAAAGCTTCTTTAAACTATCAGCGAATATTCTAATTGCCCAGAATGGCTGTCCACGCACATACGAAATGGTTGGAAATGTCACGCATAGGCTCATATATACACGACACGCTGGACCGGGCAATATCGCAAGAGGGAAGAGTAAGTGGGAATTGGGAACAGTGTCGATCCCGTTCAGACTGAGCATTGAGTAGATTTGTCAGTGTCGATAGTATTTGATATCATTCTAACCTATCATTTTTTTTAATTTTGAAAAATTACATCACTAATTGACCTAGGCTATCCTTTCTCTATGTCAAACATTTTTTTACCCTTTCCGCTTTTTATTTTGTTTTTTGTTTTGTTTTGTTTTGCTTTGGTTTTTGTAGACTAGTCCAAATTGAAAGAGGTCGCAGACGATAATTATAACTTGGTGCAATTTAAAACTTACCCATCGTATGTAGTAGAAAATATTATAGAAAAGGGAAAGTTACAATTTCTTCTTTTTCCCCAATCTTTTCTCGAGTATAAAACCACAGCGACGTAAAATCCCGGGAGGAGAACTCCCGGTGGTCTCTTTTGTGTGACAGTTCACGTATAGATAAGTGGATCAAACGGGCTCGACTCTTTTGAAAATAAATTAGCAGATTTTCCGATAGACGAGGGGTTGTTCTACCTTACCATGCGTTCACTTTGTGAAATATATCAACCGATTCAACCTTATTATCTGAGATTCCTTTACACAATCATTCGTTAATTTAGCTCTAGGTAATTTAGGGTTGTTTTATTTAAGTGGTTGTTGTGCTATTGTTGTTGTTATTGTCGTTGCATGTCTGGTTTTAAATCCGAGTAATTTAACACTATCTCATGTTGAATCAACGTCTTGACCCTTTCCTGTTTTTCGAAATTTTAGGCCAGTCAAGTCAAATTCAAAGGTTTAACAAACGAACATTTTAAAGCGAAGTTAATTTGATAATAAAAACAACATTCAGTAGGGTAGAAAATATTGTGGAAAAAGAAGAAATTGCTTGTAATAAGCAATTAATTTCTTCTTTTTATACAATGTTTTCTCAGTTATGAAATCAACCGGATGTAAAACAGGGATTGAACTGGAAAAGGTTGAGCAGTAAGATAGCGTTGAAAAAAAAACAAGATGCTAGATTGTCTTTGAATTCTTTAATACCTGCCAATTGTTTACGTTCAGGAAAACGCCTTTATCTTGTATTGTGTCTTTCTTAACATTTTTAATGGGGTGTTTTTGCTTATCGTCTCAAACTCAAGGAAAATTATCAGTTTTATGATAATTTATGATTTTGATTATTCGGTTGTTTGTAAACATGCTTTTTACACCATCCGCATTATAACCATTACATTTATTCCGTGGATTCGCTTGGTTGATAGTGTATTGCCTTTAACCCTTTCCTAAACAATGACGCTTTTTGACGCCCCTCAAGAAAAACGACTGGGAAAACATTGTGGGAAATATATAAATTGCCTGTAACAAGCAAATTCTTCCCTCTACACAATGGTTTCAAACCAGATAGTTGAAAAAAATATAAAATTTCACAAATTTTAAGTAATCGTCTGCAACTCCTGTCGATTTAACCCTTTCCCGTTTTTGGAAATTTTAGACTAGTCCAAATTGAAAGAGGTTGCAGACGACTATGACAACTGGATGTCATTTGAAATGAAACCATCCTATGTGGTAGAAAATATTGTGGAAAAAGGAGAAATTGCTTGTTGCAAGCAATTTCTTCTTTTTCCACAATGTTTTCTCAAGTGTAAAATCACAGGAACGTAAATTTCCGTGTTTGAACGGGAAATGGTTAAGGCAATCTAAAATGTTGTCGTCTGATAATGGGATAGACATAAGGTTTTCTATGAACTTCATTTTGCATCACCCGCATTATACCAAAGCATATTTATTTCAGGGATTTTGTTTGCTTAATTATGTATTGCCTTTAACCATTTTCCACACAATGACGCTTTCTGACGCTCCTCAAGAAAAAAGTTTGGAAAATGATGAAATTGCTTGTAACAAGCAATTCATTCATTTTTCACGAGGTTTTCATCTAAAAAAGTTGTAAAAAATCTAAAATTTCGTAAACTTCAAATAGTCGTCTGCAACTCGTTTCAATCTGGACCAGTCTAAAATGTTGCCGTTTGGTAATTGGTTAAGTAGAATTGTTAATATCGCCAGTTAGCGATCAAGATATCGTAAATACAGCTTGAATAAAGTTGTATTTACGATATATATGATAATTGTTACACTAAGCACTTTCGTTATCTCTATATCTGTTATTATTTTATTTCATCCTAATTGTATAATAGATTTCTGATAACTGAGGAATTTATGTGTAGTACTGAATTATTTTTAAAATTTTCTTCTTCACCTCTTGAAATCTTAAACGTAACCGTAACTAGTAGATTTACGGAGAGATTTCTAAGACTGCCGAAATATTCCCACGTGTATTCATCTGTTTAATCACTTATTGTTTACGATTGTTCTTTTCACTCTGCATCTCTCAAAATATTGTTTATAGCATATTGTATATCTTTTTGTTGTTGTTGCTTTCTGGTATATTTGCATAGGAATTAATTTTGTAGTGCACTGCGAAGGTGAAAACCAACACGACTAAAGAATCCGATGGGATTCGAACCTAATCCCCAAACACCAACTTACATTTTTTTCAAAAATGTCTGTTTGGTGCATTAGATCACAATATCGAAATTATAAGGTACGGGTGCACAGAATAAACGTGTCGCTCTTTCGATTTATCGACAACATATAATTAAATGGCGTTATTTTCATTTACTGTTTTTTTTTTGTTTTTTTTTTTTTTTGTTTTGTTTTTTTGGGTTTTTTTTTTTTTTTTTTTTTTTCTCTTTCTCTCATTTTTTTTTTCAGAGCCGCCAACATACCGAAATGGATACCGTCGTTATAGATAGGGACTGTAGTGTTTCGATAGAGATACGACATCTTGCATTTGCATTAAGCTGCAGAGAAAAATTCAAATATTCCACTTAACCGAAATTTTGATATTTCACGAGATCGAAAGTCGAGTGGAATATCAGAATTTCTCCGCATCGAGAAGCAAATCCAAGATGTTATATCGAAATCGTAACGTAATATTACATTTAACATATATCTCATTTTTATAAAATAAATTCAATGAAAAGATAACTCCTCGTTCAATTCTACGAATTGAATCTCGGATGTTCTTCGTAAGAAATTTTTAAAACGTCACGTGACAAACTTTCAAAATGGCGCTAATCGTTTTGCAAGGCAAGTGTGGTAAAATGTATCTCATAAAGTTTCCGTAAGATGTCTGTTTGGTATTCAAAGGAAACTTATATAAGAGCAAATTAAGGTAGAACAGAAAACAACAAAAAGGACATTCAAGTTTTTCAGCGAGAAATCAAAACAATCCATGTTTACCGAGATTACGTATTACGTTTTCTTTCACTATTTTCGACAAACAAAAATGCACCGATTTGTTACATAATGCTCCGTCTATCATACGTGCAAGGTCTGTTCCTAAGTTTACGGGGATGGCCGATTCTGTTCCGATTGAGTGGTCATCCTGCTCAGTTACAGTTGTTTTGACCTTCATCGTGTTAAATAAAATCCACTACATTAATGGGTTGATGCGTTCATACTAAAAGGTTGGTTTGTTTGTTTGTTTGAATGGGGTTTAAAACCGCTTTTAACAATCTTTCAGTCATATCGCGGCGGCTGGAGGACCTAACAATGGATTCATAGTATTTCTCACACCAGTACTACCATTACATCCTTTCCTAGCCTCCAGCTGCTATCCCACATAGGTCTACGATTATCGACCCATTGGTGAGAGACAAATAGTCGGAAAGGATGAGTGCCGCCGTCGGGGATCGAACCCAGGACCTCTAGATTGTCAGTCCGACTCGCTACCAACTGCGCTATGACGGCACCAAAAGGTTGGAAGTACTCGAAATCACTACTAGTGGTTGTTATATACACACACATCAATCAAATAGAGAATACTGAGATCAGACTGCACATATGTGCCTGCTGGTTGATATCCATGCCTTCTACCAAGACAGCTATATTCCGGGATCAGCATGTTGTCAACACGATCCCGCAAGCCTTAGAAAACGTTTGGGGAAAGGAGCAAATGTTTGTTACAAGCGATTTCTCCACTTCTTACAATACTATTTACTCCATTTGCTACCTTACTTTTAATTTTAACATAAATTGAATTACAACTTCCTTCAATTTTAATTAGGTAAAAGTTTGACGTGTGACAATGGGTTAGGACCCAGCATATTAGTCATTATATTAATCACAAGTCGGACATCAGATAGGGAGAGAGGGTGAAGTAAGCATCTTGCTCGAATGACTATGGGCCAGGAATTGAGAATAGATCATGTGACTGTAACCATTTTAAATCTGTCTTTTCAGACCCGTCATAGTGGGCACCATGGTCATCACAAAGCCAACTTTAGATGGGGAGAGTGGACGGAATGGTCGTCTTGCACAGTCGAATGTGGGCGGGGTATCCAGAATAGAACACGAGACTGTAGATCAATGGCGGACGGGTATCGCATTTATTCTTCTTGTTTTTTGAAGCATATTAGTATTTCATGATACGATTTCTATAACACGTTATAACTGGACATTTTGGTGGGCAGTTTATAGTTTCCGAAATTATGCGTATGATATAAGACTGCAAATAAATAACTAGGAAATATTCAGACGTAATGCGTTTAAATTGTGTCAAATTTACAATCACCTAATCGTAGTGAGGTTAACTTTTTGTACCTATCTGAGACTAAACGGGAGAAAACGAACAATCTGGAACCAAAATGAAATCCCGATCAATAAGGAATACTATGATGCAGTAGTGAAACAAAACTTTGTATTGGATACGAGCCGCGTAAAAACTTGGATTTTTGACGAGACCGGATGTATTGTGCGACGAGGGCCCAATGCAAGGTTTTGTATGAGTACTCTATCATAGCATTCCATATTATATTACCAACGAATTTTGAATTTAATAAATAATAAAACAAACAAACGTAATTTGTCTAAAACAACTCTTTTTTTCTAAATCACAATCATGTTAATCTTGGCGTGACGTCATTGTACCGGAGAAATGACGTAATCTAACCAAATCATATCTGTTTAGTACATGTCATCATCGGTTACCCACGGTCATTTGATTACGTTACGTCACTCCATTCAAGTAGGAATAGAGTGTAAACGGCTTGGCTACCTGTTAGTGCCGACGATGAGTTCATGTTTGACATGAAATTTTTTCGGCCGTGCTATACCTGTGTGCAATGAATGCATCTTCGGTAGAAAATCGGTAGGTATTAAATAAAATGTCGTCTTTCACTACCATTCGTCTATAAGACAACTAAACCTCGTGTCTACAGCTTAATGACTATGAGGAAATGAGTATCTACGCGATGTTTCCTACAATTGACGATTTGCTGGCCCCGCCCACTTACAACACAGGAAGTCCCGCTTCGATATTTAAACGGCGTTATTTTGCAAAGTTAATGGCCAGTAGCATGTACCGAAAATGGAGAACGGTTGGTTGGCTACCTAAACGTCGTAACTGCAGCTTGAAAAAGCTGTAGTTACGACGTTTAAGTTGCCAAACCAACAAAACAGTTAACAAAAATGGCGGCCAAATGTTGGAGTTCAAAACTCAATTTTAGTGTAAATGAATGATTTCATTGGTCGACTGGTTATTTGATTGGTCAATTCAATCAGTGCGTCTAGTAAAGACATTGATTAGCTTGTGCATCCGCACAGTCTGATCAGAGTCTTTACTATGCGCGCTTGAGACAAATATTCTAGGCTTCTATAGACGATCAGCGAATATTCAAAATGCACTGAATGGCTGTCCAGACCTGCACATCACGCATATGTTAAAGAGATTTAAATGTCACGCACACGCTTAAATCCAAATGAGCAGAAAACGTGCACCAAGAAAAACACTTCAACTCCGTTTAGACTGCACAGCTCATACAAGTATTCTTACCAGAGTCTGTTCTTCCTTCAGCATCGAGAGTGCCCCTTTTCGAGTGTTTCGAAAGAACATTTTTCTCGCAAATATCATTTTCAAGGAGGAAAACCTTAAAGATTTTACGTTGTGTAAACGAAAATAACTAACACTCGAATTCTAATGATGATGTTTTGGCTTTAGTTTTAATGCATTTGGCACAGAAGAACAATTATTCATAGTTAAAACTATTGCGTAGTTCTTAACCAAGGTTGTTTCGCAACCTTTACGTTTTTTAGGTCAGTACTGCATGCTTCCACTAACTAATTTTGAAAAGAATTTAAAGCGGCTCTTTTACGGCTCTGTAACAGATTTTCATTAAAATTTGCTATGGGGAAAGTTATTAATGTCATTTTCACGCTAAATGTTCTAAATGTTGAACCCCTTTAACCCATTCCAACACAGAGGAATTTTAGACCGGTCCAAATTGAAAGGAGCTGCAGACGACAATTTCAAGTAGATGGAATTTTAGATTTTTTCGTCTTTTCGGATAGAAAACATTGTGGATAATGAAGAAATTGCTTGATCCAAGCAATTTCTTCATTTTCCACTATGTTTTCGAAAGCTTTTTCGTTGAGGGGCGTAAAAAGGAGGGATTGAGTGGGAATGGGTTAAAACACTCTTAATTGCAATTTAATACAGTATACTTCTAATGCCCTACTCTGGAACATCGAAAATTATCGGGTGAGGTCGTTAGTCCTCGGTTAAGGTTGATAATGACTGAATTGCCCCCCAGAAGACGGTAAGTTGTTACGGAGAATAGTTCAAGAATGCGGGACAAAACTGCTGGGAGTCCATCCTGGATCTTTAACATGCTCGATGGATAGCGCCATCACAAGGAGCCTCGGTATAACGTCACAACCGAAAGATAATTAGATTGTTAATTTGATCAGACCGGAGATCGAACCCGTGATCTCGAGGTTTGAAGTCGAGTGATTTTCCAACTGAGCCATTGCTCTGATATGTGTTATCAAAAGCAATGGTCACATTCATATACGTTTTGCCTCTACCAATTGAAAATAAAATTATATTGCTAGCCACGCCCACCAGCTCCTATAGGAAGTTCGATTTCCTCATTATCCACAATGTTCACTATACAAGATGACAATTAAATCAACCTGAAATTGTCGTCTGCGACTTTTTTCAATCAGGACCAGTCTAAAATTTCGATGTGTGGGAAAGGATTAAAGCGTGGCTTGGTATATGCCAGATGAATTTGTACAACCCGCAATTTCAAAGAAAATCCAGAAATGAACGTTCAGAATTGAAATTTTCAATAAATCACGAGGGATAATCCCCGCCGAATATGTCATGTGTATAATATTATTGATCGCAAATGTTACAGGCAAATGTAATGGCATTAGTTTGAAGCCAAATTTTGTTTGTCACATGCTTACAATATTCAGTGGCTTGTATCCTGCGTGCCATATTCATTGGAATGTAACTCCTGCGTGCCGTATTCGTTTGAATGTATCTCTCGCGTGCCATACTCGGTGGAATGTAACTCTTGCGTTGCATATACGTTGGCGATTATCTCTTGCGTGGCATGTTCGTAGGAATTCATCTCTTACTTGTCTTTTTCGTAGGAATATATCACTTTGATGATATATACGTAGGAATCATCTTTTGCATGGTATATACACATACGAGCTATATACGATTCCACAGACGCCTATGAAGATTAATCTTTGGCAAAAAATTGTTCGAAATAGAGAAATTGCCTTTATTGTACAATTTCTTTTTCTATGTGTGTTTTTATTATATCTGCTGCTTATAATTCAATTTACAAGGACTTTTGTTCAACCCATCACTAAAAATTGAGACTGCTCCAAAAGGAAGGAAAGTAAACGACATTTCATTTGACGTTAGATTTGAGGGATACAGGTCCAAATGGGATAGAAAGCATTTTGTGAACACGAGAAATGGCGTTTTACAAGTCACTTCTCCCTTTTCAAGGATATTTTCCGATGTTGATTTCTTGGGTGCGCCAAAATGCGAGATTGCTTTATTATGTAAGAACAACATTGTAGAAAAAAATAACATCGTGAGAAAAGATCAAATTGCTTGTTACTAGGGCGTACAAATAAGGGAACTATTTTTTTTTTTTGTTTTTTTTTTTTTGTTATTTTTATTAATGAAACGATCTTTACTTAATGCAGGGATGATGCTCAAGCAAAAGTTTCATTCTGGTTTCAGGCTCGTTGTTGACGGTTGTATCGGCCACAGTGAAGAAATTAAAATCTGTGAAAATCCGGTACGTGGTTTACACTTTCTCGCTACTATTTTTGAAAAATAGAATCTACATGTATGTTATCCAAACATGATAAGATAAAAGGTGCTGTTTTATTTGCACCTTTCCTGTATCATCCCCCCTTTTTAGCTCGCCTGAGCACAAAGTGCGAGGTGAGCTATTGTGATCGGTCGTTGTCCGTCGTTCGTCCGTCCGTTTGTCCGTCTGTTCGTCCGTCCACAATTTCTTTAAAAATCTTCTCCCCCTAAACCAGTAGGCCAATCAAGCTGAAACTTTGCAGGGATGTTCCTTGGGTGAAGTTCTTCAAAAGTTGTTAAAAGATTTTAATTCCGTCAAAAACTCTGGTTGCTGCGGCATGTGAAAATGGGAATCTTTAGTAAATCTGTAAAAATCTTTAAAAATCTTCTTCTCCTAAACCAGTAGGCCAATCAAGCTGAAACTTTGCAGGGGTGTTCCTTGGGTGAAGTTCTACAAAAGTTGTTAAAAGAATTTAATTCCGTCAAAAACTCTGGTTGCCGCGGCATGTGAAAATGGGAATCTTTAGTAAATCTGTAAAAATCTTTAAAAATCTTCTCCTACTAAACCAGTAGGCCAATCAAGCTGAAACTTTGCAGCGATGTTCCTTGGTTGAAGCTCTTCAAAAGTTGTTAAAAGAATTTAATTCCGTCAAAAGCTCTTGTAACCGTGGCATATGAAAATGGGAAATTTTAGAAAATCTATGTTGTCTTTTTTCTCACAGACTTCAAGGCCAAAGGCATTTATATTTTATATAGAGCTTAATCATATGGTTCTCTACCAATTTTTTAAAATATTTAATCTCTTGGGTCTAAAATGGCCCCGCCCATGAGGTCCGAAGTTTGGAAAAATGCTTACTTAGAGCAATTTCAAAAGACTTCTCCTCTTAAACTAAGAGGTCTTGGATATTCATATCTAGTATGGAGCACAACTAGATGGTTTTGTACTATATCACTAAAAGTTGTCTTCCTCAGGTCAAAAACGGCCCTGCACTAGGGGTCAAAAATTGGGAAAAACGCAAAATTTGAGTATGTTAAAAAAAAATTCTTCATTTTAAGGAGGAGGGCATTTATATTTTGAGTGTAGCATAGCCTGGCTGTTATCTATCAGTTTTGATCAAATTATGCCTGTAGGTTAATAAACACCCCTTCCCTGGGTGTCCAAAGTTTGTAAAAAAGCTCCATTAGACCATGTTCAATAGTCTTTTCCTCCCAATCTACAAAGTCTAAGGCATTCATATATTGTATATAGCATATCCAGATGGTTATCTACCATGTTAGCTAAAATGTTAGCCCTGGGATAAAACATGGCACTGCCCCAGAGGTCAAACTTTTTTGAAAACGCTCAATTAGAGCAACATCAAAAGTCTTTTCCTTCTTAAATATAAGGTGAAGGGCATACATATTTGGTATGTAGCATGACTAAATAATTTTGTACTATGTAACAGGAAAATATGCTCTTAGGATAAAAAATGTCTCTGCTCCTGGGGTTGAAAATTGCGTAAATTGCATTGAAACTTCTTAAATATAGGCTCTAGAGCATTTACATTAAAAACAAAGGATAACATTATTGTTATCTACCATGTTTATATCCTTTTGACAAACATGGCCCTTCCCAAGGCACTCAAAGATATGAAAAACGCTTAATAAGAGCATGTTCAAATATCTTCCACTCCTCATGTATAAGTTGTAATGCATTCATATTTTAATGTATAGTACATCCAGATTGTTCTCTACCAAGGTTGCTACCAAGGTTGCTAAAATTACACCCATTGAAGTTGCAGACAGTAATTAGAGTTTGATTGAAATCTAAATACAAAAAATTTCAGGTAGAAAACACTGTGAGAAATGGATTAATTGCTTGTCACCCCCTTTCTCACTATGTATTTTTCAAACCTATTTTCCCTGAGGGTGACAAATTCTGGGATAGTTTGGTAATGGATTAAACTATAAAGCCAAAGGCATTCATTATTATTGTAAAACATTACTGGATTGTTTGTACAAAGTTCAAAATCTTATATATCTTTTATAAGATGTGTCTTTTTTACACTAAAAATACTGTAATTTGGAGATGCCTCAGGTGAGCGATTTAGGACCATCATGGTCCTCTTGTTTTTAAATTTATTTATTTACTTCCGTCCCTGTGATATGACACATAGAGAAAACATTGTGGACAATAAGAAATTGCTTTGAATAAGCAATTTCTTTTTTTCCACAAAATTTTCTATCATAAAGGATGGCTACTTTTTAATTGTACTTACTTTATAATGCCGTCTGCTAACCCTTTGAATTTGGATAAATATATCGTTTTGAAAAAACAGTAAAAGGTTAAGCTAAAATTTGGTCGAGCCCTTTGATTGGAAGGTAATACTTTTCCATAACTTTTTTTTAATTCTTCAATCATTATCATTATTATCATTCCCACTTGTTGTCCTATAGAATATTCCCTATCGTCGTGACCGCAGCCATGGCGCAGTGGTAGCGAGTGGGACTCTCAATTTTCGGGTCAAGGGTTCAATCCTCGGTCGCGGCAAACATCCTTTCCGACATTTGTCTCCTACCAATTGGTGAATTATCGTAAACTTATGGGAGATAAGCAGCTGGAGGCTCGGAAAAGATGTAGTGGTAGTATTGGTGTGAGAAATACCAGGAATCCATTGTTAGGTTCTCCAGCCGCGGCGATACTGAAATACTGTTTAAAGTGGCATTTAACCACATTCAAGCAATCAACCGTATCGTCGTCAAGTTGTTGATGATGGCATATTAGTATCAGATCGCAAGAAAGTTCTTTTTAAGTCCGATAACGCTGACAGGAGATTGAATTGTCGAAATATATTTTGAATCGGAAAACCATCGTATGCTTAGAACAGCAAATTGAAAATAATTTCTTCAGAATCTTCCAGTCCATCAACACAACATAATTATTATTAGGGGAATAGTATTGAAATTGTACGGAAGCTTGTATATGCCACCCTACCCCGCCCCATCCACAAATGAACAGAGATAGTAGGCTGAAAGTCAGGTGCATTCGCTCTTTAACTCAAATGGTGTTCATACAGGGATTTGATTGGTTGATGCATGTAAACACAAGCTTTCGTCAGTCTCAGTTAGCTGAACTGTATGTACACGTTCTTTTTGAATTAAAACATGAAGTAGTGTAGTTTCCATATACGTAGTCGTTCTTTGTATGTTCTTTTTGTATTCAGAGTGAAGATAGGAACAAGCTTCCATCGACTGTTATCAAAACAAATGGACGAATACGACACAAATTTCTATATCTCATCATTATTTCTAAATTTGTCTTCGAAATTCGGCGAAATAAACTTGTGTACTAGTTGGGAGAGACTGTTTCATTTGTTCATTCCGGGGGTACATACAAGCCGACTGTACAAATGTGTTCATTCCGGGGGTACATACAAGCCGTCGTACAAATTTGTTCATTCCTGGGGTACATACAAGCCGTCGTACAAAATTGTTCATTTCTGGGTTACAAGACTGACAATTTAACACCAATTAAAACAATTTATTTTGATTTTGCTTCTAGGGGTATTCAAGAATGATAACAAAGTAATTGACTAAATTAGAAACTGTGTTTTAAAGGTGTATCTTTAAAAAACTAAAGTCATGTTAACATATTTTTTCTTAAAAATGCTTTAATTACATCTAAATGACATTTTTATCGGCTACATTCTACATTGACCCATTAAATCTGTAGATATCATAGATAAGATTGCGCAAAATCAAATTAAATTGTTTTAATTGGTGATAAATTGTCAGTTACATCTGTCCAGCAAGTCAGGCGCAGGTCTATTTATGAGTCTCAAAGGCCACGTGTTTGACATATTTTTTCCAGAATTGCTAGTTTGACCCGAGAAACAGGTGCAGATGTAACTATACTAAGATCTAGTGAATAAATTAGATAAAATTAACCTTTGTCGAGCTGAAACCGGAATATTTCGGTTTTGGTAGGAGATGTAGTCCAAGATCAGCCTGCACATAAGTGCAGTCTGATCTTGGTCTACACCTCCTGCTTGTACTTTTCCTGCTAGAGTTGTTTATGAAATCGATTTCTAAAAGAAATATTGATTACTGAACAACAATTTTCATCAGTGCTTTCAGCCCTTTGGTGTTACAGCAATACAGTAAGGTAATTTATACAGCATGGCAAGGGTTAAAAACATCGGATTCCTGTCAAATTGCAACTTCGTTTGAAAATAAAAAAAAAGTTCGTATTTTTTCATGTTCCAAGTGAAAAAATGGTATACTGTGCAAATGGTATACTGATTACTCGACCATGTTCAATCTTAACCCTTGACATGCTGAGCCCGGGGTAGTCAAGCTTTGACAGGAGTTATAGACTAAGATCAGCCTTCAAGTTGGTGTTTTAAGTCAGAGTTTGAATGGTTTGAATGGGTTTTTACGCCGCTTTCAACAATCTCTCAGTGATATCGCGGCGGCTGGAGCACCTAACAATGGAATCCTGGTATTTCTCACACCAGTACTACCATTACATCCTTTCCTAGCCTCCAGCTGCTATCCCACATAGATCTACGATTATCGACCTATGTGGGATAGCAGCTGGAGGCTAGGAAAGGATGTAATGGTAGAACTGGTGTGAGAAATATCAGGATTGATCTTATAATTAATCACTAAAATTTTATTCATTCACAATCTGAGCCTGAATTATAAGTTTAGGTAAATACTGCCTTTTTTGTAGAAACATTTAATTTCTTGTCTGTTCTAAGTTCAAAGGTGATATAAAAAGTCTCAAAGTTTTGATTACTTTACTGGTGTTGAAAATGCTTTTTAACAGATTCTGTCGGTAATTACCCGAACAAAGACTATTTGAGGAAGGGAAAAATTTACATATTCGTTGTTTTTTAACAATCCATCGAGACGCTTTACAACTTTGATCTGTTAAAATGTGATTCGTGACATTGACCTTTAAAGGCGCACCATGGACCATTCGTTATTAAACAATTCCAAATCAACGGCTCTTTATGACGCCCCTAAAGAAAAATGAATACGAAAACAATGCGTAAAATTAAGAAATTGCTTGTTACAAGCGATTTCTTCATTTTCCGAAATGTTTTCTACCCAGAAAGATGGAAAAATCTGAAATTTCATAAATTCTAAATGTCGCTTAACCTTTTTCAATCTAGACCAGTCTAAAATTTATTTTGCTAGCTGGTAATGGGTTAAAGTCACAGATATTGGTACTTTGTAAGTAAAGTCTCTTGAGATCGCGCCAAAGTATGTCTTATCGTTTCGTCTGTTACCAACGGTACTTTGATTACGTTATGCACGCCATTCAAGGAATGATTAGGGTTAGGGTTACGTAGACAGCGAGACTACCCGTAAGGACCGACAATGGTCTCATCGGGTCTGGTAAAGAGCAAAATGCGTCTACACGACTTCAATTTTCGTGCTAGAGTAGCACGAAGTGAAACTGACATACTAACAAGTCAGTCAAATAAAGCATCCGTCATGGTTTTTTGTGGACCTAATGAGCGCTGACAAATCTTTGGACCGAGTTTCTAGTAATTTGTCAAACAAGAAACGTTTTTGCTGGAAAACAAGTGTCTTATAAAAAATGACGCAATCATCGCAGTAATATGTAAATAATGCTTGGTGCCAAAACAAGGCGACGGCTTGTTCGTCTTGATGGATATATGATTTGTTCTTAATGAGATGTCGTTTTTAAATTTGTGGATACATAGGGAATATTGTGTTACGAAAGAGATAAAACATCATGTATTTACTTTAAGCTGCGGAGGAAAATTTTGCTATTAGATTTTTATAAAAACGATAAAATAAGAAAAAATGTATTATCTGCACATGTATTTTCATTCTGAGTACGTTTATTCGCATTATGACGTCATTTACAGAATGAAATTGACGTCAGCGTAGAATACCTTCTATGGAACCGTTTCTGACACTGTCAGATACGAGTCCGATTTTATCTATATGGAATGTATATAATTTACTAGAAATTTTGATAGGTTTATAATAAATATCTTTTTTATTTAAGAGATGAAGAGAATATTTTTTGTTTTCATGGAGGTATGAACCGAAAAAACTAATCACACTGTATGAATACGCGAAGCGGATTCATACAATGTGCGATTAGGTTTTTCGGTTCATACCTCCATGAAAACAAAAAAAATATTCTCTTCATTTCTTATAATTTAATAGTATCGAGCGAAAAAAGCAAAAAAACTTACATCTTTTGATACCTTTTTGTATGGGATTATTTTGTGCGGAAGCATACAAAATCACTGCGTGCTCAAAATTTTGTTCATGGAGGTATGAATTCAATTTTTCGACCAATCAGAACGCTTGTTTTTGATAGACGAAACTAACAATTAAATTATATAACTGTAAATATTTCTGGTAAAATATATGCATTCCAAATAGTCAAAATCGAACACATCAGAAAAAACACGCATCTGACCGTGTTCCATATAATACAGTTCCGTGAAATACGGTTTCATATAAGATAGTCTAAAATGACGTCATGTTCATTCTGTATGTGACGTCAAAATGCGAATAAAAGTAACCAGAATGGTAAGAGAAAGGAAATACTTGTAGAAATACAGATATTTTCTTATGACTTCATTAAATCTATTTCACAAAAATAGGTTTTTTGATAAATGGAATATTACGTTACGATTGCGGAGGAAAATTTCTGTCACGTGAAATATCAAAATTTTTCCTCCGCAGCTCAAAGCAAATTTCAAGATAATGTATCTCTATCGTAAAATAATATTCCCTATGTATTGTATTGTACTAGTATCCGACATCATTTAAATCGTTTATTTGACAATCTTTTAATTGTATTACTTTTATGAAAGTTATATATTAGAAAAGCAAAATGATAAAAAATTATCAAAAGCACGCAATAAAAACAATAGTTAGTTTAAAATCGGAACATCTCGTATTAAGCGACTCCTCGTGGGCGACCAACAAATAGTCGCTTAAGAAAATGGTCGCTTAAAACACATTTCTGTGAAATATATAATGGACTGATTCAATTGCATTCGCAATCTATAACAGATTCTCTCAAAATCCTATGTTGTTGGGACTCATTAGAATTGTCTCAGTGAGACGATTCTGATGGTTCCAACAACATTGGGTTTTTCATGATATGCTTTAAGCAAATACGTCCATTTACTATGTAAGCCTTTGATTTTGAAAGGGAATTTTGATTGTGGTCGCTTAATACAAGTGGTTGCTTACAAGAGGTTGTCTCTCGAGCTATATTGGCCGTAATATTATTCAATATCACATTACTTCATATGTATGGCGTGATGAAGTGTATATGGATATTTCTTTTTTATCTATGAAAATAAAACATCTGACTCCAATCATGTATTTGAAGTCAAAATAAGGGCACTTTGAAACTAGAGCATTCGGCATGCATACATCCTATTGTTTTATGAATAGATGCATTGCCGCTTAAAGCCATGTCTTCCCTCTGAGGAAGGCAATATAGTTTAAACAGTCTATCAAATTGGTCATTAAACTCATGTACCGATGAGTAAATTTAACGAACGATTTCGTTAAGGGTGGTTAGTTAAATGACTAGCGAAAGTGAAAACGCCAGCACTGACGTCATAATTTTATGTAATCAAACCTTGAATTGTAGTGGATCACAATCTAAAATATCAAAATTTCTTTCATGAATTGTAGGCTTATATCGTAGAATTATTTTGATCTCATAATTTCAGTCATCATATTTATCTATGCCTTTGGGCCCCGAGTATGTTTTTCTTAATAATCTTATAGTGTGTTTTTTGGAGAAAATATGGCCTAAATAAAAAAGAAATGATGTCTTTTTTTATGCTAACGTAAGGATTCCTAATGTTATGGAATAATTCTATTACAAAAATATTATGGAATTTTGAAATCAAGTTCTATTAGGCACATTCTAAACACACCTTAACTCGTTCCAAAGCAGCTAAATAATCGATGGGCCCACGTTCAAAGAAGCTGCAGACAATATTTTATAGTTGATCGAAATCCTTTAGGGGGGGGGACGATGTGGAAAATGAAGAAATTGCTTTTAACAATTTGCAATTTCTTTATTCTCCACATTTTTTTCCAAAGTTTTTTCTCTGGGGTTGTAGAAAGACGGGATTATATGGTAAGGAGTTAAGAAACACTGATAAAGATAATAACTTTTTCATAAAACACTTTGGAAATGTGTCATTTTGATATTTGTCGACACTAGCATACATAGCTAATGTAGGTAAGCGAGAAGATAAACAAACTAGATGGTTGCCCTAGGACAACTGCTGTCGATCCCCCAAAGTTTGACCATCAACTAGACCTTGACCATCAATTTTAATGTTTGACCTTGATTTGTGACCTTGAACTTGAAGCTATCAAAACATTCTCTCAAATGACACATCTACTCATTCTTGAGAATAATTGTGCCAAGTTATTTTGAAATCAATCCATTAATGTAGAAGTAATTGTCCGGACAAATTTGGACGGACGGACGGACTAACGCACTAACGCACATACACCGACTTGTCATGGTGACAACTATGTCTCGCTCACCGCAAGCGGGCTCGACAAAAATCAAGTCATCTCACTCAAAGCTATGTATGAACCTTTACCCATTACCAGAAGACAAAATTCAAGACTAGTGAATTTAAAAAGAAAAATCCTTGTTTTGACGCATATACATGTTAGAAAAATGAAAAATTACTTGTCATTTGGAACCTCTTCATTATCCACAATGTTTTCCGAAACTTCTTTTAGCTCATCTGAGGACATCGTACTCATGGTGAGCTTTGGGGAAACTTGATTGTCCGTCGTCCTTCGTGTTGGCACTCTATAGGTCACAATTTTGTTTTCAAACTTGCTGAAAAAGTTGTAATAGTTATGAGAAAGTACGCTATTGAATATTGTTATTAGTGGTATTCTTACTAATATCAACGGAAAAGGGACCTTATTGACTATTTCTTTAATACCGCTCTAGATGTCGCAATTTCGACTAAATCTTCCTAAAAACTGATAAAAATGTTTGTTTAGTCATGAGAAAGATCCCTATTGAATATGGTGATATTCTGACCAATATCAAGGGAAAAAGAGCCCTATTAACAATTTCCTTGTCACCACTCTGGAGGTCACGAATTTGGCTCAGTCGTTCTCACACTTGCTGGTGTTTTTTTTTTTTTTTTTTTTTTTTTTTTTTGTTGTTGTTGTTGTTTTTATGTTTTGTTTGTTTGTTGTTGTTGTTGTTGTTGGACTTTGTTGTTTTGTTGTTGTTGTTGTTGTTGTTGTTGTTGTTTTAGTGATGGCGTTCTGACGTATATCAAGGGAAACTGGGCCTTATTGATAATTTCCTTATTTCCACTTTAAAGGTCCCAATTTCGGCGAAGAAGAACCCCCGTTGAATATTGTAGAATGTCGCATTAGAGTCAATATCAATTTTCTTCTCATCATATCACAACCTTTTTCTTTTATATCAGTTTGAAAAAAAAAACTCATTTTTTTCGGATTAACCAATCGCGGCTTTCAATCAAATAACCAGTCGATTAAAGAAATTATTTATTGAGACTAAGATGAGTTTTGATGTCCAACATTTGCCGCAATATTCTTAAACCTTTTTTTTTTTTTTTTTAGGTTTGGCGACTTAAACGTCGTAACTACAGCGTATTCAAGCTGTAGTTACGACGTTTAGGTCGCCAACAAACTATTTTTTTTTTTTACATGCTATCTGCCATAACTTTTCAAAATAATTCTGTTTAAAAACGAAGCGGGACTTCCTTTCGGAGTCAATAGGCGGGGCTAACGAAGTAAGTGGGAAGGGCCAGCGATTGGTCGTTTTGAGTTGATTCGGTACCTTGAGAAAGAGAATTCGAGTAAGCGATCTAGTGATACCTTTGCCCTCTCGTTTTCGCCATGGTCTTAAAAAGAGGGGAATTATCTTAAATTGTAAGAATAGATATCGATTCAAGAGTTGAAATACATAGTTATCCAGAATGCCAGAAAACAATCAAATAAACAAACAAACAACATAACAAAACGAAAAAGCACTTCATGTTACAATCCTTATTAACGTGCACACTTAAAAATGACACCTAAGTATCGATATATCACGTCTTGACGACGAAGCTCCAAATATCACGATATCATGACTTGGTTTATAGAGACTTGTGTCGTCATCGTGTAATAATTCAATCCTCAGTTTCGTCTATCAAAAAAGAGTGTCCTGATTGGCCGAAAAAAAATCATACCGCCATGAACTGAATTTTGAGCAAGCGGCTATTTTATATGTTTCCGCACATAATACATGCAGTTCCATACAAAAAAAGTATCATGTTTTATAATATTTCTTTTTGTCGCTTGGTATCATTTAATTAAAAGAAATGAAAATAATATGTTTTGTTTTCATGAAGGTATGAAAGGAAAAACATGATCACTCTTTCGTATGAATCTGCTTCGCGAATTTATACAGTGTGAAAGGGTTTTTTCGTTTCATACCTCTATGAAAACAACAACAACAAACTATTCTATTCATCTCTTAAGTAACTTGTTGAGTGCACACGTCGGATTCATACGGCTATTGAGCTATTTTAGAAACCTCGGCGAAACTTCGGTCATTACGAGTTATACACCTAAAAAAGACTCAAAATTAGGATACCAGTATCAAAGTACTGAAAGTACAGTAAGCTAGCAAAGCATAATTTTGTTAAGTTATCTTCTTTGTCAACGGTTATCAAATAAACGAGGTTATTAAAGTACATTGTAATCACGGAGTTAACCTATTCCAACACAACCCCTCCTTTTTACGCACCTTTATAAAATGTGAAATAATGTGGAAATTGAAGAAATTTCTCGTTACCAAGAGAGACTTTTAGAATTTTCAACAATTTGAAATTGTCGTCTCCAACTTCTTAGAAGACTATGATGAGAGTCATTTTGAAACGATGTGCTCGAGTGAGCTAATAATGGCAAGGATATGCATTTGCAGGCAGAGTTTGCAATATTCCTGAAATGGTTTTAGTGGTTAAACCTCCAGTGGCAGTTTGCACTCGTTGAAGTCTGAGAAGACCTCAAATTCTATCTTGTCTGATAACTTAAGCTATCACAGCTCACGCTTTGCTAGCTAACAAGCTTTCGAAATAAGAAGTCTCCAATCTACAAATTATATCTTTTTCAGACATGTTTACGCGAGGCAGAAGATTTGGCCGAATGCAAGAAGCTTGAAAGTCGAGTATTTGGTGGTAAAAGATATCGCTGGAAACCATATAAACATCGTGAGCCTCTATATATTCATTTTCAATGTTTTCTGTATAATTTCTGACGAAGAATACTTGATAGGAACACGTATACTTTCATATTTCAGAAATTAATTATCCAGTTACAAAACATAGACCCGTACAAATTTCAGGAAGTCGCAGACCACATTTCAGAGTGCGCTGAAATACGGAAATGAGTAAAAGAGAATAAGAATAAAAAAGATAAGATAGAAAATATTGTGAGAAAATAAGAAATTAATTGTTGCTAGTAATATCACCTTTCATACTTCATTTACCATTAATACAATGATCTTATTGTATGGTATTTTAGTTTTTAGCCACCCTTCATTACCATTCCAAAATCATATATATAAATTTTCCAATGTGGGGACTTGGATATGGTCCGCTTCTGGTCATTTGATTATTTCACTCTACATATTCATTATTATTATTATTTTTTTTATTTTTTTTTATATCAAAAGAAATATATTTGTATCCGCAGTATCGCGGTAGACTTGGTCTTTTTGTATAAAACGACCTTCCCCTCTGCCATTCTGTAAGCATTATCTCATTTTCCCCATCCGCAGAGGATTTATATTAATGATATCAGTATTTATATAGTAATATCTTAACACTTTCCCCTTTAAGGTTTTGCATTGACGTTACTGTCGATAAACGCTAAATGGGGATATTGATAGAATTGAAGAGAGTGCTGAAAACGGCAATTTTCTCATTTTCCGTCAATACTTTCCCCTGTACATATTGTTTTACAAAGCAAGTATTTCTATTCTTGCATTCAACTCCATACTGTTGGATCCTTGTAACATTCATTTTGTCATATTGGAAAGAAATGATTTCAGTATCTATCATTTTTGCATATATGAATAATAACTATTGTGTGTATATTTGCAAGCTCAAATTCCACAACGATTTCGTTTTGTGCCATATTTCTTATCTTGTTGCCGCACTGGTATTCTGTTTATTATTCAAAAGTGACTTATAGGCCCATGGGGCCGGGTGTTTATACTTTGATATTTGATATTGTATATATTTATTTGTGTAACACATGTCACTATAATAAAAATTTACTTACTTACTTATTCATAACAATCATCTCATAGTTCATTTATCATTGATCCCATGATTTAACCATATTCAAACATATATAAGCAGCCTTTTACGGTTTTCTTTTGATGGGTTGATGAAAATCTTTAAATATCTATCCTTTTGGGTGGGAAACATTGTGGGTAATGAAGAAACAGCTTGTGGCAAGCAATTTCTCTATTTTCCACAATGTTTCCCCCCCCCCCAAAAAAAATCTTGTGGAGGTGGCGTAAAAAGCGGCATTGTGTAGGAATATATTAAACATGTAGTTACAAAATAACCAAGACTAACATTTTTCTCTCAATCAACGTTTTGTTCAATATATAATTTAAATGCGTAATGTCCAATTTTATCACACCATTTGAGTGTTTTAATGGTTACGTGAATGACCCCCCAAATAAAAATTTACAGCAGGGGAACCCCGTGAAACAAATATTTACCCTAACCCTTTTCCTCTTTCTGATGCCCCTCAAGAAAATGGCTTTCGAAAATATTGTAGAAATGGAAAAATCGTTTTTTACAAAAAATCAAAATTGTACCTTTCAATAATATGATATATATTATTCATCTGTTATATTGGAATACCCGCCTAATTAACGTTATCTATGACGTTGGAAAATTCCAATGTTTTGATGACGTCACAGTTGTCTGATTATTGCTACGCCTCTAAGAAAATAAACGATTTGGAAATTATTGTGGGAAATTACAGAAATTATTTGTTACAAGCATTTTCCATTATCATCGTTGTTTTCTACCCCCAAAAAAAGATTTTTGGAAATCCATCAACTAAAAATTGTGGTTTGCAATTTCTTTCAACTTGGATCAGTGTAAAACTTTGTCGTCATTTGGTAAATTGTTTAAGCAGTGTTGTATCAGAAATAAATTGAAAATATGCATATATACGTAAATAAAATGTAATAGTTGTGATACAAAACATTGTATTGAATTTGAGCCGCCAAGGGAATCATGATATTTTACGAGACCAAAGATGAGAATCCAGCGCAATGTTTTATATCACTATAGTATTCCGTGTATTATGAAGCAACTAATTTTGACTAAACGATAAAAAGAAGCTAAGGGAATTTATCTTAAATAAATCCTTTTTTAAATCGTAAAAACGTTATTGTTATCATGGTCTCATTTTACCAAAAAAAAAAAAAAATAAAATAAAAAATGACGCCATCTCACTATGTTGAATTAGTTCAGTACATGTTTCATACAGGATTTTTTTTCTGTCTTGTCTTGCTAACTAAAGGACATCAATCGCAAATTTAAAATGTGCCCATATAGACGCAAAAATGGAAGAGTGTCCTTTTGATTCATGATCATCTAAAAAGGAAACACCTGAACCGCAATGATTTAATTTGAGCCTAAAGAATTGCCAGGAAATACTGAAAAATAGAGAAAGTGCGCACTTCTTTTTGACCCGAGTGTATGCCGGTTTTAAACATTTTCCCCAAAGGCTTCCATATACCGATAGCATCGTTACTTAAAAGGTTGAAATTGCTTAAATCTTTCCCATTTTTCAAATTTTAGACTGGTCCAATTTGAAAGAAGTTGAAATCGACAATTAAAAGTGGGTCCAATTTTAAAAGTAACCATTCTAAAATATTGTGGAAAAAGCAGAAGTTGCTTGTCACAAGCAACTTCTGCTTTTTCCACAATGTCTTTTCAAGTTCAAAATCACAGGGACGCAGAAGAAGTGAGTGTACAAGAAATGATTAAGTAATTCATAAATTCTATGATATCTTAGCGCATTAATCTCACTCTGCTATATTTATGAAGTAATCTGCTCGTTCTTTATTTCAGCTCGGGATGAGTGTAAACTAGCCTGCAGACCCATAGGTGCCGGATTTTATTTAGAACTAGGTAAAAGCGTGTCTGATGGTACGGCCTGTGGCAAGTTGGGGGACCGTGTTTGTGTGTATGGTAAATGCAAGGTAATTTAACTGGTATAATAGTATACTCACTGGTTTTTACGTTCATGCACTTTTATACGTCCTTGTGATATTATACTTAGGAAGATATTGCGGAAAAAGAAGAAATTACTTGTCAAAAATAATTGCTTTTTCTTCCGCAATCTTTCCTACAATATTTTTATGGATACTTTTCGAATTGTATTTACTTTGGTATGGTTAATGCTAACCATCGGAATTCAGACAAGACTAAGTTTTCTAAAAAAAAAACAGTAAAGGTTTTAAAATGAGTCGTAAGATAAAAGTATTGTTCAATGTACCCTCATACAATATCCTAAATTTTTGTTTCCATTGTTCAGCCTGTCGGTTGTGATGGTATCATCGAGTCCGGTTCTACTCTGGATAGCTGCGGTGTTTGCGATGGTGATGGGTCGACATGCAAAAGTATATCTAAAACATTCACAGACTCTGTCAAGTTCGGTTACAAAACACTCGGAAAGATACCGAAAGGGGCGACTAAAATATTGATATCGGAGGCTGCGGGTCAACGTAATTATTTAGGTAAAAGCTTTCTTTAGTAACTTATTCCTTCAACCCATTACCAGACGGCAAAATTTTAGACTGGTCCAAATTGAAAGGAGTTTCAGAGATCAATTTAAAATTTATGAAATTTTAGATTTTTTTCAACTTTCTGGATAGAAAATATTGTTTAAAATGAAGAAATTGCTTGTTACAAGCAATTTCTTCATTTTACACAATGTTTTCCAAATAAATTTTCTTTTGTGGCTTCGAAAAGCGCCATTGTGTGGGAACGGGTTAAGTTTCATGTTGGTCATGTTTGATTGTCTACCCGATTTACTTTTTCGATAACGCAATGCGCTCCCAATCTGAAGTCCTGAGTTAAAACCCAAACTTGGGAACGGCTCTGTCTGTCATTTTACAAAAGTCGTTTTAACATACGACACTTTCTCTCTCACCCAATGTGCCAATGATAAGTAATAAAGCTGTAGTTATGACATTTTGCATGCCAAACGACAATATACCGGTTTGATGAACAGCTGGTGGATCCGAATTAATATTGTGAATGAAAGTGAATGTAGTTGTACTGGCGTGAACAATTGGCAGAACGCAATGGATAGGTGCACCAGCCAATATGACGTAATTGCTGACGATAATCGATATCCTATTAAAACTCTAACAAAAGATCATGTTTCCCCAAAATTCACAACGAAATGAATAAAAAATCAAAATTTACTGGACATATTTCACTTGCTTAGATACTCCACTGGTTCACCGTTTTACTGATTCCTTGCAAACACTGTTTGTTATTGCATAGCTATCGCATTACTTCTTATTTCTTTAATTTTTAAACATTGTTTAATAACTTATTGGTCTTGTTTGATCTTTTCTGAATAGCAAAATCCTCTACACGGAGTGTAAGTCAGATTAATAAGATATCCAAATGGTATTTGAAATTGTTTTATTCACTCATGTGTCTGTCAAATAATTGGTGTGAATACATGACGTTTTTAAGAATAAACAATGAGCTTTACCTACTATCTTTATTTACTGTTATCTAAAGTCATTTTTGGTGGACGTCTCAACTTTCAGCAGTGTAACTACGTTTCGAAAATCCAGTAGGATCTTACTATGGTGTAGGAAAAGTAGTACCCATTTAAGATCGATTCGTCAATTTTAAAGCTCTGCTTCCCTAAACCGGCTGAAAGTTTTTAATGTGCGTGCTACGAGTATTCCATATATTTCGTACGTTGTGTAAACAACTCTTGTATAAAAGAGGTCTCCTTAAATCACGCCATATTTAGGTATCAAACTGACGTTGCTTCAATAAGACAATTACTTAATGTATATGCAATCTCTACACTTTTTCTGTGTCTTTCAGGCGTAAAAGCTATTGACAAGTCTTTTAGCATAAACACAGATTTCCGGTTGAGTCGATTCGGGAGAATTCCGGGAGCTGGTACTATTTTTAGATACTCCCGACAATCCGGTCCGGAATGTCCCGATGAGTGTATTCGAGCTGACGGACCAACAACAGTCGACGTGGATATTGTAGTAAGATAAAAATCCAAAAGCAGGATTCACCTAATATGTCTATTGCGGAAATTGAATAAATAGAGTTTAATGGCTTGTTGAACGATGTTTAAGCTATGCTTCGGCATTTAATTAACCCATTCCTATACAAAAGAATTTTAGACGGGTCGAAATTGAAAGAAGTTTCTGACGATAATTTCAAGTAGATGGAAGTTAACATTTGTCGTCTTTTTTTACAGAAAACATTACTGATAATGAAGAAATTGCTTGACACACGCAATTTCTTCCTTTTCCACAATGTTTTCAAAAATGTTTGTCTTGAGAGGCGTAAAAGGGGAGATTGTGTGGGAATGGGTGAATAAATTTGCTAACTTAGTATCGCTCATAGGCTATTTATGTATATGAGAGACAAATTACGCATGCCATGTTCGTCTATTCTATATGTCGTTCTACGTAATAAATAAAGAACAAAAAGCCGCAAGCCGACAGTGGTCTTCATAAATAGAACCATTAGACAGGGGTAATGAAGGTAAGTTACAGCTCTAACAACAATTTATGTTGGTTTCAAATTCTGAAAATCCTCAATTCCCCTTATTCAGATGCGTTCTGGTTAAGACTGTTTGAAATATCTTTCTATCTGGAAAGCGAATCAGTCGAGATCGAACTCTTGACCTCTTACTCTAGTCAGGGGGCTGGCTGCATAGACTTAAACCAATCTGCATATCTTTACAGTCTGATCAAAGTCTCAACTATGCGCTCTGTAGCCGCCGTCATAGCGCAGTCAGTAGCGCGTCAGACTCCTAACTTTCAACCATTGGAAGTCATGGGTTCGATCCCCGGCGGCGGCACATATTCTTTCCGACATTTGTCTCTCACCAATGGGTATATAGTGGGATAGCAGCTGAAGGCTAGGAAAGTATGTAGTGGTAGTACTGGTGTGAAAAATACCAGGAATCCATTGTTAGCTGCTCCAGCCGCCGCGATATGACTGAAATACTTTTAAAAGCGGCGTTAAACCCCATTCAATCAATCAACCAATGCGCTCTGTAAACAGTAACTGAATCCATGTTTCTCTGAATAATCAGCGAATACTATTAATGCAGAGTTTGGTTGTCCAGGCTGACCAATGTCTGTAGTTCACGCAAATATGATTTAATTCTTAGTTTCGTCTATCAAAAACGGGCGTTCTAATTGGTCGAAAGGATTAATTCATACCTCCATGAACAAGATTTTGAACACGCACCTATTTTGTATGCTTCCGCACAAATTAGTTCCGTACAAAAAGGTATCAGAATTTCAAAAGTTTTTGCCTTTTGATGCTATAAAATTATAAAGATAAAGAATAGATTTTTGTTTTCATGGAGGTATGGAGAAATACCACACACGGGCTACACAAGAAAGCACTAGCTATCGAGGGTTAATTGCGATGCTGTTATAAGTGTCTATACAATGTCCGCAGTTCACGCACATGTGAAGTTGTCAGAAATATCACACAGGCTACATACGATAGCACTAGTTATCAAGAGCTCATTGCGATACTGTTTTAAGTGTCTATACAATGTCCTCAGTTCACGCAAATATGAAGTTATCACAAATGCCACACACAGGCTACACAAGAAAGCACTAGCTATTTGGGGTTCATTGCGATACTGTTCTATGTGTCTATACGATGTCCGCAGTTCACGCACGTGTGAAGTTGTCCGAAATATCACAAGGGCTACGTAAGAAAGCACTAGCTATCGAGCATTGACTGCGATACTGTTTTAAGTGTCAATACAATGTCCGCATTTCACGCACATTTGAAATTGTCAGAAATATCACATAGGCTACATAAGAAAACACTAGCTATAGAGGGTTAATTGTGATACTTTCCCAATTGTCTACACAATGTTTGCAGTTCATGCACATGTGATGTTGTCAGAAATATCACACAGGCAACATACGAAAGCACTAGCTATCGAGGGTTAATTGCGGTGTCTATACACTGGCCGCAGTTCACGCACATTTGAAGTTGTCAGAAATGCCACACACCGGCTTCATACGAAATTACTATCTATTGAGGGTTTATTGCGATAATGTTCTAAGTGTCTATGCATTGTATAGACACTTAAAACTGTATCACAATTAACCCTCGATATGTTATAGGTTGAACGAACTTTGAAAGCATATCACAAAAAAAGAAAAGAACTTTAACCGAATTCGTTAAGATTTATCGATCGTTAAAATTCCATGCACTCAAGATATGATCGTTCTTAATACCCTTTTAGATTTCTCATGAAAATGATATTTGAAGAGGTTTCTATAAAATTGTCGTAAATACTATGCCCTGCATGATGACTTATGTTTTTTTGTTATTGTCACTTAGTCCTCTTGGAATTGATAGATCGCTGCTGAAAGTAAAATCGTCGATTGCCCAATCACATAATTCATTTTCATCTGAAGTGAACTTTGAAGTCCGATATGAGCTGTAGTTTCGACGTTTAGGACTTCAACCAACGATTTGGTTTTATCTAAATGTCCCTGTTCATGTAATTTTCAAAGTAACACCGTTGATATCTCAGTCGAACTGTCTTATCAGAGGTCAGTGGGCGTGGCCAGCGATCCTCCAGTTCTAATTTTTTTAACCTCGCAGTTTAACCCTTTTATGTTGTTTGAAATTGTAGAATGGTCCAAATTGAAAGTAGTTACGGATGAACAATGAAAATTGGATGCTATCTGATATGAGACCATTCAATGTTTTAGAAAATTTTGTTGGATAAGGAGATATTGCTTACAAGCAATTTGATCTTTTTCCACAATGTTTTCTCAAGTGCAAATTCACAGCAACGTAAAATTCCGGTTTTGTACAGGAATGCGTTAAAAGGCAGATCTACAATTTATTTCAATCATAGAAATGGTCAAATTATCAACTTGACTGTTTGTCTTTCTTTTGGTTGTGTTTATTCATACAAAAATTCAAAACCCGTTCCCACACAATGACGCTTTTTGATGCCCTAAAGAGAAAATGCTTTCGAAAACCTTTTTAAGGATGAAGAAATTGCTTTCATCCACAAATAATTTAATTATTACGAGCCATCTGATTGGTCAAAAAATTCAATTCTTACCTCCATGAACAAAATTTTGAGTACGCAGCCATTTTATATGATTCCGCAGAAAATAGTTCCATACAAAAAGGTATCAAAATGTGTAAAGTTGTTGCTTTTTTCGCTCGATACTATTAAATAATAAGAAATGAATAGAATATTTTTTGTTTTCATGGAGGTATGAACCGAAAAACCTAATCACACAATGTATGAATCCGCTACGCGTATTCATACAGTGTGATTAGGTTTTTCGGTTCATACCTCCATGAAAACAAAAAATATTCTCTTCATCTCTTAAGATAACAACCCAAAACACAGAAAATGAGCCTTCATCAATAGTAAATTGATTGACAGCCGCGATTGGTCAATTCAAGCTATAGTTAAGGTCTACCACAAACGATATGGCATTTACGGGGTTTCTTATACACATCAATACAAGATGATCTAATTTCGAAATTAACACGTATTTATGTGGTCGTTATTTCAGAAATAGTGATAACCATAAACCATTCCAACTATTTACGCGATAGAAGGCAATTTGAAACAATAAGGGTAACATAGAGAGAAAAGAGAAAACACAACACTACATGTATATCAATATTTCTAACATTACCTAAGACTTCGGAATGAAATAAACCCGTTTAATATTTTTATATTACATGGGTGATTATTACTCTAGCCTAATAACTATGTAAATTAACTGAATTCCATGGTAACTCGTTTTCGCTACCGTGAAAATGGCGTCACGTAATCGATGCAAAGACGCCATTTTATAACCGGTGTTTTATGTTCCGCGGAATATCTTAAATCGAAAGATGTGCAGAATTGTATCGCTTTTATAAACAGAATACCAAATTCGTGCTCATGAAATACCGGATTCATTAATCTCGTCATCTAAAACAGATAAAAAAAACCGACAATGCCTCGTTTTTATCTGTTTATAGTGGACTCGCTAAATAGATTCGGTATTTTATCACTATCTTTTAATACTCTTTATATATTTCCTTACCGGAATATCACAAGGTTCTACTCTTTTCCAGGTTTTGTTTTACTCGGATAACAAGGGAATATCGTATTCCTATAATGTTCCTATAGATTATATGGACGATCTGGAAAACGACGATGGCGCAAAGGCTGAAGTTACCATTGGGGGAGGTAGGCTAGAATGTTGCTTGTCTAGACTTCATCAATGAAAGGGCTATAACTCTGAAGTTTTTTCTAGAAATCTATATTCTTGTTGTTTCATATAACTATAAATGATATTCCATAAATGCTAAAGAGACTTTTTTGTTCTTGAAGCATAATTGAAAGGTACGGTTGGATCTACTATCATTTCTGCATATTCGATACGTCAGCGCATTACATTTCAACATGGTATTTTACGGATCGCACCGTCAATTAAGGAATCAATCGACCAATCAAGTCATTCAATTACACCGGGAAAGGAATTTTGAACTCATTTATGTGAATAATTTTTGTTGATTTTGCGACTAAAACGTCAGAACTACAGCCTTTAAGACGTTTAGATCTACAGCCAGTAATTTTACTTTTTTGGTTACACGCTACTGACTATAAAGGTTTGCAAAATAACGCCGTTTATTACATACCTATAAAAGATATGGATTAAAATCTGGCTATCGAATACAACTTGACAGAAAAAAATCAATATTCGGCGTGTACCAAAGAACTGTATTCGTCGAGTAACGTTGAACACGGGTTCCTTTTTGTGTATTGACGTTCCGTTTTTTTCATTTTAAGAGAATTTTCTGTGTCATATTCGAAAAGGTATATAATAAAAGGAATATTACAACAATGTGTTTTTCTATTTTTTATTGTCGTGCTCTCGGATCGTGTGTAGGTATTTTTTATTGGATTCGACCTTCGATCTCATCCAATAAAAAAACACTTCACACGATTCTCGAACACGATAGCAACAAATGGAAAAACACACTATTGTAACATTCCCTATTTATATTCAAAATTGAACTTCCTGTCGAAGCTTAGTGGGTGGAGCCGGCGACCCGTCAGATGTAATTGACGTGGTTCTTGAACAGATTGTCATTAAAATTTGATAAAGGAAAATTACAGGCATTTCCAATAGTTATTGATGTCATTTTCAAGAAAATTTTCTTTCTTCGTGTCGTAAAACGAAACATTTTTGCTTCTTTTCTTCCTTTCTTTTTAATGTTATGAGCAGTCATTTTCGTTACATAATCATAATCATAGTCCCTTTCTTTCAAATGTCTCAACTTATTAGAGTTAAACATAGCCATTTTTTTCTTTTATAATCCGTGCAAGAGCCGCTTTAATAGCATGTTTTATGAAATTGAATTTAGTATAGACAGTAAATTATTAGTGCATGAATTACATCTTTTAATATACGTATAAACATGGATTTATTCTGGAAACAATTTCTTCAATATCATATCAGCCACACATTTGATGTTGTATGCTCGATTTTACCAATTATAGCATGAATATTTCAGATAAAGCAAATAACCAAGACAGCCAAATTTTCTTACGTTGTCCAATCCTTGAAATTTGTAGTTGTCTTAACTCGGAAAAAATCGAGTAACAGTTATCGCTGCTTACATGTAGTTTTAGCCCTTGCTATGCTGAACCCGGAATATTCCGATTTTGGCAGAAGGTGTTGACCAAGATTACCTGCACATAAGTGCAGTCTGGTCTTGGTCTACAACTCCTGCTTGTACTTTCCAGCCAGAGCTGTTATGGAATTTTTAACAACACGTTCTATCAGTGCTTTCAGCCCTTTCATTTTACAGCAATTCAGTAAGATAATTCAAACATGACAAGGGTTAAAATTGTAGTAGATTTCTAACATTCCATAAGACAATAATGTAATTGTTAGTTTCGTCTATCAAAAACGAGCGATCTGATTGGTCGAAAAATTTAATTCATACCTCCATGAACAAAATTTTGAGTACGCAGTCATTTTTTTTACTTCCGCACAAAAAAGTTCACTACAAAAAGGAATCAAAATTTGTTAAGTTGTTGCATTTTTCGCTCGATGCTATTAAATTATAAGAAATGAAGAGAATATTTTTTGTTTCATGGGGGTATGAACCGAAAAACCTAATCACACAATGTATGAATCCGCTTCGCGTATTCATACAGTGTGATTAGGTTTTTCGGTTCATACCTCCATGAAAACAAAAAAAATCTCTTCATCTCTTAATTGATGGCCAGGTAATGCATATTATTATTATCATAAAAATCAATTAAATTAGACTAGAAACTGTGTAATGATAATAATAACGTCGTGTTTATTCTAGTACAAGAGCAGTTTTCAGAATCACTAAGATAATTAGTGTCATGATTAGATTCTCGAAATATTTTTAATTCTCTAACAAACCAGAATTTCAAATTAGTGTTATGTGTTATGTGAAGTAGATCTTATATTTCTATGTGCGTTTCGTATAAGTTATGGGATTGTTTGTGCTTCTTTCGTTTATTCTGTGTATAAATCTGTCTTTTCTTTTTAATATCTTTTTCCCTTTTCCCCTTATGCTGATGAGAACAATTCTTTGGCGGCATTACTTGAAATTTTGAAGAAATCTTTCGACAGAGGTATGCTAGCGCTAAGCTCTTTAGAATAGACTTCGAATTACTTTGAAATGCGTTATGCTTCTAAATCATCTTAGTTTAACCCATTCCCACACAGTACCCCCTTTTTACGCCCCTTAGGGAAATGGCTGTGGAAAACACTGTGGAAAATCTACCAAACAATTTCTTCATTCTCCACAGTGCTTTCCACTAAAATAAGACGAAAAAAAAAATCCATCAACTTGGCATTGTCGTCTGCAGCTTCTTCCAATTTGGACATGTCTAAAATTTTGTTGTGTTTGAATTGGTTAAGACAATTTAAGCAGGATATTGAACAAGGGGTCACGAAATATGGATTTTATTAAACGGGTTATCTGTAAACAGAAAAAAATGAGACTTTTGCAAGTTTTCGACTGTTTTAGATGGCGAGTTGAATAAATTCGGTATTTAGGATCACGAATTCGATATTCTATTTATTATATGGCCTTAAATTTTTATATAAATCAATACAGTTCTTGAAATTTAACGATTTCCGATATTCCGCGAAACATACAAAGCCGTCGTTAAAATACATCATTATATGACGTCATTTTCATCGTCAAGAAAGCACGTTGCCATTGGTTTCAAATTATTTGTATAGTAATATCACTAGTATGATATAACAGAAATATTAAAAGGATTTTATTTCAATCCCTCAACTCAGGTCATATCGAAAAGAAAGGCTAAAATCGGAGGCTGTTAATGTAAAACAATCAAAGAATAGTTCTCGTTGGTACTGGTGATATCATTTCTTTTCTTCGGACTCATTGATACATGTATTAACCCATTAGAAAACAATTCTTTCCTCCCTTTCTCTGAAGTCGTGTGCAGTGGCGTGATCAGTGTTCTTCAATGACGTAATATATTTGGCTATTTTTAGCGATTACATTTCTTCCAGGAACGGTCCCAGTTTCCATTGGAGACGAAGCCTCTAGAATCAGAGATGACAAGAAACGCCCTATTTTCTCATCAGACTTCAAATTCAAAAAGAACGGTCGACACAGAAAGCGTAGGCTTCACCGTAAACACAACAAAAATAGAGAAAACGAAAACGCTAATTCTGACAAAGAAATAAATGTAACTGGTGAAACGGGTGCCTTAAGCAAACCAAAAACTCAAACGCAGATAGCAAATACTGATGGTGAAGGAGGAATTAATTTAGAAATTACGTATAAGAATAATTCTATTATTATAGAAGCTAGTGAGCCTGGGCATGATAATAAACTGCATGATAAATCGAATGAAGTGTCGAATCTTGCTCCAAATATAACTGTTGGGAATGATAAAACAGATTCATTTATAGAACAAAATACGAAGGATGAGAGTCGAGTAGAAGTTGGTAAACATAATGGAATAGCAGAAGACGACTTTGGAGGTGATGCTTACATAAATAGAGTTGAGAACGCTAGTAAAGGTGAAAAAGACAGAAACGGAGGCGGAGATGAAGACGAAGTAGAGAATAGTACAGGAGAAAATAAAATGGTAAATCTTAGAATGTTTGTTTAAATAATGAAACACATTTCTTTTCAATGAAGTATGAACCTAAAAACTTAATCACACTGAGTTTTTATGTTCATACCTCAATGAAAAAAAAGTATTTCATTCTTATACTTAAATGCAATCAAACAAAGCAAGGCAAACCTAATTTCGACAGTTTTTAGTTGTTTGTTTTTCTTCTACCTTGTGCGCAAGCATACAAAATAGTTGTGTGCTCAAAAATCTGTTCATTGAAGTTTGAAAAAGAACATTTCAGCCAACCAAAACACTTGAATCTTGATAGACAAAAAAAATAATTACATCACTTTAAATATCTTTTTCAAGATCCTAATTGAAATGTTATCACAAACAAAAGCATATTTGTTGGTAATGATGATTATAATATCTACTATAGTTCAATGGCGATAATATGTCAACAGACGAAGATCAACTTGCGTCTGCCTTTAACCCTTTCCCTCACAACAAAATGTTAGATTGGTCCAAATTGAAAGAAGTTGCAGACGACAAATTTAAGTTGATGGAATTTTAAGTTTGTTCGTCTTTTGGGATAGAAAACATTGTTGATAATAATGAAATTAATTGATACAAGCGATTTCTTATTATTCCACAATTTTTTTCAATGCTTCTTTCTTGAAGGGCGTAAAAAGGAGGCATTGTGTGGGAATAGGTTAATAGGTAAAAATGGTATAACTTATATTCTGAGAACACTTAATAAGTAACTTATAGAAACTAAAGGACCATAACATCACAGTGGCAAATATTGTTGTTTAAAGTTTGTTTGTTTGTTTTTTCTTGTAAGTAAGTTACATTTTATCCACTGTAAAGTAAAGTGGTGGTTTGCGAACCTTTGACTGAAAAAAACACTGACTTGAAAAAATATGTAGTTACGATGTCGTAACATAAATGTCGACCAATGTCGGAATCCATAGTTCATTTCTTGTTTAAATGAATTATAAGAATGGTCGATTGATTCTTTGATTGACAGTCGCGATTGGCCAATTCATAATTTCGTGAAAAACACGGGGGGATGGGTAAAAAAATATATCAACAAATTGGTCAAATGTTATACATGTAGTCAGTCTGGTTTTCCTAAGGATGAGTTTATTTTTCTATGTAGCATGTTAAAATAAATACCAAGCGATACGAGATAGCCATTCTACAGTTTTAAAGACATTTCTGTAAAATTTAATTTTTAGTTTCGTCTGTCAAAAATGTGCGTTTTGATTGGTCGATAGAAATTTTTCATATCTCATTGAACAAAATTTTGAGCACGCAGCTATTTTGTTTGCTTCCGAACAAAAAAGTCCCATACAATAAGTATCAAATTTGTAAAGTCTTTGCTTTTTTCGCTCGATGCTATTAAATTATGCGTACATTTTCGCTCGATGCTATTAGATTATTCATACATAAGTATGGTTAGGTTTTTCGGTCCATACCTTCATGAAAACTAAAAATGTTACCTTAGTCTCCTTAAAAAATAAAGTTTCCTTGAAATTTTACCTCGACGTGTTCTGTCTGATCTAGTCTATATTCATGTATGTCCTTTTTTTGGCCAAAGTTGTGTATACAAATTAATTCTTTAACTAAATACATGCATTGACTCTTCAGTACTATCAAGCCTTTGATTTCTATGCTATTATAGAACGGAATTTATTCGACATACCAAGGGTAGACAATTCACATTATCTACGAAAGCCTAAATTAAATTATATCAAAAAAGCTTTAGAAAATATTGTAGAAGTTGAAGAAATTGCTTGTAACAAAGTTATTCACTTCGTTTTCTCCCCCAAAATACAGATTGAAAAAATCATCAACTAACAATTGTCGTAAGCAACTTTTTTAAATTTTGCCCCACTAAAATCTTGTGGTCTTGTAATGGGTTAATTGCATAAAATACAGTTTAAAAATATTAACATTTTTTAACATTTCTGTGAATCAGAAAATTTGTTTATTCATGAATTCTATTGATAGATTGAATGGGGTTTAACGACACTTTTAACAGTATATCGGCCATATCGTGGCGGCTCGTCGTAAATTTGAAAAAAAAATATATTAAAGAGATGAAGAGAATATTTTTTTGTTTTCATGGAGGTATGAACCGAAAACCTTATCACACTATATGAATACGCGAAAGGGATTCATACATTGTGTGATTAGGTTTTTCGGTTCATAGCTCCATGAAAACAAATAATATTCTCTTCATTGCTTATAATTTAATAGCATCGAGCGAAAAAACAAAAAAAACTTTACAAATTTTGATACCTTTTTGTATGGGACTATTTTGTTCGGAAGCATACAAAATCGCTGCGTGCTCAAAATATTGTTCATGGAGTTATGAATAAATTTTTTCGACAAATCAGAACGCTCGTTTTTGATAGATGAAACTAAAAATTGAATTATTAAAGAGATGAAGAGAATATTTTTATGTCAATTGAGGCAAGTTGTCTAGGATAACGGGTCATTTACATATCTTCAGGTTACTACTACATCGACACCTTTGACCTCGCCGTCACCAGCCAACAATGAAGTAAATACAGATATATACACAAACGACAACAGGGAACCATCGCCTTATTCATGGTCTATCGCCGGATATACCGAATGTAGCGAAACTTGTGGCAAAGGTAAGGGAGAACACTGCGAACACTCCGACATTGGACAGATGTTAGATCGTGTATAAACCCGTTCCCAGATGGAACTTTATGGACTAGTTCCAAATTCAAAGATGTTGCAGGCGACAGCTATTGGTTAACGAATTTTTAAAATAAATATTTGTCTTTAGGGGAAGAAGAAGTTGTGGAAAAGGACGAAATTGCTTGTTTTCCAAAGTCTTGAGACGCGTAAAAAGTGGGATTGTGTGGGAATGGATAAAGATTGCATTATGTTATCGGATAAGATTCTCTGAGGAAAATATATAAAAGATAACTTTGGTTAACCCATTACCAGACGGTAAAATTTCAGACTGGTCTAAATTGAAAGTAGTTGCATGACGGCCATTTAAAGTTTATGGACTTTCAGGGTTTTTTTAACATTCTGAGTAGAAATACTGTGTAAACGAAAGAAATTGCTTCATTTTACACAATGTTTTCCCGATTTTTTTTAGGAGAGTCCAAAAAGTTTCGTTGTGTGGGAATGGGTTATGTAACACCATAAAAGCACGTAGCTGGTTACTGTGCCCAAAATTTCCCCTAGTATTTTATTTATATTATATTCATTTCTCTCAACTACGGCAGTGACTCTTGTCTTTTCAACCCTAGTGGTGAACAAATATTATGTATGACTCTTACGGGATTCGAACCTACGCGGATACGACAACCCGCCTAGCGCTGCAATGTCCAACGTCTGCGCTACCGAGACATCTCCCAAAACTGATTTAGTAATTGCTTAAACTGCGTTTTTACAACTTGAAGCTGTGTTACGGTGATGCTTATCGTGACATTTGTATGATAGTGTCGGAGATAAATATTGCAGTTCCGGTATGAATGATAGGCTAATCGATTTTATCACTGCCAGGGAAAACTCATCATTTTTCCGGATTTCTTTTCTGTAAAGGGAACTGTCAAAACTTTGTGTTGAATTAAAAAAAAATCATACGTTTTGTGTTTTTCGTTGTTGTTGGGGGTTGCGGGGGGTATATTGAATGCATTTTGAAATGCAAATATCCTATGTGGTAGAAATTAATGTTATAGGCAATTTCCTCTTTTTCCACAATGTTTTCTCAAGTGTAAAATCATAGCAACGTAAAATCCCGGGTTAGTACAGGAAAGGATTAAAGAAAGTCGTTGGGCAAACTTGACAGTACACGAAAAAAATCACTCATTATCTTTTCAGCTTCTATCTGCAGAACACATAATGAAGACTCTGATCAGACTGTGATGCTAATCTTTACTTTGTGCACTCGTGAAACTGTAAGAAATGTCACGCACGTGCTCAATTTTCACCCTTTCCCACAAAACAAAATGTTAGACAGGTCGAAATTGAAAGAAGCTACGGACAACAATTTCAAATTCGTTTTAAATTTTCTCGTCTTCTTGGATAGAAAAATTTGTGGTTAACAGATTTCTTGGTACAAGTAATGTCTTCATATTCAACATTGTTTTCTTTTCAAGCAGACGTTTTTTTCTTGAGGGACTAAAAGGAGGGTTTTGTCGGAATGGGTTATATGGCATGTATGTACAAATCATCTAGCTTGACTTTGTTACACAACAGGAATAAGAAGACCAATTGGGCGAGAAAACGTCGTAACTACAACTTTAAAGAATAAATCTGTAGTTACGACAATTTGCTCGCCCAACGACGAATTGTATTTAAAACAAAAAATCAATCTCCAATCTGACCAAGCTCGCGTTTTAAATTGAAATAGACATTTTATTAATATATATTAAAATCTGTATAGAAATATCTCTTAATCCTCAGTGTAAAGAAGACCGTGTGTCATCTCTGAGATGGTATTCTATTGCTTTTGTGATAAAAAATCAAAACACTGAAAGTACTGTAAGCTAGAAAAGCATGGTTTTTGTTTATTAATCTTATTTGTCAAAGGTTACCATGGTACATAAAGGAGGTTAAAGGAATTCAGGGTTATAACCTATTACAACCTGATAAAATTTCAAACTGGTTCAAATTGAAAGAAGTTGTATACGATAATTTCAAGTTTGTGGAATTTAGAAAATGTGCCCTAGAAGGGTTGAAAACATTGAGGGCAATGAAGAAATTGCTTGTTACAAGCAATTTTTCATTGTCCACAATCTTTTCTAAAGTTTTTTTCTTCTTCTTCTTCTTCTTGAGATGCTTAAAAAGCGTGATTTGATCCGAATGGGTTAAATAGCATGCTTTTGAAAGAGTTCTCTACGATTTGAAAAGAGTTTGCAGTATTCCTGAAATACATAGGAACTACTTTTTATGGCGTAGGCATTCAATGGATTCATTGGTTAAGCCTCCGGTGGCAGTTTGCACTCGTTGAAGAGGACCTCAAAATTTTGTCTGTTATCTTTACCCATTCCCACACAGCGACGCTTTTGGACGCCCCTAAAAAACATTCGGGAAAACATTGTGTGAAATGAAGAAATTGCTTATTACAAGCAATTACTTTTAAATTATAACCCACAATGTTTACTTCTAGGTAAGTGGAAAAAAATCTGAAATTCCATAACATTTGAATTGTCGTCTGCAACTCCTTTCAATTTGGACCAGTCTAAAATTATGCCATCTGGGAATGGGTTAAGCTATCAAGCTTTTGCACAACTTTGTCTAAATCAATTTATCGCTGGTCACGCCCACTGACTCCGACAGTAAGTTCAACTCATTCTTATTCCCATCCGCGATCCGTTCATTTTAGGTAAGCAGTCTCCAATATTAGAGTGTATAGTGACAGACAAGAGAGCTAAAGTTGATGACAGTTTTTGTTCCGACCAAGCCAGGCCGCCTACCTCGGTGCTAGAATGCAGCGATGGCGACTGTCCACCAAGGTAAATTTGTGACACAGAGAGGAACCGTCTTTGATTTGTTTTTGGTTTGTTTGTTTGTTTGTTTGTTTGTTTTGGAGGAGATTAGACATGTCCAAATTCATAGGAATAGCGCACAACAATTACAAGTGGCTTTGATTTTAAGAAATAACCTTTCATTTGGCTAAAAATTATTGAGGAAAAAGAAGAAATTGCTTTTTACAGCCAATTTCTTCTTTTTCTACAATGTTTTCTCAGTTGTAAGATCAAAGGGACGTAAAAACAGGAAAAGGTTAAGTGTCCACCCCCGGATCGATACTTTGGTTTTGTTACAATTTTCTAATTGTAAGAGCGATAATCTATTGAGCGCTGGCCCAGCCCAATGACCTCACTAGCCACGCCTATTGACTCCACTGGCCACACCTACTGAATCCACTGTCCCCGCCTACTGACTCCCACATCTCATTTCACTTCGATATTAAATGACGTTGTTTTGCATAATTTGTGATCAGTAACATTTAACAAAATATATATAAGTTGTTTGTTGGCGACCTAAACGTCGTAACTACAGCTTGAATAAGCTGTAGTTACGATGTTTAATCACCAAACAAACACAAGTTGTCAATATAAATGTCTGCCAATGTCTTAGTTCAAATTTTACTTCTGGTCTAAATGAATTATTTGATTGGTCGGTCAATTTTTTTTATTTCTTTTTTTAATTTACAGCCGTAATTGGTAAATTGATTTTCCGATATATTTGTAAATTACAAATATTGATCGACATGTGTTGAAAAAGATCTACTATTTTTTTTTCAAATATAAATTTTAGTGTATTTCCAGAGGCGCCATTTTCACGCGACGCGTCAGATTTTTCAAGTTGTTTTGCAATTAGAAAATGTTACTTAATGTCCAATGGATCTATAGACTGACAAGCCTGTCCCATCTTCACTGTTGTCCGATGGTGTATCGTAAGATTAGTACTGGCTCGCAGACGCTGCCATAGCGCGGTCGGTAGCGCGTCAGACTCCCAACCTTCAATATTGGAATGTCATGGGTTCGATCCCCGGCGGCGGCACGTAATCTGTCCAACATTTGTCTCTCACCAATCGGTGGATAATCGTAATCCTAAGTGGGATAGCAGCTAAAGGCTAGGAAAGGATGTGGTGGTAGTACTGGTGTGAGAAATGCCAAGAATCCATTGTTTTATGCGATATGACTAAAACACTGTTAAAAGCAGCGTTAAAGCCAATTCCATCACGGGACCCTAATTCTTGATATTGCACTGCAAGCCTTGTGCAAAATTTGTAAAAGTAATTAAGCGTAATTTACTCTACTAGAAAACATTATTAGCTGCAGATAAAGTTAGACAGGTGTCTTAATGGTTTAATTTGATGAAAATTCAATCCGTTATAGCACCACATTCCAGGTGTTAAATGAATTTGATAATTTGTAATTGAATTAAGTTGGCAATAACATTAATTGGATGTGAAATATAACTATTTAAAATTGCGTTTTAAAATTGTTTTCTGAAAACGCGTAGTTTCTGAAAACACAGTTTCCACTAAGTTAGAAAAAATATCTTTTATTCAAACACTGTCAAATCGTTTTAAAAATACGTTGTGCTAAATAACCTATCACCGTGTAAAAACAGCCAATGATTACATGGTTGTTAGTATATTTGTTTGTTTGTTTGAATGGGGTTTTACGCCGCTTTCAACAATCTTTCAGTTATATCGCGGCGGCTGGACCACCTAACAATGGAATCCTGGTATTTCTCTCACCAGTACTACCATTACATCCTTTCCTAGCCTCCAGCTGCTATCCCACGATAGGTCTACGATCATCGACCCATTGGTGAGAGACAAATAGTCGGGAAGAATGAGTGCCGCCGTCGAGGATCGAACCCTGGACCTCTAGATTGACAGTCCGACGCGCTACCAACTGCACTATCACGGCGGTTGTTAGTATATTGAACTTTGAGCTAATAATCGCTCTAGAACATCTCATTTAGTTGCTTCTCGTCCTTAGAGAGAGGTCATGCTTAACCCTTTCCTATTTTGCAAAAATTTTGGCCTGTCTTAATTCAAAGATTATGCAGACGAAGATTAAAGGTGGATTTTAATTGAAAAGATAACCATTTAGTAGGGCAGAAAATGTTGAGGAAAAAAGAAGAAATAGCTTGTTACAAGCAATTTCTTCATTTCCCACAATATTCATTTCAATTATAAAATCACAGGGACGAAAAACCAGGGATAGAACAGGAAAGGGTAAAACCTTATGTTCACCGTATTTCGTTGATGGTACACTTTCGAAACAGATATCTTTTACTCGAACTATTTTATCCTTTGTCCTACCGTATTAATCCCTATTCCAAAATTTCATAAAAATGAGAGAGCTGAAAGCAATGGAAGCACGGGTAGTATATGTCAATATTATTTTTCAAAAAAAATGATACTATAAACAAAACTTTCTTGACAAGGACATGCAGGTGGAATAGACTAAGATCAGATTGCACATATGTGCAGGCTGATCGTAAATACCGATTTCAGGAAAACAAATGTGCATATCAAAATCGGACCTGTGTGCGCATGTCATGATGACGCCACTCAATAAAAGCATTTGTAAATTTTCATGATTATATTTGTTTAAGCGTTTCCTGTTTTTCAAAATTTTAGACTTGTCCTATTTGAAAGAAGTTGTAGACGACAAAAAGTGAGTGCAATTTGAAAAGTAACCAACCTATAGGGTAGAAAATACTGTGGGATAAGAAGAAATTGCTTGTTACAAGCAATTTCTTCTTAACCCACAATATTTTCTCAAGTATAAAAACTCAGGGACGTAAAATCCAGGGATTAACCAGGAAAGGGTTAAACAACAGTAAACAAATATGTCACTCGAATGTTGTCATTTCTACTTTTACAAAGTTGTTTGACGGGCTACTTTGAAAATTCTAGGTAAAAGAAAATTAGACTTTATCACAAATGAATTTCTTAAAACACGAAGGTTGTGCCTTTGAAAGAGATTCGTGCAAGGGGCTGTGTGAGGTTGTGTGTATTTTTCAAAAAGAAATAACGACCAAATACTAATGCCCAAGTGCTCTCAGCCATTTGATTAGACAGGACTTTATTTAGCATGACAAGCTTTAACATTATAATTTATTATGATCATTTTCATCATAATTAGTATTACAATGTATTTTTAATATTATTGTTGTTGCTGCTGATGTTGTTGTTGTTGTTATCATCAATATTTTCAGAGAGAAACAAATTGGTCAATACTTTAGAAACATACATATGATAGGTCTTTTATCATTTATTCACAGTTGCAGCCAGCTAGTTATCAAAAAATATGCTTTAATCTTAATTAGAAATTAATTGAATTTAACTGTCGAATAGATTCGTTCCCTTCTCTCTCTCTCTCTCTCTCTCTCTCTCTCTCTCTCTCTCTCTCTCTCTCTCTCTCTCTCTCTCTCTCTCTCTTTGTCTCTCTCTCTCTCTCTCTCTTTCTTTCTTTTTCTCTCTCTCTCTCTCTCTCTTTCTTTCTTTCTCTCTCTCTCACTCCTTCTCTCTCTCTCTCTCTTTCTTTCTTTCTTTCTCTCTCACTCCTTCTCTATCTACTTATCTATTTATCTCTCTCGAATGGAATAGAATTGAATTAATACAAGGTAATAGATTATATTCTATTTTTTAAATTTTTTTAATCGAGTGCTTTGTTGCTTTCCTGGACAGCTGGAGCCCCGGTCCATGGAGTAAGTGTAGCGTATCATGCGGTCTTGGAACCAAATCACGCATATATATTTGTAAAAGATCAGATGGGAGCCAAGTTTCCGAGGACGAATGCATTGGTATCAGACCGAATAGTGACGAACAGACCTGTGGCGTTGGATCTTGTAAATACGGATGGTACTTCACAGAATGGGAAAAGGAGGTATAAATTCCAATTTGGTTAAAAAAAAGGTCACCCTTCAGGCGATAAGGGACGCCTAGAGTAACCCGTTAAACTAACACTCAAAGAAAAGACTGCATCCAGCATAGGTCAATAAGAGATCGCATTCCAAAAGTGTTCGTATAGACAGGTAGAATGGTAATTCTAGATTATAGAAAATTGCATAAAAGCGAAATTTTATTAATATTTTTTCAATTTTGTATCTTAACTTAGGACCTATGCAAACAGCCCAAATGATAAAACTAAATAAAACTTGGCGTGTTGCAGCTGTCCACATAAGAATAAACCATTCTATTAAATTATTCATTACGACTGGAAGTGTTTTTTGAACTCGAACATCGATCGACATTTACTTGAAGCATTTTTTGTTGTTTTTGCAACTTCAACGTCTTGACTACAGCTTATCCAATGTCTAGTTTCTACGTCTTGATCACCATTCGACTATTTTACTTTTTTTGTGTTACTTACCATTAACTTTGAAAAAAAAACAACGCTGTTTTATAAGTTAGTGGAACTTCCTGCTGGATCTCCGAGGGCAAAACCAACAAATGCTCTGCATAAATATCGGCCAATGACGGAGTTCAAAGTTCACTTCCTGTCTAAATGAATGATTTGATTGTTCGATTGACTCTTCGATTGGCACTCGCGACCCATTAATTGACCAATCACGGTTGCCTATCAAGGAATCAATCGACCAATCAAATTCAACTCGGAATTTAGCTTTCAATTTCGACAATGGCCGCCATTTTTGTTAACACTTTTTATTTGTCTGGCGACGTTAACGTCGTAATTACACCTTATTCAAGCTGTAGTTACGACGTTTAGGTCGACAACTAACCATTTTACTTATTCGTTATATGCTTCTGGCCATTTTTTTTTCAAAAAAACACCGTTGAAAATTGAAGTGGGAATTCCTGTGGGAGTTAATGGGGGGGGGGGGACTAACGAAGTAAGTGGGCAGGGTCGGCGATTGATCAATTAGTAAATGCACACTCGTCTCTTTCCGGGTAATCTGACTGTAGTCCTTACTTTAGCACTCCCACTGTAAAAATGTTATTGACTTGTCGCATTCACACAAACACGCACGAACAAACTTACCGATTTTCCTTTGCAGTGTCCAACACAGTGTGGTTATGGAACTTTAACCCGGAAAGTTCACTGTTCGAGTGATTCTGCTCATATGGATAACGCATGTAACGAGAGAAATAAGCCAGAAGAATCGAAGACTTGTCGGAACGATGACTGCAAGGGATTCTGGGTTACGGGGCCCTGGTCAAAGGTAAGTGAATAAGTGAAACACTGTGTCGTACACATTCATCTTCAAGTTAAGACCGTCTACCCTTAATGAGATGTTTTGCAATAGATACGACGTCGGGATTCCTCGGGCGACGTCGTAACATTTTGGTTTCATTATAGTAACCATTATTACGCAATTATAAAGTCATTTGTCTATCTTCCATTTGCAAATTAAATTTATCAGTTGATTTCCGAAGTTCCAAGATTATGCATTATGGGTACACTACCTTTAAAAGTTTAAGAAATTGGTCTTAATGATAATTTAAGAACTAATTGACGGATTGCCGTTGTCGACCAAAAAGTCGATTGACCATTCAAATCGTTAATTTGTACCGGGAGTGAACTTTGAACGCCGACATATATGTAACGCATTTCTGTTTGTTTGGCAACTTAAACGTCGTAACTACTGCTTATTCACGCTATAGTTACGAGCTGTAGGTGACTAACCATTTTATTTTTATTTTATTTATTTTATTATCCTCTTTATTTTATCATCTATGTATGTATCTATTTGCAAAAATAAAGCATTGAATGAAAAAAATGTATTTGTGTTTACTAGATAAATCCGAACAAAAAGGTATCATTTGTGAGCAATTTGAGGCATTTCTTTTGAAAATGTACAGAAATTAGCCGACGGAAATTCGAGAACCATCTTAGCCAGGAAGGCACCTCAGGCCCGCATAGGTCTCTTTTTTTATATGAAAGAATAGCTATAACTAGCAGAAAGAATCTGGTGACTGATGTGTCAGTACAATAGTCCTATTGTATAAAATAAAGAGAATACAATATTTTGTTTAACCCTTGTCATGCTGGGTTAAAATCCCATACAGATTTGCTTCAAAATGAAAGGACTGACAGCACTGGAATGTCTTGAAGGGTGTCAATTTCCCTTTGAAAATGTATTATTATTATTATGTATTATTAATGTATCATCTCTGGATGAAAGGGGAAAAGCAGGGGATGTAGACCGAGATCAGACTGCACTTATGTGCAGGCTGATCTTTGTCTACACCTCCTGCCAAAACAGGAGTATTCCGGGTTCAGCATGACAAGGGTTGAGAGTGAGATCGATTGATCTTTTATTTGGTGAAGAACAAAAGCTATATTTTACGAGTGGCAGGGCTACGAGGGAAAATTAGCTTTTGTTGTTCATAAATGAAAGATCCAATTGTCTTCCACGAAAACAAGCTATTATCTGCTCTTCTTTAAGGATTATCAGGCTAGATTTAAAAAAACAGTTAGTTTGTTATTATTATTATTTCGGTGAAATTCACCATTTAGAAAAATTAGTAATCCAACCGAAAGTATTTAAGAAATTTCTTTCTTCCGCAAACTTGTAGCATTGAAATACTTGTAGTCTTCATTGATTAACCTTTTCAGTGCAACGCTTCATGTGGCATGGCTTATCAAACTCGATCCGTTGCATGCGCACAAAAACACCGAGATCGCGTTACCATAGTAACAGATACTGCTTGTGGAGACGAGGAGAAGCCAGCGGACTTCATGTCCTGTGACCTTGAACCTTGTGGAGCAACGTGGTTTATGACGAAATGGGGAGAGGTAGGTACACACATACAATCAAAGTACTGATATTACTGTTAGCTAGCAAAGCATGGTTTTGTTAAGTTACCTTCTTTGTCAAGGTTATAATGATAAATAAACGAGGTTAAAGAACCCATTACAACATGACACAATCTTCGACTGGATCGAATTGAAAGAAGTTACAGACGGTAATTTCAAGTTTGTTGATTTTAGAAAATCTTTTTCTAGTAAGGTAGAAAGAAGAAATTGCTTGGTACAAGCATGTTCTTCATTGTAAACAATGTTTTCCAGAGCCTTTTCTTGAATTGCCTAAAAAGATGAATTGAGTAGGGGTGGGTTAAATCGCATGTTTTTGAAATGGTTCTCAATAATTTAAATAGAGTTTGGTATATTCCTAAAATACAAAAGAACTACATTTTATAGCGTATGTATTGAATGGATTTAGCGGTTAAGCCTTAGTGGCAGTTTGCACTCCTTGAACTTTGAGATTTTGTCAATTTACTTGAGCTATCAAAGCAGTCGCTTTCCTAGCTAAAAATACTTCAGTGACAGAATTATAAATATATTCAGTCAAGATATGACCTATAATAAGAGAGTAAAAGAATCCCGTTAAATATTTTTGATATTTCATGGGTGATATTACACTAGAGCAATAGTTACTCAACTGAAATAAGTTGCGGACGACAATTTAAAGTTAGCGAACTTCTGAATAGAAAGCATTGTGGAAAATAGTGTGGGAGTTTTATTTTTGCTCAGTTAATATCGCGACTTAACATTAATCGATAAATTTCACGAGTGTCATCAGTTTATTTAAAATCAAAGTACTGAAAGTACTGTAAGCTAGCAAAGAATGGTTGAATTTAGAAAATCTTTTCATTGTTGGGTAGAAAACTTTGTGGAAAATTTCTTCTTTGTCCACAATGTTTTCCAAAGCTGTTTTCTTGAGATGCTTAAAAAGCGGAATTGAGTTGGAACGGGTTAAATAGCATGCTTTTGACAAAGTTCTCTTCAATTTGAATAGAGTTTACATTATTCCTGAAATACATAAGAACTATCTTTATGGTGTAGACATTTAACGGATTTAGTGGTTAAGCCTCCAATGGCAGTTTGCACTCGTTGAACTTTGAGACGTCCTCAAAATTTAGGTTGTTAACTAAAGCTATCAAAGCTGTAGCTTTGCTAGCTAAAAATAAGGTTGTTTTATGAATAGAATAACAAATGTGTGATTATAAAATCTGAATCTATTAAATTCGTCATTTAAAATGGACGAAAAATCGATCTTTTTTTTTTATAGAAATCTCCTTTATTCTTTTACCGTTCACTCAAAATCCTCTATTCAAATTAAGAGCTTCTACAAGTTTCTTCAAGTTTGGTTATTTTTCCATTTGGTATTAAGAAATACATCTTTATTTGCATGATTCTATCAGTGTAAAGGCCTTAAACGCCGGGGTTTTTTTTAAATTTTGGACGGGTCCAAATAGAAAGAGGTTGAAGGCGACAATGAATATTTGATGCGATTTTAAATCAAACATTCCATATGGTAGAAAGTATTGTGGTAAAAGGAGAAATTGCTTGTTACAAGCAATTCATTCTTTTTCCACAGTGTTTTCTCAACTATAAAATCACAACCACGAAAAAATCCTGGGTTTGAACTGGAAAGAGATAAACTAATATATAAAATGATCTGACATTTATATTTTAGAACTGTTAATTGTAATTTATGGTAAATGGAAACTCCAGATAAGTAAAATATTTCTCTTCGAATATATTAAATGCCTTCAATGAATTCCAGTGTGGGGTCACGTGTGGCACTGGACAAAGGTCACGTGATGTACGATGTCTTGACGATGAATTCATGCCGAGCTCAGATTGCGATAAGGAAAGCAAGCCGACCGAGCGGGAGGAATGTAGTTCGAATCGGCCGTGTCCCTTGTCGGATGAATCCAGCATTGTGTCGGATCCACCTAAAGCGAAGTCGGATGAGCCAAAAACGAAGCCAGACCAGCCGAAGTTAAAGCCGGAACAGCCGAAGTTAAAGCCGGAACAGCAGAAGCCAAAGCCGGAACAGCCGATGTCAAAGCCGGAACAGCCAAAGTCAAAGCAGGAACAGTTGAAGGCAAAACCGGAACAACCGAAGTTAAAGCCTGATAGACCAAAGAAGAAACCTGATAAGAAAGGTATAAAAATAAATTAATGTATGCGTTAAATATTGATAGTCTACAGGTAAAGGTTTACCAATAAATATTTCAAGAAAAATTTCCAAATTCATGGAGGAAAATCGGGCACGTCAGAAAAAAAATCCTAATCGAATAGTGTCAAAAACGTTTTCATATAAGGTAGGTTAAGATGGCGTCATTTTAATTCTTTACGGTTCAATATGAGGCAGGCTTAAGTGACGCCATTTTCATTTTGTATATAACGTCATTTGAGAGATAAAGAATATATTTTATTGTTTTCATGGAGGAATGAACCGAAAAACCTCATCACATTGTATGAATACGGGAGGCGGATTCATACATTGTGTGATTAGGTTTTTCGGTTCATACCTCCATGAAAACAATAACCATTCTCTTCGTTTCTCATAATTTAATAGCAACGAGCGAAAAAAACAAAAGCTATTCAAATTTTGATACCTTTATGTATGTGACTATTTTGTGCGGATGCAAACAAAATAGCTGCATGCTCAAAATTTTGTTTCTTCGAGTAATGAATAAATTTTTTCGACCAATCAGAACGCTCGATTTTGATAGACGAAACTAAGAATTAAATTATAATACGAATAAACGTTCTCAGAATGGTAAAAGAGGAATACAATCAAGAATCAAGACATTATAACTAAATGTTGTAAGAGGTAATACAAATATGGAAATAAGGAATCGTCTCTTACCCATTTCCAGACAAATTTAGACTGTTCATTATTTGAAAAAGTTGCAGACAATCTATTATAATTTAATTGTTAGTTTCGTCTATCAAAAACGAGCGATCTGATTGGTCGAAAAATTTAATTCATACCTCCATGAACAAAATTTTGAGTACGCAGCCATTTTGAATGCTTCCGCACAAAATAGTTCACAAAAAGGTATCAAAATTTGTGAAGTTGTTGCATTTTTCGCTCGATGCTATTAAATTATAAGAAATGAAGAGAATATTTTTTGTTTTTATGGAGGTATGAACCGAAAAACCTAATCACACAATGTATGAATCCGCTTCGCGTATTCATACAGTGTGATTAGGTTTTTCGGTTCATACCTCCATGAAAACAAAAAATATTCTCTTCATCTCATAAATCAAAATAAATGTCACTTTAACTGAACCGCGACTCCTATCCCTTAAATTCGATCCAATAATACTCCAACACGTTCAGATCGCCACTGCCAGTCAAAAAGTTGAATGACCATTCAAATCATTCATTCAAACAAGAAGAGAACTTTAATTCAGACATGTATGCTAAGCATTTTAATTGGTCTGTCGATACTTACCTTGTAACTACAGCTTATTTTAGCTGAAGTCACGACGTTTAGGTCGCTCGCTGACCTTTTCACTTTTTAGCTACCAAAGCGTCAGCTTTGATAGCTCAAGTTAACAGACAAAATTTTGAGGTCTTCTTAGAGTTCAATGATTGCAAACTGCCACTTGAGGCTTAGCGACTAAATCCATTGAATGCCTGAACTCTGAGAAGCCCAAAAAATTTTGTATGTTAACTTAAGTTATCAAATCTGACGCTTTACTAGCTAAAAACGTCATTTTTACTAACTCGGGAACTCTTTCATGAAACACAACAACGCAAGTATTAAAAGAACCAGTATTTAAAATCCATTCGTTTATCGTAATATATGTATAAGTATCTTCCTTTCAATTCTTAGATATGTCCAACAGAGGTAGATATTTAATTGGCCTGTCTTTGTTTTTTCTTCTTTTTCAGTTGAGAAGCAAGATGGCTGTAACGACATATTTTCCCAGTGTAAATTTGTTTTAACAAACAGACTGTGTCAGTACAAATACTACCAGAAAAACTGTTGTAAAACGTGTAAACTCAGCAAAAAACCGTAACACAGTCTAATTCTTTAAATATATGTCATCGTTGGGCGACAAAAAATGTCGTAACTCCAGCCTATTCAGGCTTTAGTTACGACATTTTTTGACGCCCACCGATGGTATACGATAAGAATCTGAATATTAGACCTGTTTTGGTAGGAGTAAATATGCAGTAGGAGGGGTTGAATGCTAATTACTTCTTTAAATCATTACTTTGAATTGACTCAAAATACCACTTCAAAGCAAAGCACGACTGCGCATTTAAAAATCTCGCCCGTTAGGCCAGAAAGAAAAATTTCGATGGCTTCTTTTTTTTATTTTTTTTTTTTTTTTTTTTACGAGGGTTGTGGGGGACTTACCATAGTTCGGGAAGATTTTCTTTTCTGATTATTCACATTCTTTTACGATAGATGTGTTTTATAATATGACCTACGGGAGTGAAATAAACCCGTTGAATCTTGTTGATATTACATTGTTGATTTAACAGACGTGAAATAACTATGTAATTAAGCAAAAGTATAACTATGATAATGCATTTTTTTACCATGAAAATGACGTCATATTTTGCATGTAATGACGTCATTTGTAAGCAACTTTATATAATTTGCGAAATATCTTACATTGATAATGTTTAGGTTTTTATCGATTTATCTTAAAAATTAATGTCATAATATCAATAGATTATCAAAAGAAAAACGAATTCATTAAACCCGTCCTCTAAAACAGATAAAACTCGGCATAGACTCGTTTTTATATGTTTGTACGTGACGTGTTTAAAAAAAACGTGATAACATGACCCCCTCATTCAACATCCTCTATACTCGATATGAGGTGACTTATCAAGCTTCAAAGCTATGTATTTTTCAGTCGGAACTGCTGTGCTCAGTTATTCTTTAGGTGCTGCGTTTTAAAGTGGCTAAATATATTTGTATTTTGTACCTTTATGTATTTGTCAGGCTTCAAGATGGAGAAAAATCGTATATATTTATTTAAGAACATGATACAGTTAAACTTTTGTTAAGCAACCACTTATGGTACGGCCGAAATGAGGTCATTTAAGAGAACGGTCGGTTAACCCATTACCATTCGACATATTTTTAGACTAGTCCAAACTGAAAAAAGCTTCAGACGACGATTCACCATGAAAAACGGCTTTTTCGGTATCTAGGTTGTTCGACATTTACTGCCATCTCATCTAATCTGGTAACTTGATGACAAAATTTTACACTGGTCCTAACTAAATGAAGTCGCAGAGGGAATTCCAAAGTGTGTTAAAATGGGAAAATCAGTGTCAAATCAGACGAAAACTATTGTGAGAAAAGGAAAACCAATTTCTCCCTTTTCCTCAAAGTTTTCCATATACATATTTCCTCGGACGCCTAAAATCGGCATTGTTCGGAATTATCCTTTCAAGTAGAATGGAATTTTTAGACAGTTCTTGATTTATAAAGAAAATAAAGGACATTTCAAATATTGTATAAAATACAAAATATATTAAATGAAAAAAAATAATTATGAACAAAGAAAAACACTTCTTAGTAAAGCAGGCTTTTCTTCTCTCAAATTGTTTCGTTACTGTAATATTTCAGGGTTCTAGTAACTGGCTGACTGAGCGGGAAGGGGTTTATATTTCTGCATCATTTTCATCTTGTAAATAGCCATTCATCGATGTAAATGTTGTTTGTTTAGTTTACGAAGTCAGTTGTGTGCATTTAAAAATGCTTAGTTGATTATACCTAGGTTAAACGTTTCTTATATTCATGTAACTTTTTTTATAATGTGAAATTGTCCAATCGCTGACCTCGCCCACTTACTACGTTGGCCACGCCCACCGACCCCGACAGGAAGTTCCGCTTCGTATTTTATAGGCCAATAGCATGCAAGGAAAAAGTAGAGTTTAACGTCTTAACCACAGCTTGAATTAGAAGTTATTACGACATTTAAGTCGCAAACCAAAATGAAGGTAAATAAAGATGGCGACTAATATTGTAGTTCAAAACTCATTTGTGGACTTAAAAAATGATTTAATTGGTCGACTGGTAATTTGATTGACTGCTGCGATTGGTTAAGGATTTATCCTACGAGATTGTCCATTCTGAATTTCAATACCAAAGTCCTGACGGAACGCCTCTGTCGATCAAAAATCAATTGGCCAATCACAGTTATTCATTTAGACCAGAAGTTAATAGTGCCCCCCCCCCCAACATTTATTTAATCGTCTTCGTTTGATTCGGCGACCTAAACACCGTAACTACAGCTTATCGAAGCTGTAGTTACGGCGTTTAGGTCGCCAATCAACGATTTCTTTTTCATTATCCTGGCAGCGAAATATATGCAAACTACGTTTGATATCTAAGTCGACATGTCGTAGGTCAATGGGCGTGGCCAATAATCCCACAATCCTCTCTCTAAAACCTTTTACTATATGGCGAAATTTTAGACTCGTCCAATCTCAAAGAACCTAGAACCGAGTTTCCAAACAGGCATTAAGGAATGGTTTAAATAAGAACTTATCTTTCCAGTGTAAATTAAAAGATCAGGAGAAATTGCTTGTAATCATTAATACCCCCTCTTCTACTATGTTTTTGTCAGTTACTCTCCCCACTGGTACCAAAACAGTGGAAGGTACGGTATTGATCAAAAATAAGGTTTTAGCCGTTTTTATCGAGTCTGGATAATGAGGTCCAGGGTTCGATCCTTGGTTGGGGAAAATATTCTTACCAACATTTGTCTTCCACAAATAAACCTAAGTGGGATGAGAAGCTGATGGCTTTGAAAGGATGAAGTGGAAGTAGTGGTGTGAGAAATTGCCGGAACTCGTGGTTAGGTGCTCAGGCCGCCGCGAAGTGTCTGTTAAAAGTGGCGGTAAACCCCGTTTAATCCATTGCCAAACGGCTAAGTTTTAGACAATAAAGAAATTGCCTGTAATAAGCAATTTCTTCGTTTTCCAAAATGTTTTCTGAAGCCATTTTCGTCATTGTGCGAGAATGTGTTAAACAAGCAAACGAATCGAAACTGGAAAGTAATGTAATTTTGGCATTATTATTATCACTGTATAAAATACATTGCGTTAATATTAAACCCTCTCCGTGACAGATAAAAAAAAATCTTTGGAAAACATGGAAAATGAAGAAATTGCATTACAAGCGACTTTTTAATAGTCCAAAATGTTTTCCTCTTAAAAAGATTTTTTTGTGTGTCTCAATTAAAAATTGTGGTCTGCATTATCTTTGAATTTGGGTCAGTTTAAAATTTTGTGGTCTGGTGATGGGTTAAAAGTAATACGTATCACCTTTTCCAAGACAAACGAATCTTGAAACCTCTTTTTCCCTGAGCCTTTCTTAGGGATTTCAAAAGTGAAAACGAGAGATTTTTTTCTGAGAAACAAGTGTTATACACTATTTGAAAATCTTGCAGATTTCCTCCAAGTTGTAATTTTATTTTCAAATAAAGAAATGTTACCTCTAGCCCTCAAACTCATTTTTCGTCTAACCTTACCATTGAATCTTATAAAATGAGCTGTAGCTTACTCTCTGACGGGCTGCACAAATGACTGATCGCGGTGGTCAATCAAACAATTGATTGACCAATCAAATTATTCATTTAGTTCGGAAGTGAACTTTGAACTCAACCTTTGGCCGACACTTATCTTAAGCTTTTTAGGTCACCTGACCGAAAGTCATAGTCACCTATTGTAATCGTGTTTTGTCCGTCGTCGTGCGTCAACAAAATCTTTTTCTACCAAACCAATGACTTACAGCTCTGATATTTGATATAAGGCATCATCTAGTCGACCTCTATCAATATTCTATAATTTATAACCCCAGGGTCAACATTAGCCCGTTCCCGCACGCCACAAGTTTAAGATAGGCTTATATAGTGAACATTTCAAAAATCTTCTTCTCCCAAAGTAGAAGGCCTAGAGCTTTCACATTCTAAATCATGGCCCCAGAGACAGAATTAGCCTATTCCCAGACATCACAAGTTTTACAAAGGGCTTATATCGTGAAATTTTAAAAAATCTCTTTCTCCCAAACAGGAGGGCCTAGAACTTTGATATTTGGTATACAGTATCATCTGTTGGACTTCTATCAAGATTGTACAATTTATTGCCGAAGGATTGAAATAAGCCCATTCCCGGATGTCACAAATTTAACATAGGCTTATATAGTGATTTTTTTTTAATCTTCTTCTCCCAAACATGAGGGCCTAGAACTTTGATATTTGGTATGTAGCATCATCTGGTGGACCTCTATCAAAATTGTACAAATTATTGTCTCAGGATTAATATTAGCCCATTCCCGGATGTCACAAATTTAACAAAGGCTTATATAGTGAAAACTTTAAAAATCATCTTCTCTCATACGGATAGGCCTAGAGCTTTGATATTTGGTATGTAGCATCGTCTGGTGGATCTCAGTCAATATTGTATGAATTATGGCCTCAATGTCAGAATTAGCCCGTTCCAAGATTTCCCAAGTTCAACATAAGCTTGTTAGATGAAAACTTTTAAAAATCTTCTTCTCCAAAACTAAGAGGATTAGAGCTTTGATATTTAGTGTGTTTTATAATCTGGTGGACTTCTATTTGTTTTGTGCTCTTTGGACTCAGGTGACCGATAAGGCCCTATGGGCCTCTTGTTTTGTTGGTTTGGCGACTTATATGTCGTAACTACAGGTTATTGAAGCTGTAGCTATGACGTTTAGGTCGCCAACCAAACAAAAAATATTCTCTTCAATTATGACGTAAACAACGTATTCTGAAACCAATCTAATCGGTTACTGAACGTTTCCCCCCGTATAACAACTTTACCCCGTGATACATTAACCCTTGTCATACTGAACTAGGGATATTCCTTTTTGGCTGGACGTATAGATAAAGATCAGCTTGCATATAAGTGCAGTCAGATCTAAGTCTACACCTCCTGTTTTACTGCTCCAACCCAGGCTTGTTTATAACATTGATTTCCCCCCCCCCCCAAAAAAAAAATCCTTTACCCGTGCTTTTAGCGTTTTCAGGCCTTTGATTTTAAAGCAAATTCAGATACGGATCTTATCCAACATGACAGGAGTTTTAATTAAAGTACTGAAAGTACTGTAAGCTAGCAAAGCAGGGTTTTGTTATGTAATCTTCTTTGTCTTTTGTAGGATAGAAAACATTGTGGACACTGAAGAAATTGCTCGTTACAAGCAATTTCTTCATTGTCCACAATGTTTTCCAAAGGTTTTTCTTGAGATTCTTTAAAAAGCAGGATTGGGTTGGAATGGGTTTCATAGCATGCTTTTGATGAACTACTTTTTATTGCGTAGACACTCAGCAAATTTAGTGGTTAAGCCTCCAGTGGCGGTTTGCACTCATTGACCTCTGAGAAGACCTCAAAATTGTGTCTGTTAACTTTAGCTATCAAAGCTGACGCTTTGCTAGCTAAAAAGCAATGAAGAGAATATTTTTATTATCATTGAGATATAAACCGAAAAACTAAATCTCACTGTAGGAATACGCGAAGAATAGCCTCTATGGTTCTTTTAATTCAATACCATCAGTAAACATTTTGATAGTTTTGAGTAAAAGACATCGATCTAATTTGTGCGCAAGCATAATTCATAGTTGCGTAATCATTTTTTTGTTCATTAAAGTATTCAAAAAATCAGCCGATCAAATAACTTGAATCTTGATAGACGAAACTAAAGTTAAATTATTGAGGAACGTGTTAGTGTATTGGAAAGTTAATCTTACCTGCAGAACTAAATAAGCTATAGTAACAACGTCAACAACAAGAGCTGTCAGAGGAAAGCAACGCCCGACCATTCTGTGTGCTGGATTGTAACAGCAATCCAATGTCGACATAAGGCATAATATCTAAGTATAAATGAATAAAATTTTAAGTCAAATAAGTATTTCTAAGTTCAAAAGGGGGGAAACTCCACTATATTAATTAGAATTGTAATGTATATTGACTAGAAGATGACATGGTGGTGACAAAAGCATGTGAAAGTGTCAAAGCAATGTTTCAAAGCAATAGCATTAGTAGAAGGAGAGTTATTAAAGATATATGACAATTGCACGTTAGGTGAAACGAAGTTTTACTAATTCCAAATTCAATTAAAATGGTTGTCAGGGTAATGAAACTGTGTCTAAGGGCTGATATTATTGTCATAAAACATGTGCAAAGTTTAAAAGCAAAATTATTGATAGAAAGAGAGATATGGCAGTTGCACGCAAGGTTTAACCAAGAATTCCCAAGTCTAAAGAGGGTTAAAACTCGACTACAATAAATGTAATTGTTATAAATCTTTACTAGAAGACTATATGATGGTCACAAAAGGATGTGCAAAATTTCAAAGCAATATCACTAGTAGAAAGAGAGTTATTACAGACATATGACAGTTGCACGTAAGGTTTAACCAAGAATTTTCAAGTCCGGAAAGGGCTTAAATTTCCCTTAAATGAATGTCTGGGTAACGAATCCTTGTCTAGAGGGTGATATTATTGTAACAAAAACATGGGCAAAGTTTCTGAGCAATAGCATTATTAGAAACTGAGATATGACACTTGCACGTAAGATCTAACCCAACCATTACGCTGACGCCGACGCCCGGATGACTGGAATACCCCCCCCCCATTCTACGAATAGTCGACTTAAAAAATGCTTCTCATAAAGGTCGACCGATGGCGTTGTTCAAAGTTAACAACCAGTCTATGAAAGATTACATTAGTCGACCGATTATTTGATTGACAATTGACTTCTGTAATCTACAGTTTAGAAATCAACGCCCCGCTAAAACTTGTAGCACTGTTGTCGACGTACAAGTTTCGGACACCGTAACAATCTCCAGGAGCTACAACGTCATCTTTCTTCAACTCTAGAAACACGGTGTTTGACGCCGTCGTGTATCTAGTGTAGTAGGAACGGCTAATGACAACATTCTTATGATTCAGCTGAATTATGCAGTAGGACTCGCTGCTAGATGGTTTGGTCGCAATGGTCAAAACAAAAATGTAGATTCCGTCTATAGGGCAGGTGAATTCTCCGGTCCGCGTATCGTAAGCTCCGCCCACGTTTGTTGTCGTTGTTTTGAAAAGTAGGGAGCCTTTTTCTTCGGACAGTGTTGGATTCCCAACGGAAAAGGCAATTCCGGGTACTGAAAGAAATAAACTAGTTCAAAATGTGTTGACCTAGGCCCTTTTGTTGCACGTGCTGTATTTCGGAGTGAATATTTCGGTTAAAGTGAAACATGAAACAAATAAACGTCATAAAACCATTGCAAAAATCATGTTTGCCTTGAAAGAACAAAATCTGAATCCTTGCCGGTTTTGCACAATGATTTCAGCGTAGAGTTTGTCGAAGAAAAAGTTGACATTTTAACTTTATAACCATAAAAGGTAAATCGACCACACAAGATTGCTTTGAAAAAAAAATTATCACAACATGATGAATAGTTGGGGTTTTTATAGAATTATTTAAGTCGTCTGGAACGCTCTATGGCCTTTGATACGTAAAGAAGACGTCGCGTTCAAAGAATAAGCACCAAGCAAACTTTAGAGCATTAATACTTATTGTATTGAGGATATCGCAAACATACAGCCACAATGAAATAGTGTCAATTTCAGATACGCCAAGTTTCATAAAACCCCTCTTTAACACCATTAAGTTGTCTAAAATCAATGAAAACAATGAGAATATAGAATCTATATGGATTGAAATAAGCTACAAAAACTCTAAATCTTTTTTAATGTGCTTTGTTTATCGGCCACCACAATCCAACAAAGAATGGATATCTTCATTTGATTTGCAGGTACAGAAAGCAGATGAATACTGCACTGAATTTCACATAATTGGTGACTTAAACTTTAACTACTTATCAGAGAAGAAATACTTTGAGTGTAAAGAGTGGTCAAAATTTACTTTAAAATACGGACTCTCACAAATAGTTAACGAACCAACTCGAATATCAAAAACATCTTCCACAATTATAGACCATATCTATACGAATCGAGTTGACAGAGTGACAGAAATATTTGTTTCGCCTCTTTCACTTAGCGATCATTTTCCAGTTTGTATGACGCAAAAAGTAAGAAACAGGCCTCTTAAAGAAAATTGCCATTCAGTTATTACGTATAGAAGTTTCAAAAACTTTTTCAGTGGTCGATTTTCAAAATGATTTAATTGCTTTAGAGATTCATTTAATTGAAACTGAGCATGACCCAGAAAATGCCCTTTCTTTACTTTACGATGTCTTAAACGGAAGTTTATCTAAACATGCCCCGATTAAGTCAAAACGTGTAAAAAGTGACCATATACCCGAATGGATAAATACCGAGGTAAAACAAGTAATGTACGAACGAGATCGCTGTCATAAATATAAAAAATTGGACGAGTATAAAACTTTGCGAAACAAAGTAGTGCATCTCATTCGTAAGAACAAGAAAGAATTCTATAATAATGCCATTAATAAAGGAACAAGTAGTAAAGATCTATGGAAAAACTTAAATAAAATACAAAACAATGACAATTTATTAACTGATCTTGTCCCATTACCTGCTGAAATGATTTTCAATGGCAATTGTATCCGAGGAGCACAGCATATTATAGACTCTTTCAATAATCATTTCATCAATGTTGGAAATATTGTAAAAAGTCACATTTCATCGAAGCCAATTTTTCCTACTTGCAATCACATTTAAAAAAAATTTTGAAACGGCAAATTTTTGAAATAAATTTTATCACACCTTTTGAAGTATGTGAAATGATACGCAATCTTGACAAAAATAAATCAACTGGAATTGATGGTATCAGTGCCACTATTTTGAAATCTTGTGGCGATCATATAATTTTACCATTAACTTCTATTATCAATAACAGTATTGCAAAGGGCATTTTCCCAAATGTTTTAAAGGAAGCGTATGTTCTTCCAGTGCATAAGGGCTCCGATAAGAAAGATCCAAATAATTACAGGCCAATATCTATATTGCCGACTATTTCAAAAATCTTTGAACGCCATTTATCGAAACAGTTATTATCATTCCTGAACAAAAATAATATACTAAGCTAAGCACCAGTCAGGTTTTAGAGAAAAACATTCTTGTCAAACTGCACCGACTGATTGATGAATGGTCAAAAGAAATTGATACAGGAAAAATCATTGGTTCGGTTTTCATTGACCTAAAGAAGGCATTTGATCTTGTAGATCATAAAATTCTATTATACAAGTTAAGGTTACACAACTTCTCGATGAATTCCTTAGAAATATTTGAATCTTACTTATCTGGCAGAAAACAGTATGTTAAGAATAATAACAACTTCTCCTCTTCAAGTACTATTTCTTGCGGTGTCCCACAAAGTTCTATATTAGGGCCGCTCCTGTTTTTAATTTGCATAAATGATATTGGTTTACATATTAATGACTCAAGCTTAGACCTATATGCAGATGATTCGACACTCTATAAGTCTGGAGTAAACATTAATGAAATACTAACCAGCCTACAAAATAGTTTGCAATCTATACATGGTGTTCAAATAATAACATGCTGGTCAATCCAATTAAAACCAAGTGTATGCTTGTCGGACCAAAATATAAATTAAAGAATATTAAGTTAGGTTTGAAAATAAATGACGTTTGCGTTGAAGTCGTTGAGTCTCATAAGATCTTGGGTGTACATGTTGACAAACATCTGTCCTGGAATATCCATATTGACAAAACTACCTCTAAAATTAACAGTAAAATTAGTTTGCTCAAACGAATTTCGAACTATCTCACTCTTGAAATGAAGCAACTATTTTACAATTCGTATATACTTCCTATCTTTGACTATTGCTGTACAGTTTGGTGGAAAAGTGCTAAATATAGGACCTCTAAATCATCTGTACTCCAAAAAAGAACAGCTCGCGTTATTTTGGGCTCTGCGCCTAGAACACCATCTATTTAACTTTTTACTAAACTAAATTGGTTGACTTTTGAAAAACGATGTAATTATCACACTGGTGTTTTAATTTTTAAGTGTTATAACAACCTATCACCAGAATATATAAATGAGGTCATTTCATTTTGTAACTATAGCTTAAGATCAGCTGCACATAGTGACATCACACACTTGAAATATAAGACTTTGTACAAGAAACGATCTTTCTCATACTGTAGCATGAGTGTGTGGAATGAAATCCCTTTTTCAATTAGAAGTTCAACTTCGTTATCTAGCTTCAAAAACAAATTCAAACAGCATCTGCTATTAAACAAATCAATCGACCAAGAAGAAATTATCTAAATCATTTAAGTACAGGGTGTGACTGTCCAAGAATTTAATAATGCATGTATTCTTTTCATTTGTTCCCATCAAACCCATCTATCGTAATTTCATAATATGTCATCATTTTTTCGTCATTGTTCTTTCAGCATGGTTATGGCGTGGTATCATTTTTTATTAAATCATCACATTCACTTATTTTTCATTCAGTGAAGGCAACATTGTAAAAAAGATATATTTTCAAATTGTTTTATTTGAAATGATTGTCTTATTGTTTTTACCTTCATGAAATAAAGACATTATTATTATTATTATTATTATCAAACTTCTGTTCCATAGAGTTCATGTGGCAAATAATAAAATTTAAACCCGAGCTGTCATTTGATAAATTAATTGATCTAAATGTTAATAATTCGCCAAAAACTCTCTTTTTTACGTATGAGGTTAATCATAGAACACTCTTGGTTAATTTCCACTTTGTAATTTTAATTATAGACGAGTAAAACGATCATATACGTGTAATTTTGTGTTACTTGTCTTCAATTATTTTGTTTGAATAAAAGTTTACAAAGTCGATGATGATTTCTATATATTTTCGATGTCATACGCCATGAAATGAGGAGACTTAAACGATTTTGTCCCTGAATTCCTCTCAACGAATCGCTAGAGACGCCCTTTGAGCTCCGACAGGAAGTTCAACTTCCATATTAACCCTTTCCTGTACAAACCTTGGATTTAACATCGCTGCGATATCATAGTTGCGAAAACATTGTGGGAAAAGAAGGAATTGCTTGTAACAAGGCATGTCTCCTTTTCTCAAAATATTTTGTACCACATAGGATGGATTCATTTCAAATTGCGCCCGATTTTCATTGTCGTCTGCAACCTCTTTCAATTTGGAACAGTTTAAAATTTAAAAAAAAACAGGATAGGGTTAAACGGCGAAATATTGTAAAAAGTTATGGACAGTATACCGTGTAACGAAAATCAAATGCTTGGTTAACGACAAGAACGTCGTAACTGCAGCTTAAGTTACAAAGTTTAAGTCGCCAAACGAACAAAAATGCTGCCTAATAAGAGTGACCAATATCGGAGTTAAAAATGGTTTACATAATTGATTTGATTGGTCGATTGAGCGTTGGATTGACAAAAGCGATCCGACATATATCTTTTGGGTGAGGATCGATTTATCTTTCAAGTCGTGACTAAGAACACTGTACCTGTATCTAATGATGACGGATCGATAAATCTTTCACGTCGTGACAAGAAATACTGTAGATGTACCTTTGGTGGAGGATCGATTTATCTTTCGCGCAGTGACGAAAAATACTGTACATGTATCTTTTGGCGGAGGATCGATTTATCTTTCACGTCGTGCCGAAAAAAAACTGTACATGTATCTTTTGGTGGAGGATCGATTTATCTTTCACGTCGTGACGACAAAAACTGTGCATGTATCTTTTGGTGGAGGATTGATTTATCTTTCACCTCGTGACGAAAAACCTGTACATATATCTTTTGGTGGAGGATTGATTTATCTTTCACGTCGTGAACAAAATTACTGTACATGTATCTTTTGTTGAAAGATCGATTTAGCTTTCACGTCGTGAACAAAAATACTTTACATGTGTCTTTTGAATGGGGATTGATTTAACTTTTATGTTATTACAGAAAAAAACTTTACATATAACTTTTGTGGAGGGTCGATTTCTCTTTCACGCCGTGACCAAAAAAAAACTGCACATGTCTCTTTTATTTGTGGATCGTTTTGTCTTTCACGTCGTGACAAAAATAACTGTGAACGTACCTTTAGGTGGAAGATTAAGTTATCTTTTACTTCGTGACCAAAAATACTGTACATGTATCTTTATATGAGGATCTACTTATCTTTCACTTCGTGACCAAAAATACTTTCCATGAATCTTTATTTCAGGATCAAATTATCTTACACTTCGTGACCAAAAATACTGTACATGTTTCATTTAGTGGAGGATCGATTTATCTTTCACGTCGTGTCCAAAAATACTGTACATGTATCTTTATATGAGGATCGATTTATCTTTCACTTCGTGACCAAAAATACAGTAAAAGTATCTTTCAGTGGAGGATCGATCTATTTTTTAGGTCGTCACTACAAATGTTGTATCTATAGCAATGGCCCTCCAACTTGTGGAAAATAGCTTTCATTTATTACTCCGTGATCGAACTTGCACCGAAACATACATGCTGAGTTCGATAAATTCCGTTTCTTGTTGAAGTTCTACGTAAAAAGCGTTTAATTTATCTATTCGTGTCCGTCACTAGGAAACGGACCATCAAGCAGTTCCATGAAATAAATATTTGTAAATGAGGTCGGATTCTGCAAAAGATATTCAAAAATGACAGCCCAAAATGGATATAAACTTAGCTCATTCTGCATTTAACCCATTACCAGACGTCGAAATTATAGACTGGTCCAAATTGAAAGGTGTTGCAGATGACAATTTAAAATTTGTGAAATTTTAGTTTTCTTCAACTTTTGGGTAAAAAACATCGGTAAAATGAAGAAATTGCTTGTTACAAGCAATTTCTTCATTTTACACAATGTTTTCCCATTTGTTTTTCTTATGGAGCATCTAAAAGCGTCATTGTGTGGGAATGGGTTAAACAAGATTTACAAAGAGTTAAAGGATTCGACCTATGTCAACATTCGCAATCGACAATGGTCTGACCAGGTACGCTGCTTTACGGCAGGGATGTGAAATTCACATGACCGACTTGTCCGACATGGATTTTACCACTTGCGGACAAGGTACGCTACTTTACGGCAGGGATGTGAAGTTCACATGACCGACTTGTCCGACATGGGATTTACCACTTGCGGACAAGGTACGCTACTTTACGGCAGGGATGTGAAATTCACATGACCGACTTGTCCGGCATTGGTTTTACCACTTGCGGACAAGTGTACTTTTTTCGAGCATTAGACCGGGGACAAGTATATACCAGGGCAAATTTTGGAATGGTAAAACAGATTTGTTAGAGATAGGAAAATTATCATAATTTTCATAGTGAGAGGTAGAAAATACTGTAAGTTGTAAATGAAGAAAACGCTTGGTTCAAACAACAATTTCTTCTCAAAATTTATCGCATCTTACTTGTATGTTGACAAGTGGAGAAAATCTGTATTTCCACACCATTTTCAAGGAGGCCAAGTTTCGCTTCTACTTCTTTTACTTCTATTTCCTAGTAAGATCGGTTTGTGTGAACAACAAAAAATAAAATCTACAATCTTGAACAATGTTATTGTTGCTTTACGAATATCCTTGTCTAACAATTGTAAAGAACGCGTTTTCAAATTACGGCACCTGGTCTCACATATCGGGTGCTGATTTTTCCCTTGGGTCTAAAAATGTTTCTTAAGAATTTTGTGAAAAAGAATATCTTCACCAGATTTTTCTAGTGCTAAGTTGATCTTAAACTCGTCCAGATCAGAAAAGTTATTAACCCTTGTCACTCTAAACCCGAAATATTCCTAATATTGGCAGGAGGTATGGACAAAGATCAGCACAAACGTGCAGTCTGACCTTAGTCTCCACCCCCTGCTTTTCTCTTTTAATCAAGATTTGTTTATAAGATAAATTTTCAAAAGAATTATCAACACACTTTCTTTGCACCCAGTACTGTCAGCTCTTTGATTTTAATGCAATTCTTTAGGGGATCTTATTCGGTATGACAAGATTTAAGCTCGCTAAGACTCGCTTATCAGCCGTTCTCGTCTAGACTAGATCATAGTGTGAAATTCTAAAGACGAAATATTAACACAAATTTTCCACAAGTGCATGACGTTAGAATTAAATGGCCTCATCATTCGCCTTTTCCTGCGAAATCAGTGTATATGGTCATAATTTCTGACGAAATGCTGGTAAGTCCTAGTGTTAACATCGATTCAAAGATTTGTTCACTCGCATAACATCCCATATAGTTGTAAAACGAAACTTTCAACCTAATATGGAATTAAACAATAAGATTAAATTATAAGTACGACAAATAAACCTAAATAAGAGGACACAATTTAAGACTGGCTCAAAAAGAAAAAGAAATGTTACTGAGTTAATTGTTAATGTCTTCATTGCCTCAGAACGCGTAATTGAATCGTATTAAGCACTGGACTCACCATCCTTGTTGTTCACGATTCCAGAAGAAACTGTCGTCCTTTCTTCGAGGATTTGCTTTAGCATGGAGAAGTCGTTTTCCTGTTTCTGTTTTAACTCCTCTAGTTCTTTCAGTTTCTTTGCAACATCATTTTTAGTTTTCTCTATTTCTTTTTGCATGTCTTCCACATGCCTTTCTACACGTAACATCGCTTCGAGAGTTTTGTATTCGTAATCGAACTTAGAACAAACCGGTTCCATTGGCACAGAAACGGCATTCGAGCCGAATAAAAAATAAACAAAAATCACACAGGAATATTTCTGCAACATGATTTCATAATACGATGGAGGGATATAACAGAAATAAACAGACTCTAGTCGCTAGATTATGATCACGCAGCATATAGGGATTATTTGCATACTTGGAAAATGACTAAACTACCTAATTTACAATAATGACTATTCATTTCAGAACTGAAAAGCTTTCATTTATCAGTATTTGTACAGTTGTTTCAATTACGGGTCATTTTAAGAGTCTTTAAATAGACCATTTTATTTCCATAATTCAGACGCGCGCCATATCGCTATCACTTGACATCGCCGTCATTGCGGTACTGGGGCTCTCGTTAATAAGCACACAGAGTGTCCCTTGGTTTATGCGTATGTACACGTAGGAATTGACCAATCACGGAAGTCAATCAAGAAATAAACCGACCAATGAAAATATTCTATTCAGCCTGGACCTAAGTTTGTCTACTCCGACATTTGCAGCTATTTTTGTTAACCTTTATAGCTGGTTTCGAGACTTAAATGTCGTAACTACAGCTTATTCAAGCTGTAGTTACGATGTTTAGGTCACCAACCAGCCATTTTACTTTTTGTTACATGCTACTGGCCATAAAATTTGCTGTTAAAAATCGAAGCGGAACTTCCTGTCGGAGTTAATTAGCGGGACCTAGGAAATCAGTGGGTGGGGCCAGCGATTAGTCAATTAAGATTTATAGAGTATAAAGGCTTTAAGGTTTCCCTGTTTTTCAAAACTTTTGGCATAGTAGAGAGATATGCCCATTTTGATGTAGAAAATGGCATTTTTCATATAGATATTCCTACTTAATCATACCGCTTCGCCTAGCCTGGTTTGTTTAACAGTTAATAGAAGTTGTTTTCTATTCTAGAGACCTGAGAACGATCACAAAATTCGGCTTTGGAAAAAATGCCATTGTTACACACGTCATTGTTCTTTCACCGATGGAAATATGATAAGTAATTTGCCTGTTAAGTTGGCTGAGCAGCTACACAACTACTGACTTTAAACCCGCAGTATAACTAGCTTTCAAGATCATTACTTTTTTACTTTTCCGAGAGTATCCTTTTCTGATGACTTTCCACAAATAATAAGATATCATTTAATAAAGTTGGACAATTTTATTAGCAATATTCATTGAGAATTAATACCAATAAGAAACAAATGAAAGTTTCTGTATATTTTTTAAACTTTCTGCGATCCAGTAGAAGCATAACTCATTCCCGCACAATCACGCATTCTTACGCCTCTGAAGAAATGCATTAAAGAAAACATTGAGAGAACTGGAGAAATTGCTCGTTTTACAATGTTTTCCATCCTATCATGGACTTAGTTTTCAATTTCAAACCAATTTGAACTGTCGTCTGTGACTAGACCAGTTTTTGTCGTTTGGTAATGGAGTAAAAAAGTTAATTCACAATAATAATAAACATCTTTACACATATGTTACTGTATAGCTTATACCTTCCGCGGTATACAGCTGGTATGCTGCGTGATAGTGTAACGGTTCCAGGGGAGGTAATTTGCTGTGATAAGCAAATAAGGAAACTTTCGGAAGAAGCAAGGGACCATTTGGAGTGAGATAAGGACAAGGTGGACCCATTTAGGGTTGAGGATCCTTTTTCTGAATGGATAGGCTTTGTCTACGTACTCGGAACGTTACATTAGTGGCAGCGGTGGGATAATGAGAACTGTCAGACCGAAGTTGTCTTACCCAAGGATCTCCCAGGCCAAGTCTCTGGACGAGTATTCTCGGAGGGGAGAGTAATGTAACGGTTCTGCGGGAAGTAATTTGCTGTGATATACAAATTAGGGAACCTTCAGAAGAGTTAAGGGGCCATTTGGAGTGATATATATACAAGGTCGACCCGAACGGGGAATCCTTTTCTCTGAATGGATAGGCTTTGTCTACGAGCTCGGAACGTTACGCAAGAAACAGAAGGCAAATTACTCACTCTAAAATTGAAAGGAGGCGCGTTATTGAAACCGTGACCGCATCTACGCTAAGCGGATTATTGCTAGGTGTTTACGTATTTTAGAGAAGTCTTTACGCGTTCTGCGAATTATATAGAATCATCGTATTACGCCATTTTCAAAATGTACATTTTTTTTTTTTGGTGGGGGGGGGGAGGTTAGGTTTTGAAAAATAATAAAACGAACATAACCGGGCACTACCTCTCCTCTAACATAGTTACATCCTACTGGATTTTCTAAACTGGGTAACACTGATGGACGCTTTTGAAGTCCATCAAAAATGGTCATTTAAACATATTAATAATGGTGTATAAAATCCCTTAGGAAATTGAATTAAAATCAAAAGGCCGAAAGCACTGATAGCACTTGTTGTTCAATAATCAATACTTCTTTTGAAAATCAGTTTCATAAACAACTCTGGTAGGAAAAGCGACAAGCAGGATGTGTAGACCAAGATCAGACTGCACTAATGTGCAGGCTGGTCTTTGTCTATACCTTCTGCCAAAACCGGAATATTCCGGGTTCAACATGACAAGGGTTAATCAAGGCAAAATACGTTGCAGTTTTTAGCGTGTCCGAAACTAATTGATCTTATGCGTAGAAGGAGGTAAGGAAGAAAGGTGTAATTAGCACATTACCAAACTGCAAAAATTTAAACTGTTCTAAATTGTTGCAAGCAATTTCTTAATTCTTTATAAGGTTTTTCCAAATATTTTTTTTCTGAGGGCCGTCAAAAAAACGGTATTGTATTGGAATGGGTTTAAAACGCTGCTGTCCAACAAGAAGTTTTTTTTTTTTTTTTTTTTCTTTTTCTACTCAAAATTTCAAAATTCTCAAGGTGTTTCAGGATGTATAGGATTTTCCTTAGGTAAAGGCAATGCGAAATGAACAGAACAGAATAGTTCAGAAAAGGGGATTGTCTCTGCTACACAACAGTATATCAAGATTATTCAAAAACCAGTGTTGGCGATCCCAATTAAAAAGAAAAGCAAGAGCACAGCATGCAGATGCAACCGCTCGGTTGTTCGAGTGCTCGATACGGGTTAAAATTTCTATGTCGAATAGGGGACATAATTTGCTCAAAAATGCATTTAGAGTTAACCCCCCCCCCCCTTGTTTGTATTGATTGCACTTTTGATAGTGGTTATATTGGTCTACATCTCCTGCTTGTACTTTTCCTCCCAGAGTTGTTCATGAAATTGATTTTTAAGAGAAATATTGATTTTTTGAACAACAAGTTCTATCAGTACTTTTAGCCCTTTGACTTAACGGCAATAAGGTAAAGCATTTATACAGCAAGACAAGGGTTAATCAATTTATAAATTTGGGTCTGAATAAGACCAATCGCTGGCCACGCCCACTTACTCCGTTAGCCCCGCCTATTGACTTCAACAAGAAGTTTCATTTGGATTTAAAACGGGGTTAGTTTGCTAAATTTTCAGCAAGTAATATGTATAAAAAAAAATAAAACGGTTGGTTAGTGACATTAAACGTCGTACATGTAACTACAGCTGCAATAAGCTGTAGTTAAGACGTTTAAGTCGCCAAACCAACAAAAATAATAAATAAATTGTGGCCAGTGTCGAAGTTGAAAACTCAATCCCGGGCCGAATGAATAATTTGATTGGTCGGTTAATTTCTTAGTTATCGGTCGCGATAGGTCAATTGTTTAACTGACTAAAGTTTTAATCACGTACAACTGTCGTTGTCTATGATTTTGAAATCAATGCTCCACTGAAACTTGTTGCGCTGTTTACTATATAGAGATGATCTAAATTATAGCAGTCAGCCGGAGCGACGACGTCACCCTTTTTCAGCTGCAAAAACACCGTATTCGACGCTGTTGTATATAACGTGTAGTATGATCGACTAAACGAAACGTTCTCGTTGTTGAGTTGAAGTCTGCACCAACAGTCTGTGTTTCCCCGCTTGGTTGCTATGGTCAAAACGAATGCATAGATTCCGTCCAATGGACAAGTAAACTTCCCGGTCTGTACGTCGTAAGCCCCGCCCACGTTTGTTGTCACGGTTTTGAACAGAAGGACGCCGTTATTTGTCGAAAGGGTTGGGTTTCCTACGGAAAAGGCAATGCCCTGAGCTGAAATTATAATTACATAATCTAGTTGAATACCAATGGCGGATCCAGGATGACTGTAGAGGGGTTGAAAAACTATCAATGGGGTTCTATTTCCTATTACTGCCAAAACTTATATTAAGTTCCCCCCTTCCCCCCCCCCCAAAAAAAATAAATAAAATTAAACAAAATCTGTTTGTTTGAGCCGTTAAAACCATTTCACTTTTTTGTGTAGAGCGGATGATGACGATAATAGTTTTTGAATGTCGTTTGTTTTCATGGAGGTGTTAAACGAAAATATAAATCACACTTTATGAATACGCGAAGTGGATTTTAAAAAAAAAAGCCTTGAGTTACATACCTCCATGAAACCAAAACACGTGTAATGGTTAGGATTGTAACGCATAGTCTAATTTATATGTTGGTTGCTTAATTACTAGTCTAGTATCTGGTAGTAAGCCGTAACCATTCATTGTGATGGATGCTCAAAACAAGTCTCATCCGTATTGTGATGTTTAACCGTGATGGTTAATATTGAAGAAAAAATTCTAAAACAGCCTAAGAAAGAATGGTGGCAAACCGGCACTGTTATTGATATGCTGACAATTATCCATCACAATTATTCAAAACCGTGAAAAAGCTTTTTAAAAAAACGATGGTTTTTATTTATAGGACAAGGTATTTTTGAAAATTAAAGCATTTTCTAAACCACCTTAAGATGTTATCGGTCCATCGTTTTAGCCAATAAATTATGCTTAGCCATGCATTAAAGGAATATTTGAATTGCAATTAACGGTATTTTCTTATACTTCGCAAAGACATCGTGGTGGTTTTGATAGGGGATAAAATTAAGTTATTCGTAATAGTTACGTTGTGACTTGAACGACGTAATTACAGTGCATTCAAGCTGTAGTTACGGCGTTTAAGTCGCCAACCAACGATTTAGCTGTTTATGTTTTCCCATGACCGTTTTAGTGGAACGTAATTGCCTGAGGTTAAAAGGCTTCATAGCCTTTTTTCGTTGGTCAAACGCTCAAAGGGTCGTGAAAATGGTGCACTAGATGGGTCAAAATTCTACTTTATGTCGTTTACGCTAAAATAAACGCGTACACTAGTAAAAAATGCAGGTGCATTATTAAAATGTTGCACTATTAAAATGTAGGTGTTTGCGCTCAAATCCTGGGCAATCAAGAGTATTAATTCCGCGCGCAGGCATGACTGAAATCATAAGGGCACTCACTATTTGAATGTGCTTAGTTTTTATGTTCATGCGAAAAATAACACATGCACTTTCAAAATATAAGCGCGCACTCTTAAATTTAACGGATTTACCCGTACATTCGTTCTTTATGCTCACACGACTTAAAGTGTACTTTTGACTCAAACGGTACACCAAACATAAGTGTATCTTCCACGTACAGTCAATGCGACTTTTTAGCTCTAGGATAACGGATAAATCTTTATTTAGATAAGTATTAATAATGGAGTCATAAGTAAATTTTCTTACGATCTATATCACCCCTGGATACCGGTACGTCCACAGATCTTTCCTCAAGGTTCTCCCTAAACGCAGAGAGCTCCCTTTCCTGGGTCTGCTTTAATTCTTCCATTTCTTGCAGTTTCTTTGTCACTTCAACTTGGATTTTCTCCATTTCTTTTTTCATATCTTCCACATTCCTTTCCATTCGTAACATCGCTTCGAGAGTTTTGTATTCGTAATCAAACTTCGAACAAACGGGTTCCATTGGTAATGAGCAGACATTCGCACAAAGCGCACAAATGGTGAAAATCAGAAACACGATTTTGTGAAACATGTTAAGACCTCTGTAGATCGTAGAATAAACTTATTGCAGATAGAGCTTGTCAGTATTCAATTAGTCTTATATTCCAACGCACATTCTTTCTTTTCACTTCTTTTTCTAAATAAACAGCTGTTTTTAATATTCGAGATCTATTTTCTATTTTACGTAGCAGTGACAGAGTGGAGAAGATAATTCTACATATTAAACCCTTTCCTGTTTTGCAAAAATTTAGACCTGTCCAAATTCATAAGTTTTGCAGACGAAAATTGAAAGTAGAATTAATTTGAAAAATAACCGTACAGTAGGATAGAAAATATTGTGGAAAAGGAAGAAATTGCTTGTTACAAGTAGTTTCTTCTTTTTCTCACAATGTTTTCTCAATCGTAAAAGTACAGGAGCGTATAAAACTAGGGATTGAACAGGAAAGAATTAACTATCCCAGCTTTTACGGTCTTTGTATAAGTCATGGCAGAAACATTGCTTGAAGCAAGAAGTTGCTTTTTAGTGCCATTTTTATTCTTAAAACGTATAAGTCGTATTCATTTTGCACTTGATTATTGGCGTTTGATCAATCGATCAGCTTATCTCTCTCGCGCTCTCTCTATCATTCTCTCTCTCTCTATCATTCTCTGTCTCTCTGTCTCTCTGTCTCTCTCTCTGTCTCTCTCTCTCTCATTCTCTCTCTCTCTCTCTCTCTCTCTCTCTCTCTCTCTGTCTCTCTCTCTCTCTCTCTCTCTCTCTCTCTCTCTCTCTCTCTCTCTCTCTCTCTCTCTCTCTCTCTTTCTCTCTCTCTCTCTCTCTGTTTGTACTTTTTCTCATTCAGAATCGTTGAAAGTAATTGTAGTTGTTGTTCTTTGTTGTTGTTTTTTCTCTGTTGTTGTTGTTGTTTGTTGTTTGTTGTTTTGTTTTGTTTTGTTTTTTCTCCAAGGATAACACGATAAATAGATGAACTCTTATCTCCATCTCGGTCCTAATTCATACCAGATGTTATCACGAATACCAGAGTTAGAGGCAACGGATTCCAACCTACGCTTCCTATTTATTTGGTCTTTTTATTTCCGAACCATTTCGTGAGCCCTGCACCTCATAACCAGACGTTACTTTTAGCATTAACGAACAAATTCTAATATCAAGCTACTGGAAGAAAGTGCTGCAACTGAATATTCAGACCGGTCGTCAAACCAAGTCAATTCTTCCTTTTTATAATATACAAAATAGTAACTATCTGGTTTCTTGAGAAAAGAAGAGGTTTTTTTGTTGTTGTTGTCATTGAGGTATGAAATTTAAAACTTAGTAGCAGTGTATGAATACGCTAAGCGGATACATACATTAGTGTGAATAAGTTTATAGGCTCATACCTCAATGAAAATAAAAACATTTTCTTCATTCCTTATAATTTGATGCCTTCAAGCAAAGCAAAACAAATATTTACAAGCTTTAAGTTCAAATTTATGCATCAACTTTGTTCACAAGCATGGAGGTATGAAACGAACATATTTTCGTGCACGTCCATGCAAATGAGGAAACATTCACGATACATGAAACATATAGTGGTATATATAAACGTACACAGCCATACATATGAGGAAACCTTCACGATACATGAAACATATAGTGGTACATATATACGTACACAGCCGTACAAACGAGGAAAATTTACACGATACATGAAACATATAGTGGAACATATATACGTACACAGCCAAACAAATGAGGAAACATTTACGATACATATAACATATAGTGGTACATATATACATACACAGCCATACATATGAGGAAACCTTCACGATACATGAAACATATAGTGGTACATATATACGTACACAGCCGTACAAACGAGGAAAATTTACACGATACATGAAACATATAGTGGAACATATATACGTACACAGCCAAACAAATGAGGAAACATTTACGATACATATAACATATAGTGGTACATATATACGTACACAGCCATACATATGAGGAAACCTTCACGATACATGAAACATAAAGTTCTACATACATACGTGCATAAACATACAAAAGAGGAAACTTACACGTTACACGAAACATATAGTGCTACATACATACGTATTTAAACATACAAATGAGGAAACAGTCACGATACATGAAACACATAACTCTACATACATACGTGCATAAACATACAAAAGAGGAAACTTACACGTTACACGAAACACATAATTCTACATACATATATACACAAACATATAAATAAGGAAACGTACACGATACATGAAACATATAGTGCTACATGCATACGTATATAAACATACAAAAGCGGAAACTTACGCGTTACATGAAACATACGTAAACAACGTAGACAAACATACAAATGAAACAACATGTATTTTACTAATAACTAAACACGCCAAATTTTATTCACATCGAGGTTTCAATGAGTCAGCGCGAGACAGTTGTAACTGCCTATTTGTGTACAGGTAGTTTCTAATAGCAGATATCGTTTAAAAGATGTGAAACTAATAGTAGAAACAACTATTGCACGTGCGCGCCTCGCTTTCCAAAAGGTAGGAAAAACAAAAAATGTTCTACCATAATCTATACGGAATCTCGAGGTCAAAAGACCATTTAAAACCGAATTGAAAAAAGGGATCCATTCGCGTCTTTGGATTATGGTCAAGCTTAAGTCATTTCCAAGGCATGACATGTTGAATCGTTCGGCCTACCTTTTAAGATATGAGCCCATGCGTGACATTTCCAACAGTAACACCTGTGCACCAAGTAAAGACTCAGATCAGCCTGTGCATCCGTACAGTCTGATCAGAGTCTTCACGCTGCGCTCTGTAGATAGATACTGACCCAAAGCTTCTTTAAACAATCAGCGAATATTCTAATTGTCCCGAGTGCCTGTCCAGTGTGCTCAGTGTGTGTGAGTCACGCACATGCGAAATTGTTTGAAATGTCACGCATGGGCTCATATATTAACTACGTTTTACGCAACGCACATATTGCCTATGTAATAGAAGCTCTCTGCTATAAACTATAGGAAACATACTGAAAATTGCATACATGATCCAAATTACTGCAACTGGCCGATAGATACTGTCAATCAAGGAATACGTCGGTCACTCAAATCATTCACCGGATTGAAATTTGAACTCCGATATCGGCGACCATTTTTGTGGAATATTATGTTAATTTGGCGACTTAATCATCGTAGCTCCAGCTTATTCAAGCTGTAGATACGAAGTTTAGGTCGCCAACCAACCATTCTACTTTTTGCCACATGCTACGGTCCATATATACACCCCGTTTAAAATTGAACCGGGACTTCATGTTAGAGTCAATAGGCGTGGCCAAAGGAGTAAGTAGTGGGCGTTGCCAGCGATTGTTCAATTAAAATTGTTTACTCCTATCTCACCCACCGTTTTCAATAAGTCGAGTTATTGCTGTAAAAGGACAAACCTCTTGCTGCAAGGAACCTTTCCCTTTCAAAGCTATTTCCTTTTTAATTATTCATATTTACAATAGCCATATCGATGGTCAGGGCGAAACACTGATAACTGTGTTAAAAATGTAGGTAGTTACAATTGTTTCGTGCAAAACCATCGATAGGCAAAGTATATGAATATTTTCTAGACATATAGAAAACTATCATCGAAAAACAGTGCACTAGGAGGATAGGTTGTTTGAATTACACCAAAAATCGCAAAGTTTACCTCGATGCACATAGTTTATTTAATAGTTTCTACTTCCAGTGGTGAACTTATTTTTTCAAATATATCATTTTGACTATATCTGATTAACATAAATGCATATTCTTTCGCTCTGGAAATTAACCCTTGTCATGCTGTATAAATTACTTCACTGAATTGCTGTTAAATCAAAGGGCCGAAAGTACTGATAGAACCCGTTGTTCAAAAATCACTAATTTTTTTAGAAATCAACTTCTTAAGTAACTCTGGCAGGAAAAGTACAAGCAGGCGGTATAGACTAAGATCAGCCTGCACATAAGTGCAGTCTGATCTTATTCTACACCTCCTGCCAAAACCGGAATATTCCGGGTTCAGCATGACAAGGGTGAAGATAATATTTCTTTGAATGAAGAATTCGTTTTATCCCATTCTCATTCAGTGACGCTCTTCGACACCCATTCACAAGAAAAAGAACTTTGGAAAGCATTGTGGGAAAATGAAGAAATTGCTTGTTTCAAGCACTTTCATTATCTTCCACAATGTTTTCTTCCCTGAAAGTTGAAAAATCCAAAATTTGATAAACTTTAAATTGACGTCTGCAACTTCTTTCAGTTTGGGCCAGTCGAAAATTGTGCCATCTGGTAATTGGTTAAGACCGTGTTCCCCTGGCCTCTCATCCCGTTAATCGTTGTGTGAAATATTTTTATGTTCCCTGGCTTTAGTGAAATGTCTACCCATAATTTCCGAAAATTTTACTGATAATTTAACTCTTATTGGTCAATTTTATACCCATTTGCTGGGGAAAAATCGAATATTCAATACTTGCGTTTATCCCTCGAAAAGGGCAGAAAAGGCTATCCTGACTTTTTCACCATATTGTCTCAATTGTATTCCCTGAACATTACAATGATTTCTTATAAAGATTGCAACATGTGGCCAATTGACCAATCTCGGCTTTCAATCAATTAACCAGTCGACTAATGAAATCATTTATTGAAAAGAGTTTTGATCTCCGACATTGGTCGCCATTTTTGTTAACACTTTTCGTTTGTTTGGCGACTTAAACTTAGTAACTATAGCTTATTCAAGCTGTACGTACGACGTTTAGGTCGCCAACAAACCATTCTACGTTTTTAACATGATACTGGCCATAAATTTTGCAAAATAGCGCCGTTTAAAATCAAAGCGGGACTTCCTTTTTGAGTCAGGGGGCGGGGCTATCGAAGTAAGTGGGCGGGGCCAGCGATTGGTCAATTGTATCAGTCCGCCTTAATATTCCATGGGCCATGAGAACACTTTATTTGAAGAGACTGCAAGGTAGAATTATTGTCTTTTTATCTTTTTTTTCTGTAGATTATTTGGGTTAATATAGGAGTATCGATGTTTCTGAAACCAAGATAAGAAAAACTCGCCAATTGCCGAAAAATACGCCCAAACGAACATTTAATGCTTTAATTTGAGTCAGATGTTATCTTCGGGGCAATCTGATGGGCTTAAAGTGGCTGTTTGTGGTCATATAGGAAAGCTTTAGCGGAGTTCCAGGTTATTTAAGAAATGAAGAGAATATTTTTTGTTTTCATGGAGGTATGAACCGAAAAACCTAATCACACTGTATGAATACGCGAAGCGAAAAATGCAACAACCTTACGAATTTTGATACCTTTTTAAATGGAACTATTTTGTGCGGAAGCATACAAAATGGCTGCGTGCTCAAAATTTTGTTCATGGGGGTATGAATTAATTTTTTCGACCAATCAGATCGCTCGTTTTTGATAGACGAAACTATCAGTTAAATTATTTTTAGATATCAAGGGATTCGGTTGACGACACCACATAAACTCATTTGCATATGACCCGAAGTCAACAGAAGGCTACAAATTGACAAGCGAAACAACCAATATCCCCAATTATGTCACATCAAATTGTTATCGCAAAACTAGGGTAAGTATCTATAATTCGTATTAACGCTTACGACAGTTTTGGACCAATCTTTACAGAATTGAATACCGGCTAGCGAACATAGCTCCTGATGACGTAACGATGACGTTGGTACGAGCAAATTCAAACTAAATGCGGGAGTCAAACGGTCATAAACAACAAGTCCGTGAAGTTGGCAGAACATTTGACATTAGACATTAGACATTCGGCCAAATGTCTAATCGCATAATAGACATTCAACAAGTATAAAAATTGAATGACTAATTAATCATTAGACATTCGGTGGACATTGGAAAACACAGATTTGAATGTCTAACTAGTCATAAGACATTCGGTGGACATTGGCAAACACAGATTTGAATGTCTAATTAGTCATTAGACATTCGGTGGACATTGGAAAACACAGATTTGAATGTCTAATTAGTCATTAGACATTCGGTGGACATTGGAAAACACTGATTTGAATGTCTAATAAGTCATTAGACATTCGGTGGACAATTGATTTTTTTTTTAATGTCTATTTAGTCATTAGACATTCGGTGGACATTGGTAAACACTGATTTGAATGTCTTATAATTCATTAGATATGCGGTGGACATTCGATTTTTTTGAATGTCTAATTAGTCATTAGACATTCGGTGGACATTGGAAACACTGATTTGAATGTCTAATTAGTCATAAGACATTCGGTGGACATTGGAAAACACTGATTTGAATGTCTAATTAGTCATTAGACATTCGGTGGACATTCGAATTTTTTTTTGAATGTCTATTTAGTCATTAGACATTCGGTGGACATTGGAAAACACTGATTTGAATGTCTAATTAGTCATTAGACATTCGGTGGACATTGGAAAACACTGATTTGAATGTCTAATTAGTCATTAGACATTCGGTGGACATTCGAATTTTTTGAATGTCTAATTAGTCATTATACATTCGGTGGACATTGGAAAACACTGATTTGAATGTCTAATTAGTCATTAGACATTCGGTGGACATTGGAAAACACATAATTATTTGAATGTCTAATTAATCATTAGACATTCGGTGGACATTCGAATTTTTTTTAATGCCTATTTAGTCATTAGACATTCGGTGGACATTGGAAAACACTGGTTTGAATGTCTAATTAGTCATTAGACATTCAGTGGACATTGGAAAACATTCGATTTTTTTGAATGTCTAATTAGTCATTAGACATTCGGTGGACATTGAAAACACTGATTTGAATGTCTAATTAGTCATAAGACATTCGGTTGACATTGGAAAACACTGATTTGAATGTCTAATTAGTCATTAGACATTCGGTGGACATTCGAATTTTTTTTGAATGTCTATTTAGTCATTAGACATTCGGTGGACATTGGAAAACACTGATTTGAATGTCTAATTAGTCATTAGACATTCGGTGGACATTGGAAAACACTGATTTGAATGTCTAATTAGTCATTAGACATTCGGTGGACATTCGAATTTTTTTGAATGTCTAATTAGTCATTATACATTCGGTGGACATTGGAAAACACTGATTTGAATGTCTAATTAGTCATTAGACATTCGGTGGACATTGGAAAACACATAATTATTTGAATGTCTAATTAATCATTAGACATTCGGTGGACATTCGATTTTTTTTTAATGCCTATTTAGTCATTAGACATTCGGTGGACATTGGAAAACACTGGTTTGAATGTCTAATTAGTCATTAGACATTCAGTGGACATTGGAAAACATTGATTTGAATGTCTAATCAGTCATTAGACATTCGGTGGACATTCGAATTTTTTTTGAATGTCTATTTAGTCATTAGACATTCGGTGGACATTGGAAAACACTGATTTGAATGTCTAATTAGTCATAAGACATTCGGTGGACATTGGAAAACACTGATTTGAATGTCTTATTAGTCATCAGACATTCGGTGGACATTCGAATTTTTTTTTTTTTTTTGATGTCTATTTAGTCATTAGACATTCGGTGAACATTGGAAAACACTGATTTGAATATCTAATTAGTCATTAGACATTCGATGGACATTGGAAAACTCTGATTTGAATGTCAAATAAGTCATTAGACATTCGGTGGACATTGGAAAACACTGATTTGAATGTCTAATTAGTCATTAGACATTCGATGGACATTCGAAAAAAAGACTTGAATGTCAAATTAGTCATTAGACATTCGGTGGACATTGGAAAACACAGATTAGAATGTCTATTTAGTCATTAGACATTCGGTGGACATTGGAAATCACAGATTTGAATGTCTTATTAGTCATAAGTCAATCGATGGACATTAGAAAAAAAGATTTGAATGTCTAATTAGTCATTAAACATTCGATGGACATTAGAAGACACAGATTTGAATGTCTAATTAGTCATTAAACATTCGATGGACATTTGAAATCACATATTTTAATGTTTAATTAGTCATTAGACATTCGGTGGACATTCGAATTTTTTTCTGAATGTCTAATTAGTCATTTGACATTCGGTGGACTTTCGAAAACACTGATTTGAATGTCTAATTAGTCATTAGACATTCGGTGGACATTCGAATTTTTTTTGAATGTCTATTTAGTCATTAGACATTCGGTGGACATTGGAAAACACTGATTTGAATGTCTAATTAGTCATTAAACATTAGATGGACATTGGAAAACACTGATTTGAATGTCTAATTAGTCATTAGACATTCGGTGGACATTCGAATTTTTTTTGAATGTCTATTTAGTCATTAGACATTCGGTGGACATTCGATTTTTTTTTTCTGAATGTCTAATTAGTCATTAGACATTCGGTTGACACTGGAAAACACTGATTTGAATGTCTAATTAGTCAGTAGACATTCGTCGGACATTGGAAACACTGATATGAATGTCTAATTAGTCATTAGACATTCGGTGGACATTCAAAATTTTTTTTGAATGTCTATTTAGTCATTTGACATTCGGTGGACATTGGAAAACACTGATTTGAATGTCTATTTAGTCATTAGACATTCGGTGGACATTGGAAAACACATATTTGAATGTCTAATTAGTCATTAGACATTCGGTGGACATTGGAAATCACAGATTTGAATGTTTAATTAGTCATTAGACATTCGGTGGACATTGGAAGACACAGATTTGAATGTCTAATTAGTCATTAAACATTCGATGGACATTGGAAATCACAGATTTGAATGTTTAATTAGTCATTAGACATTCGGTGGACATTGGAAAACACAGATTTGAATGTCTATTTAGTCATTAGACATTCGGTGGACATTTGAAAAACATAGATTTCAATGTCTATTTAGTCATTAAACATTCGGTGGACATTGGAAAACAAAGATTTGAATGTCTTATTAGTCATTATACATTCGATGGACATTTGAAAAAAAAAAACAGATTTGAATGTCTTACTAGTCAGTAGACATTCGGTGGACATTTGAAAAAAAATACTTTGAATGTCTAATCAGATTTGTATGTCTAATTAGTCATTAGTCGGCGCTTACGGGGTCTCGGCCAGCCGACCGCCACGCCTGACCACTGAATGGCACCAACGTGGCTTTGATTAAAGCGCTCCTCGATACGTACAAGCAGATACCGCGATATTTCTAATTCGACGGTAACCCTCGCAGCTACAGCCGAAATTAAGTCGGTGAGGGGATGCTTCCGGCGAGGTCCGGGCTCATGTTAACTTGGCCCGTATCCGAATGACCCGCAAAAAGAGATAAACTTTGGCAGGGAGTCGACCGAATTGCACAATTCTCGCCCCGATGGTAGATCTCGGCGAGCCATACACGCAGGTACCGAGATATCGCCAATCCGACATCGGGTTGAGTTTTTTTGCCACAACGATGAAGGTGCGCGACTTTACTTTGCAGGTCGATTGTGAGAAAACGCTGGGCTGTAGCTACCCGGTTTTGACGAAACGGCACTCAAGACATCAAGAGAAAGCCTTTTACAACGAAGTTTCGCCCGATTCGGTCTCCGCAACGATCGGCACTTTGGCGCACAGCTCGAGGTAAATCCAAGGGACAAGTGTCTCATTCCCGTGACAAGTGTCTCATTCCCGTGACACAGCCCCTATCCCGGTTGTGGTACTCGTCACCGAGCCGCGGCAAGCACTACTTACTTGACATAAACCCGTGTTGCCTTCCACAAAAGGCCCTAAATGGTATTCTCTGCAGAGAGCATAGCCCCGTCTGCCGCTAGTGCCCGGGGTAAATCCATTGGACAAGTGTATCATTTCCGTGACACGGCTCCCAGCTGGCCCGTGGCACTCGTCACCGAGGCGCAGCCAGCACTGCCTAACGGGCCGGGGCTCGGTCCACCAGCCGCTCCAGATCGCGAGCGTTCTTTCCTGCACCGGAGGGAGCTTGGGCAGGCAGATACTGCCCGAGGTAATTAGACAGGGAAAGTGTCTCATTCCCGTGACACAGCCCTAAGAGCAACGGTGGCACACGACACCGAGGCGCAGCCAGAACAACTTACTCGGCAAAAGCACGGTCTGCCTGCCGCACCAGGCCCGGAGCGGCCTTGCCTGAAGCGGGCGGAGCTGGGGCGCGCCGCTACTGCCCGGGATAGATCCACTAGAAAAGTGTCTCTTTCCCGTGAAAAGGCAATTACGGCGCCAGTGGAGCTCGACAACGAGGCGTGGCCAGCGCTGTTCACTTGACCTGGACCGGCGCTGCCTGCCGCACCATGCCCCGAGTGGTATGCTCTTCAGCGAGCGGAGCCGATGTCTGCCTTTATTGCCCGAGGTAAATCCAAGGGACAAGTGTCTCATTCCCGTGACAAGTGTCTCATTCCCGTGACAAGTGTCTCATTCCCATGACACGGCTCCTAGCGGGTCCGCGGAACTCGATTACGAGGCGCGACCAGCACTGCCTACTGGGCCGGGGCCCGGCCCATCAGCCGCTCAAGGCCCCGACTGTTCTTCCCTGCAGCGTAGGGAGCTTGGGCAGGCCGCTACTGTCAGGGGTAATTATACGGGGAAAGTTTCTCATTCCCGTGACACAGCCCCAGAGCAACCGTGGCACACGGCACTGCTTACTGGGAAAGGGCCCGGTCTGCCTGCCGCACCAGGCCCGAAGCGGTCTTCCCTGAAGCGGGCGGAGCTGGGGCGGGCCGCTACTGACCGAGAGAGATCCTCAGGAAAGGTGTCTCTTTCCCGTGACACGGCCCCAACCGCGACAGTGGAGCTCGACACCGTGGCATGGCCAGCGCTGTTTACTGGGCCTGGACCCGCGCTGCCTGCCGCACCAGGCCCCGAATGGTTTTCTCTGCAGCGAGCGGAGCCGATGACTGCCGCTAGTGCCCGGGGTAAATCCAAGGGACAAGTGCCTCATTCCCGTGTCAAGATTCTCATTCAAGTGACACGGCGCGGCCAGCACTGCCTCCTGAGCCAGGGCCCGGCCCATCAGCCGCTCAGGGCCTCGAGCGTTCTTCCTTGCAGCAGAGGGAGCAATGACAGGCCGCTACTGCCCGGGGTAAATAGACGCGGAAATAGTCTCATTCCCGTGACACAGCCTCACGAAAGCGTGGCACAAGGCACTGCTTTCTGGGAAAGGGCCCGGTCTGCATGCCAGGCCCGGAGCGGTCTTCCCTGAAGCGGGCGGAGCTCGAGACCGAGGCGTGGCCAGCGCTGTGTAGTCGGTGGGTTACCGGGCCACCTGCCGCACAAGGCCCCGAGCAGCCTTCTCTGCAGCGAGCGGATCAAGGGGCTGCCGTTCGTTTCCGAGGTAAATGCATCTGACGAGTGTCTCATTCCCGTGACAAGTGTCTCTTACCCGTGACACGGCTCCTGGCGCTCCCTTGGCACTCGCAATTGAGGCGCGGTCAGCCTTGTTAAAAGGACAGGGGAGCAGCCTTCCCTGAAGCGGGCAGAGCTAGGGCTGGCCGCTTCTGCCCGGGGTAAAAACAGCCGGAGAGTGTTTCATTCCCGTGACACAGCTCCTACCGCGCAGCCGCTCTCGACAAGGAGGGAGGCGTTGCGAGCTTTGCTTACAGGGCTGGGGCCCTGGCAAGCTGCGGCACCGAGCCACGAGCGGTTTTCTCTGCAGCAAGCGGAACAGTGGAATGCCGCTCGTTCACGGGGTAAATCCACGGGACAAGGGTCTCATTCCGGTGACAAGTGTTTCATTCCCGTGAAACGGCCCAAAGCGCACCCCAGGCACAACCTCGAGGCGGTCTTCCCTGTAGCGGACAAAGCGGGGACGAGCCGCTACTGTCCGGATTTATTCCAAGGGAAATGTGTCTCATTCCCGTGACACTGCCCCTAGCGCGCAAGCGGCACTCGACACCGAGGGCGGGGCCACGGCCATCTGCCGCACTAAGCCCCCGTTGGTCTTATCTGCGGCTAGCGGCGCTTGGCCTGCCGCTCATTCTCGGGGTTAATCCAAGGGACAAGTGTCTCATTCCCGTGACAAGTGCCTCAGATAAATAGAGAGAGAAAGAGAGGGAGAGACAGACAGAGATAGAGACAGAAAGAAAACAGACTGACAGACAGACAGAGAAAGAGAGGGGAGAGAGGGGTAACCCAGTAAATCAGATCAACCGACAGAAGTAAAATTCATATGAAAAATAAAACATTGAAACTAAACTTGCCAATTCGGCGTTATTCGCAAATGAGCCGAAGATAGGTTTGTAAAATTGTAGATTTTATTATATACCATTAAAAGACATTTATCGGATGTCAAAGAAAGTCTAATAACTTCAAATCTGCTTATTCCGAATTTGTAGGACTAATAAGACTTTCAAATCAGCTTATTTCTGATGTCCATCGAATGTCTAATGATCTGTTTTTCCAATGTCCAACGAAAGTCAAATGACTGATTAAACATTCAAATCAGTTTTTCCAATGTCCACCGAATGTCTAATGACTAACTAGACATTCAAATCTGTGTTTTCCAATGTCCACCGAATGTCTAATGACTAAATAGACATTCAAATCTGTGTTTTTCAATGTCCATCGAATGTCTAATGACTAATTAGACATGAAAATCTGTGTTTTCCAATGTCCACCGAATGTCTAATGGAAAATAAAACATTCAAATCTGTGTTTTCCAATGTCCATCGAATGTCTAATGACAAATTAGACATTCAAATCTGTGTTTTCCAATGTCCAACGAATGTCTAATGACTAATTAGACATTTAAATCTTTTTTTCGAATGTCCATCGAATGTCTAATGCCTAATTAGACATTCAAATCTGTGTTTTCCAATGTCCATCGAATGTCTAATGACTAATTAGATATTCAAATCTGTGTTTTCCAATGTCCATCGAATGTCTAATGACTAATTAGATATTCAAATCTTTTTTTCGAATGTCCATCGAATGTCTAATGACTAAATAGACATTCAAATCTGTGTTTCCCAATGTCCATCGAATGTCTTATGATTAAAAAGACATTAAAAAAAATCCAATGTCCACCGAATGTCTAATGACTAATTAGACATTCAAATATGTGTTTTCCAATGTCCACCGAATGTCTAATGACTAATTAGAAATTCAGAAAAAAAATTATAGTCCACCGAATGTCTAATGACTAATTAGACATTCAAATATGTGTTTTCCAATGTCCACCGAATGTCTAATGACTAATTAGACATTCAAATAAGTGTTTTCCAATGTCCACCGAATGTCTAATGACTAAATAGACATTCAAAAAAAATTCGAATGTCCACCGAATGTCTTATGACTAATTAGACATTCAAATCAGTGTTTTCCAATGTCCACCGAATGTCTAATGACTAATAAGACATTCAAATCAGTGTTTTCCAATGTCCACCGAATGTCTAATGACTAATTAGACATTCAAGTCAGAATTTTCCAATGTCTACCGAATGTCTAATGACTAATTAGACATTCAAAAAAAATTTCGAATGTCCATCGAATGTCTAATGACTAATTAGACATTCAAATATGTGTTTTCCAATGTCCACCGAATGTCTTATGACTAATTAGACATTCAAATCAGTGTTTTCCAATGTCCACCGAATGTCTAATGACTAATTAGACATTCAGAAAAAAAATTTGAATGTCCACCGAATGTCTTATGACTAATTAGACATTCAAATCAGTGTTTTCCAATGTCCACCGAATATCTAATGACTTATTAGACATTCAGAAAAAAAATTTGAATGTCCACCGAATGTCTAATGACTAATAAGACATTCAAATCAGTGTTTTCCTATGTCCACCGAATGTCTAATGACTAATTAGACATCTAAATATGTGTTTTCCAATGTCCACCGAATGTCTAATGACTAAATAGACATTAAAAAAAAATTCGAATGTCCACCGAATGTCTAATGACTAATTAGACATTCAAATATGTGTTTTCCAATGTCCACCGAATGTCTAATGACTAATTAGACATTCAAACCAGTGTTTTCCAATGTCCACCGAAAGTCTAATGACTAAATAGACATTCAAAAAAATTTTCGAATGTTAACCGAATGTCTAATGACTAAATAGACATTAAAAAAAAAAATCGAATGTCCACCGAATGTCTAATGACTAACTAGACATTCAAATATGTGTTTTCCAATGTCCACCGAATGTCTAATGACTAATTAGACATTCAAACCAGTGTTTTCCAATGTCCACCGGAAGTCTAATGACTAAATAGACATTCAAAAAAAACATCGAATGTTAACCGAATGTCTAATGACTAATTAGACATTCAAATCAGTGTTTTCCAATGTCCGCCGAATGTCTTATGACTAATTAGACATTCAAATCAGTGTTTTCCAATGTCCACCGAATGTCTAATGACTAATAAGACATTCAAAAAATTTCCAATGTCCACCGAATGTCTAATGACGAATTAGACATTCAAAAAAAAATTCGAATATCCACCGAATGTCTAATGACTAAAAAGACATTCAAATCAGTGTTTTCCAATGTCCATCGAATGTCTAATGACTAATTAGACATTCAAATATGTGTTTTCCAATGTCCACCGAATGTCTTATGACTAATTAGACATTCAAAAAAAATTCGAATGTCCACCGAATGTCTAATGACTAATTAGACATTCAAATATGTGTTTTCCAATGTCCACCGAATGTCTAATGACTAATTAGACATTCATATAAGATGTTTTAAATTTCCACCGAAAATCTAATGACTAATTAGACATTCAAAAAAAAATTCGAATGTCCACCGAATGTCTAATGAATAATAAGACATTCAAATCAGTGTTTTCCAATGTCCACCAAATTTCTAATGACTAATTAGACATTCAAATCAGTGTTTTCCAATGTCCACCGAATGTCTAATGACTAATTAGACATAAAAAAAAATCGAATGTCCACCGAATGTCTAATGACAAATTAGACATTCAAATCAGAGTTTTTAAATGTCCACCGAATGTATAATGACTTATTAGACATTCAAAGAAATTTTCGAATGTCCACCGAATGTCTAATGACTAATAAGACATTCAAATCAGTGTTTTCCAATGTCCACCAAATGTCTAATGACTAATTAGACATTCAAATCAGTGTTTTACAATGTCCACCGAATGTCTTATGACTAATTAGACATTAAAAAAAAATTCGAATGTCCACCGAATGTCTAATGACTAATTAGACATTCAAATCAGTGTTTTCCAATGGCCACCGAATGTCTAATGACTAATTAGACATTGAGAAAAAAAATTCGAATGTCCACCGAATGTCTAATGACTAATTAGACATTCAAATCAGTGTTTTCCAATGTCCACCGAATGTCTAATGACTAATTAGACATTCAAATCAGTGTTTTTCAATGTCCGCCGAATGTCTTATGACTAAATAGACATTAAAAAAAATCGAATGTCCACCGAATGTCTAATGACTAATTAGACATCCAAATTTGTGTTTTCTAACGTCCACCGAATGTCTAATGACTAATTAGAAATTCAGAAAAAAAATTCGAATGTCCACCGAATGTCTAATGACTAATAAGACATTCAAATATGTGTTTTCCAATGTCCACCGAATGTCTTATGACTAATTAGACATTCAAATCAGTGTTTTCCAATGTCCACCGAATGTATAATGACTAAATAAACATTCAAAAAAAATTCGAATGTCCACCGAATGTCTAATGACTAATTAGACATTCAAATCAGTGTTTTCCAATGTCCACCGAATGTCTATGACTGATTAGACATTCAAATCAGCGTTTTCCAATGTCCACCGAATGTCTAATGACTAATTAGACATTCAAAAAAAATTTGAATGTCCACCGAATGTCTAATGACTAATTAGACATTCAAACATGTGTTTTCCAATGTCCACCGAATGTCTAATGACTAATTAGACATTCAAATCAGTGTTTTCCAATGTCCACCGAATGTCTAATGACTAAATAGATATTCAAAAAAAAATTCGAATGTCCACCGAATGTCCAATTACTAATAAGACATTCAAATCAGTGTTTTCCAATGTCCACCGAATGTCTAATGACTAGTTTGACATTCAAATCAGTGTTTTTCAATGTCCACCGAATGTCGAATGACTAAATAGACATCCAAATAAATTTCGAATGTCCACCGAATGTCTAATGACTTATAAGACATTCAAATCAGTGTTTTCCAATGTCCACCGAATGTCTAATGACTAATTAGACATTCAGAAAAAAATTCGAATGTCCACCGAATGTCTAATGACTAATTAGACATTCAAATCAGTGTTTTCCAATGTCCACCGAATGTCTAATGACTAATTAGACATTCAAATCAGTGTTTTCCAATGTCCACCGAATGTCTAATGACTAAATAGACATTCAAAAAAAATTCGAATGTCCACCGAATGTCTAATGACTAATTAGACATTCAAGTCTGTGTTTTCCAATGTCCACCGAATGTCTAATGCCTAATCAGACATTCAAATCTGTGTTTACAAATGTCCACCGAATGTCTAATGACTAATTAGACATTCAAATCTGTGTTTGCCAATGTCCACCGAATGTCTAATGACTAGTTAGACATTCAAATCTGTGTTTGCCAATGTCCACCGAATGTCCAATGACTAATTAGACATTCAAATCTGTTTTTTCCAAAGTCCACCGAATTTCTAATGACTAAATAGACATTCAAATATGTGTTTTCCAATGTCCACCGAATGTCTAATGACTAATTAGACATTCAAATCTGTTTTTTCGAATGTCCATCGAATGTCTAATGACTAAATAGACATTCAAAAAAAAATTCGAATGTCCAGCGAATGTCTAATGACTAATTAGACATTCAAATCTGTGTTTTCCAATGTCCATGGAATGTCTAATGACTAATTGGACATTCAAATCTGTGTTTTCCAATGTCCACCGAATGTCTAATGACTAATTAGACATTCAATTTTTATACTTGTTGAATGTCTATTTATGCGATTAGACATTCGACCGAATGTCTAATGTCTAATGTCAAATGTCCTGCCAACTTCACGGACTTATAAACAACACGAGAAATACCAAATATTCAATGCAACTGTTTCGGCTTAATCTAAAAATAGGTTAATAACCTACGTACGTTTTAAGGAAATACCTCGGTTTTTCTGATTAACGACCTCTGATTTTCGCAAAACTACTTTTCAGAATATTTTATGAAAATAGTGTATGAAACGAAATAAGAATACCAAAAATATGTGACATAGAAAAAACATCGTTACCTACCTTTAGTGGACCTTTATGGGTCCATTATAGGCTAAATTTCCGACATAGGGTCCACAACGGTCCTATATGGGCATTTGTTCGGTTTCTGCTCACATGCGATCCAAATTAACATGCTTTCTAGGAAAGAGAAGCACCTTTCACTTTTCGCTTACGGTAAGATGATTGGTGCATCATTTAGGTATCGACATTTTAAATCTTTTTGGCGCAGCAAAAATACTTCGATTTCAAACAATGAGTGTTGCCCTTTTTCCACACAACAATTTTTAGACTTGACCAAATTGACAGAAGCTGCAGACAGCAATTTCAAGTAGATGGAATTTTAATTTTCTTTTCTTTTTTTGTGTGTGTCATTTTGTAGAGAAAACATTGTGGATTATGAAGAAATTGCTTGATACAAGCAATTTCTTCATTTTCCACAATGTTTTCAAAAGCTTTTTCTTGTGGGCCTTTAAAAGGAGGGATTGTGGGGGAAAGGTTTAAATTTCGGAAATTAATTTTCAGTTTCAGTGAAACTCAAACTAACCCCGTTCCTTATGACGTCATTTTATGAAACTAAGTGTAGTGCATCTTGCTTTAATTATTTTGGTATGCGAAAACATAATTCTCCTCATGGTGACAAGGCAGTGTCGGCACCACTCATTTTGTTAAGTAGGTACACATGATACGTTGTGTGCGCTGCGCCACTGTATCCGATTCCTAACTTTTGAAAAGGAAAGTTAGTCCCCTTTGAAATGCAACCTGAAACATGAAGGTTCGGATGAAATGAAATCTGACTGATATACTGCATACAGTAATTGCCAATCGCTGGTCCCTCCATCCTCACGCGGGATAGCGCTCTGTACGTCGGGGGTCCGTCCGGCGAGATCATCTTTAATTATTCAATTCTCTAATATCGATAGCCGCCGTGACAGCGTAGTCGGTAGCGCGTCAGATTCCTAATCTTAAATCGTGGGATGTCATGGGTTCGATCCCCGGCAGTGGCACATATTCTTTCCGACATTTGTCTTTCACCAATGGGTGGATAATCGTAAACTTAAGTGAGATAGCATTTGGAGGCTAGGAAAAGATGTAGTGGTGGTACTGGTGTGAGAAATACCAGGAATCCATTGTTAGTTGCTGCAGCCGCCGAAATATGACTGAAATAAAAGCGGCGTTAAACCCCTATCAATCAATCAATTCTCTATTATCGTTAGATAAGTAGAAAGTTTGCCGCCCTTAGTACGACAAGATGTGGCCCTTCACACTAACTCCGTTTTCCCGCCCATCGACGTCGACAGGAAGTTCCACCATGATTTTTAAACGACATTATGTTGTAAAATTTATGACCAGCAGCAAGTACAAAAATTAAAAGGGTAATCTGTAGTTACGAAGTTTGAGTCGCAAAACCAACAAACATGCTTCACATAAATAGCGACCGTTGTTCGAGTTCAAACTTCACCACCGGTCTAAATGAATGATTATGATTAGTCGATTAATTTTTCTTTACATGACAGCCGCGATTGGTCAGTCGGGTAATTTTTTTCGATAAGTTTTATTAATTTTTGTTTGGGTCAAACTTCAAATTTTAAATAAGCTAAATCATAAAGCGTAAATTTAAAAGAGAGTAATTGGTAGATAAGTTCGTGGGGAAAGAAGAAATTGATTATAAAACACTATTTCTCCTTTAACGCAATGCGTTTTTCAATGGGATCGAACAGATTCGTGTGAAAGAGCATTCTCAGATAAAATAGTCGAAATCTCTTTTACTGATTTTCACACCCAGCCCATCACGACTTACACTCGCTAATAAAAAAATCCATACAGTAATTAAATGTCACTGTTGATCGTTGACGCCGCCGTCATAGCGCAGTTGGTAGCGCGTCGGACTGTCAATCTAGAGGTCCCGTGTTCGATTCCCGACGGCGGCACTCATCCTTTCCGACTATTTGTCTCCCACCAATGGGTCGATAATCGTAGACCTATGTGGGATAGCAGCTGGGGGCTAGGAAATGATGTAATGGCGGTCGGTACTGGTGTGAGAAATACCAGGAATCCATTGTTAGGTGCTCCAACCTCCGCGATATAACTGAAAGATTGTTGAAAGCGGCGTAAAACCCCTGTCAAACAAAAAAAATTGATCGTTGATTTGCTATTGTGCTTTACCCTTCTATCAAAATCAATAGTTACATATACAAATAATTCACGTATTTCACTCGTTAAAGGGAGGTATCGATGTTTCTGAAACCTAGATGAGAAAAATTACTATGTGCCGAAAAATAGACTCAAACGAACGTTGAATACTTTAAAGTTAGGTCAGGTATTGTCTTGGTGGTTATCTAATAGACCTAAAGTGGCTTTTTCTGGTTATATCCGAAAGGTTCAGCGGAATTCCAGGTTATTTTTATATATCACGGAATTCGGCTGTCGACATCGGATGACCTCTTTTGCATATGACCCGGTCAAATGAAGGTAACAAATTTACTAGCGAAACAGCCAACGTCCTAAATAATGTCACATGAAAGGACCGATCTTTACAGACCGGCTAGCAAACATTACTCCTGATGACGTAACGATGACGTTGGTTTGATGTAATTTGAACCAGATGCAAGGTTCTAACGATTATTCGCGCCACGTGAATGTCCTATAATCTTCGTAACTGTCTCGGATTAATCTAAAAATAGATTAATAGCCTACGTAGGCTATTAGGGAAATACCCTGCTTTTTTCTGATAAGCGACCTCAACTTTTTGCAAAACTACTTTTCGGCATATTGTTTTCAAATAGTTTATGAGGGGAAATAAAAATAATTAAAATCTGTGATATGAAAAAAACATCGATACCTACCTAAACAAGCCATACGGTTATTTAATACCGCTGTTAAATCGTTGATTTGATCTTGTGCTTTAACTGTTTGTTAAAAAATAATAGTGTAAATATTTACCAATAATTGACAACTAACACTCGCTAATAGAACAAGCCATATAGTAATTTAATGTCACTAGTAAATCGTTAATTTTCTTTTGTGCTTTCAGTTAAAGATTAATAGTTACATTTACCAAAAATTGACGACTTACACTCGCTAATAAAACAAGCCATACGGTAATTCAAAGTAAATTTTAATCGTTGATTTGCTATTGTGCTTCAACTTACTCATAATTGACGACTTAACATTTTTTTATAAAACAGGCAATATGATAATCTAATACCGCTGTTAAATCGTTGATTTGATCTTGTGCTTTAACTTTTTGTTAAAAAATAATAGTGTAAATATTTACAAATAATTGACAACTAATACTCGCTAATAGAACAAGCTATATAGTTATTTAATGTCACTAGTAAATCGTTAATTTTCTTTTGTGCTTTTTGTTTGAACTGAACTGAACTATTCTTTATTCACCCAGGTACTTGTAGTGTACAACATGGGGTTATGACATACATACATAATATAATATTTCATATAGTAATTTACGGTTTCAGTGAAGGGGGGAAAGAAGAAAGATTGAATGAGGGAAAGACAGAATGAGCAAAGAAGATATGGAGTATAGGCTGGTGAGTGAGTGAAACAGGATTGAGGACCAGATATAGAGCGAAGGGTTGAAAAAAATGATAAAGAGTGAGGGAGTTCGTGTATGGGTGAAAGAGAAAGCAAGAGAAAGAACGAGTTTAACATGGGGTTGAGACGTAAATATGACCTTGATACGTTCCTGAACATTGACCGCATCACGGCTTTTCTTCATGTGTACACATGAAAAATAGTCCGTTATGCGTCAAGGCAGTATTTATTGAATTACCTCTAGATTGAGTATATTTCAAGTAAGGATGTGGTGTTAGCTTTTGCCAAAATACCTATTACTGAAAAATGCTGCGGATGAGAGCCACTGCACGCACAACCGGATATAGACAGTTTATGCAGCCCGGTCCTGGCATACAGTGTCTCTCAACTTTTTTTTTTATTTTTAGAACATACTAAATTATCAGTCGATTTGATACCAAACTTGACTTTCTCACAGGGTAGTCGGAGGTCGTGCTGCGCATCGTTGAACTTAATGTTTCAACATCTTACGCGTTATTCCGTTACAACTATAAAGTACATACACAGAAAGTTAATTGTAAATATGTCTCTGAATGAGAATGAATTAAAAGGTGACCAGAATGTCGCATCTATAGCCCCTTCGGAACAACGGATTCGACACTATGACCCCCGAAAACCTCCTTTTTTCTAATAAGATTATTTATCCAGTAAAATAGATTTTTAAGTTTTAAGTCTAATTCTGTTAGAATTTGTATTCACAATATATAAACAAATAAAAGCTAGTCTGTTGGCTTTGGACATTTATAACTACTTAAATTTCGACATGATAACTCTAATAAATGTACATAAGTGTATCAAAGAGTCTGTACTGTTTAGAGTTAGAAGATATTTCAGATCATTACCACGTTGTACTGGTAATCCTATAGCAGTAAAACACCGGTTTCTTTCTGCAGAGAGTGATTCGCATTCAAACAGATAATGTGATTCGGAACCTACTTTGTCGTTCATACATAAATAAGGTTCAAGTTCATGTGAAATCTTAAATAAGTTATATGTTTTACCCTTTTCTGATTCTCGAAGTTGCGACGACCATGCTTGTTTATATTGGTCAACGTATATTTGCTTTATATATTTGTGTAGTTGTCGATTTGTAAGTTCAGACTGCGAGAGCCAAAGATCAGATCGGCCTGCATTGTTCAAAATATTTTGAACTTGTCGTAACCATCTGAACTCCGTATTTGGTAAATTTTTCATATACGTATATATGATATAAGCTAGTTTTGACGTTTTTCCAGTTACTAATCGATTCTAAAACGAGATCATGCGTGATTTGATAATAACGGAGATCGGGTATCTTCCGAGTTCGCCATATAGCATATAGAGTGGTGTAGATTTTCTTGCTTTGGTAATTTACGTAAAAAGTCATTATGGATTTTTTCTAAAATGTTAATATTGTCATAGCCGAATATCTCCGAACCATATGTTAATATGGGTAAAACTGTATGGTCGAATAGTTTGATAATTAAGTCTATGGGTAAATCGGAATTACTGGTCTTTGTATAAAGAAGGTATAAGGCTTTCGTTGCTTGTTGTGCAATATGTTTTTTAGCGTTTATAAAAGAACAGCTACTGGAGAAAGTGACGCCTAAGTAATGATATGTATTTGTGACTTCTAGATTTAATCCACCTAAATTAAAGGTAAGGTTATTCACTTTGCGAGCTCCGAAGACTACGACTTTAGTTTTGGTGATATTTACGTGGAGGTGCCATATTTTACAATAGCTATTAAAAGAATCGAGGCTTTTTTGTAAGTCCGCAGGCGAATTCGAAATTAAAACTGTGTCATCTGCATAGAGTAGAACTAACAGCTTAAGCCATAACGTACTATCATAGGGGTTATGTAATTCTACTCCTACAGAGCCATTGGTTTCTAAAAATGACTGCAAATCATTTAAGAAAATAGGGCAGGCGATAAATTCTCTCCTTGCCGGACCCCAATTTCGGATATGAGTGCATCGGAAAATTCTCCATTATGAGAAATAGTTGATTTAATATTTTGATACATGTTATATACGACATTATAAAATTTTCCAGATATATCATTTTGTAAAAGTTTGTGCCATAATCCAATACGCCAGACTTTATCGAAAGCCTGGGAGAAGTCAACAAACGCGCAGTAAACTTTTTGTTTTCGTTTTCGGATAATATCGATAATAGCATTTAGGGTAAACAGATGATCTGAGGTAGAATAACCGCGACGGAAACCAGCTTGATTTTCGTTCAAAATATTATTAATTTCTAGGTAATAAGTTAACCTTTGGTTTAAAATAGAAGTGAAAAGTTTGCCGAGACAACTAAGTATGGTTATCGGCCTGTAGTTACTTGGATCTGTGGGGCTTCCCTTGTTTTTATAAATTGGAATGATTACTCCTTCTAACCATGAACTTGGCATATAGCCCGTATCTAATACAGCGTTAAATAATTTTGTATAAAGGGGGCAAAATATGTCTTTTGTACTTTTTATGTATTCATTACGGATTTCGTCAACAGGGCTTGGAGCTTTACAATTACTAAGATTTCCAATACATTTCAAAATCTCATCACTTGAAATCTGAGAGTTCAATATAGTATCAGAATTTGACACGTTATCATTTTGTACGAAGTTGTAACCTTCAGCAGCTTCATTCGGTACGTCATTAGTGTTAATTTTTTTTAAGTAATCGTAGAATTCGGAAATATTTGGGGTACAATTTTGTGAGCTTCTTGGTTTTATGTTGTTAAGAAATTTCCAGTATTTTCTTGGATTTTGATCATTAAGGCGTCTTAATTTGTTTGCGTTCGTTGATTTTTCTTTTTTGATATAGAAGTTCATTGTGCGTTTATATTGTTGGCTAGCAAGACGTAGTCTCAGTTTATTGTTTTCGCACCGATTTTTGTTGTACTTACTTTTAGCATCGTTATAATTATTTCTCGCTCTCTGACAGGCAGGCCCAAACCAAGATTTTTTATTTTGAGGTGAGTTTTCGTTGCCAGGTAAGAGTCTTATAGGAAATGTGGCTTTGGTTGCTTCTTGAAAAACACGCTTTATATTGTTTGTAACGAATTCGATATTTTCGGGTCTAGGGGCTGAAATGTCAAAGATTAAGAGTTACATTTACCAATAATTGACGACTTACACTCGCTAATAAAACAAGCCATACGGTAATTCAAAGTAAATTTTAATCGTTGATTTGCTTTTGTGATCAACTTATTATTTGTCAAAGATTTATATTTACATTTATCAATAATTGATTTTATTGTTTATACTCTGGAAATGAAGACTCCACTGAAACTTGATGAGCTGTGATCTACGTACAGGTCATTTATTTTGTAGCAGTTACCCGGAGCTACGAGGTCGTCTTTTTTGAGCTCTAAAATCGCCGTGTTCGACGCTGTCGTGTACATGGTGTCATACGATCGACTTATCATGACGTTCTTTTTGTTTAACTGCAACATGCACCAGGACTCTGTGTTACTCCGGGTCGTCGCAATCGTCAGTACGAACAAGTAGATTCCGTCTTTCGGACAAGTGAACACCCCAGTCTGAACGTCATAAGCTCCGCCCGTGTTTGAGGTCACGGTTTTGAACAAAAGAACCCCGTTGTTTGTCGAACGAGTTGGGTTTCCGACAGAAAAGGCTATGGTTGGCACTGAAATAAAATATAGGGTATGAACCCATTACCAGACGATAAAATTCTAGACTGGTCTAAATTGACATTATTTGCAGACGACAATTCTAAGTTTATTGAATTTTAGATTTTCACGTTTCTTGGTTGAAAAAATTGTGGAAATTGAAGAAATTGCTTTTTTAAAAGCAATTTCGTCATTTTGCACACTATTTTCCAGAACGTTTTTCTTGAGGGGATTCAAAAAGCATCATGGTGTGACAATGGATTAAGGAGGTTGAGTATTATGGGTGTGTAGAAGGGGCTTTCTCGAGTTTTTATAGTACTCTACGGAACCTCGTATGTACCACGAACACTTATCGATCATACCTGCATGACTGAGTGTTTCATATTGTCTATTATACACTATTTAATAAGATCGTATAAATAACAGGATTTTTAATGGCATAAAACAAATGCCTGGTGCCCGTGTTATGTTTATTTATTAAATAAATTGGGTTATCGCCCTTTTTAACAGTATTTCAGTCATATCGCGGCGGCTGGATCAACTAATAATGAATTCCTCGTATTTCGCACACCAATACTTCTACTACTACCACTTTATCTTTTCCGATCCCCCAGCTCATTTTACTTAGGTTTACTATTATCCTCCCATTGGTCGGAGACAAGTGTCGGAATCCGCCGCGGCCGAGGATCGAACCAAGGCCTGTTGTATATAGCCCAGGAATTTACATGACGTCATAAATACTGAATTGTCGTAGACTTGCAATATTTCTTCTTAAGACCTCGTGTTTACATAATCGCAACAGACAGGTGTTTTTTTTTTAAGTGTTGTAAGTGTAGGCCAACGTTTTACAAAAACAAAAAACAACGTATTGTTGTCTTTCGTGGCGAGTTGAATATATGTAAAAGGTTAAGGGAAATATTTAAAAGAAAGCTCACTCAGAATACCACTAACAGAATAATTTCGTCGGTGCACGAACAAAATTTTATAACTGCAGCTTCAGTGGGATTGGTATTCGGAGTAAGTGGGCGGGGCCAGCGATCCGTCAAGTAGTAGACGATTTCTCAGGAAAAATATATTGCACTGACTAAAAATATACCCAATGAATTTAAGCAAAGGATGCCACTATGTTAAACCGAGACCTTTCGCTTACAAATTTATTCCCGTTTAATCCCAGGATTTAACGTCCTTGTGAGTTTATAATTGAGAAAACATTTTAGGAAAAGAAAAAATTGCTTTTAACAAGAAATTTCTTCTTTTCCACAATATTTTAAACCCTACTGAATGGTTAATTTCATTTTAAATCCTCTTTAAATTTTCGTCTGCACAACCTTTAAATTTGGACAGGTCTAAAACTTTGGAAACGGGAAAGGGTTAAGCAAGATTTGTGTGCGTGTGTGTGTGTTTTTTTTTCTATTTTATTTTCTGTTTGTTTATTAAGCTTTCTTTGTTTTTGTAATTAATTTTAAATCCTTAATAAAATAAAAAGTAGGATTGGATAATTAAGTTAGATATTTTACTGTTTCATTTGGTCTATTTTGTATCACTATTTGCTTCATTTTTCCAAGCGTGCGTGGCCAAGAGTTTTCGAAAGCTGAAATACTATCAATCATATTCTTATTTGTAGGCTAGCATGAAAGAAGAGACACGAACTCAGTGATGATGAAAATAAAATTCAAAACCTAACCCTAAACAAGAAAATATTATCGAAAATCGAAATTGTGTTTCACTTTGCCCCAATTTCTCCTACTTGTTCTCCCTTAAGATTGAAAAAAAAAGAAGATGAAAAATCTCGGAATGAATTACAAAAACAAACTGTTTTAATCTAAATCTACCAATTTATCTTCTAAGATTCTTTCGTGACAAAATCGTACAAAACAGAAATAAAAGATGTGAATCTGACATGTATTGAACTGGTACAGACTTTGTTAAATGACGTCATTTTGCCAGTAAAATGACGACACACCGAGAATAAATTTATTAGATTTTTTTCTTTTAAAGGTAAATTTTTTACAAGTTCTGAAAGCTTTTCTTTTTAATTATTATTATTATTTTATAGTCAAATTCGTTAGTATATAATGAATGGGATACTACAATGTAGCAGATTGAAAAAAGACTTGTATTGGATTGTCCACGGTACATGTGGTCCTACGTCTCTCAAATCAAATATGAGGGTTTGTATCACAATTTAACTTGATCTTCCTAATATCAAAGTCCAATGCAAGCCCGCCTTTTTACGACCTTAGAAAAACATTGTGGAAAATGAAGAAATTGCTTGTTGCAAGAAATATAAGTATAAAGTATAAATATATACACATATTTTGAATAAGCTTTAGTAACGACGTTTAAGTCGTCTGGCCAACAACAATGTTTCATGTAGAAGTCGCAGCTCAAAGTTCATTTCCGGTCTAAATTAATGATTTGACTACCGAAACGATTTTTGATTCTCTGCTTCTCTAGTGGATATGACGTCATTTGTACATAATTAACCCATTCCAACACAAGAAAATTTTAGACTGGTCCAAATTGAAAGGAGCTGCAGACGACAATTTCAAGTTGATGAAATTATAATTTTTTTCGTCTTTTGGGATAGAAAACATTGTGGATAATGAAGAAATTGCTTGTTATAAGCAATTTCTTCATTGTCCACAATGTTTTCCAAAGCTTTTTACTTGTGGGGCGTAAAAAGGAGGGATTGAGTTGTAATGGGTTAACAGTAAAAATTGCGTCGTCATTTCTTGCCTTTCTTATCGAAATAAAACTATTCTCTGAGAAAAATGAATCACTTTCGTGTATATTTACATAACTTTTTTTCTGATAAGTCATTCTAAAAGTAATAAAAACTCACAAAAGCCTCGTTTATATCACTTTTAGAATGACTCGTTACAGAAGTAATCATCTTTAAACACTCACGTGATATCCTATATTTATTGGTTGAAGCTGTACTTACGATATTTTGGTCGGCCAGTGACGATAAATTCGAGTGATAATAAAATTAAGCTCACCATCTAAATCGTCCTTGGACATCGGCGCTGCCACAGATTTGTCCTCAAGACCCCGTCTCAACGTAGAGAGCTCCCTTTCCTGAGTCTCCTTTAATTCTTCAATTTCTTGCAGTTTCTTTGTCACTTCATCTTGAATTTTCTCAATTTCTTTTTTCATGTCTTCCACATGCCTTTCCATTCGTAACATCGCTTCGAGGGTCTTGTATTCGTAATCAAACTTGGAACAAACGGGCTCCATTGGTAATGAGCGGACATTCATTCTGGGCGCCCACAAGAAGAAAATCAGAGACACGAATTTTAGAGACATGTTTGAACCCTTGCAGATTATAAAATGAATTGAAAACAGACACGGCTAATCTACGAATCAGCACAGTTGGATACTAGTTTTAAAACAACAACAAGTCCTTTTTCCCACGCATGCTCACTTCTCCCCCCCCCCTCTCTCTCTCTCCAGAATTTCTTTTATTAACCAATTCCAACACAACAAAATTTTAGACTGGTCCAAAATTGAAACAAGCTGCAGACGACAATTTCAAGTTGATGTCATTATTTTTTTTTTTTTTTTTTTTCGTCTTTTGGGATAGAAAACATTTTGGATGATGAAGAAATTGCTTGAAGAAATTTCTTCATTTTCTTCATTTTCTTCAAGGTTTCCAAAAGCCTTTTTCTTGAAAGGCGTAAAAAGGAGGGATTATATGGAAATGGATTAATCGATATTTATAATTTCTATTCTGTCATTCAATAGTGGGCAAAATATGATAGCTTATACGGCCTTCCCTAAACGGATAAAAACACCGCTGGAAAAGAAGAAACCGTGTTTTTTTGTTGTTGTTGTTGTTGTTTTTTGTTTGTTTGTTTTTTCCCCAAAGTATTTTCGTTTTAGTTTGTCTTTAATTTGTGGTCTGTCATTGTTGTTCTATTTAGACTTACAAGACAGTTTAAGTCTTGTAATAAGCTTAAGAAAATGACATCTTCTTTTTCCAAAAGCTACTTCAAGAATTATCATACCTAGAAGCTAGTGAATTGTGTTGGAAATGGTTTTAGAATCAACAAAAGTGTTGAAAACCGTTGGAGTAAAAACGAAAGTCTTTTTTTTATATTCAGTAAAACTTGTTTTAGGCGTCCACTCGAGTGACAGTCAGAAAGTGGTCGCTTATGAGAATGTTAGAATGATATAAGTTTTGAAACATAGATGAAAGGTCGATTCAATTGCATTCATTAGAGTTGAATTGGGCTTGTTACAAGCAATTTCTTCTTTTTCCAAAATGTTTTCTCGAGAATAAAATCACGGGAACGTTAAATTCCGTATTTGAACGGGAAAGGGTTAAGCAAGTTTGATTGTACAGAAAAAATATAGTCCATCAAAAGCAGCCCAAGAAATGTAATATGCATATACATGACCGTATTACAGAAGATCGAGCACATCTAACGGAGACGGTAGAGCCCTACTTCGGCGGTGTTTATATAGGACACTCAACTAATGGAGACGGTCGGACCCTACTTTGGCGGTGTTTATAGAGGACGTTCAATCTCCTTCCGCGGTGTTTACATAGGACGCTCAAGTAACGGAACACGGTCGGACACTACTTTGGCGGTGTTAACATAGGACGTTCAATCTCCTTCCGCGGTGTTTACATAGGATGCTCAAGTAACGGACACAGTCGGACCCAACTAAGGTGGTGTTTACAGATGACGTTCAATCTCCTTCCGCGGTGTTTACATAGGACGTTCAATCTCCTTCCGCGGTGTTTTCATAGGACGCTCAGGTAACGGACACAGTTTGACCCTACTTTGGCGGTGTTTACAGATGACCTTCAATCTATCTCCTTCCGCGGTGTTTTCATAGGACGCTCAAGTAACGGACACAGTTTGACCCTACTTTGGCGGTGTTTACAGATGACGTTCAATCTCCTTCCGCGGTGTTTACATAGGACGTTCAATCTCCTTCCGCGGTGTTTTCATAGGACGCTCAAGCAACGGACACGGTCGGTTCCAACTTTGGCGGTGTTTACAGATGACGTTCAATCTCCTTCCGCGGTGTTTACATAGGACGCTCAATCTTCTTCCGCGGTGTTTTCATAGGACGCTCAAGAAAGGGACACAGTTGGGCCCTACTTTGGCGGTGTTTACAGATGACGTTCAATCTCCTTCCGCGGTGTTTACATAGGACGTTCAATCTCCTTCCGCGGTGTTTTCATAGGACGCTCAAGTAACGGACACAGTTTGACCCTACTTTGGCGGTGTTTACAGATGACGTTAAATCTCCTTCCGCGCTGTTTACATAGGACGCTCAAGTAACGGACACGGTTGTACCCTACTTTGACGGTGTTTACATATGACGTTCAATCTCCTTCCGCGGTGTTTGCAAGACGCTCAAGTAACGGACACGGCCGGATCCTTATTTGGCGGTGTTTACAGAGTACGTTCAATCTTCTTCGACAGTGTTTACGGAGGACGTTCAATCTCCTTCGGCAGTGTTTTCACGGGACGCTCAACAAACGGAGACGGTCGGACTCAACTTCGACATTGTTTTCAAGGGAGACCGCCGTCGACAATTGATTTGTCTATTGTAAATCTTCGTGACTTTACTTGACATTCGACAGTTGGTTAGGGCTTCAATTACTACGAGTCGCGTTTTAACGTACACTTTGAATTCGAGCCTCATTTTGCTTTGAGAGTCCTTAAGTAGAAAATAATAATTAACGCAAGAAATGGGGAAAATATACTTTACTGACATGTGTGTATTTCCGTTTATTTATCGTCGCTACCGTAGCACATGCCCATATGAGCGACGCCCCCAGAAGACGGTTAGTTGTTACGGGGGGTAGTGCAAGGTTACAGGACGAAACTGCTGAGAGCTCCGCCTGGTTCTTTAACGTGCTCGATGGATAGCATCGTCACACGGGGCCTCGGTTTAACGTCTCATCCGAAAGACAATTAGTTGAGTTAGTTGATATGGTCAGCCCAGGGCTCGAACCCGTGATCTTGAGGTTTGAAGTCAAGTGCTCTACCAACTGAGCTAATCGGGCTGGCATTTTACTGACATGCATTTGTTTGTGTATGTTTTGTTTTATACACAGGTATTTTGAGACAGAAAGGGCGTGATTGTCTTAAATTGCTCTTTTAAGTTCTTAATTAAACAAAGCACAATGATATTGAATCTTCAAAGCGGGTCCTATCTGTTAAGGCACCAGCATCACACATTATGATCATTCATTTGACTAAATGAATCGTTCTTTCCATAGGAAGGGTCTCGTTCACAATAGGAGACCATATGATTTTCGGTAAGATTGGGCTAAACATGTGGACTTACAGAGTGTAAACATAGAAATTTTCAATAAGGTCCCATAAACGAAATATTGATTTGAACAAGTTCTATCAGTGCTTTCAGCCCTTTGATTTGACAGCATTTTAATAAGGTAATTTACACAGCATGACAAGGGTTAATAAAGCTCCTTATCCTGTGTTTACCTCTGGTTCCTATAAAACCTTCCCATTTTCCATATAGAACGATCTAAAATATGAGCTCAAGTGTTATTGCTTTCAACAGGGATACAGCTCAGTAGAGCGTAGGGTTTTCGAAAACATTTCAGCAGTAATTTCAATGCGATTTTAAATTGGTCTCAGATGCGGAACACGTGCATTCATCTTACTAATTTTATAAATGGGCTAAAACATATCTTAACTGCAGATTAGATAAACTGTAGATACGCGGTCTGAAAAGCCCAACGATAAAATAAAACTTTCAAAACTAAATCCTATTTTAACCCTTGTCATGCTGAATAAAACCAATTTTAAAAATACCTTTAAATCAAAGGACTGTAAGCACTGGAAACTCTTACAGAGAACTAATACTTCTTCAAACGATCAATTTTATGAACAACTCCTGCTCAACAGGGACGAGCAGGTGGTGTAGCCTAAGATCAGACTGCACGTATGTGCAGGCTGATCTTTGTCTATGACTCCTGCCAAAACAGGAATATTCCGGGTTCAGCATGACAAGGGTTAATGAAAATCACTAGAATCGTCTCAGCGAGACGATTCTAATGAGATCCATCAACGTAAGTTTATGTCAGAATCATGCAATAATTCATGTGTACAGCCGAACCGATCCCTCATTGAGACGATTCTAATGAGTTCCACCAACATAGGGTTTAGTTTTGATAATTTTATGAGCAAAAAAGTCAAATTATGAAAACTCTTTGTTTTTGGAAAGGGAATTTTGATGCTGATCGCTTTATTTAAAGGTAGGTATCGATGTTTTTTTCATGTCACAGATTTTAATCATTTTTATTTCCTCTCTTAAACTATTTGAAAACAATATGCCGAAAAGAATTTTTGCAAAAATATGAGGTCGGTTATTAGAAAAAAGCAGGGTATTTCCCTAATAGCCTACGTAGGCTATTAATCTATTTTTAGATTAATCCGAGACAGTTACGAAGATTATAAGGCATTCACGTGGCGCGAATAACCGTTAGAACCTTGCATCTAGTTCAAATAACATCAAACCAACGTCATCGTTACGTCATCAGGAGTAATGTTCGCTAGCCGGTCTGTAAAGATCAGTCCTTTCATGAGACATGATTTAGGACGTTAGCTGTTTCGCTAGTAAATTTGTTACCTTCATTTGACTGGGTCATATGCAAATGAGGTCATCCGATGTCGACAGCCGAATTCCGTGATATCTAACAAGGTGCCAAATTGTCACAAGATACGCCCGTCACACTGCTTAATATTAACTGGGGGTTTGAATAGAACTGAGGTTATTTTGAATGATTTTTTTTTGTCAAACAAAGTATGAAAAACAACAAAGGACAATAACTAAAAAAATAGGCTAGGTAGAGTTATGGTTCTTGTACCATGCACTCCCACTTGGTGAGATCTATCCATCCATGAAGATTCGTGATTCTAGCTATCATACTTTTAGAGATATACTCCAGACAAGATTCAAGTTTGAAAAACAACAAAGGGAAATAACTCAAAAAATAGGCTAGGTAGAGTTATGGTTCTTGTACACTGCACTCCCAATTGATGAGCTCTATCCATCCATGAAGTTTCATGATTCTAGCTATCATACTTTTAGAGATATACTCCGGACAAGATTCAAGTTTGAAAAACAACAAAGGGAAATAACTCAAAAAATAGGCTAGGTAGAGTTATGGTTCTTGTACACTGCACTCCCAATTGATGAGCTCTATCCATCCATGAAATTTAATGATTCTAGCTATTATACTTTTAGAGATATACTCCGGACAAGATACAAGTATGAAAAACAACAAAGGGCAATAACTGAAAAAATAGGCTAGGTAGAGTTATGGTTCTTGTACACTGCACTCCCAATTGATGAGCTCTATCCATCCATGAAGTTTCATGATCCTAGCTATAATACTTTGAGAGATATACTCCAGACAAGATTCAAGTTTGAAAAACAACAAAGGGCAATAACTCAAAAAATAGGCTAGGTAGAGTTATGGATTTTGTACACTGCACTTCCACTTGGTGAGCTCTATCCATCCATGAAGTTTCATGATTCTAGCTATTATACTTTTAGAGATATACTCTGGACAAGCTTCAAATTAGAAAAACAACAAAGGGCAATAACTAAAAAAATAGGCTAGGTAGAGTTATGGTTCTTGTACACTGCACTCCCACTTGATGAGCTCTATCAATCCATGAAGTTTCATGATTCTAGCTATTATACTTTTGGAGATATACTCCGGACAAGATACAAGTATGAAAAACAACAAAGGGCAATAACCCAAAACATAGGCCAGGTAGAGTTGTGGTTCTTGTACACTGCACTCCCCTTTGGTGAGATCTATACACCCATGAAGTTTCATGATCCTAGCTATTATACTTTTAGAGATATACTCCGGACAAGATTCAAGTATGAAAAACAACAAAGGGCAATAACTCAAAAAATAGGCCAGGTAGAGTTATGGTTCTTGTGCACTGCACTCCGTATTGATGAGAAAAATATAACTGCCAAGTTTAAAGTCAATCGGACTTAAGGTGACAGAGTTATGCTCCGGACAAAGAAGTGGACACCGCCGGACAACCGGACGACCGGACGCCCGGACGCCCGGACACCACGGGTGATCCCATAATACGTCCCGTCTTCGACGGGCGTATAAAAATAACCTGGAATTCCGCTGAACCTTTCCGATATAACCAGAAAAAGCCACTTTAGGTCTATAAGATAACCACCAAAACAGTACCTGACCTAACTTAAAGTATTAAATGTTCGTTTGAGTCTATTTTTCGGCACTTGGTAAATTTTCTTATCTAGGTTTCAGAAACATCGATACCTCCCTTTAAAGTGGGTCGCTTAAAAGAGGTGGTCGTTTGTGCAAGGTTTACTGTTTCATGAAAATCGACGTGAAATAGTCCGTTTTAGGCTCATCGGAGCACAACGTGCTTAAGACCAGCGCTTGTGGTTTTCTGATTTCCTACGCCCGCCGTCAGATATACATCGCGTGGCTTCCCTCGTCTCCATTTACCATGTTCGGAAAGCTTATCCTGATAAAATCTTGTACAATTTCGAAAAATGGTCACTAAGACGGTAAAAGATTAGGTCAATATGAAAGTTAAATCTTTTGTCATTTAGACGGTAGAAAGATCTAGTTGAAAAAAAATGTCAACATAAAACGTTTCAGTCAAAATACTGACTTCATGGAGTCACGCGCTGTTGTGGAGGAAGTCCGCCGTATTTAGGTGACTTCCGGAAACACGATCGTTAGACCAGAATACCTACCTAACTATGTTTACGGCGATCGTAGGATTCTCTAGCAATACATAACCTACAGTGAAGAATAGCACTTCAGAAAAAACGTCTGATAAAAAAAAAGAACATACAGTTCTAGCATTACCATAACTGGTGCCGGCTGATCATGGTGGCATCCCAGCACTCCTTTATTCTAAATGACTGTGTTTGGTTTAAAAAAGTATTGCTTGAAAAAATGTTTTTATATTACAATGAGATAAGGAAAGACTGGAAAGTGATATATCAACTTTTAAAGGGAATGTGCTAGCTGCAACAATGGGAGAGGGGCAATGGCCAGAATTGAATTAAACCGTTATTGCTTTGAACATACATTCAATATAGTCTTTTCTTTCTTATCACTAGTTGGATTTGCATATCACAACAGCTGTTTATATATTAAATTTACTTACATTAGTACTATCCTTCTTAGAATAGCATTAGTTTAATACTCAGTCTGACTCAGACTCTTTCTACCATAAACAGGGATAATCGATAAACAAAATTGGGGTATGTTACAGCGTTTGGGAACTTTTGGATATAATCTTATAAGTGAAGAAAAAATTATGAGATAGAATGATAAATACTTTCCAAAAAAGTAAACGCTGAAAAAATTTCAATAGCCATTCACATTTCCTTTTCTCAACTGTTGATATAAAATTTAGAGGGATAACAATGCCTATCTAACTTTTCAATTGATGCTTGAAGTACAATTGAACAACAACTGAAGTTTATAAGTATTTTCGATTTCAGATAGGTTCTTTGATACTTTTAATTTAAAAAATAATGGTCTATTTCATAGAACCTCGAAAATACAAATGCCTCTAATTTTTTTCCAGCTTGTCTGCTGGAACATTTCCAATATATGTTTATGCTCGTTTAATTACAACCTGCAATTTTCTGTTTGTGCCTGTGAAAAACTATATAAATCAAAGCGCTGAAAGCCTGATATATGTATAAATGAGATATGTGGGCATAAAAAGTTTTATGGTCGGATTATCGGGGGTGTCACTTTCTACCCTAATCTACTGTCGATTGTGCGCAGAATTGCCAATTTGTGCGCTATGGGACACAACCTGCCCACAATAATTTTCTTCCCGGTTTTTTGCGGTATTGTGGTATTATAACGATATATCTACATGTATATATCATTACATATTTTTCACCCGATCAAAATGCTTCGAAAGAATCTGATAAAGGCTATACCAAAGGATCCTTTCTGTGAATTTTGGTTGAATATTGTTTAGTACTTTCTGATAAGAAGATTTATAAAGTAAAAGTTGACCGACGGACGGGCACGACATCATTACAAAAGCCCGCCGGCTTTCAGCCAGTGGAGCTAGAGAAAGAGAGAGAGAGAGAGAGAGAGAGAGAGCGAGAGCGAGCGCTAGTGAGGGCTAAAGAGAGAGAGAAAGAGAGAGAGAGGGGGGGGGGGGGGAATAGAGCGTGTAACCAGCTTCGAACCAGGAGAATCTCGCAAGCGATGCGAGTATTCTACCACTCATACCAATTCCGTTATGAAAATGTGCGCTTAATAATCTCCAGGTAAAGAGAACGAGAGAGGGTTTACGTGATTATGTACACCTCTCAAAAGCGATATGCAGACGTTGCATCCTATGGTACGTATAGAATTCGGAGGTATTTATATAGACACAAAGTCCGAGCAAGACCAAACTGTTTGCAGACAGTGCGAATAGGATCCAATGAATGGCCAATTGATTTGTTTAACAAATCATTCCAATCGTGCGTACAACCGCGACAGCTTCGCTTATCAGCTTTATACAGCAACTTCGTCTAACCAGACCGTTTTAATGCTGTAACTCTAGAATAAGTAGTATCTTTTTGGAATAAAACAAACACCTTATTTTTTCTTAACAATATGATATGATTATACATGATTAATAATTGTCCAATATATTATATATCATCTTCCTTTCTGTCCAATCACATAAATTTTGCCGAATTCAGACACTCACGCGAAATCACTGTACATCAAGCGCCGGCTTTCACTGAGTTATATCTCACCTCCGTCCTTTTTGCCTCAATCGGGCGTATTAATTAAAACTCGCAGTCGTGTAATTCGGCCGGATCTACTTTCCATGTGGCCGAATATTATATTAATTGCGTTAAATGCTTTTACATTAAACTCTGCGTGAGTTGAAATTTTACCGTGGTAACTTTAGCCTCAGATTGCTCCGCAACCTCAGGCGAAAAATGTATACTGTGAAAAGAAAAATTACTTAAATGAAGAAAATTCCACATTTTCATAGTTTTTTCATCCTATATGATACTTATTTCATTATACCCCCACAACGAAGTTATGGGGGGGGTATACTGGAATCAGGTTGTCCCTCCGTCCGTCCGTCTGTCCGTCCGTCCGTCCGTGGACATAATTTTGTGTCCTCTTCTCCTCCCACATCTTTTGACCAATTTTGCTGAAATTTTATCAGGTTGTTTCCTATCATATGAAGTTGTGCACCTGCAATTTTCATCTTGATCCAGTCGTTAGTTTCAGAGTTATGCCATTTTGAACTTTTTAATGGGGGGGGAGTAGTCAAAATTTAAAATTGCAAAACTCAGTAACCATAAGGGGAGTTACCAAATTTGGTAAGTAACATCATCTTGTTGACCTTTACAAAATATCGAACGGTTTATTTCCTGAGGTCAAATTTGACCCCGCCCCCCGGGAGTCAAAAATTTAACATAGGCTCATATTGACTTTTCGTGGATATAATTTTGTGTCATCATCTCCTCACACAGTTTTCTTTAACATAGGCTCATATTGACCAACCTTTCCTAATCAGTCAACTCTAGCAACAAACACAAAATCAGAAAGAGGTGGAGGGTTGGCAATGTTCATCCACCATGACATGCATGTGATTAAACAGCTTCAAATTCCACTCCTTCATAGAAAAGCCTTTTTAGCGGTGTGGGGGTATTCTCGTCAGCCCTTGAGGGCGACAGCTCTAGTTTCATTCAAAATGCACTTAAAATATTAACTGCAAGAACTGCGATATATATCTGTCTTCAATAGAAGGCAAAGCTATTTGAAAACTACCGACCTAAAATATCTGTCTCTAGCCCCCTTCTAATATCAGTAATAATTAAGGGTTCAAATTTATGCAATACTGTTGGTCATGTTGGTTAAATGTGCACTGTGTGTCTTTGAACCTATTATAATCTTATCCCCCAACAACAAGAATAGTAGCAAAATAAGCGTCTTAACCCATTACAAGACGACAAAATTTTAGACTGATCCAAATTCAAAGGAGTTGCAGACGACAATTAAAAGTTCATGAAATTTTAGATTTTTTTCCATTTTGTTTATAGAAAACATTGTGTTATATGAAGAAATTGCTTTTGACAAGCAATATTTCTTCATTAAACCTAATGTTTACTAAATTGTTTTACTTAAGGGGCCGTGAAGGAATGGGTTAAGACACAATATATCTTGTTTCAATTCTTAAATGGTTCATAAACCTATGTATCATAGAGTCTTTTTAATGTCATCTAAAGTAATTATTTTGGTTTCGCTCTTGTTTTTTGTTTGTTTGTTTTTGTTTTCATCCTTGCTTTATCTCTTTTCTGTACAAACCCGGAAGTTTACGTTAAATTGCTATGAATTTATACTTGGGAAAATATTGCGGAAAAAGAGGGAATTGATTGTCACAAAAACTTTAATTGCTTCTTTCCCCACAATATTCTCTTCCACACAGGGTGGTTTTATTTAGAATTGCATCCAATTTTCATTGTCTTCTGCAGCCTCTTTAAATACTTGACCAGTCTAAAATTAAAAAAGGGAGGGGGGGTTTCCATCGATTATGAATTATAACTCAAGTTCGTGAATGAGTCGTTTTGTTTTTACAAGTTTGGAATAAAATCATAGGCATACAGATACCTTTATTTTAGCAATTCAATGTTTATAAACGAATATTTACAATTTTCGTTAAAATTTATTCCATAGGATCAGTAAATTAATGGCGGTTGATTTGTATGTAAACAAACAATTGAAAGAGAAATGTCAGCTTGATAAGGTTCGTTGTAAAGAAATAGAAACTAAAACATAGATCCACGTAGAGATAAATCCTTTAAGGAATTGTCAAAGTTGAATTTAGCAGTTCATATCTGCATTCACTCACTGAAGTAGTCATGTTACAAGTCGATTCGACCCCGTTCTAGTTCGAACTTACTGTCAATCGCTGTATAGTCAATTGTACACATGTGCGTGATATAAGCTGCATCTACTAATGTGTCATATTCTTTACTCAGAACATACCAATATGTTGATTAAGATATGTTAGGCTACAGTGTAAATCAAGTATGAATTGGCAATCAACAAGTGCTGACGGGTCAACTCGGACCATCTTTATCTGAGCCCATCATATAACTCTGCACGGTCAACTCTAGCTGCGATGTCGTAGCCCTCTTTCTGATAATCTGCCTGGCCAGCAGATTATCAGAAAGAGGGCTACGACATCACAGCTAGGTCAACTCTGCCCCAATATATGGTATATAGTAATGTGTGAAATTTCATTAGAAATATCTTTTTTGTGCGAACTGTTATTTTCATCTGCTTTTTTGTGTACGTCCAAATTATAACAATTACTCTGGTTTTGAAATTTAAAAGGTGTCAGTAAAAAAGGCATATGTAACGCAGTCAATTTGGTTAAGTGGCTTAAGTAGATTAAAAATTATATTGCACAACAACAACCATTTTAATCAGCTTGATTCCAAAAATGTTACCATATAATACTTAATTTCACAAAATAAGATAAATTAATCATCAATCATCAAAAATAAGTTACAGGATATTAATTTTTCAAGAGTTTCATATATATATTATGCAATATACTTCCATTACCATAATACATACTATGTATTTGTGTCGAGTTGACCAGGCCAAGCTGACTGGGCTGCGTTATTCGATCAGCCGAGTTATTCGATGGGCCGAGTTGACTGGTAACCTAATTAGTGGAATAATTTTTCAGTTAGAAAATAACCTTTAGACTCTTCTTTATGCTAAATTGCTTCTAAAATTTCAAGCGCCTTTTATTCTAAGATTGCAAACAACTGATATTAAAGTAATTTCATAACCCATCCTAACACAATGATGCTCCTCAAGTTAAACAATTGGTAAAATATTGTGTAAAGTGAAGAAATTACTTTCAACCAGAATTTTCTTAATTTTACTCACTATTTACTACCCAGAAGTTGAAAAATCTCAAATTTTATATTATCTTCGAATTGTTGTATGCAACTCCTTTCAATTTGAACCAGTCTAAAATTTTGTTATGTGGGAATTAGACTGGTACCACTTTTACAAAGCCAACAGGTATACACCGATTTTTGGTACATACAAGGAAAGCCTGGTCCGTTCTTTTTTTCCTTACTAAATTTGAAATCGAGGCTTATGCATGTGCAGCTAATTTTGTTTAAAAATTTGGACATGTCGCGGGATTTCCATCCAGTACGATCACAATCCTACTATTGTAGTTTTAAAGTGTTCAGTTTTAATGTTAAAACATTTTTCACATGAAGAATCGAAATTGTGTGCGAGAAAAACCTTGGAATGTTATCCTTTTCATTTGAAATATATAAGGAAATCTGCGCCCTGCTTCAACCATTTTGTTATAAACAATCTACCAACCAATCAGATTGGATGTTTGGGTATACGTCATTAAATGCCCATCAGCCAATCTCTATATGCATTTGTTTGGGATCTACCCGTCGGCTTTGTTAAAGTCGACGGTGGTACCGGTCTATGTGGGAATGGGATAAGCAGGGATGTGAAAAAATGGATTTTCTCTACTTGTCCATGGACAAGTAAAATGTTATTTTCTACTCGTCCAGGATCAAAATGGACTTGCCCATGAAAAGATGAAGAACAGATAAATTTTGAGAAAACATTATTTTTAAAGAGAAAATGCTGGAACTCAGCATTTCTTCATTAAACCAATATTTTCTAGCCTTAGATACAAACATTACGCTCATAAATCTTTTCTATCTATTTATTATATATAATCTAGATATAGTCTCAGTTTGTATACAAAAATCAGCTCACATGTGCTTTTTAGCTCACTTGAGAACAAATTGCTCATGGTGAGCTTTTGTGATCGTTGAATGTCTATGGCCTATTGTGCAGCGTGCGGCTTGTGACACCAGCAGTGGGAGTGTTTACACTCTAGAGGCCACAGCTTTGACCTAATCTTCATGAAACTTGGCCAGAATAATTCAGGGCTCTGCAGAGTGGGCGACTCAGGCGAAAAAGTCGCCTGGTTTCATAAAACTTCGCCTGATTTGCTGATCAAAGCGAAGTCGAAGTGGCCTGGAATTTTAGGGAAGTCGCCTGGAATTTTAGGGAAGTCGCCTGGATACTATAGGTGATAACCAAATCTGGCCCAGTGGCTATAAAAGTAGGGGACGGTGTGCAATTATACAACTGTCCGTCGGAAGCCCTTTGATCGTAAATCAAGCGTGTATCGATACTGAAGTCGCGAGGCCAGCAGATTATCAGAAATAGGGGTATGTAGTCAACATGCTTGCTTCATTCACACCTACGCTGATTGATTTCGGCAATGCTGTGTATACTCTCGGCACTAGAAATCTTTATTTAAAATCCTTTCCCTTCTTAAGTTTTAATTATTTCTGTAAATTAAGTTATCATCAGTCTACGAGATTTGTTGCTTACTTTCACATAATGAGAATAATGGCCGACATTTACGGACGCCGTGTCATTTACCAGAAGTCAAAATGTTTTTAAAAATTTGAAACCTTGATAAAAAATAATTCTGCCAAAAATTTACGTAGAGTAAATTCATTTTTCATTAGAAGCCTTCAATTTGAGTTATCTGCTTTAATTGTAACAAGTGAAGAAAATTATGGCAAACAATTTAAAGGCTTCTACGGTCTTTTCCTGAGATTTTTGTTATGATACATTCTATCCAAAAACTAAATTTCACTTACTTGTGTTGGTAATAATTCCTTTAAATAACATGTAATCCTATAAAATGGAGCAAATTATCCTGTGTTAACTTTAAACCTCTGCATGTACAGAGTCTGGTTTTGTGTACTGAGCAGTAACCCTTACCCTTTACACACTATAACTGGCTTAATCACAGAGGACCTATTTTGACCAATTAATGATAATTTTTATCCATTTATATGATATCAGGTAAAGTGCACAGACTTTAACTCATTACAACACAATCCCCCATTTTGACATCTTGAAAATGTTTTTATGGGAAACTGTGGAAAAAGGAGGAAATGTTTGCAGCAAGCAGTCTGAATTTTTTCTTCTGGTAATAGTTTGATTAAATACATGTTGTTACAATAAAATCTTTTCTCATTTCTGCTTCAAATAGAAACACTACTCATTTCATTCAGACTGCCTATACACTATTTGCATTTTTTTTATTAGTTGACTTTTTTTTTCATATATGAATCTATTATGAAATATTAAAAAAAAAAAATTCAGAATCAAACTCTTGAATTCTAAAACAAAAAAAAGAAAAATACAAAAGTATTTGTTCACAGGAATAAGATCTTTATTGAGGACTGAAAAGATAAGCAGTATTTTCTATGTTGATTGCATGATACATAATATAAAATGGAACTACTGGTACTTGGTTGTAAAGCTATTTTATTTTCTGATAGAAATGAGGAATACGCGCTAAAACTTAATTTTTAACACAATTCACTTCTCCTGAAAGTCTCACCACTTCTCCCCATTTTGAAAAACTTCCCCCAATTCTCAGACTAGTGAGAAGTGACTTCTCCCCCAATTCTGGGAGTCTGCAGAGCCCTGATAATTGTTAGGTCATAAGGATTAACACTATTGATTATGGGAAGGTTCTATAAGAAAACATGGGAAAAGAGGCCTTAATGACAATTTCTTTGTATACACTCTAGAGGACACAGTTTTGACCCAATCTTCATGAATTTTGGTCAGAAAAAATGTTAGGTGATAAGGATGAACTCTATTGATTGTCGGGGGGGGTTCTTTTGGAAAACATGGGAAAAGGGGACAAAATAACAATTTCTTTGTTTACAAGCCACAATTCTGGCTCAATCTCCATGATACTTGGCAAGAATAATTGTTAGGTCATAAGGATGACCCAATTGGTTATGGGAAGGTTCTAAAGGAAAACACAGGAAAGGGGCCTTAAAGACAAATTCTTTGTTTACATTTTAGAGGCCATAGTTTTGGACTAATCTTCATGAAACTGGTTATAACTATTTGGCTCCAGTTGCATTTTTAGCACTACTGGCCAAAACCAATAGAACTATAGTGATGGCTGGTTTTTCTGTCCAGCATCTGTCCATCAGTTAACTTTTCCTTGTTTACGTAATAAAGTCCACAGTTTTCATCAGATTCTCTTTCTCAGAATTATTGTACTATCATAAGGATCATTCCTTTCAAATTGGGTCAGATCCTTCAAGAAACACGGGAAAGGGGCCTGATTAAAGTTTAATTAATAAATCCTTGTTTACGCAATAGAGTCCAGTTTTCATCAGATTCTTTTCAAACTTTCTCAGAATAATTGTATCATCATTAGGATCGTTCTTTTTGAAAATGGGTCAGATCCGTCGAGAAACTGGTGAAACAAAGCCTTATGAAAATTTGGTAAAGAAATCAATTAAAAATCCTAGTTTACTTGATAAGAGTCCACGGTTTTCATCGGATGCTCTACAAACTTTGACAGAGAGATTGTACTTACATAAGGACTGTTGCTTTTGAAAATGGGTATGATCTGTCAAGAAACATGAGGGGCCTTTTAAGAATTTAATTAAAAAATCCTCGTTAACACTCTGGGGTCACCGTTGCACAGTTTACATCCGATTCTTTCCAAACTCTCACGGAAAGATTGTACTATCATAAGGATCTTTCCTTTAGAAATTGGGTATGATCCGTCAAGAAACACTGGAAAAGGGGCCTAATGAAATTTAATAGAGTCCACAACTTTCATCATATTCTCTTCAAACTTTCTTTGAATGATTGTACCATGATAAGGATCATTCCTTTCAAAATTTAGTATGATCCGTCAAGAAACGTGAAAAGGGGTCTTATGAAAGTTTGATAAAAAAATCTTTGTTAACACACTAGAGTCCTCAATTTTCATCAGATTCCCTTCAAAATTTCACAGAATATATATACCTTTTTTTAGGATTGTTCCCTTTGAAAGTGGATCTGATCCGTTAAGTATCATGGCAAAAGGGGCCTTCCAAAAACTTGATTAAAACATTCTAGTTAACATGCTAGAGTCCACAGTTTTCAACAAATTCTCTTCAAACTTTCACATAATAATTATACCATCATATGGATTGTTGCCTTAGAAAGTGGGTCTGATCCGTCAAGTATCACAGGAGAAGGGGCCTTATAAGAATTTAATAAAAGAAATGTTAGTTAATTCAATGATGTCCAAAGATATCACCAGATTCACTTCAAACTTTCATAGAATGATTGTACCATCATAAGGATTGTTTTCTTTCAAAATTAGGTCTGATCCATCTAGAAACACACAAAAAGGGGCCTTATGAAAATTTATTTAAAAAAAAATCTAATTAATGCTATAAAGTCCTCAGATTTCATCGGGTCATCTTCATACTCAAACAGAATGATTATACTTTGTAAGTATAGTTCCCTTCGGAATTCAGTCAGATCCATCAAGTAACATGGGACAAGGGGGCTGTATGAAAATTTAATTAAAAAATCCCTGTTAACATAGTGAATCCCACAGATTTGATCAGATTTTGTTGAAATTTTCACAGAATGATTGTAAGGTCTTAATGATCATTCTTTTTAAAATGGAGTTTGAACTGTCAGGAAACACAAGAAAAGGGGCCTTATGAAAATTTCATTTAGAAATCCTCGTTACCAAGTCCAGAACTTTCATCAGATTTTGTTCAAATTTTCACAGCATGATTGTACAATAATAATGATTGTTGATGTTAACATTAGACCTGATCTGTCAAGTACCACAGGAAAAGGAGCCTTATGAAATTTAATTTTGAAATTCTTGTACCTTGATAAAATCCATGTTTTCATCGGATTCTGTTCAAACTTTCACATAACATTTGTACCATCATCAAGATTGTTTCTTTCCAAATTGGGCCTGATCTGTCTAGTATCACAGGAAAAGGGGTTGTATGAAAATTTATTACAAAATCCCTTTCACACAAGAAAGTCTTTAACAGATCCTCTTGAGACTTAAATAGAATTATTGTACCATTATTTGGATTGTTTGTAAATTGGGTCTGATCTTTTAAGTGACACAAGAAAAGGGGCCTTATGAAAATTTTATTGCAACAACATCACCATCATAATAAAGTCCTCTGTCTTTATCATTATCTTCAAACTATCTACCATTAGGATTGTTCCTTTGTAAATTGGTTATGATAAGTTAAGTTTCACGGGTAAAGGGGTCTTATGAAATTTTTATTACAAAAATTCTTGACACAATTCATTCCACTGTTTTCATTGATTCTCTCTGAACTTTTACAGAATAATTTTACCTTCATTAGAATAATTCCTTATGAAATTTGATTTGTTCTTTAAAGTATCATGGGAAAAGCCACATATCTAATCAGATTCTCTTCAAAGATTCAGGGAATAATTATGGCATTGGAACCACAGGCATGGTGCCTTACAGATTATCTCTCAAAACATTCTTGTTTATGTGATGAAGTTTACAATTATTATCAGATTGTCTTGAAAATTTCACAGAGGACTATTGTATGGTCTAAAGGAAATTTCCTTTCGGAAATGAAATGAATCCATAAGAAAACAGGAAAAGGGGCTTTAAAGAATTTCACTCAAAACAATCGTGTTTACGTGATTAAGTCCACATTTATTATCGGATTCTGATGAAAATTTCACACTATGATTGTAAGCCTAAAAGGTCTTAAGGAAACTTCCTTTTGGAAATGTAGTGGATCTGTCATGAAACACGGGAAAATGGGCCTTAAGGATTGTTGCTCAAAATGATAAAGGCAATAAAGTCCAATTTGTTATTCTTTTATGCATTCTTCTTTAAGTAATTAACTTCCTTAAATATCAGATTTCTTTAATAGAAAACTCGGTAACCAGTAGAGCGCCTCAGGGCTTCTTGTTTTTAACAACAGATCATTCATGGTCGTCTTCTTTGAATATTTGTTGCCATTTACTCTTTTGAGAGCTTAAGGCCAAATGGCCTTCTTGTTTGCTTTTTATTGGGCTCTTGAACTGTAAACTCTTTAAAAAATTAACACTCTTTCTTTTCAGTGAATCTGGACCCTCAGAGTCAATGAAAGTTAATCATACAATCATGTTGGATGAGTCTGTTAATCCTGTGGCTGGAGTTACTGGTCCTACTGTCAAACAAAAAGTTATTCCTCTTAAAGTGAATCAAGCTGACTGGAGAAAAGAAAGACATTTCTTAAAGGACAAAAACCAGCTAGAAACAGGTAAACATTAAAATAAAATTGTTATACTCAACCCATAACCAGGCTTCTGCTGAGTGGGCGACTCATTTGAAGAAGTTGCCTGGTTTAGTAAAACATCCAATTTATTTCTATGTAAAAACATTTTACAAACACATATGTTTTTACTAAATTTTAAATTATTATATGTTATATATAACATGAAAAAAATTAAGAATCTTTATGACCCTATTCCTGGAATCCAGGTCATGGTCGAGTAGTTAGCGCATCTCCTTTAGAAGCAGGAGATCTTACATTTGAACCCTGGTTCACTTGGTTAGAACTAATACGTCCAGTTGGTTAGCCCCAAGCTAGTTATTTGTATTGGTTACCATTAGCCCATCTCTGCCAGGCGGCAGCAAAGAGAAGGGATTCCGCAGGTACAGTGCACTCTTAGATAAAGTATCTCAAAGGACAAAACTGGCTGGCCCTTTCGATAGGGGTAACACTTTCCTATTTTTTAAGATTTTAGACTTGTCCAATTTGAAAGAAGTTGTAGACAGCACCTACAAGTGAGTGCAATTTGAAAAGTAACCAACATATAGGGTAGAATATTATGGGACATGAAGAAATATGCTTGTTACAAGCAATTTCTTCATTTCCATAACATTTTCTCAAGTATACAATCAAAGAGATATAAAAACCAGGGACTGAACTGGAAAGGGATAATAAATAAAGGCTTTTATAATAAAAAGAATATAGATTTGTTTTTATAGAATATGAAATCTATAAAACTTGTCATCTAAAACAGATAAGCCTCGTTTGATAAGTTTTGATATTTCAAGACCTCTAATTAAATATCTTCTACTTTTCAGTTCTTGGTTCAAGCAGAGTTACCTGGTTTGATGAGCTTACTGAAAAAGCACTGCTCTGTAAGAAAGAGGTGAGAAAAGAAAATAAAACAGTGTTTGACAGCCCAGTTTGCTCACCTAGTGTCAGTCAGCTTATAAAGAATCAACTAAAAGGTAAGAGATCTTGTAAGGTGTTATAATTATTGACAAAATGGAAATAAGCTTCTTTTTATGCCCCAGCACCGAAAGATTTAGCTCACCTGAGCATAACGTGCACAGGGTGAACTGTTGTGATCATTCACTGTACATTGTCTGTCTATTTGCCATCCACAATTTCTTTAAAAATCTTCTCCTAACCCATTTCCACTCGTTAACATTTTCAGCCAGTCCAAAATTTAAAAAAAGTGAGATGGCAATTTAAAGTTGAATTCTTTCAAAACTTTATCCATTGGGATAGAAAATATTGTGGATAATGAAGAAATTGCTTGTAACAAGCAATTTCTTCATTTTCCACAATGTTTTCCAAAGCTTTCACTTGTAGGGGTTTTAAAAGCGTCTTTGTGTGGGAATAGGTTAACACATTACCTTAAAATGACGCTTTCTGGCACCCTGAAGGAATACAATTATGGTAAATTGTGTGGGAAAAGGAGAAATTGCCTTTGAAATAAGATTGATTTCACTTTGATCAGCAACTCAGAGAAGTTTCCTCTTGTGCTGTTTGGTCAGAATGTTCTTTGCCTTCACGATATCTAGGTCACTTTTAATATTCGGTCAGGTATGCTCAATAAGTTGGTGAAATCTTAGAAATACCTTGTGTGCACTTTGGAGGGCACTTTTTTGGCCTCAAGCGTTTGAATGGTATTTTCGAGTATTTCAAATTGGGTAACCTTAAGCTTGGTCATATATGAGGTCACTGGTTTAGCCTTTTAAGGCGTCGGACTCTCAATAATGAGGTCCATGGTTGGATCCTTGGTTGCTGCAAATATACTTTCCGAAAATTGCCTCCCATTGGTGGATAATCGTAAAATAAGAGGCAGCTTGAGGCTTAGAAAGGATTCAGTGGAAGTACTGGTATGCCAAATACATGTACAGAATGCATAGTTAGGTGCTCCAGCTACAGTGATATGACTGAAATTCTGTTAAAATGGCATAAAACCCAATTCAAACAATCAAAAGTCCCCTTTAAAAGTCACAATTTTGGCAAATCTTTTGATATGTTAGTCAGAATGATTGTCTGATTGATAACTCAGACAAGATAGATATTGCATCTTTCAGTTAAAAAAGTAGGTCAATTGGTAAAAACTGCAATATACTTTGTGTGCACTCTAGAAGCTATATTTAAGGCTCAAATGATTGTACATTTGGTCAAAGTGTTTGTCTCTTTTGATATTTATCACACGACATTCAATATTTGGTTTGGTAGGTTCAAATCTAGGTCACTAGGTCAAATCTTTGAATAACTTGTATATCGTGTAGAGGCTACATTTCTGGCTCAGATATCTGAAAACTTTGTTAACCAATCACCAGATAGTAAAATTTTAGACAGGTCCAAATTGAAAAGAGTTGCAGATGAAAATTTAAAGTTTATGAAATTTTAGATTTGTTCAACTTTCTGGATGAAAAATGAAGACATTTTACACAATGTTTTCCCAATTATTTCTCTTAACCTCTTACTGTTTGAACCCTGTTTTTATGTCCCTGTTTTTTTTTATACTTGAGAGAACATTGTGGAAAAAGAAGAAATTGCTTGTAACAAATAATTTTTTCTTTTTCCACAATATTTTCTACCCTTATAATTTTTCCCCAATTATAATCTACTTCATAATGTCGCCTGAAAATCTTTGAATTTGGAAAGGTGTTAATTTTTTTCAAAACAGAAAAGGGTTAAGGGGCGTCCAAAAATGTCATTGTGTGGGAATGGGTTAACATTTTATTTCTCCATGATATAGCTAAGAAAGAATTTGGACTCTTTGGATTTAAGAATAGGTAACACGTGCTTTATGGCCATTTGTCACCATTACCTCAGCTGAGCACTTAATGGCCAATGACCCTCTTGTCCTTTAAAGCTTGAAGGTGAATGTCTAAGCTCTAGGTCAAATTTTGAATCTTGGCTTATCTGGAGCATAAATCCTAAATTCATAGATGAATATAAAAATAACTTCCACACTTTCTCTCTTTCATGACTATAACTCCTACAGTAATTATAAATAGAATATAAAGAATTGTCACAGGATTGTTTTCATAATTATATATGTGCCATTTGAAACAATAGAACAGGTTGATCAAAGGTCAGGGGTACATTTGAAGGTCAAAATTTTGCCTGGACCTTAAGTCTGAGACATATATCTTATCAAATTTGAGCCCTGTTTTGAAAATTTGAATTGCCTTGTATGAAACGCTGTCCTGCTGAATCCAGAATATATCTGTTTTTGGCAATAGACTTAACCCATTTCCACTCAATTCAACTTTTTACGCCCCTCTTGAAAAAAGCTTTGGAAAACATTGTGGAAAATAGAAAAAATTGCTTGTTACAAGCAATTTCTTCATTTTTTACAATGTTTTCTTCCCGAAAATTGAAGAAAATTTAAAATATCATCTGCTTGAAATTGTTGTCTGCAACTTCATTGAATTTGGACCTGTCTAAAATCTTATTGTTTTGGAATGGGTTAAGAATTTCAGCCTGCACATATTTGCAGTGAAATTTTATTGTTTGTTTAATATTTACTTCTCTCAACTATGGCTATGACTGCTGCCTTTTCAATTCTAGTTGAGAATTGATTTTATTTATTTCTCTAAGGGATTCCACCTCATGCAGGTATGTCAACAGGATCTAGCACTACTATGTCTGACGTCCATACCCCACTGTGTGTGTGAAAACTGAGATTGTTCTAGGCAAGTCTCAGTAGTGCAATTAGTTTGTTTGTTTGAATTGGGTTTTACGCAGCTTTCAACAATCTTTCAGTTATATCGCGGCAGCTGGAGCACCTAACAATTTCCTACACCAGTACCACCATCACATCCTTTCCTAGCCTCCAGCTGCTATCCCACATAGGTCTACGATTATCAACCCATTGGTGGGAGATAAATAGTCGGAAAGGATGAGTGCCGCTGCCGGGTTAGTGCAATTAGTAAGGATGCCGGACATTGCAGTGCTAGTAGAAAGTGCCATATTGGCATTGGCTCAAATCTCTATAGTGCAGATGGTAGTGTGTCAGACTCCTAATTACTGGGTCCTGGATTTGAGCCCGGTCATGGAAAATACTGCAGTGCTAGTAGACAGTGCCATATTGGCATTGGCTCAAATCTCTATAGTGCAGATGGTAGTGCGTCAGACTCCTAATTACTGGGTCCTGGATTCGAGCCCCGTCATGGCAAATATCCTTTCCTACATTTGTCTCCCACCAATGGGTTGATAATTATAAACCTGAGTGGGTTGAGCAGCTGGAGGCTCAAGGGATGTAGAGGCAGTAATGGTGTGAGAATTAACAGGAATCCATGGTTAGGTACTCCAGCTGCTGTTAAATGACTGAAATACTGTTGAAAAAGTGGTGTTAAGCCCAAATCAATCATTTAATCAATCAATCAATCAAATCCCTTAAGAGTCTGAAATTTGTTGCTAGTAAATGGTAATGACTCATCCTTTCAGTTGGTCATTCCCCACCAGAGTTTTATCACAGCAGTCCAGCCTTGGAAAACAAACTTCTTTTTGATGATGTTCCATTTAGCACCCCTGACAACCATGGGCATTGGTGTAGACCTACACTAGGAATAAGGTTGGTGCTGATTTTATAATTTCTCTCATCAAGAGATCGCTAACTTACCTCCAACGTTCAACTATGATGTCAAACTTCATTTATCATTCCCCCAACCTAAAAACTAAAGGGTGGTATATTGGTTTCACCATGTCTGTCCATCTGTAGACTTTTTGTTTCCTTGCTCTAACTCTAGAACTCATTGACTTACAACAATGAAACTTCAATGTATTATGTCTCCACCTTGAAAGAGGAAGGTTGTATACTGGTTTATCTTTGTCTGTTGGTCCACCTGTCTGTTTGTATCAAATATGTCTTATTGTATTTTGCTCATCAACTATAAATGGCATTTGCGTGACTTAGAGTTGGAGGTTCAGCTAGGGTTCCTACATGGTCCTTACAGAATTTTGGTCAACAAGTTATCAACTTCAAGCTGTGGTAGGGCAAAGAACTCCTAGTCAATGGGCCTCGGGTTCGATCCACGGCCGTGACAAATAGTCTTTCAGACATTAGTCTCCCCTGGTGGGTGGATAATCGTAAACCTAAGTAGGATGAGTGACAGAAACTTTAATTACATTTACTTAAAACTTAATATAGAGGTTCAGCTATCGGCCGTACATGGCGATTACTATTCGTTTTTACAAATTATTATTTTTACTGACATGGCCTGGTATTGTAGTATATTTTTGTTGCATTTTTCTATAAATGGAATTGACTTGAAACTTAGTATGAAGATTCCATTAGCTGCCCTGAAATGGTACTTACCAAATTTGGTTTCACTAGTTATCTTATTCCTTTTTACAGCTTGGTTTATTTTTTGGACATTGTCTGATATAGTGAACTATTTTCTAGCATTTTTTTCTCACAAGGATAGGTGGCATTAATAGTAATGACTTGGAACTTGGTGTGGAGATTCAGTAAGCAGTTCTTCTCAGCACTAACCAAATTTAGGAATGCAAGTTATCTACTTGAGACCTTGTATCGATGTTCAGATAGGGTCCGACATGGTTCTTACAAATTGTATTTCTGTTAGTTGTCCACTTCATGATTTAAGACTTAGTTAAACATTCAGTCTTTGTATAGTTGTATATTTTGGTTGCAGTTGTTTATTTTTGTTGTAATTCTCTCAGCAACTATTTTTATGGCATCAACTTGAAATTTGGTAAATGTTCAACTAGGTGTCCTACAGGGCACATACCAAATTAGGTCTGCAAATGATCTTTTTCCTGGTTTTAGACCAAGTGTATTCATTGCCTGTTATTACGGAATACTTTTGTTGCATTTTTCTCGGCAAGTGCTTGAATCTTGGCATGGAGACTCAAGTATGGGTCCCAAACGGTGCTAACTGACTTGTCATCTACTTCCTGTTGAATAACTTAGTTTTTATACCCCCCTTAACTTTGTTAGGGGGGGTATATAGGAGTCAGCTTGTTGGTCCGTCGGTCCGTCCATCTGTCTGTAGCTTTTTCATGTCCTCTCCATTTCTGGGCAACCAGTGGACAGATTTGATTCAAACTTCACTGATATAATCAGTATCAAGCAGAGATGTCATATTTTGGTTACGGTCCATTGATTTTTGACAGATTTATGGCCCTTTTATTAAAAAAGTCCATTTTTAGCTCTACTGGCCGAAAGGGCACTAGAGCTATAGCGATGGCTTTTTCCCGTCTGGTGTCCATGTGTGCGTGCGTGCCTCCGTCCGTCGTTTGGCCGTTAAACTTTTCCTTGTTTACGCAATAAAGCCCACAGTTTTCATTGGATTCCCCTCAAACTTTCACAGAATGATTGTACCATTATAAGGAGCGTTCCTTTCGAAATTGGGTCAGACCCGTCAAAAAACATGGGAAAAGGGGCCTAATTAAAACTTAATTAAAAAATCCTCGTTAACACTCTAGCGTCCATAGTTTTCATCGGATTCAATTCAGAAAATTTAATTAAAATTCCATTAAAAATCCTCGTTTACGCGATAGAGTCCACAGTTTTCATTGGATTCTCTTCAAACTTTCTCAGAATAATTGTACCATCATAAGAATCGTTCCTTTCAAAAATTTGTATGATCCCTCAAGTAACACAGGAAAATGGGGCCCTATGAAAATTGAATTTAAAAATCCTTGTAAACACTCTAGAGTCCAGAGCTTACATCAGATTCAATTCAAACTTTCACCGAATGATTGTACCAACATAAGGATTATTCCTTTAGAAAATGGGTATAATCCGTCAAGAAACATTGGAAAAGGGGCCTTATTAAGACTTAATTAAAAAATCCCAGTTTACGCGATAGAGTCCAAAGTTTTCATCGGATTCTCTTCAAACTTTCACAGAATGATTGTACCATCATAAGGATCGTTCCTTTCGAAAATGGGTATGATCCGTCAAGAAGCATGGGAAAGGGGCCTTATGAAAATTTAATAAAAATTCCAAAAAAAATCCTCGTTTACGCAATAGAGTCCACAGTTTTCATCGGATTCTCTTCAAAATTGGTATGATCTGTCAAGAAACACGGGAAAGGGGCCTTTTAAAAATTTAATTAAAAAATCCTCGTTAACACTCTAGAGTCCACAGTTTTTATCAGATTGTATTTTAACTTTCACAGAATGATTGTACCATCATAAGGATTGTTCCTTTGGGAATTTGGTCAGATTCATCAGGAAACATGGGAAAAGGGGCCTTTTGAAAATTTAATCGAAAAAACTTTTAAGAAATCCTCTTTAACACCCTGGAGTCAACAGTTTTCATCAGATTCCCTTTCAAACTTTCACAGAATGATTGTACTATCATAAGGATTGTTCCTTTCTTAATTGGGTATGATCGGTCAAGAAACACAGGAAAAAGGGGCCTTATGAAAATGTTAATAAAGAATTCTCATAAATTATCTAGAGCCAACAGTTTTCACCGGTTTCTCTTCAAACTTTCACAGAATGATTATATCATCATAAGGATTGTTCCTTTCGGAATCGGATATGAAACATAGGAAAAGGCTCTTATTAAAATTTAATTCAATGATCTTTGTAAACACTCTAGAGTCCACAGTTTTCATCTGATTGACTTCAAACTTTCACAGAATGATTGTACCATCATAAGAATTGTTCCTTTCAAAATTTGTTATGATCAGTCAAGGACCACAGGAAAAAGGGGCCGGATTAAAACTGGATTGAAAAAGTCCTTGTAAACACAATAGAGTCAATAGTTTTCAACATGTTCTCTTCAAACATTCCCAGAATTATTATTACATTAAATGGATTGTTCCTTTCGGAAGTAGGTTTGATCCATCAAGATTCATGGGAAAAGGGGGCCTATGAAAATTTAATAAAAAAATCTTAGTTAACACATCATGGCCCTAAATTTCACCTGATTGACTTCAAACTTTCACATAATGATTGTACCATCATAAGGATTGTCTTTTCAAATTGGGTCTGATCCATTGGGAAACATAGGAAAAGGGGCCTTAGGAAAATTCAATTAAAAAAATCTTAATTAATGCTTGTAAGTCCACAGATGAGATGAGGCTGTCTTTATACTCAAACAGAATAATTATACTTTTGTAAGAAGAGTTCCCTTTGGAATTGGTACAGATCCATCAAGTAACATGGGAAAAGCGGCTAAATGAAAATTCAATTAATAAAACCATGTTAACACAATGAAGCCCACAGCTTTGATCAGATTTTATTGAAACTTTCACGGATTGATTGGAAGGTCATAACTATCATTCTTTTCATAACAGGGTTCGAACTGTCAAGAAACACAGGAAAAGGGGCCTTATGAAAATTTCATTTATAAATCCTTGTTACCAAGTCCAGAGCTTTCATTGGATTTGCTTCAAACATTTACAGAATAATTGTACAATAATAATGATTGTTGATGTTTGCATTAGACCTGATCCGTCAAGTATCACAGGAAAAGGAGCATTATGAAATTTAATTTTAAAATCATTGTACCACAATAAAGTCAACAGTTTTCATCAGATTCTGTTAAACTTTCACAGAATGATTATTCCATCATGAGGATTCTTTCTTTTCAAATAAGGCGTGATCTGTCTAGTATCATGGGGAAAGGGGCCTTTTGAGAATCTTATCTATAATCCTTGTAACCAAGTCCAGAGCTTTCATTGGATTTTATTCAAACCTTCACAGAATCATTGTACAATAATCACGATTGTTGATGACATGAGACCTGATCCTTCAAGTATCACAGGATCATCAGATTCTGTTCAAACTTTCACGTAATGTTTGTACCATCATTAGGATTGTTTCTTTCCAAATTGGGCCTGATCTGTCTAGTATCATAGGAAAAGGGGCTGTATGAAAAATTTACCAAATTCTCATAAACACAACAATGTCCTCAGTCTTTATCAGAATTTGTTCAAACTTTAATAGAATGATTGTACCATCATTTGGATTGTTCCTTTGTAAATTAGGTCTGATTGGTTAAGTGACACAAGAAAAGGGACTTTATGAAAATTTTATTACAAAACATCATTGTTACAATAAAGTCCTCAGTCTTTGTCATTTTCTTCAAACTATCACTAGGATTGTTCCTTTGTACATTGGGTCTGATTTGTTAAGTTTCACGGAAAAAGGGGCCTAATGAAAATTTTGTTACAAAAATTCTTGACACAATTCAGTCCACTGTTTTCATTGATTCTCTTTAACTTTTAAAGAATGATTTTACCTTCATTAGAATTGTTCCTTTTGAAATTTTGTTTGTTCTGTAAAGTATCATGAGAAAAGCAGCCCTATGAAGATTTCACTATAAACTCATTAACAATGAATTCCACAGAATACACAGATTGATTGTACCATCATTCCAATTGTTGATTTTGACAGTGGATCTGATTATGGCAAGTGTCACATAAAAAGGGGCCTTATGAAAAACTTTTTTAGATGTTCTGGTTAACACGATGATGTCCCTTGATTTCACCGGATTCACTTCAAAATTTCACAGAATGATTGTACAATCACTTAAATGGTTCTTTTCAGTACTGGGTACAATCCATCAAGTATCATGTAAAAAGGGGCTATATGATTTTTTTTAAAATATTCTAGTAAACATAATGAATTCCCAATATTTCATCGGATTCACTTTTAACTTTCACAGAATGATAAAACCAACAGTAAAATATCACGGGAAAAGGGGCCTTATGAGAACTTGAATTAAATATCTTTGTTAACACAATAAAGTCAATTGTTTTATTGGATTCTCTTCAAAGATGCATGGAATAATTGTGGCATTCGAAACACAGGAAAAGAGTCCTTATTGATTTTCATTCAAAACAATCCTGTTTATGTGATAAAGTCCACAATTATTGTCAGATTCTGATGAAATATTCACAGAATGATTGTAGGGTCATAAGGTAACTTTCTTTTGGAAATGGAGTGGATCCGTCATGAAACATGGGAAAAGGGGCCTTGAGGATTGTTGCTTAAAATGATAAAGGGGATAAAGCCCTTTTTTTTTTCTTAATGCATTCTTCTTTGAGCAATTAACTTCCTTAAATATCAGATTTCATTAACGGAAAACTTGATAATCAGTAGAGCGTCTCAGGCCCTCATGGGCCTCTTGTTTTGTTATGGCCCTTTTGCAGATAGCACTTGTATATTGACAAGCGCTGTTGGGAGTATTAGTCCGCTTTTGACAATGTCTAGTTTCCCCAAACATTACCTGTTACAATGATATATTGCCACATTTTCTCAGTAACTATACATAGCCACAACTTGAAACTTTTACAGAGGTTCTTCAACTTATTGTCTTTCATAGTGCCTATGAAAATTGTTGGATTTAGGAAGAAATTCATTTTCACAGTAGTTTACTCTGTAGCGCAAGCAAAGGTATAGTCTGTTTAGACTCACAGATTTCTTGTTACCAATGATCCAAGAAAGTGCCCTATTGTTCTTTAGCTCTCCTGAGTACAAAGTGCTCTGGGTGAGCTATTGTTATCGGTCACTGTTTGGCGTCTGGCCCTCCATCTGTCTATCTGTCCATTAACAATTACAAAAAATCTCCTCCTAAACTTACCATAGAATTTCAACCAAACTTCACAGAAATTATCCTTAGATCATGTTCTTTTAAAAATCTTCAAAGAATTGAAATCCATTAAGAACTTTGGTTGTCATTGCAACTGAGTGAAAAAATTAAAAAAATCTTTGCCTCCCAAACCATAAGGCCCAGAGCTTTGATATTTAGAAGAGATCATCATCTATTGACTCTCTACCAAAATTTCTTCAAAGAATTACTGTACTCTGAAAAATAGCCATTTTCTGTAAGATCCCAGATTTTACAAATGAATAAAGAAGGAAATTTTTGAAAATCTTCTTTTCCCAATTAGTAAGGCTTTGATATTTGGTATAAATCATCATCTATTAACCCTTTACCAAAATACTTCAAAGAATTACCGTATTCTGAAAATAAGCCCTTTTTCTGTGCAATCCCTGACTTAAGAAATGAATAAAGAATGATGTCTTTGAAAATCTTCTCCTCCTAAAGCACTAATGCCTAGAGCTTTGATATTTGGTATGTATCAATGTCTTTTGACCAATTAATTATTGTTATCTGGACATTAGCACTATATGGTGGGATCTTCAATATACCTAGGATTAAAGGAGAAAATCTTCCACTGCAAAATTAATTCGTTTAGGGCTTTGATATTTTGTATATTTCATAAAGCCTTGAGCCATCATACTCAGGGAAGCGATATAGGAGCATTATGGTCCTCTTGTTGGGTCATAAAATTCAAGGTCACAATTGAACTTTGATTGAAATTTGTTTCCATGCTCCAACTCATTATGCATTTGACCTAGGACCTTGAAACTTTAAAAAATGTTATCCATGCTCCAAGGATGTACGGCCAACGTAGGTCATATGTCAGCTGTTCTACTTGAGTGATAATATGCTGGTGGGGATATAAGAACCATTTTAGTTTGATTGAATTCCTGACTTTACCTAAGCCTTTAAGGTTGAATAATGATTGAACATCTCAAGTAAGAATATTTTTGAAGCAAACAGCAATAACAACACAAAGATCAATTATAGGTACAAATTTGAAATTTTAAGTGCCAATAGACACTTTCTTGTTTATGATGATTCACTTGTTTAAATCTATCACAAAGATATGAAGGAGACAGTTGATTACTATATTTTTCAAAAGTTCATAAGAAGAATCACTAATATTTTAGTGGTAAAAATAACCCAATGAAAGAAATTTCTGATGATCAAAATAGGACATTTCAGATTTTTGAGTGTCAGAGCCTTTTCTCTAATTGGGCAGAATGCTTCATATTATACCATTCTCAATTTTTGCAGTCCTTCCCCAGTTCCAAAAGATGGTTCATTTTTACGGCGTAGTTCATCGATCATGGGAAGTCTTGGCATCTCCAATGAAGATTCTGTTTTGTCATGGTCAAACTCTCTGGCCACACCTCCAAGAGATGGTGAGTTGCTTCAAGTAAATTCTTGCCAAAACAAAACGAAACAAAATCAAGTCTGTGTTCAGCCATGAAGCCTTATGTTTCCATTAGTTTTTTTAGCTCTACTGGCCGAAGGCCACTAGAGCTATAGCGATGGCTTTTTCCCGCCCGGCATGCGTGCGTGTGTGCCTGCGTCCGTCGTCCGTCCGTTAAACTTTTCCTCGTTTACGTGATAAAGTCCACAGTTTTCATCGGATTCTCTTCAAACTTTCACAGAATGATTGTACCATGATAAGGATCGTTCCCTTCAAAATTGGGTCAGATCCATCAAGAAACACGGGAAAAGGGGCCTAACTAAAACTTAATTAAAAAATCTTGGTATACGCGATAAAGTCCAGAGTTTTAATCAGATTCTCTTCAAACTTTCTCAGAATGATTGTACCAACATATGGATCGTTCCTTTCGAAAATGGGTATGATCCGTCAAGAAACACGGGAAAAGGGGCCTAATTAAAACTTAATTAAAAAATCTTGGTTTACGCGATAAAGTCCAGAGTTTTCATCGGATTCTCTTCAAACTTTCACAGAATGATTGTACCATCATAAGGATCGTTCCTTTCTAAAATGGGTATGATCCGTCAAGAAACACGGGAAAAGGGGCCTTATGAAAATTCATTAAAAATTCAATTAAAAATCCTCGTCTACGCGATTAAGTCCGCAGTTTTCATCGGATTCTCTTCAAACTTTCTCAGAATGATTGTACCAACATAAGGATTGTTCCTTTCGAAAATGGGTATGATCCGTCAAGAAACACGGGAAAAGGGGCCTTATGAAAATTCATCAAAAATTCAATTAAAAATCCTTGTTTGCGCGATAAAGTCCACAGTTTTCATCGGATTCTTTTCAAACTTTCTCAGAATGATTGTACAAACATAAGGATCGTTCCTTTCTAAAATGGGTATGATCCGTCAAGAAACACGGGAAAAGGGGCCTTATGAAAATTCATTAAAAATTCAATTAAAAATCCTTGTTTATGTGATAGAGTCTGCAGGTTTCATCGGATTCTCTTCAAACTTTCTCAGAATGATTGTACCAACATAAGGATCGTTCCATTCGAAAATGGGTATGATCCGTCAAGAAACACGGGAAAAGGGGCCTTATGAAAATTCATTAAAAATTCAATTAAAAATCCTTGTTTGCACGATAAAGTTCACAGTTTTCATCGGATTCTCTTCAAACTTTCTCAGAATGATTGTACAAACATAAGAATTGTTCCTTTTGAAAATGGGTATGATCCGTCAAGAAACACGGGAAAAGGGGCCTTATGAAAATTCATTAAAAATTCAATTAAAAATCCTTGTTTATGAGATAGAGTCCACGGGTTTCATCAGATTCTCTTCAAACTTTCTCAGAATGATTGTACCAACATAAGGATGTTCCTTTCGAAATTTGGTATGACCCGTCAAGAAACACGGGAAAAGGGGCCTTATGAAAATTTAATTAAAAAATCTTGGTTTACGCGATAGAGTCCAGAGTTTTCATGGGATTCTCTTCAAACTTTCACAGAATGATTGTACCATCATAAGGATCGTTCCTTTCGAAAATGGGTATGATCCATCAAGAAACACGGGAAAAGGGGCCTTATGAAAATTCATTAAAAATTCAATTAAAAATCCTCGTTTACGCGATAAAGTCCGCAGTTTTCATAGGATTCTCTTCAAACTTTCTCAGAATGATTGTACAAACATAAGGATTGTTCCTTTCGAAAATGGGTATGATCCGTCAAGAAACACGGGAAAAGGGGCCTTATTAAAACTTAATTTAAAAATCTTGGTTTACGCGATAAAGTTTAGAGTTCTCATCGGATTCTCTTCAAACTTTCACAGAATGATTGTACCATCATAAGGATCGTTCCTTTCTAAAATGGGTATGATCCGTCAAGAAACATGGGAAAAGGGGCCTTATGAAAATTTAAATAAAAATTCAATTAAAAATCCTTGTTTACACGATAAAGTCTGCAGTTTTCATCGGATTCTCTTCAAACTTTCTCAGAATGATTGTACCAACATAAGGATTGTTCCTGTGGAAAATGGGTATGATCCGTCAAGAAACACGGGAAAAGGGGCCTTATGAAAATTCATCAAAAATTCAATTAAAAATCCTCGTTTGCGCGATAAAGTCCGCAGTTTTCATCGGATTCTCTTCAAACTTTCTCAAAATGATTGTACAAACATAAGGACTGTTCCTTTCTAAAATGGGTATGATTCGTCAAGAAACACAGGAAAAGGGGCCTTATGAAAATTCATTAAAAATTCAATTAAAAATCCTTGTTTATGAGATAGAGTCCACAGGTTTCATCAGATTCTCTTCAAACTTTCACAGAATGATTGTACCATCATAAGGATCGTTCCTTTCGAAAATGGGTATGATCCGTCAAGAAACACCGGAAAAGGGGCCTTATGAAAATTCATTAAAAATTCAATTAAAAATCCTCGTTTACGCGATAAAGTCCGCAGTTTTCATCGGATTCTCTTCAAACTTTCTCAGAATGATTGTACCAACATAAGGATCGTTCCTTTCGAAAATGGGTATGATCCGTCAAGAAACACGGGAAAAAGGGCCTTATGAAAATTCATTAAAAATTCAATTAAAAATCCTCGTTTGCGCGATAAAGTCCACAGTTTTCATCGGATTCTCTTCAAACTTTCTCAGAATGATTGTACAAACATAAGGATCGTTCCTTTCTAAAATGGGTATGATCCGTCAAGAAACACGGGAAAAGGGGCCTTATGAAAATTCATTAAAAATTCAATTTAAAATCCTTGTTTATGAGGTTTATGAGGATTGTTTCTTTCCAAATTGGGCCTGATCTGTCAAGTATCATAGGAAAAGGGGCTGTATGAAAAAGTATTACCAAATCCTCATAAACACAACAATGCCCTCAGTCTTTATCAGAATCTCTTCAAACTTTAATAGAATGATTGTACCATCATTTGGATTGTTCCTTTGTAAATTAGGTCTGATTGGTTAAGTGACACAAGAAAAGGGACCTTATGAAAATTTTATTACAAAACATCATTATTACAATAAAGTCCTCAGTCTTTATCATTTTCTTCAAACTATCATTAGGATTGTTCCTTTGTACATTGGGTCTGATTTGTTAAGTTTCACAGAAAAAGGGGCCTTATGAAAATTTAGTTACAAAAATTCTTGACACAATTCAGTCCACTGTTTTCATTGATTCTCTTTAACTTTTAAAGAATGATTCTACCTTCATTAGAATTGTTCCTTTTGAAATTTGGTTTGTTCTGTGTAACATGGGAAAAGGGGCCTTATGAAAATTCATTAAAAATTCAATTTAAAATCCTCGTTTACGCGATAAAGTCCGCAGTTTTCATCGGATTCTCTTCAAACTTTCTCAAAATGATTGTACAAACATAAGGATCGTTCCTTTCTAAAATGGGTATGATTCGTCAAGAAACACAGGAAAAGGGGCCTTATGAAAATTCATTAAAAATTCAATTAAAAATCCTTGTTTATGAGATAGAGTCCACAGGTTTCATTGGATTCTCTTCAAACTTTCACAGAATGATTGTACCATCATAAGGATCGTTCCTTTCGAAAATGGGTATGATCCGTCAAGAAACACGGGAAAAGGGGCCTTATGAAAATTTAATTAAAAATTCAATTAAAAATCCTCGTTTACGTGATAAAGTCCGCAGTTTTCATAGGATTCTCTTCAAACTTTCTCAGAATGATTGTACCAACATAAGGATTGTTCCTTTCGAAAATGGGTATGATCCGTCAAGAAACACGGGAAAAGGGGCCTTATGAAAATTCATTAAAAATTCAATTAAAAGTCCTTGTTTATGAGATATAGAGTCCACAGTTTTCATTGGATTCTCTTCAAACTTTCTCAGAATGATTGTACCAACATAAGGATCGTTCCTTTCGAAAATGGGTATGACCCGTCAAGAAACACGGGAAAAGGGGCCTTATGAAAATTTAATTAAAAAATCTTGGTTTACGCCATAGAGTCCAGAGTTTTCATCGGATTCTCTTCAAACTTTCACAGAATGATTGTACCATCATAAGGATTGTTCCTTTCGAAAATGGGTATGATCCATAAAGAAACACGGGAAAAGGGGCCTTATGAAAATTTAATTAAAAATTCAATTAAAAATCCTCGTTTACGTGATAAAGTCCGCAGTTTTCATAGGATTCTCTTCAAACTTTCTCAGAATGATTGTACCAACATAAGGATTGTTCCTTTCGAAAATGGGTATGATCCGTCAAGAAACACGGGAAAAGGGGCCTTATGAAAATTCATTAAAAATTCAATTAAAAGTCCTTGTTTATGAGATATAGAGTCCACAGTTTTCATTGGATTCTCTTCAAACTTTCTCAGAATGATTGTACCAACATAAGGATCGTTCCTTTCGAAAATGGGTATGATCCGTCAAGAAACCGGGGAAAAGGGGCCTTATGAAAATTCATTAAAAATTCAATTAAAAATCCTTGTTTATGAGATAGAGTCCACAGGTTTCATCAGATTCTCTTCAAACTTTCACAGAATGATTGTACCATCATAAGGATCGTTCCTTTCGAAAATGGGTATGATCCGTCAAGAAACACCGGAAAAGGGGCCTTATGAAAATTCATTAAAAATTCAATTAAAAATCCTCGTTTACGCGATAAAGTCCGCAGTTTTCATCGGATTCTCTTCAAACTTTCTCAGAATGATTGTACCAACATAAGGATCGTTCCTTTCGAAAATGGGTATGATCCGTCAAGAAACACGGGAAAAAGGGCCTTATGAAAATTCATTAAAAATTCAATTAAAAATCCTCGTTTGCGCGATAAAGTCCACAGTTTTCATCGGATTCTCTTCAAACTTTCTCAGAATGATTGTACAAACATAAGGATCGTTCCTTTCTAAAATGGGTATGATCCGTCAAGAAACACGGGAAAAGGGGCCTTATGAAAATTCATTAAAAATTCAATTTAAAATCCTTGTTTATGAGGTTTATGAGGATTGTTTCTTTCCAAATTGGGCCTGATCTGTCAAGTATCATAGGAAAAGGGGCTGTATGAAAAAGTATTACCAAATCCTCATAAACACAACAATGCCCTCAGTCTTTATCAGAATCTCTTCAAACTTTAATAGAATGATTGTACCATCATTTGGATTGTTCCTTTGTAAATTAGGTCTGATTGGTTAAGTGACACAAGAAAAGGGACCTTATGAAAATTTTATTACAAAACATCATTATTACAATAAAGTCCTCAGTCTTTATCATTTTCTTCAAACTATCATTAGGATTGTTCCTTTGTACATTGGGTCTGATTTGTTAAGTTTCACAGAAAAAGGGGCCTTATGAAAATTTAGTTACAAAAATTCTTGACACAATTCAGTCCACTGTTTTCATTGATTCTCTTTAACTTTTAAAGAATGATTCTACCTTCATTAGAATTGTTCCTTTTGAAATTTGGTTTGTTCTGTAAAGTATCATGAGAAAAGGGGCCCTATGAATATTTCATTATAAACTCATTAACACAATAAATTCCAGAGATTAAGCAGATTGATTGTACCATCATTCCAATTGTTGATTTTGACAGTGGATCTGACTATAGCAAGGGTCACATAAAAAGGGGCCTTATGAAAAACTTTTTTAGATGTTCTGGTTAACACAATGATGTCCCTTGATTTCACCGGATTCACCTCAAAATTTCACAGAATGATTGTACAAATACTTAGATGGTTCTTTTCAGAACTGGGTACAATTCATCAAGTATCATGTAAAAAGGGGCTATGATATTTTTTTTAAATATTCTAGTAAACATAATGAATTTCCAATATTTCATCGGATTCTCTTTTAACTTTCATAGAATGATAAAACCAACAGTAAAATATCACGGGAAAAAGGGGCCTATGAGAACTTGAATTTAATATCTTTGTTAACCCTTTCCTGTACAATCACTGGTTTTTACGGCCTTGTGATTTTGTATATGAGAAAACATTGTGGGAATAGAAGAAATTGCTTGTAACAAGCAATTTCTTCTTTTTCCACAATATTTTCTACCTTACTGAATGGTTATTTCTAAAATAAAATCCACTTTAAATTTTCGTCTCCCAAACCTTTGAATTTGGAATGGTCTAAAATTTTGCAAAACAGGAAAGGGTTAACACAATAAAGTCAACAGTTTTATTGGATTCTCTTCAAAGATTCATGGAATAAATGTGGCATTTGAAACACAGGAAAAGGGGCCTTACAGATTATCATTCAAAACATTCTTGTGTATGTGATGAAGATCACAATCATTATCAAGTTGTCTTTTAAATTTCACAGGACAATTGTCGGGTTGTAAGGAAAGTTCCTTTTGGAATGAAATTGATCCATCAGAAAACACAGGAAAAGGGGCCTTATTGATTTTCATTCAAAACAATCCTGTTTATGTGATTAAGTCCACAATTATTGTCAGATTCTGATGAAATATTCACAGAATGATTGTAGGGTCATAAGGTAACTTTCTTTTGGAAATGGAGTGGATCCGTCATGAAACATGGGAAAAGGGGCCTTGAGGATTGTTGCTTAAAATGATAAAGGGGATAAAGCCCCCTTTTTTTCCTTATGCATTCTTCTTTGAGCAATTAACTTCCTTAAATATCAGATTTTTTTAACGGAAAACTTGATAACCAGTAGAGCGTCTCAGGCCCTCATGGGCCTCTTGTTTTCAGTCTTAGAGACTGATTTTTCCAAAATTTCGTGTTCAGTTGTGGAGAAAGAACGTTCAGTCATATTGTCAGTCTGTTATCTGTTGTTGGTAATACTACTACTTTCAACTGTTTATGTTTGCTTGTGGATATATTCAAATTAAAGGGTTATACTTCAAGGTCAAGTGTTAAAATGAATATATATTAAGCATAATTATTTCCTACATTAGCTATTGTTATATTTTTTAAAACATGATTTGGTACAGATATTTTCCATCTTATGTTAATGTGCTTGTTAACCCTTTCCCGTTTTTGGAAATTTTAGACCAGTCCAAATTGAAAGAGGTTGCAGACGACAATGAAAACTGGATGACATTTGAAATGAAACCATCCTATGTGGTAGAAAATACTGTGGAAAAAGGAGAAATTGCTTGTTACAAGCAATTTCTTCTTTTTCCACAATGTTTTCTTGAGTAAAAATTCACAGGAACGTAAAATCCCGTATTTGAACGGGAAAGGGTTAAAACAAATTACAAGTTGGGCAGGAGATCTCAGTTCAAGTTACTTATTGAACTGAATTCTACCAGTTCTGTTTGAAAAGGTTAGATTATACAGGTATTAAATTGTCCAAGGCATTTCTATTTTCAGATTCAACTATTATTCCTACAGGCTGTACACCTACACAACATAAGGTTTGTTTATTTTCAGTTATGCTCTGCGTAATCAATTCTAACACAATGTAGAAATTTTAGGACCTAAAGCAATAAGCCGCTTTTTACTAGCAATATTTTCACTATCCACAATGTTTTCTTCTGAAAAAGATAAAGATTTTTTAAAATTTCATCAACTGAAAATTGTCTGCAACTTCTTATGTCTGTTCTTTATATTTACCTTGTAGGATCCAGTTCGGGCCTTGTTTTCTTCATCACCCCATCAAGACACAACAAGTGAATCATTAGAACCTTTGGAAATTACAAATGAAGAAGATATTCAACCAGATGAAGATGTTGATGAAACAAAAGAACAAAAACCTAATGCATTTAGAACATCAGAGACAAAGACATTTAATAATGAGCTCAATCAGGTCCTATCAAAAGTTGTTTCAATACCAAATGAAAATTCAATGGACGCTTGGAGGGACAAGTTTAGGAGAAAACTGATTTTGAAAAGTGATAGTTTTGGAAAGAGAATTTCTAGCCCAGACACATCATATCTTTCCAAAACAGCAGTTGATAAAAAGAGGGAAAGTCAAAATACAATTACTCAGATTTGTAATGAACTGTCTATCAATACTGCAACAGAGAAGTATAGTAATGAAGAAGCTGTGACTGTAAGAATGCCACTAGAAACTGTTGAAGAAATTATGGATATAACTAAGGAATTAAGTGAAGTAACAGGGAACATTTCAGTAAAAAGTGAGAATGAAGAAACTTGCCTATCACCAGTGTTTCCCAAACAAAGCACTGACATTCGACAAAGTTCTACAAAATCAAAAAAAGTAAGATCCAGGACAGAAGTAGTTGGTGCAGCCCTTTCAGATTTTTTTGACTCCCCAGCAGGAGCTGTAGGAAAAAGAAATTCTTTCAGTAAAAAAAGGAAGTCTTTTGAAATGGTTGTGACTGAGTATGACAAGAGTATTAATGAGGTAGAAAGTATGTTATCCACTCCAAAAACAGTTGTATTACAGTCTATTCTCATGAAAAATAAGCATTCAAGAAGTTCTTCTGGCAAAAAAGTCAGATTCTCTGAAAGTGTTGTGAAATATTCAGAAGAGAAAGCAAAGAATGGTTCCTTCTCAAAGAAAAGAAGAAAACATCTGCATGCAAAAAAGTCGACTGTTTTAGATGAGTTGGTGCAAATTTCTTTTGAGAATAACGATTCAGATATTAAAATGAATAAAAGTGTAGACATTAATGATCTTAAATGTAATGAGGTTTCTAACACATTAGAATTGGAAGGAGAAGATGTGTTTTCACAAGTTTCACCAACTGCATTAGAAGCTATGTGTAGTGCAGCATTAATGAGTTGTGACAGTAGTGAAAAAATGATAACCTGTGCTGGTGACAATTCTATTGTGAAGTATCATGAACAAAAGATATTTGATCCTGGAAAAGCTGTTTTAAAGGAGACACCATCAAAGAAAAATGTTCTTCATAAAAAGTTTTTGTATCCATCTAAACAAAATCTAATCAAAACAAACCAAAATGAAATATTTAAATATAAAGAAGATGAAAGAGGTGATCATAAGGGTAAATTTATTGTAAATGCAATTGAAGGTAGCAATATTGTGTGCAAAATGGATAAACTTGTACAGTTATCCAAGAAAGAAGACAAAAAAGATCAACCTGTTTCCATAGTAGACAATAACAATTTGAGTTTTGACAGGGGAGGTAATGAGATTGTAATGGAAGACAATTCTTCTTTTCTCAATCTCGTAAATTCTGAAAAGGGCAAATTAGAAACTGCTGGATTTCAATGTGCATCTGGAAAGGATATAAGCCTCACAAATGATGCAGTAATGAAGGCAATGAAACTGTTAGATGAACAACAAAGTTGTCCAACACCATTCACAATTTATAAAAAAGATGATCTGAAAACTTTTGCTCAAAAATCAGATTTAACTGAAACTAAAAAGTCATTTGATAATGTCAACAAGAGAACTTATTTAAAGGAATATGATGAAGAAGATTTCGAAAGTGATCTCTGGTGTGAAGATTTTGACACTGGTCAGGAAAATTTGGATCCAATAGAGGAAGATAAACATGAAATTGAATATCTAAAGCATTACAAGGGTATAACTGAGAATAGAAATTGTGAAGTCATGTGCAAGGTAAATGAAGTGAATGAATCAATTGATAGAGTTTCAAAAGGGAAAAAACAATCTCCAGTTGAATGCGACATTCACTATAATAAAGAAAAGAAAGACTTAAAAATAGATAAACATAATCATGATTTACATATAAGTAAAACTGAATCAAGTCAGTCAGAAGATAGTGAAAATAGAGAGAAGTCTTTGGATGCTCCGTTGTATAAGTACAGTTCTTCAGCAGATCTTATATGTCAGTCAAATGCAGGATTTTTTAATGCAGAACATAATTTCTCAAGTACAGCTAACCTCTATCGTGAACATTTATTGACTGAATCAAACACTGCAAACATAACAAATGACGAAATTAAAAAGCATATAGGTACCAGAAACAGTATTACAAATTTATCCTGTGAACAAGAACAAACAGTTAATGCTTTTAGTTTGATGAGTTCAACTGACCCAGGAAATTCTTTTGTATTAAGAAAAAGTACAGTGAATATATCTCAAAAAATGCCCAAAGAAGATGCATCACTAGAATCTTGCTTTGCTAATGCAAAAGAACAGTCTATTGATGCACCAAGTATTACATTTACAACTGCTGCAGAAAAGAATTTCAAGTTATCAAAAACTTCCATGGAAAATGCACAAAATATTCTGGTAGAAGATACACAAAAGAAATCTGAATTCTCAAGTGAAAATTACATTATAGAATTATCCAGTGCCCCTGAACAACCTACAGATGTCTCAAACATTATGGGTTTTACAAGTGCTTCAAGAAAAGCTTTTGATTTATCCAATACTGCAATGGAGAAGACAAAAAATATTTTAAGAGTGGAATCAGAATTGAAACCAGACCTTTCAAGCAAAAGTGACACTAGAATATTATCCTGTGCCCATGAACAACATTCTGGTATCTCAAATTTGACTGGGTTTACATCTGCTAGGGGAAAGGCAGTCAAGTTAACAAAGACTGCAATAGAAAAGGCAGAGAGTATGCTAAAAGAACAATCACAAATGGTACCTAATTTTGAAAGGAGAGATAGTATTACAAAAAAATCTGTTTCCATTGAAAAAACTGTAGTTTTCTCAAATATGACTGGTTTTACTACTGCCTCGGGAAAGGCTTTCTCATTATCAAAAAGTGCAATGGAAAAGGCTCAAAATATGTTGAAAGAGGATTCTCAATCTGAATGTGGTTCTTCAAAGATTTTAAGAGTAAATGATAAAGATGGACTAAATAAAGTTAAACTTCATGAACTTTTCAAAGAGGAGCTTGAAAATAGTAATAAAGTTATGGATATGGACCTCCTGAATCAAGAAATAGTTAGTCTTAAGTCACCACTGATGAAAAGTACAAGTGATGTCACTAAAACGAAAAGTTTTCGATTAAAAGCTTCAGAATCTATGCCTGTAAACACATATAAGCCAAAAGGATTCCGTCCATTCAAAGCACCAAAACGAGTTACAGTTAAGTTACCTGATAGTGCATCTCATTCTGAAGCATGCAAGGCTAATACAACATCTGATGAACCGGAAACTAAGCCTTTACATACATCTCCAAATGAGATACAGACCAACAGAAAACTTGCTTATAATCATGATGGTGATCTGAAAATTAGAAAAACGGACAATAAACTTTCTGAAAAAAAGCAAGAAAATATATCCAATGTAACAGCCAAACAAGATATATATGAAGGTATTTTTAGTCAAATGTTTGCTGATGATATGGAACTTGAAGAATCATCTACAGGTGCAAACACAATTAGCAAGAATGAGGACTCTTTGAAAGTGATTCCTTCAATAATTAGAAGAAGAAATGCACATGGAAAAGGTGCGGAGACTTGGGATTCAACTTGTGACACCTTTGCAGAGATTGATGAGAAGATTCAATCAGCCGAGCTATTTTTGCAAGGAAGTACAGCTATTCAGAAAGGCTTCCAACCAGCTACTGGAAATGAAATTAAAGTCTCAAATGATAATCTTGAAAGAGCAAGGAATCTAGCTGGTAATTTATCACAAGAACTTCAAGAAGAAGGAAGTAAATACCAAGTGTTGGAATCAAAACGTCTGAATGATACAGTACATTTTTCCAATTTGAGTTCTAGAATTACTTCAAAATCATCAGAGAACCAAACAAGTGGAGAGTGTATTAAAGTGGCCAGTGAAATCAAACAAGTACCTGATCAATTAACAGAAAAAAATACTGTACAGATAATAGAAAATAAAAATGAACAGGTAACAGAAATAGTTAATGATGAATTATCAGATAATGTAGATATAGAATTAAAAGAAAATGTAGCAGATTCAAAACATGATTTTACCAAAACTCCTTGTTTAGGATTCCAAACTGCTAGAGGGGAGAAAATATCTATTTCTGAAGATGCTTTAGAAGCAGCTAGGAACAATTTTGATAGTGAACAATCTGTACAAAAAGTTGACACTATGGCACTAAACAGCAGAAGAATTCCTACAGAATTATTGGAAGATACCAAAATTGCATCAAATATGGCAGAGATACCCTCAAATAAAATGTTGTCTTTAGGAATTGATACAGTTGGATTAAAATCTAATCAAATCATAGAAGGGACTAATGAGTTGTCATATAATGAGGGAAATCGTTCAAACAAGGAAACTGTGAAAGAATTGAAAACATCAGAGGAAACCAATTTTAATGTAACAGAGAAAAGTGTTAATTGTGATTTTGAAACTTTGAATGATGAAGTGGTAACCTCAAATAAACACATCTTTTTTGGGTTTCGCAAAGCTGGGGGAAAAGAGGTTAACAATTTAGAAAGCGCAAAAGTTATGGTTAGAAATAGTTTGAAAGATACAGAGAATTTTCTAGTGGAACAGAATTTAGTAGAGATTAAGGAAGATGGGGGACAGGACAATTTGAATTTGGGTATTACAGAAGAAAAAAGAAGGGGTTTGAAGACTGAAAACAAATTAGATTTAACAAATATATTTGAACCACAGTCAGAAAATCAAAAGGATTTTGAAAATTCAGATAGAATAACAGAAATAGCTATTGAAACCACAAACTTTTGTGAGAATCAAATCAACAGATCACCTGCTTTGGGATTTCAGACAGCAGCAGGAAAAAGTACAAAGATTTCGGGTAGATCATTAGAAAAAGCCAGACAGCTTTTGAACAAAGAAGAAAATGCACTGCCTAGTCTGGTTAACTTGGAATTTCAGACAGCTTTGAGTTGTGGAACAAAAATGTCAGACATGCCATTGAAAGAAGCTGAAAAAAGTATGAATTTTGAAGAGGTAATTCTCAGCAATCCACTGTGCATTGGATTTCAGACAGCAGGGGGTAGTGACATACCGACTGCAGACAGATCACCAGAAGAAGCTAGACAAACTTTGACCTCAGAGGATGAGAAACAGGGCAAAAATCATTGCATGGGATTTCAGACTGCTGGTGGAAAAGTTGTAGACATTTCAGACAGAGCATTAAAGGAAGCGAGAAAAACTCTTGGTAAAGAAGACAATTATTCAGACGATTCAGCTCCGATAAAAAAACCCAAACCTGAAGTAGGATTTGAGACACTTGGTGGAGAACTTTTTGAAATTTCAACCACTGCATTAGAAGAAGTTCTGAACAATGACAAAAAGGTATCAGAATGTCCTCCTAGAATTAGATTCAATGCTGCTGGAGGGAATGACATTGTTAATTCAGAGAGTTCTTCGGTAGAAAACAGAGAAAACTTGAACATTGAAGAAGAAATAGAAGAATATCAAGTGAAAGAGGTAATGAACCTAAATACTTCTGGTAAAACAATAGGAACAGCAGCTAGAAATCTTTTGAACAATAAAGAGAATGAAGTGGCTAAGTCTGCTGGATTTCAGACTGCTGGTAGTAAGGATGTCGGTGCCGGGGATAAAGCTATTAGAACACAGAATGATGAGGACACAGTTGATGATAATCAACATTTTCTTGAATACACAACTGCAAGAGGAAAGGTTTTAAATATTTTAGATAGGTCAGTTGAAGAAGTGAAGGAAACAATTGGTGATACAGAGGAATTTCCAGACAGACAGAAATTCATTGGATTTCAAACAGCCAGAGGAAAGGACATTAGTATTTCTGAAAAGGCTCTAGAAAAGACAAGAGAAAAGTTCAAAAGTGTAGAGCAATCTTTTGAAAAGACAACTGATAAACATAGAAAAACAGCAGACACCGATTTTGATAATTTGAATCCTGTTCGAAATAAATTAAATGGACCACTTATTGGATTCCAGACAGCTGGTCAGAAGGATATCATTTTGTCAGGCAATGCTCTTAAAGATGGTGAGAGTAAGCCAGACTTCTTAGGATTCCAAACAGCAAGAGGAAACAGCATCAAAATCTCAGAGAAAGCATTACAAGCAGCAAGAAATAACCTGAGTTCTGAAGAAGGACATTTCAAAGGATTTCAAAGTGCTGCTGGGAAAACTATAACAGTCTCTGAGGAAGCAATTATGGCTGCTAGAAACTCTTTGAATAGTTCAGATGACAAATCACATTGTACACATACTGGTGAAAAAAGTAGTAATGCGCTTATATCTCACATGTCAGAAACCCTCCTACTAGATGGAGCTAAAAGTCAATGGAAATCATTTGGAGGATTTCAAACAGCAAGTGGCTCAAAAATCAGCTTTTCAACTGAAGCATTGCAAGCAGCTAGGAAACATTTGAATTCAGATACAGAAGAACTTGAACAACCACAAATGACAGGGTTCCAAACTTCTCAAGGGCATAAAGTGGAATTGTCAGTAGATTCTCTCAAAAAGGCGAGGGAAACGCTCTCTAATGTTAATAATGAGAGACATGGTTTGAGCTCTAATTTTGTGCATGAAACCTTACAAGCAGATACGAAACATTTCAAATCAGATAGAGAAATTCAGGAACAACCAATAATGATAGGGTTCCAAACTGCGAGAGGTAATAAAGTTAAACTCTCTGCTAATTCTCTAAAAAAAGCACAAGATACTTTGTCAACTATTGATGACAACAGACAAGGTTCAGCAAGTTTAGATGATGTGACAACAGTTTCTACAGGAAATAACACTGAAAGATTTGCAGTGGACAGTCTTCTAGGAATGTACTCAAATGACATTGCAACAAAGGCAACAGGTCATTTTGCAGGATTTCAAACAGCAAGTGGAGCAAATGTTACAGTATCTGATAAAGCATTAGAATATGCTAGAGCTCAACATACACAGTCATTTGATGAACTGGCAAGTTTTCACCCACCATCATTATCTCTTGAAGTAGACAAAATGTCCTCGAGTGATATTGCTACAAAAACAAATGTGCACTTTAAAGGATTTCATACAGCAAGTGGAACAAATGTACAGGTATCTGATAAAGTAGAAGAACATGCCAAGGGTCTGATTGATGATGAAGAAATGAAGATTCTAAGCATGCTGGATTCTGAACTTGCAATAAAAAGACAGAAATTAGGATGTCAACAAGAAAGGCATATTTTACACAAACAAGGTATTTTTATATGTCATTCTGCACCTTTTCACTCATCCCAGGTCGACAAATTTATACTGGTACAAATTGGAAAAAATGTAAATGACAATTTAACCAATTACTAGACAGCAAAATTTTAGACTGGTCCAAATTGAGAGGAGTTGCAGGCAACACTTTACAGTTTATGATATTTTAGATTTTTTCACCTTCTGGATAAAAAACATTTTGAAAATGAAGAAATTGTTTGTTGCAAGCAATTTCTTCTTCATTTTACACGATGTTTTCCCAATTGTTCTTCTTGACAGGTGTCAAAAAGCATCACTGTGTGGGAATGGGTTAAAGTGGGTTAGAATTGAAAAATAAGAGCTAATAAGCTAATAGAATGTGACAATAGAAGAAATTGCTTATAGCAAGCAATTTGTCCTTTATGACGCAATGTTTTCTTGAATATATCAAGGGGGGGTGGTCATGAAAAACTGGATTGTGATGGAATGGATTAACTAATTATCAAATGACAAAAATGTAGATTAGTCCAAATGTAAAGACAACAAAAAATGTTCAAAATTTGAAAATCAGTATCAAATAAGGTACAAAACATTTCTAGAAAAGGAGAAGTTACTTGTAAGAAGCAATTTCTCCTTTTCTCACAGTATTTTCTAACGCTATATTACTTCTTGTATCAATGTGCTTGATTGAACAAGTTAAAATTTTGTCAGGTGACAGATATGTTATCTTTCATTGGATAAGAGAGTTAAAGACTTGTTAAGTTTTAACACATTACGAGACAACAAAGGTTTTGACTGTTTAAAAGTTCCAAGTTCATAGAAGTTTCCAACAACCATTCCAAATTGATAGAATTTTGAAAAAAGCTGTTTGCAACAAGCAATTTCTACAATTGCCACATTTTTCTGAAACTTTATCCTTTTTGGAAGGGGGTCTTAACCCTTGTCATGCTGAACCAGGAATATTCTGTTTGGACAGGAGGTAAGGACAAAGATCAGCCTGCACATAAGTGCAGTCTGATCTTAGTCTACACCATCTGCTTATCCAGTTCAAACCAGAATTGTTTATGAAATCAGTCTTCAAATGAAATGTTTACCTGCAATTATTGCTTCCAGTGATTTCAGTCCTTTGATTTTTAGTTTTAGAGTTTAAAAAGGGTATTGTGTGGGAATAAACTAAAGAGGTCTCATAATAAGATTAAAAATTATAGCCATTCTTAAATCATTATTATTTAATCCATTACCAGAAGACAAAATCTAAGACTGATTCAAATTGAAAGAATTTGCTGACAATATTCCAAAGTGCACTAAAATTTGAAAACAAGTGACCCTTTCCTGTTTTCAAAATAGTAGACCTGTCTAAATTCAAAGGTTTTTACAGACAACAATTGAAGTCATTTTTTAAAAAATGGTCATTCTGTTCTTCTTTTTCAACAATGTTTTCTCAACATTAAAAACACAGGGATGTAAAAAACTCAGGAACTGAACAGGAAAGGGTTAAGGTAGACATTATTTTGAGAAAAGGAGAAATTGCTTGTTACAAGTTATTTCAAAAGCAATTTCTCCTATCCCAGCAAAAAGTTCCATAAACATATTTCTTCTGGACAACAAAAGGCAGGATTATATCCATGTCCAATTAATGTCTGGGTGATATCTTCTACATTAACCCTTTCCTGTACAAACCGGGGATTTTACGTCACTGTGATTTTATACTTGAGGAAACATTGTGGGAAAAGGAGAAATTGCTTTTAACAAGCAATTTCTCCTTTTCCCACAATATTTTCTAATAAAAAGGATAGTTTTATTTCAAATTGCATCCAATTATCCTTGTTATCTGTAACCTCTGTCAATTTGGACCAGTCTAAAATTTCCAAAAACAGGAATGGGTTAATTGATGGATTCCAGCACTGACTGGTACATTTGTTACCTGGCAGCAGCTAAAGTGCAGAGGCAGCACGTAGAACTCCTAGCCATTTGGCCCTGGGTTAGATCCCCAGCCGTAGCGAGTCACTGTGACTTTATAATTGAGAAAAAAAATGGAGAAAAAGAAGAAATTGCTTGTTACAAGTAATTTCTTCTTTTTCCATAATGTTTCCTACCTGCTGAATGATTTATTTTCAAAGTAAACCCCTTTGAATTTTTGTTTGCAAAACCTTTTAATTTTGCAAGGTCTATAATTTTGAAAAACAGGAGAGGGTTAAGCTCACAACTGAGGTTATGTGACAAGCTTTAAATCCATTACCAGACAGCTAAATTTTAGACTGGCCCAAATTGAAAGAAGTTGCAGATGGCAACTTAATGTTTAAGAAATTTTGTTTTTTTCAACTTTCTAGGTAGAAAACATTGTGGAAAATGAAGAAATTGCTTGTCACAAGCAATTCCTTCATTTTCCACAATGTTTTCCAAAGCTTTTTTTTCTTTGGGGCGTCTAAAAGCGTCACTGAGTGGGAATGGGTTAATCAGGGGGCATCCATATTTTTGACACATTTCTAGTTTTATAATGTTTTCCCAAATAAAATTTCTTTGGGCTTTAAAAGTTGGGATTTTGTGGTAACAGGTTAATTAATTTGAAATGTAAGGTTTCATCAGAACTATTTCTTTTCTATCATAGGTAGTGCTGAAAGTCAGTTGAAAAGAAAACCTTTACGCTCGGCCCCAGAAGGTAAGCATTGAACTCTACCCTGTCAATCTTTCTTACTTGATGCAAGACTACAAGCTTAACCCAATACTAGACAACAGAGTTTTAGACTGATCCAACCTCAAAGAAGCTGCAGACAATAATTTCAAGACGGTGAAAACTTGAAAATTGTTGTCTTTTTACCCACTAACGCTAACCCATTTACTCTTGAACAGCCACATTGGCATCTACATGTGGTGCTCTTCTTTTGCAAACTCCGCCGTCATAGCGCAGTCGGTAGCACATCAGACTCCTTATCTGCAATCATGAGAAGTCATGGGTTCGATCCCCAGTGGCAGCACATATTCTTTCCAACATTTGTCTCTCACCAATTGGTGGATAATCGTAAACCTAAGTGGGATAGCAGCTGGAGGCTAAGAAAGGATGTGATGGTAGTACTGGTGTGAGAAATACCAGGAATCATGGTCCTCTTGTTGATCCAGCATCATGAAATAATTACTTTAACTTTCAATGTGTTTAAAACTCAATGTGTTTACAATGTGTTTACTGTGTTAACAATGTTTTCAATGTGTTTACAAACTTTTGACTACTAAATATTCATATGTAAGTGATGTCATGTTTCATGTTAGAGTTGAAAATACAATATAAATAATGTTACGATTGTATTCAGCTGCAAACTACAAATTTGAGTCGATGGAATTATAAAAGACTTTCATATTAGAAAACATTGAGAGAAATGAAGAAATTGCTTGTTCCAAGCAATTTCTCCATTTTCCACAATGTTTTCACAATTTATTTTATGGGGGGGGGGGGGTAGCAAATTTTTAGGAAATTATTAAATTGAATAAGAAAAAGGAAAATTTTATAATCCAATAATACAAACCCATGTCAGTAAATAAAATAACTTAATTTTGATACCAATTAGATATTATTAAAGGGATCACAACAGATAGAAGACATCCAGGGTTCAGACCATTTAAACCAGTTATATGCCGGAAGATTGATATACAGCAAAAACAAAGGTTAGATTCTCACACATTGTACATTTCACTTGTGTTTGAATTCCCAGAAAAAATGATATATTAGTGTGGGTATTATTGTACTCTATCTCTTGGGGTTGATTTTTTTTTTCAAGTTTTTAAATATGAAATATAATGTTTTCATACATTTAGATTAAATGTTGTTGACATGAAATTCTCAGAGCTAGGTACCTTACAGATTATTTTCTGAAGATCAAATGTTACTGTGACTTCAAGAGATGAAGAGAATATTTGCAGCTCTATTGAGCACAAAGTGCTCAAGTGAGCTATTGTGATCACCCTCCATCTTGCATCCGTCCAGCACACAGCGCCCATCAACAATTTCTTTTAACTAAATTTTCTCCAAAACCACTGGGCAAATTCAAACCAAATTTGGCAAAAATGTTCCTTAGGTGCCACCCTTTATAAATAGCTAAAAGAATTAAAATCTGTTGAAAACTAAGGTTGACATGACAACAAAAGGAATTTTTTCAAAAAAAAAATCTCTAAGAATCTTCTCCTCCTGACCCAGAAGGCCTAGAGCCTTGATATTTTGTGTGAAACATCAACATATTGACCTCTTTCAAAATAGCTAAAATCATTACCCTAGTGCATCCAGTGGTGAGGCCCTTGGGGTCAATACTTCTTTATATAGAAAAAAAGAAGGATTTTAAAGGGACATCTCCCAAACCATCAGCCAAATTTGGCAGAAATGTTCGGAAGTGCCCCCTTTATACATAGCAGAGATCCAGGGATGTTTCTATTCACAGAAACAAAGAATAAATTTTAAAGGCCTCCCATCCTTTAAAATCTTCTACCAAACCAAAAGGCCTACAGCTCTGATATTTGTCATGTGTCATCAACTAGTAGACCACTACCAAGATTGTTCAATTATGTCCCTGGGTTATTTGTTTAACCCATTACCAGACAACTAAATAAAATGATGTTGCAGAAGATGACTTCAGGTTGGTGAAATTAAAAAATATTGCCTTATAGTGTCGAAAACATTTATGACAAGAAATTGCTGGTCAACCAAGATTGTCGGTGAATGGACAAAAGGGATGAACTTAGCTATTTGTCTTACTTTTCTTTTGATGCCCCAAGAAAGAAACATGAAAATTTGTTTCAAGTAATTTCTTCATTAACCCTACCTCAAAAGACAAAATAAAATTTCAACAACTAAAAATTGTCGTCTTTAAAATCTTTGCATTTTTACCAACCTAAAATTTTGTGGTTTGGTAATGGGTGAATGCTTTAAGCTAGATTATCTCTTCATAATTTCACGGTTAATATAGAGAAATTATCAAAATGATAAAAATTAAGCTTTTGGTGGATTCACCCCTGCTCTCGTCTAAACGTCATCTCTGAAGGCCGCCATCATAGAACAATCTGTAGCTCATCAGACTCCTAATCTTCAATTATGGGATGTCATGGCTTCGATCCCTGGTGGCACATATTCTTTCTGACACTTATCTCCCACCAATGGGTGGATAATTGTAAACCTAATTGGGATAGCAGCTTGAGGCTAGGAATGGATGTGATGGTAGTCCTGGTGGGAGAAATACCGGTTTGGGCAGGAGGTATAGACAAAGATCAGCCTGCACATAAGTGCAGTCTGATCTTAATCTACACCTCCTGTTTGTCTTTTTCATGCTAGAGTTGTTTACATAATTAAATTTCACAAGAAATATTGAGATTGAACAACCAGTACTACCAGTGCTTTCATCCCTTTGATATGAATGTCATTCCATAATGGATTTATACAGCACTACAAGGGTTAATTGTATTAACCCTTTCCTGGACAAACCCAGGATTTTACGTCACTGTGATTTTATACTTGAGAAAACATTGTGGAATAAGGAGAAATAGCTTGTAACAAGCAATTTCTCCTTTTCCCACAATATTTTCTACTACTTAGGATTGTCAGATTTCAACTTGCATGCATTTTTCTTTGTCGTCTGCCACCTCTTTCAAATTGGACTGGTCTTAAATTCCATAAAACAAGAAAGGGTTAACCATTGTCATGCCTAATAAGATCCTATGCAGAATTGTGTGAAGTTCAAAGGACTGGCAGCACAGAAAGCACTTATTTTTGGTTGTTAACTATGTAGAAAATTAATTGAATAAATAATGCTGGCTTTAAAGGGACCAACAGGAGGTCTAGACAAAGATCAGACTGCACATATGTGCAGGCTGATCTTTGTCTTGGCCTCCTGCCAAAACAGGAATATTTTTTATGTAAGATGGTGAAATCTTTCATTTTGTGATCAGAAAAAGACATATTTTCACTTTTGGCTCCCCCACTTTTGATAACATTGCTTTTGATGTCCACAAAATAAAAGATAAATCACTGAATCAAACAATTATCCACTATATATTGCATTTTCAGTAAAGAAGTAATCTCTTCAAAGCCTGCACAAAATACAGAAATGAAGTCTCCCTTCCAAACACCATATAAAAAGTCCAGGACAACAAAGTCACCTGATAAAACTGATAGTCAAGTCCCAAGCCCAATTAGTACCAAAACTCCAGTATTTAGCAGTAAAATGAAGCACAGTTTTTTTAGCAACTGTGAAATTGATGTTGGAAAAAACGTCACAGGAAATAGTTCCAAACCTACAGGTCACGAGACTCCTTCCGAAATGGAGCGTAGTGAGAATGCAGTATGTGAAAATAAATGCCCGGTGTCAATGACAGTGAGTAAAAACATTGACGGTTCTGCTTATAATAATCAACTGGAAACTGAACATGTCCAGAAAGTTGTGTCACCTGACCTTGTGATGGAAACCAGTGATATGAGTTCATTCAGTCAAGACGAAGATGATGTATATTATTGTAATCTTGTGGAGGCTCGTACTCGCCAGGATGAAATCATCGAAACACGTAAAAAGAAGAAAACTGAACCTGTTGCAGGGAGATTGTATGAAATGAAAAAGAAAGGTGGCAGAATGAAACTGGCTGAAGTCTTCACAAAGAATAAAATAAAGGTATTTGGTTGTTAGGCAAATGTTACTTTGTAACTTTAGGTAGTCGACAGTTCAGGAAGTCGACAGTAGTTGTCCACTGACCTACAACTTAATTCTTGTCATGCTGAGCCCGGAATATTCCTGTTTTGGCAGGAGGTATAGACAAAGATCAGACTGCACATAAGTGCAGTCTGATCTTAGTCTATACCTCCTGTCTGTCCTTTTAAAACCAGAGTTTGTTAATGAAATTAATTTCAAAGATGTATTGAAAACTGAACAACAAATACTACCAGTGCATTTAGCCCTTTGATTTTAATGCTTTTTTGAAAAGGATTTATTCAGCATAATAAGGGTCAAATATTAACTCATTCCAACACAGTCCAACTTTTTATGCCTCTCAAGAAAGAAGTTTCGGAAAACATTGTGGAAAAGGAAGAAATTGCTTGTAATAAGCATTTTCTTCATTGTCCACAATGTTTTCTATGGGTTAAAAGGCGAAGATTTTAAAGAATTCACTCTCTTGGAATTGTGGTCTACAGCATCTTTCAATTTAGATTAGTCTAAAATTTTGCTTGTTACACAAAATGTCTTCTTTATCCACAATGTTTTTAGGTCACCTGACCGAATGGTCATGGTGACCTATTGCAATCATTGTTTGTCCGTCGTCGTGCGTCGTCCGTTAACTTTTAAACATTTTCATCTTCTTCTCAAGAAGAAGGATTTCAACCAAACTTGGTAGAAAGCATCATTTGGGGATGCCAATTCAAGTTTGTGAAAATAGGGGTTCTGGGGTCAAAGGGGCCCCAATTGGGGGCAAAAAGGGGTAATTTTTGGTACTTCTTTAAAAATCTTCTTCTAATAAACCGTTAATGCCAGAGCTTAAATATTTTCTTTGCATGACAACTAGGACAGGTATATTATAAATTGTGAAATTCATGCCCCTGGGGTCATGTATGGGGCCACACCCAGAGGTCAAAGTTCATCATGTTAAAAAATTCACATTTTCATCTTCTTCTGATGAAGTACAAAGCCGATTTCAAACAAACTTGGTGAAAAGCATCATTTGGTAATGGTTATTCGGATTTGTGAAAATTAAAAGGCTGGGGGGTCAGGGGGCCCTAAAATGGGGACCAAAAGGGGGTAATTTTTGGTAACTTTTAAATATGTCATCTTCTTCTCAAGAACTACTGGGGGGATTTCAACCAAACTTGGTAGAAAGCATCATTGGGGTATGCCAATTCAAGTTTGTGAAAAAAGAGGTTCTGGGGGTCAAAGGGGCCCCAGTTGGGGGCAGAAAGGGGTAAATTTTTGTACCTCTTAAAAAATCTTCTTCTAATAAACCCTAAATCACTTGTCTTGATGCTCTTTTACTCAGGTGACCGTTAAGGCCCACTGGGCCTCTTGTCTTAAGTATAATATCACAAGGATGTAAAAATCAGGGATTGTAGAGGAAAGGGTTAACAAGAGGTTTCTTTGATTTTCACAATATTATCTACCCCAAATGACAAAGATTATTAAAATTTTGTTGTGTGGTAATGGGTTAAAAGTTTAACCCTTTCCTGTGCAAACACGGGATTTTAGATTGCTGTTATTTTATACTTGAGAAAGCATTGTGGTAAAAGAAGAAATTGCTTGTAACAAGCAATTTCTTCTTTTTCCACAATGTTTTCTACCCTATTGAATGGTTATTATTCAAATTAAATCCACTTTGAAATATCTTCTTCAAAACCTTTGAATTTGGACAGGTCTAGAATTTCCAAAAATTGAAAAGAGTTAAACCTATCCAGTCCTGGTCAGACTTAGGAGATTGTACAGTCTAAAGAGGATTGATTGGTTGAATGGAGTTTAACGCCACTTATAAAAGTATTACAGTCATGAATTCCTGCTATTTCTCACACCAATACTACTACTACATCCTTTTTGGACCTCAGCTTTTGGACGCCCTTCAAGAAAAACAATTGGGAAAACATTGTTTAAAATGAAGAAATGGCTTGTAACAAGCAATTTCTTCAATTTACACATTGTTTTCTATCGAAAAATTTAAAAATCTAAAATTTCTTAAACTTAAAATTGTTATCTGCAACTTCTTTCAATTTGGACTGGTCTATGATTTTACTTTGTGGGAATGGGTTAAGGGAAGGTAATGAGGTGTTGAAGTCTGTCAGTGCAAAGTGTTTGGTCGAAATTATACCCCTTTTTGGACTTTCTATTTTGTTCACTATCAAGCCCTCCACAGCAAATGTAAGGCATGCAGTGCTCTTGTATGTTTTTAGGTCTACTACTATCGAGGCATTTTTCTGTTGAGCTGGCTCCCATCTTGCTTGGAATGAATGCCAGTTGTTCTATTTTGAGAATAACAGAAAGCTGAGGATAGATGCAACACTCATTGTGACTTTACTAAAATACAGTTGAAAGTGTCATTAACCTATTCTATCAAAAAGATGTTTTTTTGAAGCCCATCAAGAAAAACAATTTGAAAAACAATGTGTTACAAGAAATATCTTCATTTTTCACAATAATTTCTACCCAGATAGTTCTATAAATCTAAAATTTCATTAACTATGATATATTGTCTGCCATTCCTTTCAATTTGGATCATTCTTTAATTTTGCTGTCTGGTAATGGGTTAAACCCCCATACAATCAACCAAACCAAGACTCATTTTAATTTCAGATTAATAAGAAAGTACAAATAACTTCTGCAACAGCTGAAAAATATAAATTTGAAATTAGAGATTACTATGGTAACCAATTAGCCCATGTGTTGCTAGGTGATGGAGCATTTTTAGTACCTGATGACGATGGCAAGGCAGGGAAAAAGGAATTTTACAGGTAGACCTTGCATTGTTATGAACTTGACTTTATACCTGTTACCACACAATGTGATTCTAGACAAGTCCAAGTTGAAAGAAATTGAAGCCAACAATTTCCAAGTTCATAAAACGTTGAAAATCTTTTGCCTTTCTGGGTGTCTAGAGAATATTGTGGGAAATGGAGAAATTGCTTGTAATAAGCAATTTCTTTATTTTCTAAAATGGCTTCCCAAGCTTTATTCTTGTGGTGTGTAAAAAAAGCCAGATTGTGTGGGAATGAATGAAAATCCATAGTAGTTGATGAATTGCTGCTATCAATAAAAAATGAATTGATCAATCAAGTCATTCATTTAGACCAAAAGGAAATGCTGACTCTAACATGCGTATCTAACAATTGGCTCGTTTGGTTACTTAAACCTGTTCAGGGTTCTCCCCAGAAATTTTTGAAGGCGTAGTGGCAATTGCGCAGCATAACAGTCTGTTAACGTCTTAATATGACTATACATAATTAAAGTTATTACAAGTGCTTTGTAGCTTGTCTATTGAAATCTTATTTTTTATTGAGATCTATTCTTGAATAATATACATCATTTTTTTCATTATTTTAACATGATTTCTCCACTATAAGGATTTTTTTTACACCAATCAGTTGTTACATTACTCAGCTTATTTTAGCTCTCCATCCTATTTGTTAGAAAGAGCACTAAATTTTGTTATAAAAAAGGATTGTGAAAAGGAAAGAAAAAGACAGAATATACACAGAAGCCACAAAAATACAGTGAGTCAAATAAAATCAAGGTATCAACTAATCAAATGAAAGAATAAATTATAAAGTCTCAAAGGAATGAGTAAAGAAAAAGTTGACAACTGCCTGTCCATTGGATATGAACAGCTTTTTGTGCTTGGCCATTTTAACAAGTCTCTGTCCAAAAAATCATATCATTGAGGACTCTTTAAAAAGTATGCAGTGTTGGAGTGAAAAAATGCCCCTCTTCAGGAAAGAGAAATTATTTTAACAAGACTCTGTCTAAAATATCATATCCTTATGGACTCTTTAAAAAAGTATGGAGTGTTGGATTGATAATGCCCTTCTTCAGGAAAGAGAAATTATTATCAGTATTTTCAAAGATGTATAAGGTTCCTATGTAAAAGTCCTGGTTTCGTCTTCAATCTTTTATCTTAAAGAGCTCCATTGGATTCTCTGTGTAATATTTAAAAGGTTCGTTATTTGGCTATTCAGAAGCCTTTAACTGCCTGTCACTGGAACTATTCTTCTAACATTACTTCCAGCTTGTATTTGAATAAGTTCATCAGAAATAAATCATACATGCTTATCAGAAGCATCTTAGTTAAATCTTAATTCTCCAATTATAACATGAAACTTGATGAAATTTATAAAACAAAGTGCCCATACTCTTCTCTTCTTTTAGTGATTTCAGCACTTTGATTTTCAAAAGAAGCTTTTGTTTTTAAAACATTGCAGAATGCATTATCTTTTTCTGATTCTAAATAATTATTAAAACAATGCCTTTGATTAAAAAAAAATAATAATTGGTCTTGGGCATTCTTTTCTTGAAGTGCTTTCAGCACTTTGATTTTCATAGGGTATTATTTTTTTCATTTTTTGTAAAAAACGTGAGAGGGATATCATTGCATTGATACTGAAATTATAATATTACTTTTGATCAAACTCATAAAACAAATTATTGAAAAATTTAGGTTGAACAAACCAGGGTACAAATGTGTGTGATAAGACCCTCCATGTTGGATAAAAAATGGACTTGATCCAATATATACAAGTATGTTATTAAAAAATGGGTTGAAAACAAGAGCTGAGATGGCTTCTATCCGCAGTCTGTCTTTATCATTTTGGCATATTTTCGAAAGGAAAAAAGATTGGGAAAAGTGCATGTTTCTGTCGATCTATGCATTAAATAAATTGATCCAATTAAGCTTTCCATCAGAAAATTAAATTTTATGCCATTATGGGTTGGTTTGATAGTTGTCACATCGAATTACATTGTCTTCTACTTTTATTTGTCCAATCTCAGCTGAAATGACAGTTTTCCGAAACTCGGTCGCCATTTTGAAATCACTGTTTACATATTGGTACCCACCATCCTTGGTGACTAGGAGCGCGGTACCAATTGGGAAATGCGAGTAAAAAATCAATAATCACCAATTAGTAAGAGTGTAAGGGTCTTATCAATAGAGATGTTATGTAATACGTGGTATACAACACTATAGATAAAGAGCCTGTCATGTCCAAGCTTCTGCAACCAATTCAATGGTTTCTTTGACCCTTTCTTCAGCTGGAAATTAAGCCGTATCTGTGACCAAATTTAAGCATATCGGCAATCTGAAGCCGTATCAGCAACCTCTCTTAATTTATGAAGGCGTTCCGGGGCTGATACGCCGTAAGGGCCTGGGTAGAACCCTGCTGTTCCCAAGCATGAAAACTTTAGACTGGTCAAAATTAAGAGGGGATGCAGACAAGTAAACCAAATTGGTTATAAATTGACAAATAGAGGCTAAATAAGATGAAAAACATTGTGAAAAAAAAAGAAAGTGCAATTTTAAAGCAATTTCTTCTTTTCTCGGAATGTTTTCAATAGCTCTTTTTGTTTGCTGGGTAAAAAGTGGGAATGTGTAGCAATGGGCTATCATTGTAACTACAGCTTTAAAAAAAACTGTAATTTCAGTGTTTACAAGGCCAATTTACAATCTGCATTTCATTTTATGCTAAGTTTATTTGCCATTGATCCAATGATTCAACAAAATAAAAATGTAAATAGCAGTCTTTTACAGTTTTTTTTTTCTTTTTATCTTGACACAATTTTATCTACCAACATATTCTTATCACTTCAATTTTACATGATCAAGAAAATCTTGATTTCTTTTTAAGTGAGCTAACTGACCTCAGCTGTACATGTGCCATATAATACCATTTATCCATAGTTTAACCCTTTCCTATTCAATCCCTGGTTTTTACGTCCCTGTGATTTTATAAATGAGAAAACATTGTTGGAAAAGAAGAAATTGCTTGTAACAAGCAATTTCTTCTTTTCCCACAATATTTTCTACCCTGTTGGTTGGTTATTTTCAAATTGAACTCACTGTTGGTTGTCGTCTGCAACTTCTTTCAAGTTGGACAAGTCTAAAATTTTGAAAAACAGGAAAGGGTTAATACTCCTGACCATGCAAAATAAGGTTTTGTTTCTCAGACAGACTTTCCTGTCAGAGGTCAGTGGGTCAACATTATCCATCAATTGACAAAACTCATTTTTTGAAAAAATTATTTATATTGTTATTCAAGTTTTCCTATTGATGTCAACGTGGCCAATTGATAATCTTCTTGTTGACAAGCCTGTGTATTTTTCCGTTTAATTATTGTTTCTACTGAAGCACATGCCCATATGAGTGACGCCCCCAGAAGACGGTTAGTTGTTACTGGGGATAGCGCAAGGATACAGAACGAAACTGCTGAGAGTTCCGCTAAAGTACTCGATGGATAGCGCCATCACATGGGGCCTTGGTTAAACATCTCATCTGAAAGACAATTAATTTGTCAGTTGATATGGCCATCCCAGGGCTTGAACCTGCGCTCTGAGGTTTGAAGTCAAATGCTTTACCAAACGAGCTAATCTAGCTGCCAAGTGTCAAGTCTGCCTGAAGTGTGCAAGGCATAGTCGTCTAATGACCATTTGGTGTTTGTGTGTCTGTTCGGCAATCCTGATTTGTCTAGGCAAATACTTGTTTTGGACAATAGTAAGATTTTTTCTTTAGAAAATGGATTAATAACTGTACATATTTTTCAGGGCCTTTCTTACTATGAATGGTGTTGACCCTAAGCTTATATCAGATGTTTGGTTCTATAATCATTATAGATGGATTGTTTGGAAACTAGCAGCATATGAACTAACTCCTTATTTCAATGGAAGGTTTGTGTATTTATAGGGGTAGAACTAAATGCTTTAGTAATTAGACGGATCTTTGAATTTATGCCCCATATCGTAAAGATTGTAGGCACATAGGTCAAAATATCAGTGTGTGTGTCTCTCTCAAAATTAACCTGATAAGTTAAAGGGCACATTGTTTTTGTATGGTCAATATATCAAAGATTTGATTTAGGAAACAATGTAAATATAAAGAAATTGCTTTTCACAAGCAGTTCCTTCATTTTCCACATTGTTCTTTACACTGAAATACAGATCATTCTATAGTAATTGTATCAGCTTCAACACATTCCCGCACAGTGACGCTTTGTGACGCCTTTCAAGAAAAGTATTCGTAGAAACATTGTGGAAAATGAAGAAATTGCTTGTAACAAACAATTTCTACATTTTCCACAATATTTTTTACCCAGACAGTTAACATAAATTGTCTGCAATTCCTTTCAATTTGGACCAATCTAAAATTTTCCCGTCTAGGAAAGTATTGGCGTATGGACCCATCACAATTTTGTCTTTTATACCAATTCCCACTCAATTCCTCCTTTTACACCCCACTAGAAAAAAAGCTTTGGAAAACATTTTGGAGAATGAGGAAATTGCTTGTATCAAGCAGTTTCTTCCTTGTCCAAAATGTTCTCTTTCCAAAGAGACCATAAAAAAAAAAATCCATGGACTTGGAATTGTAGTCTGCAGATTCTTTCAACTTAGACCAGTTTAACCCTTTCCTGTACAAACACGGGAATTTACGTGGCTGTTATTTTATACTTGAGAAAACATTGTGATAAAAGAAAAAATGCTTGTGAAAAGCAATTTCTTCTTTTTCCACAATATTTTATACCATAGGATGGTTTCATTTCAAATTTCATCCAATTTTAATTGTCGTCTGCAACTTCTTTCAATTTGGGCCAGTCTAAATTTCCAGAAACGGGAAAAGGTTAAAATTTTGTTGTGTGGTAATTGGTTGGGGAGCTATATAAGTTTGCAAAATATGTCAAATTTTGATCTTGGCTATTAAACATACTGTCAATCATTACTGGCAACTTAAACGTAGTAGCTACAGCTTGAATTAGCTGTAGTAAGGTGTTTTGTCCACAGATCAAACAAAAGCTCTTCACTCAAATGGCATCATTCATTTCTGTTCTAAATGAATAATTTGAATGGTCAATACATATTTATTTACTGACAACTGAGATCTAAGCATTTACTTTCAGAAGAAAATTTGACTCACTATTAGCCTTCCATTCTGCTCGCTTTGATTCCTTCTCATTGAACCCAATACCAGACAACAAAATTTTAGACTTGACCAAAAATTAACCCATTCCCTCTCAATGATGCTATTGGACGCCCCCAATAAGAAAAAGTTTGGAAAACATTCTGGAAAATGAAGAAATTGCTGAAAAAGTAAAACCATATAAAATTTCATAAGCTTTTAATTTTCCCCTGCACTTCCATTCAATTTGGACCAGTCTAAAGATTTCTTGTGTGGTAATGGGCTAACGAGGCTGAAGCTGACAATTTTCTGTAATGATTTTTTTTTTTTTTTTTGTCTTTTGAGGTAGAAAACATAGTGGTTATTAGCAATTTCTCCATTTCCATGATGTTTTTTTTAGCTTTGTTCTTAAAGGACGTAAAGTAAAAAACTGTGATAGTGTGAGAATGTTATTTGCTGAACATGTACTTAGAATCAAGGTCATATTTACGTCTCAACCCCATGTTAAACTCTTTCTTTCTCTTGCTTTCTCTTTCACCCATACACGAACTCCCTCTCTCTTTATCATTTTTTTTCAACCCTTTGCTCTATATCTGGTCCTCTATCCTGTTTCACTCACTCACTCACCAGCCTATGCTCCATATCTTCTTTGCTCATTCTGTCTTTCCCTCATTCAATCTTTCTTCTTTCCCCCCTTCACTGAAACCGTAAATTACTATATGAAATATTATATTATGTATGTATGTCATAACCCCATGTTGTACACTACAAGTAACTGGGTGAATAAAGAAAAGTTCAGTTCAGTTCAGTTCAGCAAGGGCTTTGTTAAGCATGACTGGGGTTAAAAGTTGGGTGAAAAGTGTAATGTCATATTGATAAAGTAAATTATCCCTGTCATGCTGATCCTCGAATATTCCTGTCTTGACAATAGTTGTGGTAAGTTTGTACATTAAGAACAGCCTACACTGATATGCTGTCTGATCTTAGTCTACACTGCCTGCCTGCTTTTAAGACTAAGGAATTGTTTGTACATATAAAGTAGATCTAATTTTGTCAAAAAAATAGAATTTTATGGAGAAAGGATGAATATTTAGCATGACAAGGGTTAACTGAAAATGTCTTATTTCTCTCTGTGACTAGGAGTCTGACCCCAGAAAATGTGATGTTACAGTTGAAGTACAGATATGATAGAGAGATTGATAGAGCTGAAAGGTACTGTTTAGATGTTAACTGCGTGTTAATTAAAGAGAAAAAAACTGGTTTCAAATTCTAGATGCCTAATAAACAAATTTGAACCATGAAGACACTGCCTAGGTCCTTTTTTAAACACACATTTGAAAAAGAGACTGGATTCTTCGCAAGTCAATATGAGATAAAATTGCATAAAAGGAAATTACGATAATCTAAAATTTCAAGTTTGATACAAGGGGCCACCATACCCCATTTTTTCAAACATCCAAAATGGTCCTTATTTTGTGTAACGGGCCACAAACATTGAATAACAGGAATCTCATAAAAATTTCTAGGCAACTCAACTTTGAGCAAAAATGTTCTTGATATCACTAAATTCAAAAGGGGTGCAGATGGCAATACAAAGTGTGTTTAAATTGAAGAATTGCACAAGATAAAGCATAAAACCTTGTGAGAAAAATTAGCAATTTCTTCTTTTTCCATAAGCTATTTTCCTTTACCCATTCCAACACAATCAAGCTTGTTTGCACCCTTCAAGAGAAAAACTGTACAAAATGTATCGTAGAAACTTGATAAGTCACTTGTTACAAGCAATTTCTTCATTGTCCACAAAGTTTTCTTCCCCCAAAAGACAAAGATTAATGAATTTTATCAACAAGAAATTGTAATTTGCAACTTTAAATTTGGACTGGTCTAAATTTTTATTGTGTGATTATTGTAATGGATTAATGGAATTAAAATTTGGAAATGAATACTAATATAATAGCTGAGCAACCTAGTCTATTCATTAGAGATTAGAAATAATGGAAAAAAGTTTTAAATTATGCCCCAAAGGTCTTATTTGGGCTCCACCAAGCCACAGTCATGATAAAATGAGATTTATTATGCAACTTTTCCTACAATTTTTGACAGACTTTGATGATATGTTCACCAAATGTTTTTTACCACTCATTATCATTGTATTGGGATTCAGGGCTGTGTCATGGAAAAAGGAGTCTTAACCCTTTCCTGTTCAATCCCAGGCTTTAACACCCCTGTGAATTTATAAATGAAAAAAAAATACTGAAGAAAAAGAAGAAATTTCTTCTTTTTCCACAATATTTTTTACCCTAATGAATGGTTATTTTTGTATTAAATCCAAATCAATTTTGTCTGCAAAAGCTTTGAATTTGGACAGGTCTAAATTTTGTAAAACAGGAAAGGGTTAAAGTCAAAATATCCATGAGCTCTACTACTCCTGCAATTCTTGATGGATTTCAATGAAGTAATTGAAAACCTAGTTTTGTGAAAACTTTTAATGCCCCCACTTTGAAATAACGGGGGCATATTGTTTTACTGTTGTCTGTCTATCTTTCTGTCATTCAATCTCTCCATCTGTTAGTCTGTCTGTCTGTCTGTCTGCAAAACTTAACCAAAAAATAACATTGCCAATTACTACCATCCTATTCAAGATACAATACTCATATTTAGCATGATGATACATCTCCATAATATGCATTTCCTCATGTCAAGGTCAAGATCATCTGATAAGGTCAAGGTCACATACCAAAGTCAAATGGATAGTCCTGTTCAGGGGTATTGTGTTTCACAAACACATCCTGTTCTTCTTTTAAGATAATGTCCTTTGGGTCCCATATTGGCTCTCCCTGCCCATCCTTTTTTACATGAAAAAAGCCAAGGAGATTTTTAAAAGGTCCTCTTGTGAGGTTCAGAGGTTGAAGTTATTGCATGACCTGATGACCCTTTTCACAAGTTGTGCAAATATAATTCCCCTTATTATCCCCCACCATTTCGGCGAAGGGGATATAGTCCTTCCTTCCTTCACTAAACTCGTCTGTCCTTCCATCACTAAACTTGTCCGGAGCATATCTCTGAAAGTATAATTGCTATCAACTTAAAACTTCATAGGTCAATAGATCTCATTGAGGAGAAGTGCAGTGCACAAGAACTACAACTCTTGCTTGCATAGTTTTGGAGTTATTGCCCTTTTTTGTTTTAAAGACTAAGTTTTTTTTCCAGGGCATATCTCTGAAAGTATAATAGCTATTAACACGAAACTTCATAGGTGGATAGATCTTGTTGAGGAGAAGTGCAGTGCACAAGAACCACAACTCTTGTTTGCATAATTTTGGAGTTATTGCCCTTTGTTTTTTAAAGACTTAGATTTTGTCCTGAGCATATCTCTGAAAGTATAATAGCTATTATCGAACTCATTGAGAAGAAATGCAGTGCACAAGAAGCCTAAATCTAACTGGCTTCAGTTTACTATCAAGCTTTTACGGCGGGGGATGACCATGCCCCACATGGTTCTTGTTTTCAATTTGACTTTGTCATGCTGCAGCATAGAGAAATAAAGGATGAAATCTTCAAATAAAATCTTTGAACAATTTTTGCCTGAGTACTGTATTTGAGAAAATTTGCTTTTTATTCTCCTCGAAGGGAGAGCATATAGCCCCTGCTTTGTCTGCCTGTATGTCCGTCATTCCGTCCATCCCTCTGGAGCAATTTCTCCATAACCCTTGGGCCAAATCAAATGAAACTTACCATGTGAATTCACTATGATATAATGCCGATGTATTTTTCCCAGTTTTGTAGATTTGAGGCAATGGGAAAGGGGAGTTAGGGTAAAATACAGTTTTTCTTTAATTTCTCCTAGTCTACTGGTCAGAATTTGATGAAATTTCATAATTGAGTAGCAAATCAGATGCCCTTGACCATAAACTATTTGAAATTTTTATATAAAAATCATGTCATGGAAAAAGGGGGCTTAATGTTTGTTCGATTTATGTCAGCTCTCCGTGTCTCAACAATAAACTAACATTGGCCACAACTTTTGATTAGTAAGAGATGTAGCTTCCATATTTCACATGTGCATTGACCTTTCTGTTGGTTCCAAATTCAAGGTCATCAGTCAAGATCAAGGTCATTTCTCAAGGTCAAAATTTGGAAAATTTAAACCTTTTACATTATTTGTAAAATTGCAATGGTGAATGATATAGCCATCATATTTCAAATGTTTATTACTTGTGGCAAGACCTTTCAGCATATACCAAAATCAAGGTCATCAGTCAAGGTCATGTTGTCAAGCAGAATAATTTCCTCCTTTACCTATGCAAATATTACTTGTATGTGTTTATTAAGTGCCCCAGGTAATGTTTATTTCACATTTTGACTCCATGAAGCTGTAAAATCCTAAAATGGGGCTTAATGCCATGTAGCTTTATATTTTATATATTTCCTACTCTAAAATAAATCAGTCTAATGGTTCTCCAAGACTCAGTCTCCATCTGTTGTATGTAGGCATTTTTTATTGATAACTTTGATGGAAAGAACACACATGTTGATGGTCAAGGTGAAATATTTAACCCTTGATTCCATGATTGGGTTTAACTCATATGCAGAAGGTCAAAGTGAAATGTTTAACGCTTTACCCTATAATGATATGGAATGTTACTTCTCATAAAAGTGTGCATGGTACAACTCTTAAAAAAAAGCCATTGCTATGAATATCAAACTTTGTTGCTTTTTAGAACTCAATGAGTAGAAGTACAGTTTATGGAAGAGATAACTCTAGTCTTGATAGAAGAGATAACTCTAATCTTGAAGTTATGACCTTTCATTTTTGTTGAGCCTGCTTGTGGTGAGCTAGACATAGTTGTCACTATGACAAGTCGGTGTATGTGTGTTAGTCTGTCTATCTGAATTTGTCCGGACAATTACTCCTAAATTTTTGGATGGATTTCAAAATTACATGGCACATTTATTCTCCATCATGACTAGACGTGCCATTTGAAAGAATCTTTGGGATAGTTCTAATGTCAAGGTCACAATTCAAGGTCAAACACCAAAATTGTGTTTTTCCAGACAATTACTCCTACATTTATGGATGGATTTCACAATAACTAGGCACAATAATTCTCCATCATGAGTAGATGTGCCTTTTGAAAGAATCTTTTGGATAGTTCTAATGTCAAGGTCACAGCTCAAGGTCAAACACCAAAATTGTGTTTTTCCGGACAATTACTCCTACATTTATGGATTGATTTCAAAATAACTTGGCACAATTATTCTCCATCATGAGTAGATGAGCCATTTGAAAGAATTTTTTGAAAGCTTTAAGTTCAAGGTCAAAGCTGAAGGTCAAACACTGAAATTGATGGTCAAGGTCAAGTACATCTAGTTTTTTATGCTGTCACATTTCCCTATTAGCAAATCCCTAAACTTATAGTAGCAATCCATTAGAAACTTTTCCATTTATGGCATACATTTTTTGTGACAATGCCTTATACGGGGAGCATAATTGATCTGTCTCTGACGGCTCATGTATTCACTAGGGGACTCAGGTGAGCAATTAAGACCATTATGGTCCTCTTGTTCTCAGAGATGTGGCTTAACCCATTATCAAACAACAAAATTTTAGACATGTCCAAATTTACACATAAAAATTTTGAATTTAATGAATTATACAATTTGTTGTCCTTTCAGGTACAAAACATTGTGGAAAATGAATAAATTGCTTGTTTCATGCAATTTCTTCATTTTCCAGTATTTGTTTTAAAACCTTTTTCTTGTGGGGCATAAAAAGTAGGATTTTATGGGATTGGGTTAATGGCTTTATAAGTTTCTTCATTTTCTCTTCAAATACTAAGTGGATCTGATTCAAATTCACATGTGCACTGAGTATCGAGAAAAGATGCACATATTATACTCAAGTATTTTCTTTGTGATCCATTTACTATTTTTAAAGATGTTCCCCTTTTTTCCACTGAGTGCTTTTTTGGGTTACATTGAGTCTTTAAGGGGGTATTAATTGCTTTTGCTGATAGTCTAGTTTTGTTTATACTTGTAGATCATGCTTAAAGAAGATATATGAAAAGGATGATACTCCTAGTAAACGGCTTATTCTCTGTGTGTCAAACCTAATATACAATAAAGATAAAGTGACAAATGTATCGAATCCTGACCTACCTAAGGTACTTTGATCTGAAATATTATTTTTTAACCCATACCAACACAACAAAATTTTAGACTGGTCCAAATTGAAAGAAGCTGCAGACGACAATTTCAAATTGATTGAATTTCAATTTTTTTGACTTTTTGGATAGGAAACATTGTAGATAATGAAGAAATTGCTTGAAACAAGCAATTTCTTCATTTTCGACAAAGTTTTTCAATGCTTTTTTCTCAAGGGGTGTAAAAAGGAGAGCTTGTATGGGAATGGGTTAAGGATAAAATGTAATGCAAATAAATAATTGTGGAATGTGTTATAGATATACAGAAAAAATCTGTTGACTAATAACCACAATTATGAAGAAAAGAAATAGGGGTAATAATTGAAATAGAAGAAATTGCTTGTGGCAAGTTATTTCTTCATTTTCCTAATACATTTTCCTTTATTTTTTTTTTACCCAGAAAGACAGATATTGAACAATTCTATTAACTTGAAATTATCAACTGCAACATGTTCCAATACAGACCAGTCCAAATTCAGTTGCCTTATAATTGATTACTTGTAGAGCCAATAATGTCAAATACTTATTTGCAAATAACAAAAAAAGCTTTTTACAAATGAAAGAAATTTGATAACTTTGGTATTAAATTAATGGTACAATTAATCTTATGTTTGTGAATAAACATACTTGAATTTATGATGCTAATGGCTATTATCTGATATATAATTAACCAATTACCAGATGACAGAATATCATATTGTTCTGAATCCAATGAGGTTGTAGGCACTAATGTCATAGTCAGTGAAACAGAAAAATAGGTGCCATATAGGTTAGAAAAATATGTTAGAAAAGGAGCATTTTTTCTTTGGTATTATCAATTATTGTATCTTTGACATGGATCAGCAAAAAGTGTCATATAGTCATAACTTTTTTCAAACACTGATTATTACACCACTTCTTAACCCATTCTCACTTAGTGATGCTTCTAGACGCCCCTAAGAAAAAAAGCTTAAGAAAACATTGTTGAAAATGAAGAATTTGCTTGTTGCAAACAATTTCTTTATTTTGCACTATGTTTTCTACACAGAAAGTTGAAAAAATCCAAAATTGAATAACCTTTAAATTGTCGTCAGCAACTTCTTTCAATTTGGACCAGTCTAAAAGTTTGCCGTCTGGTAATGGATTAATTTAAATGTTCCACTGTGGAATTTGGTTAATAATTGATTTGCAATGCATCGATGCTTTAAACCATTCCTACACAACAACTCTTTTTGACGCCTCTCAAGAAAATGATTAGGAAAAAATTGTGCAAAATGAAGAAATTGCTTGTTAAAATTTTGATCATGGAGGTATGAATAATTTTTGTCAACCAATCAGAATGCTCATTTTTCATAGACGAAACTAAAAATTGAATTACATTATGTCTCCCTACAAGGTATTGGTAGAAATGACAGATGGATGGTACAAAATACCAGTACAGTTTGACGGCCCTCTCACAGAGTTAAGTTGTCAGGGGAGAATTGTGATTGGACAAAAACTCTGTATCACTGGGGCAGAACTTATAGGAACTCAAGATGCTTGTACACCACTGGAGGTAAAAGACTGTCAAAATATATTTTAGTTTTTATGCCCCTGGGATTTAGCCTATTACCACTCAATGACGCTTTTAGATGCTCAAAAGAAAAAAAGCTTCGAAAAACATTGTGGGAAATGAAGAAATTGCTTGTAATAAGCAATTACTTCATTATCCACAATGGTTTCGTTAAAAAACTTCAAAATTTCATGTTTGAAATGACGCCTGCAACTACTTCAAATTTGAACCAGTCTAAAATTTTATCATCTGGAAATGGGTTAAAGTATTTTGCTTCGCTGTGTTCAGTCTATACAAATCTATACCAAAATACCTAACATTTGAAGAAACATCTAGACTATCTAAGGCACTTGACTTATGTATGGCATGAAAGTACATTGAAATCCTCTCAATTGCAACCCTGATAATAGCAACTGCCTAGGGCTTTGATATTTGGTACTTATCACTTATTGACCCTGTACCAAAATTCTTCAAAAAATTACTTTACTCTGAAAATTAGCCCTTTTCTGTTTGATCACTGATTTTACAAAGGAATACAGTAGGAAATCTTCTCCTCCTTAGGCCTAGGGCTTTGATATATATCATCACCTATTGACCTTCTACCAAAATATTTCAAAGAATTATCGTATGTGAAAATCAGCCCTTTTGTGTGTGATCCCTGATTTTACATAGGAATAAAGAAGGAAATCTTTGAAAATCTTCTTCTCCCACACCATATGGCCTAGAGCTGTGATGTTTGGAACTAATCATCATCTTTTGACCCTTTAATTTAATACTTCATAGACTTATCATACTCTGAAAATTAGTCCTTTTCTGTGCAATTTTAGATAGGATAAAAGAAGTATATCATTGAAAATCTTCTCCTAAACCATTTGGCCTAGAGCTTTGATATTTGGTATGTATTGCTGTCTATTGATCCTCTAACAAAATACTTCAAATATTTACCGTATTCATGAAATTAGCGCTATATGGATCATTAATATACCTAAGATTAAATGAGAAAATCCTTAAACATCTTCTCCAAAATAATTAGACAGTGGGCTTTGCTATTTTTGTATAAATCATAAAGCCATGAACCATCATACTCAGGGGAGTGATTTAGAACCATCATGGTCCTCTTGTTTTTACTTCTGAAAATTCATTTCTGATTGCCCTGAAATTTATCTGTTATCAAGTAATCTTGTTTCACAAACATTCCTTGTTCTATTCACAGGCTCCTGCTGATTTACATCTAAAAATTAACATCAATTCCACCAGACTGGCTAAATGGGATTGTTGCCTTGGTTACCAGACAGATCCTAAACCCCTTTGTGTACCCATTGTTAGTCTGTATGAAGAAGGAGGTAACATAGGGGTAATTGATGTGGTTTTAGTGAGGAAATACCCAATACTGGTAAGTATTTAACCCATTACCAGACAACCAGATTGTAGACTGGTCCGAATTCAAACAAGTTGAGGATGACAATTTTTAGTTGATGAAATTTGAAAAAAAGAAAATTCTTTCAGGTTAGAAAACATTGTGAATAGTGAACAAGCAATTTTTAGCTCTACTGGCTTTTTCACGTCGGGCGTCCGTCCGTTAAACTTTTCCTTGTTTACGCGATAAAGTCCACAGATTTCATCGGATTCTCTTCAAACTTTCACAGAATGATTGTACCATCATAAGGATCATTCCTTGCGAAATTGGGTCAGATCCGTCAAGAAACACGGGAAAAGGGGCCTAATTAAAACTTAATTAAAAAATCTTCTTTTACGCGATAAAATTCCACAGTTTTCATCGGATTCTCTTCAAACTTTCACAGAATGATTGTACCATCATAAGGATCATTCCTTTCGAAAATGGGTATGATCCGTCAAGAAACACGGGAAAAAGGGGCCTTATGAAATGTTTAATAAAAAAAATCTCATTAATAATCTAGAGTCAATAGTTTTCATCGGATTCCCTTCAAACTTTCACAGAATGATTGTACTATCATAAGGATTATCCCTTTTGAAATTTGGTATGATCCTTCAAGAAACACAGCAAAAAGGAGCCTTATGAAATGTTTAATAAAAAAATCTCATTAATAATCTAGAGCCAACAATTTACAACAGATTCTCTTCAAACTTTCACAGAATGATTGTACCATCATAAGGATTGTACCTTTTTGAATCGGATATATTTCCTCAAGAAACATAGGAAAAGGGGCCTTATTAAAATTTAATTCAAAGATCTTTGTTAACACTCTAGAGTCCACAGTTTTCATCTGATTGACTTCAAACTTTCACAGAATGATTGTACCATCATAAGAATTGTTCCTTTCAAAATTTGGTATGATCAGTCAAGGACCACGGGAAAAAGGGGCCCGATTAAAACTGGATTGAAAAAGTCCTCGTAAACACAATAGAGTCCATAGTTTTCAACAAATTCACTTCAAACATTCCCAGAATGATTATTACATTAAATGGATTGTTCCTTTCGGAAGTAGGTTTGATCCATCAAGTTTCATGGGAAAAGGGGCCCGATGAAAATTTAATAAAAAAATCTTGGTTAACACGTAATGGCCCTAGATTTCACCTGATTGACTTCAAACTTTCACATAATGATTGTACCATCATAAGGATTGTTCCTTTCAAATTGGGTCTGATCCATTGAGAAACATAGGAAAAGGGGCCTTAGGAAAATTCAAGTAAAAAAAATCTTAATTAATGCTTGTAAGTCCACAGATGAGATTTGGTTGTCTTTATACTCAAACAGAATAATTATACTTTTGTAAGAAGAGTTCCCTTTGGAATTGGTTCAGATCCATCAAGTAACATGGGAAAAGGGGCTATATGAAAATTCAATTAATAAAACCCTGTTAACACTATAAAGCCCACAGCTTTGATCAGATTTTGTTGAAACTTTCACAGAATGATTGGAAGGTCATAACTATCATTCTTTTCATAACAGGGTTCGAACTGTCAAGAAACACAGGAAAAGGGGCCTTATGAAAATTTCATCTATAAATCCTTTTTACCAAGTTCAAAGCTTTCATCGGATTTTCTTCAAACATTCACAGAATAATTGTACAATAATAATGATTGTTGATGTTTGCATTAGACCTGATCCGTCAAGTATCACAGGAAAAGGAGCATTATGAAATTTAATTTTAAAATCATTGTACCACAATAAAGTCAACAGTTTTCATCAGATTCTGTTAAAACTTTCACAGAATGATTATTCCATCATGAGGATTCTTTCTTTTCAAATTAGGCGTGATCTGTCTAGTATCATGGGAAAAGGGGCCTTTAGAGAATTTTATCTATAATCCTTGTAACCAAGTCCAGAGCTTTCGTTGGATTTTATTCAAACCTTCACAGAATCATTGTACAATAATCACGATTGTTGATGCTGACATGAGACCTGATCCTTCAAGTATCACAGGAAAAGGAGCCTTATGAAAATTTTATTTTAAAAATTTGACACCAAGATAAAGTCTGCAGTTTTCATCAGATTCTGTTCAAACTTTCACAGAATGTTTGTAAAGTATCATGAGAAAAGGGGCCCTATGAATATTTCACTATAAACTCATTAACACAATAAATTCCACAGATTGAAAAAATTGATTGTACCATCATTCCAATTGTTGATTTTGACAGTGGATCTGACTATAGCAAGGGTCACATAAAAAGGGGCCTTATGAAAAACTCTCTTAAATATTCTGGTTAACACAATGATGTCCCTTGATTTCACCGGATTCACTTCAAAATTTCACAGAATGATTGTACAAATACTTAGATGTTTCTTTTCAGAACTGGGTACAATCCATCAAGTATCATGTAAAAAGGGGACATATGATTTTTTTTTAGATATTCTAGTAAACATAATGAATTTCCAATATTTCATCGGATTCACTTTTAACTTTCATAGAATGATAAAACCAACAGTAAAATATCACGGGAAAAGGGGCCTTATGAGAACTTGAATTTAATATCTTTGTTAACACAATAAAGTCAACAGTTTTATTGGATTCTCTTCAAAGATGCATGGAATAATTGTGGCATTCGAAACACAGGAAAAGGGGCCTTGCAGATTATCATTCAAAACATTCTCTTGTATGTGATGAAGATCACAATCATTATCAAGTTGTCTTTTAAATTTCACAGGACAATTGTCGGGTTGTAATGAAAGTTCCTTTTGGAATGAAACTGATCCATCAGAAAACATAGGAAAAGGGGCCTTATTGATTTTCATTCAAAATAGTCCTGTTTATGTGATTAAGTCCACAATTATTGTCAGATTCTGATGAAATATTCACAGAATGATTGTAGGGTCATAAGGTAACTTTCTTTTGGAAATGGACTGGATCCGTCATGAAACATGGGAAAAGGGGCCTTGAGGATTGTTGCTTAAAATGATAAAGGGGATAAAGCCCTTTTTTTTTCTTTATGCATTCTTCTTTGAGCAATTAACTTCCTTAAATATCAGATTTCTTTAACGGAAAACTTGATAACCAGTAGAGCATCTCAGGCCCTCATGGGCCTCTTGTTTCATTTTCCAAATTGTTTTTCCAAAGCTTATTTCTATTTGAGCGCACTATCCTGACTTTTTCCCCCCTTACCCCCCCCCCATGAAAAAGAAATAAGGAAAAACTTTTTGTTCCAAGCAATCTCTTTTTATCACATTTTCTGCCTTATTTGACACTTTTTTTCTATTTAATTGCACCTTGAAGAATTGTTGTAACTTCTTTTAGATTGGATCTGTCAAAAATTTTGTCATCTGGTAATGGGTTAATCCATTTGATAAATGTAGTATGGTTTACACTCTCAAGGGGCCACAGTTTTATCTCTATCTTGATGAAACTTGGTCAGATTAATTTATTAAGTTTTAACCCATTCCTACTTTTTGACACCCCACTTGAAAAACGTTGGAAATTATAAAGGACAATGAAGAAATTGCTTGTTACTCAATGTCGACAATGGTTTTTTTTTTTGAAGTGCGTTTAAAACGGGATAATGTAGGAAAGGTTTAAGGGACCATGTTGTTGATCTTGATCTGATTGTTTGTAAGATTGTGACTATAAATTCCAGCTTCTATTTGATTTTTTTTATTATTTGTAATCGTTAATGTAAATTTTAGATAAGCTTCAAATGATAAATTCTTTATTTCAGTATATGGAGAAACTGTCTGCAGGTGGGTGTATATTCAGGACACAGCGAGATGAAGAGAGGGTGCAACAGCAATGCCATACAAGAAAGCAAGTAGAGATGGAAAAACTCTACAACCAAATACAGAAAGAAATGGAACAGGAACAAAAGAAAGGTAACTGACTGATTGCCATTATTTTTGACAGAGCATTTTAAGTTCCACTGACTTAAAGTCAGCAAGCTATTGTCATGGTGTTATGTCTGTTGTGCTTCCATCTGTGTGTGGGTCTTTTGTAAACTTTTACTTAAAAATTTTCTCTTCAGAAAGTTCTTAACAGAATTCAATCAGATTTCACAGAAATCATCCTTGGGTGACCCAAGATTCCATCAGATATCAGATTCATCAAAGAATGGTAATCAGGTGAAAAACATTGCTGTAATAGGTGGGGCTAATTTCATCATATGGTGAAAGCTTTGAAAATCTTTTTATCACAAAACAGGTAATGGATTTCTACCAATTTTATACAGAAACAATCATTTGGTGACCCTTTATCAGATTTATCAGTATTTTGACAGATGGAAAATGTAGCTTTAATTGGCAGAGCTTATTCCCATATTTGGTGAAAATATTTTTCTCAGAACCCAGTGTATGGATTTCAACCAAATTTTAAAGGAATAATCCTCTGGTTTCTCTATTCTAGATTCCATCATTTAATTTTGTTTGGTTGAAAACGATATGACTGAAATACTGTTAAAAGTGGTGTTAGCCCATTCAATCAATCAATGTTCTAAACAGACATGAAACTTTTTACAGACACAGCACACAAAAAAGGGACAAGAAAATACAGTATAGCTGATATTGAGCAGTGGTCCACTGGCGAAGAAATCAATGATGCCTTGGACAACTCCATACAGCCAGATAGGATCCAGGTAGGGTATGCAGTATGGTGTACCATTTGGGTCTTAAGTCCATTTAAACCCCTACCAATGGGTAGATAATCATAAAACTAAGTTGGATAAATAGCTGCAGGCTCGAAAAGGTTGTGTTGGTAGTACTAGTGTGAGAATCCATAATTAGGTGCTGTTAAAGATGGCTTTAAATTCCATACAATCAATCAATTTTAACCCATTCCCACACACTGAGGCTTTTGGACACCCCTTCAGAAAAACAATTAGAAAAACATTGTGTAAAAAGAAGAAATTGCTTGTTGTATTGCTTGTAATCATCAATTTTTTCATTTTTCACAATTTTTTTCTATCCAGAAAGTTGAAAAAATCTAAAATTTCATTAACTTTGATTTGTCATCTGGAACTCCTTTCAAATTGGACTAGTTCAAAATTTTGTCGTCTGGTAATGGATTAAGTTGTGTAAGAATTCAAGAACACACTTATATATGAATACTGCAGGTGCACCCATAAAAGTTTAGTATTCCCACTCCATGGAAATTTATTGGGTATTCAATATTTGGGCAAGTAAGCCTAACGAATAAGCACCTTCCGTCTATGCATGCACTTGTAATTCTATGCGCTTACATACATATTATTTTGGTGCAAGCTAAGTTTGTGGAAGTTAAAGCCTGAATTTTGTGAGTGCACCTGTACTGTTTATGTAATATGTTCCTGTTCTTTTTATTGTGCAAAATTGAGGAACAATGGCTGTCAATCAAAAGTAATATATACTAATTAAATCATACATTTAGATCAGAAGTGCTGAACTATGACATTGGTTGATGTTTAAGCAACACAACTTCACCCATTCCCACACAATGACGCTTTTAAACGCTCCCCAATATGAAACCTTTGGAAAACATTATGGAGAATGAAGAAATTGCTTGTTCTAAGCAATTTCTTCATCATCCACAATGTTTTCTACCCTTAAAGACAATGAATTTGAAGATTCCATCAACTTGAAATTGTTGTCTGCAAGCAATTTCTTCATTATCCACAATGTTTTCTACCCTTAAAGACAATGAATTTGAAGATTCCATCAACTTGAAATTGTTGTCTGCAACCTCTTTGAATTTTGACTGGTCTAATATATTTTCTTGTGGGAATGGGTTGAATGTCATAACTGCAGCTCATTGAAGCTTTAGTTATAATGTTTTAGTTGCCAGCCAACCATTCTTTTTTGTGACATGATACAGACTATAAGTCTTGTAAAATAACTGTGTGATATTTAAGTTGAATGTCCTGTCACAGCCCAATAGGTATGGCCAGTAACCTATGATTTGAACTTATGACCTATTTAGTGTGCCAAAGAAATTTTACCCTTGCATGAATTTTCAAACAGTTTCAATTGTGTGTTAACCCATTCCCACTCAGAGACGCTTTTAGACGCCCCCAAGAAAGAAAGCTTGGGAAAACATTGTGAAAAATAAAGAAATTGCTTGTTACAAGCAATTTCTTCATTTTCCACAATATTTTCTGCCCAGAAAGTTGAAAAAATCCAAAATTTCACATAAATTACTGTCTGCAACTTCTTTCAATTTGGGCCAGACTAAAATTTTGCCTTCTGGTAAAGGGTTAATCCAGAACCAACACTACTGGCTGGTGAAGTTGTGCCATTTGTGCATCAGACCATTTATTCTAAAATTGTTTCTTACAAATCTTTTCCTCAGAAACTATTGACTGGAATTGAACCAAATTTTGCAAGAATGATTCTTGAATAACCCTTAGATATCTACAAAGAGTTTTGATTAGATAGAGGGGCAAATTTCCATATATGTTATATAGGGAATATTGTGAAATCTCAGAATACACTTGATGGATTTCAGCCAAATTTCATGGAATGTTCTGCTAACTTCTCATCTGGTGAGATAGGTTAATAAATGAATATTTCATGTGAGTTTTGTAAAATAATGAAACGTTCACATTCTTCTCTTCAACTTTTTCGAAGTTTTTATTCTCAGAATACACTTGAAGGAGTTTCAGCCAAATTTCATGGAATAATCTGCTAACTTCTCATCTGGTGATAGGTTAATAAATGAATATTTCATGTGAGTTTTGTAAAATAATGAAACGTTCACATTCTTCTCTTCAACTTTTTCGAAGATTTTATTGTCTAGATTTATTTGCAGGTAATGTCAAAGATAGCTCACATTATTTTGAATTCTTGAAAACATTTTTCTCTAAATCACTACATTTAGGTCTGTTGTCCTTTTTTGGCACTCAAGCACATCTAGTCTTTCAAAGTTATCAATTAACCCATTCCCACTCAATCCCGCATTTTATGCACCTCAAGAGTAGACCTTTTGTAAACATTTCTTCATTATCCACAATGTTTTCTATACTAAACGACAAAGGTTTTTGAAGTTTCACACTCTCAAAAATGTCATCTGCAACGTCTTTAGATTTGAACCAGTTTTAAATTTTGTCGTGTTGGAATGGGTTAACCCTATACTTGATGAAAGAGGTTTTAGGCTGAGGGTTCAGATTGGGAGAAGTTGCAGATGACATATAAAAATATATGGCCCAATATCTTAACTCATTCCCAAACTACAAAATTTTAGAATGGTCCAAATTAAAAGAAGTTGCAGACGACAATTTTGAAGCTGATCAAATGTTTAGAATCTTTGTCTTTTGGGGTAGAAAACATTGTGGATAATGAAGAAATTGCTTGTCACAAGCAATTTCTTCATTTTCCACAATGTTTTCCAAAGCTTTGATATTGAGGGGCTTTTAAAAGCGTCATTGTGTGGGAATGGGTTAAATTATGCATAAGGACAGATAGAAAAATGGCCCAAATAGCAAAATTTCTGTCCTTTTCCTGCTTTTCCTGCTGAGATTGTCTCAATTAACTATTCCCAGATGGCAAGGCTTTAGACTGGTTTAAGATACTGTAGACAACAATTCAAATTGTTCTTTAGATTGAGAAACTAGTGCTATGTAGGATAGAAACCATTGTGAGAAAACAAGCAATTTTTTCTCAGGGTATTTACCTTAACTTTTTATACCCCTGCTATGTAATAGTGACGAGCATATAAAGTTACACCCGTTTGTGGTTGAGTAGGTGTATTTTTAGTGTGTAAGTGTTTGTGTCCAATTCATGTCAAGAGCAACTCTTCTACATTCATTGTTAGACTTTAAATAACTAGGCACAGTTGTTCCCCTTGAATAGTACTGGTGTCAATCTTAAACCTTTCCCACAGAATTCTCCCTTTTCATGTATCTTTGGAAAAGATTGTTGAAAATGAAGAAATTACTTTTATCAACAATTTCTTCATTTTCCTAAATGTTTTCTATTTAAAAAAGACAAAAAAAAAAGATAATAAAATTCCAAAAACTTAAAATTGTTGTCTGCAGCTCATTTCAATTTGTATCATTCTAAAAGTTTGTTGTGTTGGAATGGGATAAAGTATTGCTTGATGCTCCCAAGTTCAAGGTCACAACTGAAGGCCATATAACAAGCAATTATCCCATTCCAACACAGCAAAATTTTAGACTAGTCCAAATTGAAAGAAGCTGCAGACAACAATTTCAAGCTGATGGAATTTTAATTTTTTTCCTCTTTTTGGATAGAAAACATTGTGGATAATGAAGAAATTGCCACAATGTTTTCCAAAGCTTTTTTCTTGAGGGGCGTAAAAAGGAGGGATTGAGTTGGAATGGGTTATGTGGGTTATCAGCATCTTCTGCAGTGCATCATAATGAGGGATAATATGAAAAAAAAAACACAACTTTTGTCTGTTCATACAGAATAACTTGAGTAGCCAGCAGCAAGGATTGTTATACGAATACCAGAGATGTCTGCAGGATGAAAAACGACACAAGCTGAATATGAGAGTACAGTCAGCATGGCAGGACAGAGAAGAAGAAGTATGGGTTGGCTATTTATGTAACTCTTTTATCAGCCTTTTGTTGTCTTTGGGATGCAAGGTAGGAAATAAAAGATCTAATCAGAAAAGGGAGATGATTTGAACATCTAGAGCACTATCTATCTTTAGTAATATACCTTTTACATCAGTGTTTTCTTACCCTTTTATTTATAGATCATGTTTATAGAAATTTTGCCTTATTTGTCTGTTTACTATTACTAAAAATAATTCATAGCTTTCCAGTACTTTATTTAACTTTAACTATGCTATAACATCAATGCCTGTTACGTGCAAATGACCATATATTTTGAGAAAAAAGGTTGTTCTATATTTAACATATTTCAACAAATCCCTTCTTTTTATGCACCTTGGGGTGAAAAAAGCTTTGGAAAAAAATGGTTGACATAGAAGAAATTGCTTGTTTCAAGTAATTTCTTCAATGTCATAAAGTTTTTCTATCCCAAAATTGTAAACCTAAACTTTCGTCTTGCATCCTCTTTCAACTTGGACAAGTCAAAAAAATTTCATGAATGAATGGGTTAAGTCAAACTTTCTATAGGAGGTCAAAGGTCATGATAAGTGATCTGTCAGCAATAACTTTTTCTAACTTCCATAGGAAAATAACTGAATCATCTAAGCAAGAAAATATTTAGTGTTTTCAATTACTTTTGACTACCTGGGCAGTAATTAGATTAGGGACAATTGATAACTGTATAAACCATTTCTCGTGCTACAGGCATCAACTGAAAGAAATGTAACATCAGTGTTGAGGTTTAAAGTATTTTTAACTTCCATCAGATAATAAAATGCGAATACTTCATGCAAGTTTCGCAGTCAGTATTGCACCAGACTCCTAATCTTCAATCACAGGATGTCACGGGTTCAATCCACGGTGGCAGCACATATCCTTTCCAACATTTGTCTCTCACCAATAGGTGGATAATCATAAACCTAAGTGGGATAGCAGCTGGAGGCAAGGAAAGGTTGTAGTGGTAGTATTGGTGTGAGAAATACCAGGAATCCATTGTTAGGTGCTCCAGCTGCAGCGATTAAACTGAAATACTGTTAAAAGTTGCGTTAAAGCCCATTCAATCAGTCAATCTTCTATTATAGACACCAACTGAAAGAAATGTAACACCAGTGTTGAAATTCAGAGTTGCTGGATGTGCAAACACAGATTTGGATTCTCAAAAATGTAGGTTAACCCTTTCCTGTTTTATGAAATTTTAGACTGGTCCAATTTAAAAGAGGTTGCAGATGACAATGAAAAATGCATGCAATTTGAAATCTAACCGTCCTATGTAGTAGAAAATATTGTGGGAAAAGGAGAAATTGCTTGTTACAAGCAATTTCTCCTTTTTCCTCAATGTTTTCTAAATCTAAATCGCTAAATCACAACGACGTAAAATCCCGGGTTTGTCCAGGAAAGGGTTAAGTTGATACCATTTTCTTTAGTTTTAATTGCAGGATATGCTTTAACCCTTTCCTGTTTTTGAAATTTTAGACTGGTCTAATTTCCAAGGTTTTGAAGACAACAATTTAAATTCAAATTATTTTGAAAAATTAATCATTCAGTAGGGTAGAAAATATTGTGGAAAAAGAAAAAATTGCTTCTTTTTCCAAAAGGTTTTCTCAAGTATTAAAATGCAGGGTCGTAAAAATGAGGGATTAAAAAGGAAAGGGTTAACCAAGCTCCATATGAGTGTGTTTGAAAAAAAAAAAAAAAAGGCTAGACTCCAATGTGAGTGTCCTTGATTCAAATCTTTCCTATGAGGCTTTTACCCATTCACACTTAGTAACGCTTTTTTAAGTCCCTCAAAATTAAGAAAAATGCTTTGGAAAGCATTTGTTGAAAATGAAGAAATTGCTTGTTACAAGCAATTTCTTCAGTAGCCACATTGTTTTCTAATCCAAAATACAAAGATTTTTTAAATTTCCTCAAATTTGTTGTCTGCAACTTCTTTCAATTCGGTTAAGTGTAAAATTTTGCCATGTGGTAAAAGCATACTCAACGCACAATGAATGGATCACCCCTGCCAATGAAGAATTTGTTTGACCAATTAACCAATTACCAGATGACTGGTCCTAATTGAAATTTAAGATTTTTTAACTTCTAGGTAGAAAACATTGTTGAAAATGAAGAAATTGCTTGTTACAGGCGATTTCTTCATTTTCCACAATGTTTTCCTTATTGTTTGCCTGAGGGGCATCAAAAGGGTCATTGTGTTGGAATGGGTTAACCCATTCCGACACAATCCCTCCTTTTTATGGGTTCAAAGAAAAGGGCTTTGAAAAACATTGTGGAAAATAAAGATATATTTGTATCAAGCAATTTCTCCATTATCCACAATGTTTTTTATCCACAAAGACACCCCCCCAAAAAAAAAACAAAAAAAACATCAGCTAGTAATTTTTGTCTGCAGCTTCTCTCAATATGGATCAGTCTAAAACTTTGTTGTTGGGAATGGGTTTAGACATTGAATAAGACCTGAAGTGAATTATGAACTCTGCCATTTATGTCAAGCAATTTTTACATCATTGGGTGAAAGCTAGCAGACCATTCTCATTGCATTGAAGTCTGTTGTCCATCCGTCTGTAAACTTTCACTTTACAAAATCTTCTCCCACAATAGTACCTCACAGATTTAAACGGAATTTCACAAAAAATGATAACTAGGTGAGACTATCAGATTCCTTCAAATAATTTTTAATTCGCTATAATGGGCGGTGCTAGTTTCCATAACTAGGATATATTTAAAACTTAGAAAATATTCTTTTTAGCAGCCAAATTTCATAGGAATGAGAAATTTCACAGGAATATCCTTTGGTGAACTTTTATTGGATTCCTTCAAAAAAATTTTCTCTGTAAAAAAGTCATTGCTTCAATGGATGAGGGTAATTTCCATATAAGGTACATGTAAACTTTGAATATCTTCTTCTCAGAGGAAGGAATTCAAACAGATTTCACAGAAAATATCTTTTTAGTGACTAACTGATATTTGGGATTTTGATAAAATTACTTAGAAGGATTGGCCAAATTTCAGGTAGAGATCAAATAATGACGCAAAGGATATAATTGAAACTGCGTAACTGTGAAAATTTGTCTTATAATGGAAAATTGCCTCCCTTGGAGTGAAAAAGAAGTAACTGTTTCTCTAACCCATTCCTCTTGAATCCCTCCTTTTTATGACCCTCAAGAAAAACGTTTCAGAAAACATTGTTTGAAATGAAGAAATTGCTTGTGTCAAGCAATTTCTTCATTATCTGCAATGTTTTCTATCCGAAAAGACGAAAAAAAAGAATTTTTCAAAATCTTCAGATTGTTGTCTGTAGCTTCTTTCAATTTGGACCAGTCTGAAATTTTGTGTAGGAATGGGTTAATTAGTTACCTTCTGTGTCTAGAGAAAACTAAATTACTTGTTTGAAAAGTGAATTCAGGTGGTAGGAGAGAAAAAAATATTCTCTTCATTTCTTATAATTCAATAGTATCGAGAGATAAAAAGCAAAAACTTACCTTTCTGTATGGGACTATTTTGTGCAGTAGCATTCAAAATTGCTGCGTGCTCAAAATTTTGTTCATGGAGTTATGAATATTTTTATTCAACCAATTAGAACGCCTGATTTTGATAGACGAAACTAAAGATTGAATTATTTTGTATTGTTCTACATGTTTTATGGTTAAATAACATTAGATTTCATGAGTTCTGAATGGCCTCTGCTATTGATGTTCTGTAAAACACCAGTCAATCAATCAAGTAAGTATGATGTCCAAGAATTGATTTAAATCATGTGATATGTTGTTATGAGAGAAAAAATATATGACTCAAATTTCTTTGAGATAAACGGATCTTGTCAGACCTTGTCCTTTTCTACAATAGAGAAGTTTTTCAGAGTGCCCCTTTACGTTTTTCAGTCAGCTGTTTTCAGACAAAATCTGACGTTTTGCTTTGGTCAGGTCGTCTGCCTCCACATCAGCATCTTCAGCCACAGCGTCAGAAAACTTTGACATTTTGTAATATCTCTGGTATTACTGAACACACACTTGAAACTTGGAATATACACTTGAAACTTGTTACCAGCAATTTCCTCACTGTCCACAATGTTTTCTACCCAAAGGAACAAAGATTATTAAAACTCCATCAAAATTAATGTCTGTTCTTCTTCTTCTTCCAAATGAGAGCTGGGATCCTTCCGGAATATAAAGAGGCTCTGCGTGACTATGCACATGGTGAATCGGATCAAAAGTGAAAGTGCAATAAAATTGGTTTAAAAGCTGGTAAAACTATGTACACAACTGGCGTAGATTACGGTTGGTGGGCTGTCAGGTGCTGACGGAAGGCTCCAATGGACTCCGCAGCGGTGACTGTAGCTGGTAACTGGTTCGAGGTGGCTATGGTACATGGGACGAACGAGTTAGCATGGAGCTGGTTTGTTGTACGTTCTTGAAAGAAGCGTGTTCTTGTCCTGTTGTCACCATGTAGATATGTTTATCTGTTTATGTCGACAAGAGACCAATGGATTCAGTAGAGCAAAACGAGTCTTGCATCCTGACATCTTTGTTGTAAAGTGTCCCATTGCTGTCTATTACTTTGTTGAGTTTGGACCAGTCTGGCATTTTGTCCTTAGGTAAATGGTTAAAAAGGAAATCACATGCCAGATCCCAAATTTCTATACATTTCAGCCACAATTCTCACAGTCTGGCGTCCAGCAGCAGAAATAACAGACCTCAAGGAAGGAAAGCGGTATAAGATTTACAGTCTTAGTGCTTCTGCATCAAGGTAATTATACAGTACTCAAAATTTGCCAGTGATCACTTTTTTGTTCAATGATTTAACCCATTCAAACACAGCAAAATTTTAGACAGGTCCAAATTGAAAGAAGCTGCAGATGACAATTTAAAGTTGATGGAATTTGAATTTTTTTCGTCTTTTTGGATAGAAAACATTGTGGATAATGAAGAAATTGCTTGATACAAGCAATTTCTTCATTTTCCACAATGTTTTCCGAAGATTACTTCTTGAGGGGCATAAAAAGGAGGGCTCGTGTCGGAATGGGTTAAGCCCCTCTAGTAAATAGCTCTGGAAAACATTGTGTAAGATAAAGAAATTGCTTGTATCAAGCAATTTCTTCATTATCCACTATGTTTCCTATACAAAAGGACGAACAATTTAAAATTCCATCAACTTTGAATTATAGTCTGCAACTTCTTTCAATTTAGACTTACTCTAGAATTTTGTTGTGTGGAATGTGTGGGAATTTTCTTGTGTTTTACAAAATTTTAGACCTGTCTTTATTGAAAGGTTTTGCAAACAAAAATGTAAAGTGGATTTAATTTGAAAAATAACCATTCAGTAGAGAAGAAAATGTTGTGGAAAAAGAAGAAATTGCTTGTTACATACAAACAGGGATTGAACAAGAAAGGGTTAACCCATTACCACAATGACACATTTTACAAATTGAAGAAAACAACTAAAGATAACCAACCAGCGTTTTCTTATTTACAGACAATATTATGTACTCTGTGTGATACAAAATTGAAAGATTTTGCAGAATTTAGAATGTCTTCTACAACGTCTTTCAATTTTGACCAGTCTACAATGAGTCATTTAGTAATAGGTTTACCCATCCCCACACGGTAATGCTTCTGGACGCCCCTCAAGAAAAGCAATCGGGAAAACATTGTGAAAAATGAAAAAATTGCTTGTAACAAGCAATTTCTTCATTTTCCACAATGTTTTCTGCCCAGAAAGTTTAAAAAAATCTAAAATTTCATAAACTATAAATTGTCGTCTGCAACTCCTTCCAATTTGGACCAGTCTAAAGTTATCTTGTGAGGTAATGGGTTAATGCAACTGCTGTTACATGTAAAACATACTAACTAATCAAATTACTCGAGGAGCCATTGTTTGACATTTCAAAAACTTTCACCTATGGTGAAGTCAGACATTTTGAAGCCTGGAAATTGGCTTAATTTATTAAATTATTTGCTGTTCATCTGAAGAACCTTTAACCCATTACCAGACAATACAATTTTAGACTTGTCCAAATTGAAAGAAGCTGCAGAAGACAATTGAAAGTTTATGAAATTTTGGGTTTTTTTTTTTCAACTTTCTGAGTAAAAGACATTGTGGAAAATGAAGAAATTGCTTGTTTTCTTGTGGCATTTAAAAGCATCACTGAAGATTGATCAGACTGTGTACAGGCGGTTCATAGTCTGTACTTAGCAAACATGTGAAGTTCTCAGAAAAAACACACTCCGACTATCATTTTCAGATCCAAATACACCGGCAGTAGTGTACAGTTGACAGCAACCAAACAGACCAAATTCATGCAGCTTGAGATTGATGAGAATTTGTTGGATCGGATCTATGAGCCTAGAGAAGTATGTAAATGTTATACTGTCTATGAACCAAAGGATGTAAGTGAATTTCATTGTATCTTTGAACACAGGGAGATATGTGAATGTGATGGTATCTATAAATGCATGAAGGTATGTGAATGGGTTAAAGACTATATATGAAACAGTACTCAATTTTGCATGTCAGCCACTTTCGTTTGTTTGTTGATTAAAATCTTACTTTTGCAAGTTTTGATTTTAGGAAATCCACCTTGGTAGGTATTTGCTAAACAAGTCATTTTTTACATTACATAACAGGTCCTGTGGGTCAATGACATAAAGAGGAGGCAGCCTCCATTTGGCGAGCTAGATTTTGTTGGATTGGTCGTCAGAGTTGTTCCATCCAGCTCCAATGACAGGTGACTTATTGCATTCCCATTTTATAGCTTTTTGAGAAAACCTCACCTTACTCCCACACAATCTTGCTTTTTTATACCCCCCCCCCCCCCCCTAGAAAAAAGTTGAGGAAAACACTGTGAAAAATGAAGAAATCCACAATATTTTTTTAACCCAAAAGATTAAAAAAAAAATCAAAATTTCATAGACAAAAAATTGTCGTCTGCACTTTCTTTGAATTTGGACCAGTCTAAAGTGTTGTTGGTAATTGGTTAATGGAGTGTAATGATGCCCCAAGTAGAGGGGAGAATGTATTGTTTTCACCAAATCAGTCTGTCCATCAGTCTTTTCAAGGATCCATTATATCAAAGTTCAGGGTCACAAATATTCCCATTACCAAATGACACAATTTTAATCAAAATTTTGAATTGAAAGAAGTTGCAGATGACATTTCAAAGTGCCCTAAAATTGGAAAATAATGGTTGCATAAAGTAGAAAACGTAATAAGAATTTTTTCTTTTCCCACAAAGTATTCCATAATAGTATATCTTCAGGATATCTAAATTGAAAAAGGTGAAAATAACATTTCAAAGTGCCAAAAATGCAAAATTAAATCCTAAATAATTTTGAAAATACTGCGAGAAAAGGGCAAAATGCTTTAACATTTTTTTTTATCAAACAAAGTTTTACATAACTTTATTTCTGCAGGGTACGAAACAGCAGGATTGTGTTTTAACCCATTCCCACTAGACAAAATTTTAGACTGGTCCAAATTGAAAGAAGATGCAGACGACAATTTCAAGTTGATGGAATTTTAAATTTTTTCGTCTTTTTGGATAGAAAACATTGTGGATAATGAAGAAATTGCTTGATACAAGCAATTTCTTCATTTTCCACAATGTTTTCCAAAGCTTTTTTCTTGAAGGGCGTAAAAAGGAGGGATTGAGTTGGAATGGGTTAATGGGTTAGATTAATGTAAGTCAAATTGCTGTCAGCATTGTAACCGCTCGCCAATGAATAATTGATAAATGTTGTTGTTGTCCCGACTTTTAGCATTGCATATTTCTTTGGGAAAAAAATAGATTTGTTTCTTTTAGGCTAGCATAATGTGAGTCAGCCCTAGAAATAATGCATTTGATGGAATAAGATTGCTTTAGAATCAGAATTTGTCAAATCAATATTTTACCATATAATAGACAATCCATTGTTTTCAGGGTTTTTTTAGGTCACCTGACCGAATGGTCATGGTGACCTATTGCGATCATCGTTTGTCCGTCGTCGTGCGTCGTCCGTCGTCCGTCGTCCGTTAACTTTTATACATTTTCATCTTCTTCTCAAGAACTACTGGGCGGATTTCAACCAAACTTGGTAGAAAGCATCATTTGGGGATGCCAATTCAAGTTTGTGAAAATAGGGGTTCTGGGGGTCATAGGGGCCCAAATAGGGGCCAAAAAGGGGTAATTTTTGGTACTTCTTTAAAAATCTTCTTCTAATAAACTGTTAATGCCAGAGCTTAAATATTTGGTGTGCATGACAACTAGGACAGGTATATTATAAATTGTGAAATTCATGCCCCTGGGGTCATGTATGGGGCCACACCCAGAGGTCAAAGTTCATCATGTTAAAAAATTCACATTTTCATCTTCTTCTGATGAAGTACAAAGCCAATTTCAAACAAACTTGTTGAAAAGCATCATTTGGTAATGGTTATTTGGATTTGTGAAAATAAAAAGGCTGTGGGGGTCAGGGGGCCCTAAAATGGGGACCAAAAGGGGGTAATTTTTGGTAACTTTTAAATATTTCATCTTCTTCTCAAGAACTACTGGGCGGATTTCAACCAAACTTGGTAGAAAGCATCATTGGGGGATGCCAATTCAAGTTTGTGAAAATAGGGGTTCTGGGGGTCATAGGGGCCCAAATAGGGGCCAAAAAGGGGTAATTTTTGGTACTTCTTTTAAAATCTTCTTCTAATAAACCGTTAATGCCAGAGCTTAAATATTTTGTGTGCATGACAACTAGGACAGGTATATTATAAATTGTGAAATTCGTGCCCCTAGGGTCATGTATGGGGCCACACCCAGAGGTCAAAGTTCATCATGTTAAAAAATTCTATTTTCATCTTCTTCTGATGAAGTACAAAGCCAATTTTAAACAAACTTGTTGAAAAGCATCATTTGGTAATGGTTATTTGGATTTGTGAAAATAAAAAGGCTGGGGGGGTCAGGGGGCCCTAAAATGGGGACCAAAAGGGGGTAATTTTTGGTAACTTTTAAATATTTCATCTTCTTCTCAAGAACTACTGGACGGATTTCAACCAAACTTGGTAGAAAGCATCATTGGGGGATGCCAATTCAAGTTTGTGAAAATAGGGGTCCTGGGGGTCAAAGGGGCCCAAATAGGGGGCAAAAAGGGGTAATTTTTGGTACTTCTTTAAAAAATTTTCTTCTAATAAACCGTTAATGCCAGAGCTTAAATATTTTGTGTGCATGACAACTAGGACAGGTATATTATAAATTGTGAAATTCATGCCCCTGGGGTCATGTATGGGGCCACACCCAGAGGTCAAAGTTCATCATGTTAAAAAATTCACATTTTCACCTTCTTCTGATGAAGTACTAAGCCAATTTCAAACTAACTTTGTGAAAAGCATCTTTGGGTACTGATTATACAGATTTGTGAAAATTAAAAGGCTGGAGGTCAGGGGTGCCTAAAATGGGGACCAAAAGGGGGTCATTTTTGGTAACTTTTAAACATTTTCATCTTCTTCTCAAGAACTACTGAGGGGATTTCAACCAAACCTTTTTCTAATTCTTTCAAACAAAATCACTTGTCTTGGTGCTCTTTTACTCAGGTGACCGTTAAGGCCCACTGGGCCTCTTGTTTGAAGGCAATATTCTTGAACAAAGGTGTTAGTAAAACGCTGTGGTTCAAATGGAGTCAATATAAGGTATTTTGCCCGTAATAATGGACCTTAATCTATGCTCACAGAATCTCGCTTTTTACGCACCTCTTGAAAAAGTATTGAAAGACATTGTGAAAAAAAGACATTGCTTGTATCAAGCAATTTCTTCACTATCCACAATGCTTTAAACCCCGATAGACAAATATATATATATACAAGTATATGATGCCCATGATAATGGAACTTCATCCATGCCAAAACAATCCTGCTTTTTTGTGCACCCCTTGAAAAAAGCTTTGAAAAACATAGTGAAAAATGAAGAAATTGGTTGTATCAAGCAATTTCTTCATTATCCCTATGCTTTAAACCCCAATAGACAAATACATGTATATTCCATCAACTTAAAATTATTGTATACAACATCTTTCCATTCGGACTGGTCTAAAAACTTGTTGTGTGGGAATGGGTTAAACTTGTAATCCGCAGGTGCACACATATCTTAGTTACCGTACCTACATACCAGATATGATCATAGTATCATTGAGTAATATTGAATGTGTCTATGAGTTAAGTTTTTAATAGACAAACAACTGTTAAACAATATGTCCTAATCTTTTGATACAGGACATTGAAAGAAGGAACTATCAATATCTCTTGGCTTTCTCTTTTGCAAAGTAATACAAACATTATGAGGGCCTTTTGCAGTCTGAAATACCCACAGATATAATAATTGACTGAGGAATTCGAAAAGTATTGATTCTTTCTCGTTATGATAAACGATAACTTATCTATCATGCTAAAATTATATTGCAACTAAAAAACCTTAGTAACAAGATTATTGGTAGCTCTGGGCAAAACTTTGGATTTTACCTTTTCCATTTAGCTAATAGTTTACTGATTTTATTGTACATATTTGTGAGAAGAAGAAAAAATAGAGGAAGGGAGAGATAGAGAGATAAAAAGGAAAAGAAAGAAATGAGCAGTGAGAAAGGGAGAGAGTACTTAGAGAGTGACAGACAGATGGACACAGAGGGAGATGGTGAGAGCATTATGATAAATGTGTCGTATTCCCTGTTTTTTCACTATAATTTAAGCCACATTAATTTAGCTAAACGGAAGTCGTTAAATTCTGCTTGAATTAATTTGTCAAAGCAGAAGAAGAGCCCCTAGTTGTAACTTGCCACTAGCATGATGCATCGATTTGTTACATAATTCTCCATCAAAGATGTTCTAAGTTCTAATCTAATTCTAAGAATCTAGTGTTTAAAGCATTACGGCATGCTCGGAAAAAGATATTTCAGACTCAACATGCAAAAAAAACTCAGATGCTCCTTTATTGACAGCTATTAGAACTGCTTATTACCTAGAATGTTCAGTATTGTATGCGTCCAGTTGAGTTAAAGGAATATTTGGGAAATAGGATCACAGACTGAATTTTGAAATCGCAGACTCTAATCGCTCCCAGAGTTGCGATTAAAAACGGTTTCAACAAGTTCTTCTACCGTAACAAAATGCTGGTTTTGGGATATTATACTTTATGATAGTCCTAATTAGCTTCACTTACTGAAGGCCATTGTTGCTTTGTCATGGTGAATTGTCTGTCATGCAACAGTGTGGGGGGGATGTGAAAACTGCTTCCTCGTAAAATCATATCTCGATAAACTAGATGAATTTTAAGCAAATTTTACAGGTATGATCCTTGGATGACTCTTTTAGTTCTATTAACACTTTCCAGGTTTTTATGTCCCTGTGATTTTATAATTGAGAAAACATTGTAGAAAAAGAAGAAATTGCCTGTCACAAGCAATTTCTTCTTTTTCTACAATATTTTCTATCCTTCAAAATGGTTATTTTTCAAATTAAATGCAATTTAAATTTTCGTCTGCAAAACCTTTTAATTTGGACAGGTCTATAAAGGGTTGAAGAATGTAGATCAGATGAAAAGCATAGCTTTTATTGGTTGGGGAAGGGTTGAGTGTATTGAGAAAACTTGAAAATCTCAACTTGATCTTTGATACTTGATAAATTTTCTGGGTAGGCCATACATTGAAATAGTAAAAGAAATTCATATATACTGCTGGAACAGAGGCATAATTCTTGCAGGATTTTGTCCATAATAAAAGTAATAAGAAAGAAGAAGCAGTCAAACATAAGGCAGTTTTCGTAGCCCTGGCTGCTTATTTTTGAGTCTTAGACTTGCAAATCCTATGGTTCTTTAACCCATTACCAGATGACAAACTTTTAGACTGGTCCAAATTGAAAGGAGTTGCATACAACAATTTAAACTTTATGAAATTTTCAAATCTTTATCTTTTTGATAACATTTTGGATAATGAAGAAATTGATTGTAACAAGCAGTTTCTTCATTTTCCAAGATGTTTTCTAAAGCTGATTTGAGGAGGATGTCTAAAGGGGTCATTGTATTGGAATAGGTAAAGCCCTGAACTATCTCGTAAGCCACCTTGCATATAAAAATGCGACATCAAAGCAAATTTTTTCATGAATGGATGTGTCTCATAGGTTTTAAATCACATGGGTTATAAGTCAGGGTTACAACTGGTTTCTAAGATCAGAGTTAGTCTGGTAGTGACACACTTGATTCCAGTGTCAGGAGTCCCTGGTTTGATCCCCTACTTCACAAGTCATTCAGAAGAGTCTAACCTGAGGCCCTGTCTCAGTATAACCTCAGTTGTTGTGGGACATAAAACCTCATACAACCAACTATCAAATGATCTCTGTTTTTGAACTAGTTCTCATTTCTGATAGCACATATAAAGTGACAAGAGGTCGGATGGATCGTAGGCTTTGCTTAAGCTTCAATTCTGGGTTATAGGGTCTTGTTTGAATTTCTTTTAATGCCCTCCCATAAAGTAGAGGGGGTTATATTGGTTTCATTATTTCTGTTTGTCTGTCCATCTGTCTATCAATTGGTCTTTCCATAGATTTTTTCTTTTCCACAACCATGAAATTTCATACAATTTTTGCCAGGGATCCAAGTAAGTTCCTGATGTCTTTTGATTACATAGGTCAAAGGTCAAAGTCACAAATGAAGTTTGATTGAAAACCATTTAAATGCTCTAACTAGAAAGCCATTTAATCTTGGACCATGAAGCTTTATACAAATGCAATAGGTCTTGGGTTCACTCCCCAGCCATGGCAAATATCCTTTCCAGCATTTGTCTCCCGTCTATGGTTTGATAATCGTAAATTTATGTGGGATGAGCAGCTGGAGGCTCGGAAAGGATGTACTAGAGTACTGATGTGAGAAATACCAGGAATCCAAGGTTGAGTGCACCATGATATGACTGAAATATTGTTTAAAGTGGCTTTAAACTCCATTAACCCATTCTCACAAGATAAAGTTTTAGACTGGTCTAAATTGGAAGGAGCTGTAGACGACAATTTCAAGTTTATAAAATTCTAGATTTTTTCAAGTTTCCGGGTAGAAAACACTGTGGAAAATGAAGAAATTTCTTTATTCTCCACAATGCTTTCCAAAGCTTTCATATTTAGGGGCGTTTAAAAGCATCATTGTGTGGGAATGGGTTAAAACCAACAAATTATACATACGCTATTCATGGCCAGAGAATGTGTCCCATTATGGGGGGGTGACATAGGTCAAAGGGGTCAACTGTGCCACTTCAAAGACAAAATGCTGCTGATGGATATAAGCCTGCTTTGCATCGATTCTAGATAAATCAGCTCTTTTTAAACTTTTCATGTTTACCACTATCATATTTCCACAATGTGTTTTACGACATGAAATGCACTTCTGGATCCTCTTTCAATTTGGACCAAACTAAAGTTTTTCCATTCAATAACCCTCTAGAAAAAAAGGTTTTTGAAAGCATTTCATTGAAAATGAAATAAATTCTTGACATAAGTTTTTCACAATGTTTTCTACCCTGAAAGACATTTTTTTCAATTTCATGAATTCCATTACTAGTGGATACAATTTTAGACTGGTCCAAATTTAAAGAAGGTGAAGATATTTCAAATAGCTCTTGAATTGGGGAATAAGTGCCAAATAGGGTAGAGAATTGTGAGAAAAGAAGAAATTGCTTGTTTTTCATGATTGCATTTCTTCAGGATGTCAGTAAACGTCATTGTGTGGTTAACTTGGTTAAAAATGTTTTCTTCAACTTCTTTCAATATGGAGCCGTGTAATATTTTGTCATCCGGTAACGGTTCAATCTATATTATTTACAGTGTTAGAAGTCCAGACATGGTATACCTGGCTGACTGTCAAGGTAACATATTGGGTATCAAGTTTTGGAATGGAATAAAGGTAGGGTTAAATCTATGATATTTTATTGGGCCATCTGTCTATAGCTGTATGCCTTGTTAACACAAATCCTCCTTATTTTCTCGATGGGTTTTTAGCTCAGCTGTTTTCGAAGAAAACCCGAGGTATTGTGATCACCTTGGCGTCGGTCACGTCGGCGTTGGCGTACCAAACTTTAACCTTGGTCATATCTCTGTTGTTATTGAAGATATCCTCATGAAACTTGACATGTGTATTGACCATCACCAGAGCTATCTAGACTATCAAAACTCTAAAAGCTTTTTAGTAGTGCTCAAGTGAGCTATTGTGATCCCCTTTTGTCCGGCGTCCCTCCGTCGTGTGTTGTGTGTCATGCGTTGTCCGTCAACAATTTCTTTAAACGACATCTCCTCTCAAACGACTGGGCCGATTTGAACCAAATGTGGCAGAAATGTTGCTTAGGTGGTCCCCTTCAAAAATAGCTAATAGAATTGAAATCTGTTAAAAACTCTGGTTGCCATGACAACAAAAGTGAAATTTTAAAATAATCTTTAAAAATCTTCTCCTCCTGACCCAGAAGGCGTAGAGCCTTGATATTTTGCATGAAGCATCAGTATATTGACCTCTTTCAAAATCGTTAAAATCATGATCCTCGGGTCCCCACAGGCTGAGCCCAAGGGGGGTGGGGTTTATATAGAAATAAAGAACGATTTTTTAAATTACATCTCCTCTCAAACGACTGGGCCGATTTGAACCAAATGTGGCAGAAATGTTGCTTAGGTGGTCCCCTTCAAAAATAGCTAATAGAATTGAAATCTGTTAAAAACTCTGGTTGCCATGACAACAAAAGTGAAATTTTAAAATAATCTTTAAAAATCTTCTCCTCCTGACCCAGAAGGCCTAGAGCCTTGATATTTTGCATGAAGCATCAGTATATTGACCTCTTTAAAAATAGTTAAAAATCATGACTTGGGTCCCCACAGGCTGAGCCCAAGGGGGGTGGGGTTATATAGAAATAAAGAACGATTTTTTAAATGACATCTCCTCTCAAACGACTGGGCCGATTTGAACCAAATGTGGCAGAAATGTTGCTTAGGTGGTCCCCTTCAAAAATAGCTAAAAGAATTGAACTCAACAAAAGTGAAATTTTAAAATAATCTTTAAAAATCTTCTCCTCCTGACCCAAAAGGCGTAGAGCCTTGATATTTTGCATGAAGCATCTGTATATTGACCTCTTTCAAAATAGCTAAAATCATGATCCTCGGGTCCCCAGGGGCGGAGCCCGGGGGGGGGGGGTATAGAAATAAAGAACGATTTTTTAAAGGACATCTCCTCCCAATTCACAGGGCCAATTTGAACCAAGTTTGGCAGAAATGTTCCTTAGGTTGTCCCCTTCAAAAATAGCTAAAAGAATTGAAATCCATTAAAAACTCTGTTTGCCATGGCAACAAAAGTGAAATTTCAAAATAATCTTTAAGAATCTTCTCCTCCTGACCCAGAAGGCGTAGAGCCTTGATATTTTGCATGAAGTTTCAGTATATTGATCTCTTACAAAATAGCTAAAATCATGATCCTAGGGACTCCAGGGGGAATGGGGTTATAGGCATAAAGCATCAGTTCACAGACTTCTTTCTTATTTCTGAAATTATAACCCATGGAAAAAGTTTTTTCCTTCTTTCAAATCAGCACTTAAGCCTTGGAATTTGTAATTTTAGACTTTTGGATCCCCAGATTCATAGTCTTTATATGTAATTGTGGCCCACTTGTTTCATAATCCTAACCTTAACATGAAATTAGACTGTTGAAAGAAAAAGAGCCTTTATCTCAGGTGAGTGCCCCAGGGCCAACGGCCCTCTTGTTTTAAAAGTTATGCCCCTTTTTCGACTTAAAAGTTTTGCATTATCCAGCACCTGCAGCAGAGTGTTGCAACCGGTGGGCGGTGCTCTTGTTATATTTATACCACTGCGAATGAAGCTTAAGACGGGATATACTAGAATCGGCCTGTCGGTCGGTTAGTGTGTCTGCAAAATCTTGTCTGGAAAACTCCTCATACAGTTTCAGTCTAATTTGCTGGGCAGAAGTGTTCATTAGGGGCTGTAGATGTGCAAGATGCAACTTTTGTGAATATTAATTGATTGCTACTGATTTGACTTAAAAACGCTTGTTAGATTCTTGTCAGGACAACTCCTCCTAGAGTTTCAGTCCGATTTGCTTCCTACTTTGCAAAAGCATTACCTTGAAATTTTGTGTGGAGGTTCATTTAGGGGTCCTACAGGGGGCTTACTGAATTTAGGTCTTTAAGTTATCTACTGCCTGTTTTAAGACTTTGTTTATATTCGGATATTGATAGTATAGTGGTATATTTTCGACACACTTTTCTCAGAAACTATTCATAGCATTGACTTGAAACTTGGTGTCCAGGTTCATCTAGGTTTCCTACATGACCCTTACCAAATTTTGGTCCGCAAGTTAACCCTTGTCATGCTGAGCCTGGAATATTCCGGTTTTAGCAGGAGGTGAAGACAAAGATCAGACTGCACTTATGTCAGTGCTTTGAGCCCTTTGATTTGACAGCAGATCATTAAGGTAATTTATACAGCATGATAAGGGTCAACTACTCTCTGTTTTATGACTTCGTTTATATTGGCACATTGATGGTATAGTGCTATATTTTTGTCACCTTTTTCTGGGCAATTAATCAAAGCATTGACTTGAAACTTGGTATTGAGGTTTATCTAGGGGTCCTACATGGCTCTTACCTAATTTAGGTCTGCAAGTTTGTTACTTTCTGTTTTTACGGCTTTGTATATATTCATACATTGATGGTAAAGTGGTATATTTTTGTTGCATTTCTCTCACAAACTATTCATAACATTGACTTGGAATTTGCTTCAGCTAGGGGTCCTACGTGGTGCTAACCAAAATTAGGTCTTCAACTTAACTACTTCCTGTTCTATGATTTCTTAGACATTGCCAGTTATAGTCGTATATTTTCATCATATTTCTGCCCTGTCCAGGTATTCTGTAGAAATTCTTTTACATTTTATGCCCCGGCATCGATAGATCGGGGGCATATTGTTTTACCGGTGTCCGTCTGTCTGTCTGCAAAACTTAACCTGCCAACTGAACATTTTCCTATAACTTCAACCCTGATTAAGTTACAATGCTAATATTTGGTATGTAGATAGGTCTCAACAAGGTGCAACTTGGGAAGGTCATTTTATCAAGGTCAAGGTCAAAATTTTAACCCTTTTCCTTAAACGTTACTCAAAAACTTAACCTGCCAACTAAACATTTTCCTATAACTTCATCCCTAATTAAGTTACATTTCAATCGGGATTGTCAATCAAATAACCAGTCAACCAATCAAATCATTCATTCAACCCGGAACTGGGCTTTGATCTCCAACATTGGTGGCCATTTCGTCAGACATTATTGTTGGTTTGGCAACTTAAATAACAAAACTACAGCCCATTCAAGCTGTAGTTACGATGTTTAAGGTGTCAACCAACCTTTTTGCTTTTTTGTTTCATTCTACTAGCTATAAATTTTGCAAAATGACTATGTTCAAAATCGAAGTAGAACTTCCTGTAGGAGTCAATGGAAGGGGCCAAAGAAGTAAGTGAGTGGGGCCAGTAATTGGTCAATTAGTCATCTAAGATAATTTAATAGCATCGAGCGAAAAAAACAAAAGCGTTACAAATTTTGATACCTTTTTGTATGGGACTATTTTGTGCGGAAGCATACAAAATCACTAGGTGATCAAAATTTTGTTCATGGAGTTAAGAATAATTCTTTTCGACCAATCAGAATGCCCGTTTTTTATAGATGAAACTGAAAATTAATATATTATAGTATAGTACTATAAAACCCTCTGATTTGATATATTCCAGAGTTTTGGAGAGGATGTTTGTACAGAGGGTACCTGTATGTGTCTTAGTAACTTGATGGACAAATCTACGTACAGAAACAATTATTTACCAATAGTTGAGGCAACACCAGAATTCACAAACATCACACGTAAACCACAAAATTCTGGACAGAGACATGCTTTAGACAAATTGCAATCCATTATCAAGGTATGTTTCATGTAATTACATAATTGACATATTGCCAACCCTACCCACTGAGCTCCTACAAGGAGTTCCACTTCTTTTAATCCTTTCCTGTTTTATGAAATTTTAGACTGGTCCAATTTGAAAGAGAATACAGACAACAATGAAAATCGGGTGCAATTTGAGTTGAAATCATCCTATGTGGTAGAAAAAATTGTGGAAAGAGAAGAAATTGCTTGTTACAAGCAATTTCTTCTTTTTTCACAATGTTTTCTCAAGTGTAAAATCACAACAACGTAAAATCCCGTGTTAATTCAGGAAAGGGTTAAATGACATTATCTTGCAAAATATCTTTGCAGGTAACATAAATTAAAAAAAGTAAAATGGTTAGCTTGTGACCTAAACATTGTAACTGCAGCTTTAATAAGCTTTTTTTATGATTAACTCATTCCCACACAAAATGGTGCTTTTTCATGCCACTTATAAAAAACAATTGGGGAAACAAATTGGTAAAATGAAGAAATTGCTTGTTGCGAGCTATGTATTCATTTTACACAATGTTTTCTCTCCAGAAAGTTGAAAAAATCTATAATTCCATACACTTTCAATTGTAGTCTGCAAGTCCTTTGAATTTGGAATAGTCTAAAAAATTTCTGTCTGATAATGAGCTAAGTCGCCAAACCAACAAAAATGCCAGACACATAAATGTCACCCAATGGCGGAGTTCACTTCAAGTCTAAATGAATGATCTGATTGGTCAATTGATTCTTTGTTGTCAGTGGTGATCACTCATTCTTTTTTTAGCTCAATAACAAATTTTGTGTAATTGAAAAAAATTATAAAACTACTCAGAAAGTTATTTTATGTCAATATAAGATCAATATATTCTTCATTTTGTGAACAACAAAAGCCATATTCTCATGAATGGTGGGACCACAAGTGAAAATAAAGCTGTTGCTCTTCGCAAAAATGAAAAAATGAAAATATGCATTTAAGAGATTTTATCAGGAACAATTCTGAGCTCTGACAGGAAGTTTAACCTAGACGTTCTATCGCATTATTTTGCAAGATAGATGGCTAGTAACATAAAGCAAAAAAAAATGTTGCTTTGCAACCTAAGTTTTGTAATTACAGCTCGAAAAACAGTTTGATCAGGCTGATTTTTGTCTAGACCTCTGGAATGTCCCTTTATAGCTAGCATGGTTTATACCGTAAATTTTCTGATTAATTACCAACCAAGAGTGATTTGGGTTGTTATTTTTTTAGAAAATAAATAATATAAATGATGCAAGCTGTAAAGAGACCAGAAGGTCTAGGCAAAGATCAGACTGCACATACGTGCAGGCTGATCTTTAGCTAGGCCTCCTGCCAAAACAGGAATATTCAGGGTTCAGCATGACAAGAGTTAAGAAACAATACTGCTGAAGTAGTTCTAAGCAACACCTTATCTTGATATGAATTTTTATTGATTTCTTAACCCATTCCATAACAATGATGCTTTGAATGCCTTTCTAGAAACTTTGAAAAACATTGTGTAAAATGAAGAAATTGCTTCTCACAAGCAATTTCTTCATTTTCAACAATGTTTTCTGTCAAGAAATTTGAAAAAAAAAAAATGTAAATTTCATAATCTTAAAATTGTTGTTTGCAACTCCTTTTAATTTGGACCAGTCTAAAATTTTCCTATCTGGTAATGGGTTAAAAACATAACTCAATTACACTTTTTGTTGCCTCCAAGATAAGAAAAAAAACTTTTGAAAACATTGCCGATAATGAAGAAGTTAAAACAACCAATTTCTTCATTATCCACAATGTTTCAATCCCAAAAGACAAATGAAATTAAGATTACATCAACTTTAAATGTTGTCTGCAACATCTTTGAATTTAGACCGGTCTAAAATTTTGTTGTCTGATAATTGGTTAAATAAATATGGTTCCCAGAGTCTTGTTGTTTATCTAATAAATATTTTTCAGAATAAACCGTCTTTCAAAGATGATGTGGGTTTGATTCTTGACGATATGCTCTCCAACGAAAAACATCGGAACACTTTTGGGGTTAGTTTCTAGTTTGACTGTTTTCAGACAAAACCTGGGGTAATGCTATAGCTTTGGTGTCATCAATGGCAAAGTTGTTATCTATTCGCAAAAACTTTGCTATATGTCTTTTTTTATACCCCCACAAACATAGTTTGTGAGCAAATTCCAATCAGCCTACCAGTTGGTCTGTCTGCAAATTCTTGAACAGACAACTCCTACAGTATCAGTCAAATTCAATGTATTCTTGACAGAGGAGTTCGTAATGAATTGTAGGTGTAAAAAACACGCAATCCATATAGAATAACTGACTTATCTGGACAGCTCCTCCTACTGTTTTTGTCTTGCTTTTTATAACCCAAAAACATATTATGGGGATATATAGGAGTCAGCTTGTCGGTCGGTCCGTCCATCGGTCCGTCTGACTGTCTGTAGTTTTTTCATGTCCGCTCAAATTCTCGGCAACCATTGGATGGATTTGATTCAAACTTCACTGATATAATCAGTATCAAGCAGAGATGTGCATATTCTATTTTGGTTATGGTCCATTGATTTTTGACAGAGTTATGGCCCTTTGGTGAAAAATCGTGTCCGCTCAATTTCTCAGCAACCATTGGACGGATTTGGTTCAAATTTCAAAGAAATACTCGGCATAAGTCAGACATGTGCATATCCTATTTTAGTTATGGTCCATTGATTTTTGACTGTGTTATGGTCCTTTAATTAAAAAGTCTGTTTTTTCTTATGGCCCTTTGGGAGATAGCACTTGTACATGGACAAGCGCTGTTGTGGGGTATTAGTCCCCTTTGCAACAATGTCTAGTAAAACTTGGCAGAAGTGTTCATAAGGCATTGTAGAATTGTATGACGCAACTTTTGTTAAATTTCTATAGAGAGTTAATGAGTTATTGCCCTTGATTCTACTTAAAATGTCAATGAAACATCATCCTCTCCTATATAACAGTATGAAAACTGATAAATCTTAAACTGGCTAATTACAAGACAATAAAATTTTAGAATGGTCCAAATTCTGTGTTTTTTCCTAGAATCAGGGCTTTAAATTTCTGCGTAACAATTTTTTTGTCATTTACCTTGCCAGAGGAAGGATTAAATTTCTGCAATAAAAAAAAGATAAAGTGCCATGAATTTGGTAATGAAAATCCATGAAGTTAAATTTCAATTGCTTACCTATAGAACTACCAGGTAAATAATAGGTATCAATATAAAAAATTCAGATTTTTGAGGGTCAAAACCCTTGTTTACAAGTCAAGCACAAGCCTCCAACCCATCTGTTAAATTGTCTTAATATTTTGTATGGTAATGGGTTAATGATCAAAATAATTTTCATTTCAGAAAAGTCATACAGCTGTTTTAAAGAGAGACAATTTATCACTGCAATCTACTGTTGCATCTGAAACTGAAACTAGCCATGAATTAGAAAAGCATGTCTACACGGATAATAAAAATATGAGTAAAAATGAAGAAATGTTCCTAGAAAACAACCATGAGTTAAGTCTTAGTGAAGAAGCTTATGCTGCAGGTGAGCCAGATGATGTAAAAGAACAACACATACAGGACAGAACTGATGATAAAGTTTCTCAAAAGATTAGTGCTCTAAAAGAAAATGTTGATGATACAATGGAGTCTCCTGCAAAGAGATTAAAAAATGAAAGTGTATTGTCAAAAAAATGTCATAAACCTCTTGTTACAGACAAAGGGAATCCAGATAAATGTGCCACTCCAGTCAGAAACCCTGAGAATGAGAACTCAACAATACTCACAAGTCAAAACTCAACACCAGCTAGTCAATCTAAACAGTCACAGGTTCAGTCAAGACTTGCTAAATTATCAATGTATGGAACTCCAGATATTCTCTCTCCTCTCCCTGTGTCTATACCACGTAGTGTATCTAAAGGATTTAAACCTCCTTCTTTTAGGAAAAAGCTTAATTGATTCTAATACTTGTAACATTGTTTATTGATAGAAAATTCAGTCAATTCCACACCGTTGACAAAACATGCTTTGAATTACACATCAAATGCCTGCATTCCTTTGGGGGGGGGGGGGCTGCATGGGAGGTGTTTGTGATTTAAAGCTATTGGTACATCAGCAGACTGATGGCTGCTGTCAATCAAATCTTTCACTTGAACTCCAATACCGCCGTTATAGAGCAGTCGGTAGCGGGTCACACTACCAATCTTCAATTATGGGATGTCATGGGTTCGAAACATATCTTTTCCAACCTTTGTCTCTCAACAATGGGTGGATAATTGTAAACCTAAGTTGGATAGAAGCTGGAGCTAGGAAAGGATGTAGTGAAGTACTGATGTTAGAAATACCAGGAATCCATTGTTGGGTGCTCCAGCGGCGGCGAAATGACTGAAATACTGTTAAAAGTGGCGTTAAACCCAATTCAATCAATCAGTCAATTGAACTCCGGCATTAGTCTTGTTGGTTTTGGCAACTTCAATGTTGTAGATCTTAATAATTTAAGATGTTAAATAATTTAGGCAGCAAACTAATGTTTTGTCCAATATTTCATGTTTAAAATAATGTTGTTCAATATATCAGTTGGACTGTCATGTTCGTGGATGCGGCCAGCAATTTTCAATTGGGAAACATGTAGTAGATCCTCTTGACTCCGGTTTCTGTAGAATTCAGCATTTCTCAAGCCTGAGATCTATTCATTGATTATTTATTACCTCTTTCAACAGTATTTCAGTTACATATATACACATATGTGCAGTATATTATTGCATATTTTTCTAGAACACTTTTTATGCTCCCCAAAGGACAAACATACAGCTACCGTTTTGTCCGTCCGCCTGTCTGTCTGCCACAATATCTCCTCACCCTTTTGGCCAAATTGGATGAAACTTCACTTGTGAATTCCTTATGATATTGCACCAATGCATTTTTCCCTGTTTTTGGATAGCTTGGTATTTCCAGAGCTTGGCTCCTTCAATTATGGATTGATTTTTAAATAACTTTGCACAATTCTTTTCAATCAAGAGTAGATGTGCCATTTGATTTTTTTCCAGTAATTTTTCCTGAGCATAGACCCTTCAATTATGGATGGATTTGAAAATAACTTTACACTATTTTCTCTATCATGAGCAGATGTTCCATTTGAAACATTTATTTATATCGTTCAAAGGTAAAGGTCACAGCTAAAGGTTGAAGTTAAAATTAAGCTTGTCCAGAGCATGGCTCTTCCAAGTATAGATGGATTTCAATATAACTTGGCACAATTGTTCTCAATCATGAGTAGACGTGCAATTTAAAAAGAAAATCAGATAGGTCAAAGTCACAGCTCACAGTCAAACATCAAAAAGCATGCCTGGAGCATAGCTCCTACCATTATGGATTGATTTAGAAGGTGAGTAGATGTTCCATTTGAAACAAATTTCCGGGTAGCTCCAAGGTCAAGGTCACAGCTAAAGGATGTACGCTAAAATTTAGCATGTCTGGAATGGGTCAAGCATATACCTGTCTCTGTCGGTCTCTGAACCTTTTTCCCTGTTCATTTTATAATTTTTGTAATAGGGCTATATTTGAGGCTCTTTTCATAACCCATTACATAAAATCAAAAAGGTAGACTGGTCTAATTTCAAAAAAGTTGCAGACAATAATTAAAGGTGTGTGAAACAGGAAAAAGGCAAATTTTTGTAGAAATAATGTTATTTGGGACATAGCTTAACACAAGCAATCTTTCTCACAATATTTTTATGTTCCTCGAAGGGACAGCATATAGCTGATGCTTTGTCCATCTGTCTGTTTGTCCGGAGCGATTTCTCCATAACCCTGGGACCAAATCAAATGAAATGTGAACTCTCTATGATATAATGCAGATAAAAAATTTCCCGGGTTTATGATTTTAGCCCTTGTCAAAGAAAAAAAGGAGTTTTTCTCAAATTTCTCCAAGTCTAACGGTCAGAATTTAGTGAAATTTCATATTTGAGTAGCAAATCAGGTGCCATTGACTATAAAATATTTGAAATATGGGGAAATAAGATACATCATGGAAAAAGGGGGCTTAATGTTTGATAGCTTTACGTTAGCTCTCCATTTCTCTGCAACAAACTTACATAGGCCATAACTTTTGATTAATAAGAGATATAGCCTTTAAATTTCACATGTGCATTGTTTATGACAAACATTTCTGTTGCTACTAGGGTCAAGGTCATCTGTTAAGTTCAAGATCATTTCTCAAGGTCAAAATTTCAAAAATTTTAACTTATATTGTCCAATATTTTATTATGGTAAATGATATAGCCTTCATATTTCACATGTGCATTGCTTATGACATGACCATTCTGTTGGTACTAAGTTCAAGTTCATCTGTCATGGTCAAGGTCAAAATCAAAATTTCGAAGATCTTAACTATAACATTGTCTATTAGTTTACAATTGTAAGTGATATAGCCTTCAAATTTCACATCTGCATTGCTTATGAAATTACCTTTCTGTTGATATTAAGTTCAAGGTCATTTCTCAAAATTTCAAAAAATTTAACTTTAAGATCACTCATAAGTATACAATATTAAGTGATATAGCCTTCATATTTTGAATGTGCATTGCTTATGACAATACGTTCCTGTTGGTAAAGGTCATTTCTCAAAGTCAAAATTTCGAAAAATTTAACTTTAACGTTGTCCATGATTTTAAATGGTAGGTGATACATCCTTCATATCTCAAATGTTTATTACTTGTGACAAGACATTTCAGCAGATACCAAAATCATTGGTCATTGGTTAAGGTCAAATTGTCAAGGTCACTAATTTTCAAAAATACCTCCTTTACCAATTGCCAAAATTTCAATTTTTGACACAATGAACCTTGCCATGCTAAAAGGGGGCTTAATGCCATGTAGCTTTACATTTTGTATATTTTCCACTCTAAAATAAATCAGTGTATTGTTTCTGTAAGACTACCTAAGTTAGAGTCTTCATATTTTGTATGTAGACATTTTTCATTGATAACTTTGATGGTTAAGGTAAAATATTTAACCCTTTACCATATAATGATATTGAATTTTACTAGAATCAGGCCTGTGAAGCCAAACAGATTCTTCAATGTTTGTCAAACTTCCAAATTTCTTGTTAACTATAGTTGCATTCAATAAGAAGTTTTTTGTCCAATAATGGCATACAGTTTTGTGACGAAGCCTTATTCGGGGAGCAAAATCCGTCTCCGACGGCTCTTGCTTAACCAAATTTTCTTCAGCGTGTCAAATGTAGTATAGTGTGATAATGGGTTGATTTAATAGAATCCAATATCTGTGAGTAACATTTATTATTTCAAATGCGTATAGACAATTAATTCCTCAATATTTTTTGTTATTATAGTTACGTTTTTGTTTTCTTTATTAAAATGATTTATGAGATTGACATTAAACTTAATTAAACTTAATAGTCTTTGTTTGGTTTCCACGTCCTTAAAGCTCAAACACTGCTCCTTTTTACAAATTTTTTACAACGCTCAAAAAAAAAAGAGCTGGCAAAACCAAGGTTGAACATGGAGAAATTGCTTGTTACGAGTAATATTTAGCTCCACTGGCTGATGGCCATCAGGCTTTTGGCTTTACGTTGTATCTGTAGTCCGTCTGTGTTTCTGTTAGTCCATAAAACCTTTTTCTCAGAAACTAATCGTCAGATCTCAACCAAACATCACAAGATTGTTCCTTAGATGTTTCTCTTTCAGATTCTTTCAAACAATTATGATACATGAAGAACCCTGGTTTACATGCAACATATGGCATTGATAAGTCGTTGTTATATTTTATCATATTCGTAGCTGTGAAATCGTGGAATTCCCCAGTGTAATAAAATTTGATATCATCACTAGTGAAAATATCAACTTTCACTCCCAAAATCGGGAACTATTTTTATTTCCACATAGCCGACTCGCTCCTGGTTGATATTCTTAGCTAAGATTGTCGATTTTATATCTAAAATAAAGAAAGCTTTGGACTAAATCCCCTACATAAAAATCAACTGTAATAAGATTTTTAAACATAAGGTACATATTTTCAACTTAACTGTTGAAATAATGGCGAACAAGGTATGGAGAGAATGGGTGTTCGTGGTGACCTTACACCCAATTTCTTAGGCAAAAAATCAATTCAAAAACAGTAAAATATGGAGAAATTCACGTTCATTATTACAACAGCAAAATAACAATTGGTTTTAAACAATAACGAACCTGAATGCCTTGTTATCACTGATTGACTCAAACTAATGCATAATTTTCCGGAACGTCCAAAATTATTCCAGACCTTGAATACTGATGATATTGCAGTTAAAGTGATTGACACTCAAACCTAACCCGCATGAGCTTGTTTTGTATGCTCAGGAGACTGTGTGATCGCAGACTGCCTATCCTTAATTCTGTTAAAGTCCAAGTCTTAAATGCTCGCTCGATGTTCGAAATAGCCCGGGCCCTTTAGATCGACGATAAGAATGTCGCCCTTAGATACAGTATATGTTTCGCCCCAAATTATTTTCGTGCCTGACACTGCAAATCTCTAAGTGTCTTGAAATACGGACTTTCCCTCAAAAATTCCTTTTAGACCCTCGCCCATTTGGAAAGGCAATTTCAAGATTGAAAAATAAAACTGTTCGTATATGATAAATAGAATTATCAACTGGTTATTTTTGGTATGAAAAATGTCTCACTCGAATACGTGGTTATGCGTTAGAAAAACTCGTCATTTGGACTCGTTTTTCAACGCCTAACAACGCATTCTCGCGAGAGATTTTTCATATAAAAAATAAACGGTTGATTATCCTCTATATATTTCACTGCACACATACTATTTAGTAAATGAGTCTGAAATAGGATTATCTCCCTTGTATGTAACATTCAGACTTGTGGTTTATGTTAACTTGAACTGTTGATTGATTATAGAAAAAAGGCCCAACAAAAAAATTAGACTGCTCCAAATGGGAAAACGTTGCAGATGTTTATTTTAGCTTGGCTATGAAAACTTTGAGGGAAATGAAAGAAAGGAAATCAGGGCTTTCATGGACAGGCTTATGTTCCATATATGGCAAATACATGTAGTTGTATTTTGTCCCTAATACCTTAGATCAAAGTTGGATTTTAGACTTGTTCATATCTACAAGCGAAGCTGGATGGTTAAAGAAAATTAAAGGCAATTTGGTATAATTTAATTTTTAGTTTCGTCTATCAAAAACGGGCGATCTAATTGGTCGATTTAAAAAAAAAATCATAACTCCATGAACAAAATTTTGAACACACAGTGATTTTGTATGTTTCCGCACAAAATAGTCCCATACAAAAAGGTATCAAAATTTGCAAAAACATTTGCTTTTTTCGCTCGATGCTATTAAATTATAAGAAATGAAAAGAATATTTTTTGCTTTTATGGAGGTATGAACCGAAAAACCTTATCACACAGTGTATGAATACGCTTCGCCATGTAATAATTTTCTACAAAAATTACCTCAAAAAATGACTTTACCCTGAAAATCAATTTTTGACGCATTTCACCGTAATCAGGTAAATTTTCTTCGTAAAATTTACATTTATTAACATGAAACTAGTCGGGTATTAATATATTGTACTCGATATATTGTGTTTGCTTGCCGGTGCGTATGAAATTTTTAATATTCAACTCGACCTTCGGTCTATTGAAATATACCAACGTTTTCTGACGTAGTAAAGTTGTTGGATCAATAAAACATATTGGATGCATTCACACTTTTAAGGCCGCCAAGTAGTATTTTCTTCTTTTATCTTTAATTAAGCTAATGCAAATAACTGTAATAACGTGAAAAGAGTTATGACAATTAGCTTAAGTCATTTTATCGAATACTCTATCTTGATTAAAGGACATGTGTTCACTTCATGACGGCACTCATCATGTAAAAAGGGGCTATCGAAGATTTTTATAGAGAAGTTTGAATAGAGATCGGTTCAAGTAAATACGATTTTGTTGTTGTTTATTGTTGCTACAAAAATGTATAAACGGTATGGAAGAATTTCATTTCTCCATTTATGTAATATTTTCAATTCCACTTACGATTCACTGACCATTCAAATAAAAAATAATTACAAATTATTTGATTGGACGGGAAATTTGTGTCTCAACCAATCCGGAGCAACGTTATGAAATTCAAAGATTGAATACTGCTCTTGCATAGATCTAGGTCGGAATGGGCGTGGTCTAACAAAAGTCGATTCTTTTCCCACTGTCGAGATCACACATAAACTACTTTGTCACTAAAATGCATGACGCATTATGCCTAAACCTTTTTCTGGTTTAATCGGGGTGAAACGTTAAGATAATAACACTGGTATTTCATACTACCGTTAAAGGTAAATTATTTACGTAACTTAATTTTTTTGCGATACTAAATTTTTCAACGTAACCGACTTCAGAGTATTTGCAGGCTACAATTAAATTTCACCTTACCTAAAAAGTACATGTAGTTGGTATTTATTTTGAATTCACTGTAATCAAACCCTCTAGCTGTGAACGAGACAAAGTTTTCACTATGGCAAGTCGGTGTATGTGCTTTTGTGTTTCGGTCCGTCCGATATTGTTCGAGTCACGACTGCTACACTTTTAGACGGATTTCAAAATTATTAGACACAGGTTTTCTCTTTCGAAGCTTCGATATTTTAATTTATGAACACCACAAATAAAGGTCTGTTTACATAGAATAATGACGTCAGTGATGACTTTTTCACTTTCGCTAGTCATCCAAATAATTGATATACAAATCCACTAGGTCACGGATGAACGAGATTTTCCGTAAAGTTTATCCATAAGCAACTGTGTATTGAACTGTCAACTCCGAAGATAAGCGAACATCTTCGGTAAAAATCGGATTTAACCGACTCGATCATAAAATGTAAACAAACATGACTTGAAATTGATAAAAATCCGAAGAGCTTCACTCATTCCCTCCTTTTGATCATTAATAATAAGAAGGGTATTGTTTTATAAACGATATATTGTTTTATTGATTGATTGTGGTTCAACGCCACTTTTAACTGTTTTTCAGTCATATCGCGACGGCTTTACCACCTAACCATGTATTCCTAGTATTCCTAACACAAGTTCTAAAACTACATCCTTTCCAAGCCTCCAGCTGCTCGTCCCACACAGGTTAACGATTAACAACATATTTGTGGGAGAATAATGTCGAAAAAGATATTCGCCGCGGTCGGGGGTCGAACCTGTGACCGCATGGTGTATTATTTAATCAGGAAAGAAGATCTGACTTTAACGGTCTTTAAATCGGTTGTTTCACAAACATTGCAAATATTTGACGCCATAATGAAAAATAGCTATCAAAAAACTTTAGGTAGCCGATTCATGTTGGATTTTATACTACTATTCTGTGAATAATAATTTGTACAGCACATGTCATTCTAAGATAAATGAAAGTATATTCCAATACAACACTGGTTTTATCAATTATTTCATTTAGCTTTTTCCTTTAAAGATTGGTCAATTCATGCAATTGCTAAAATATTTCAGGCTTTACCATTTCATAAAATGACTGACGTAAAATAATCAAAGCTCTGAGAGTACTGATGATGGACGTCCGAGTTGGCATTATAGAGTGATATGCCGCTTTTTGAGTACAAAATGACATTTCTTTAATCTTTTTTAATCATAACCTCTCGCCTTGTCTGGTTTGTTTAATAATTACATGTATACATAATTTTTCTATTCTAAAGACTTGAGCACGATAACAAGTTCGGGAAAAATGCAATTGTAACACGTTATTTGCCTTTTACCGATGAAATGATTTACCTGTTAAGTTTGCTGAGCAGCTACACATATAATGGCCCAAATTTATTGTTGCAGCTGTACATATTGCTGGAGGGAAAAATTATAGGAAGCCTAGGTTGGGTCCACCTACCAACCACGGTTTTACTGAAATACTTCTGAAACTCGCGTTAAACCAAATTCACTTAAACGAAGTCTAAATAACTTTCGAGGTCAATACTATTATTTTAACTTTCCGAGATTATCCTTTTCCGAAAACATTCAACAAAGAATTACGATATCAATTAAGAAACTTGGACATTTTTTTGTATTAGCAATATCCATTTATAATTATTACCTGTAAGAAACAAATGAGAGATTTTGTATATCTTTTTAACCTTCCGTGATCCAGTAGAAGCTTAATCCATTCCCATACAATCACTACCTTTTTTTTGTCCCCTGAAGAATTGCATTAAAGTAAACATTGTGAGAAAAGGAGAAATTGCTTGTTTCACAACGTTTTCTATCCTATCTGGGCCTTAGTTTTCCATCTGAAAGCGATTTCATTGGTCGCCTGTCACTAGTCGTCTGTCACTAGTCCTTTTTTTTATCTTTTGGTAATGGATTGAAAAGGCTTATTCAATATAATAATAAACATCTCTAAATATATGTAAATGTACAGCTTATCACTCCCACGGTATACAGCTGGTATGCTGAGTTCTCAAAATAGAAGGCAAATTGCTTACTATTTTGAAAGACTCCGTGTTAATGAAACCGTGACCGCATCTACGCTAAGCGGGTAATTGGTAGGTGTTTTCGTATTTAAGTCTGTACGAGTTCTACAAATTGTAAAGAATCCTTGTATTACGCCATTTTCGAAATGTACAGTTGTTTGGGTTCCGAAGACAGGTTTCGAAAAATAATCAATAGAACCTAACTAGGCACTACTTCCTTCTAACATAGTAACATCCTACTTGATTCTACAATCAGTCATTGACGCCTACGGAGTCCATCAAAAATTGACCAATCGCGACTGCCAATTAAATAATCAGTAAACCGATGACGTTGTTCAGAGAGTTATGATCTCCAACATCGGCTGGCATTCTTGTTACGCTTTTTGATGGTTTGCCAAGTTAAAGATCGTAACTACAGCTTATTCAATCTGTAGTTATGACGTTTAAGTCGACAACCAACCATTCTAATATTTTGTTACATGCTACTGGCCATAGATTTTGCAAAATAACGTCCTAAAATATAGAAAAGGAACTTCCTGTTGGAGTCAACGGGTGGGGTCAGCAGTTGTTCAATTAATTTGTCAACTGCCAATAAAAAATCGATTTACCAACCAAATAATAATACATTTAGACCGGAAGTGAACTTTGAACTTCTGGATTGGTCGACATTTATGTGAAGCATTTCTTTTAGTTTGGTGACTTTGACGTCATAACTACGTCATAACTACGATTGATTCAAGCTGTCGTTACAGCGTTTAGTCCGCCAACCAACAATTCTACTTTTGTGTTACATGTTACTAGCCATGGATTTTGTAAAACAGCGCGTTTTATATCTAATTAGAACTTTCTGTCAGAATTGAGTAGGCCTTGCAAGGGATCCGTCTATTGTAAATGTACTTAAACATGATTCAATGCTACTTCTTCATAAAAATAATTCAATGTTAATATTCATATAAATAATTCGATGTAACTTTTGTCATATAAATAACTCGATCCTACTTTTTCATAAAAATATTTTGATCCTACTTTTTCATAAAAATATTTCGATGCTACTTTTTCATAAAAATAATCCGATACTACTTTTTCATAAAGATAATTCGATGCTACCTTGTAATAAAAGTAGTTCAGTGCTACTTTTTCAAAAGTATAATTCGGTGCTACTTTTTCATAAAAATGATTCGATGCTACTTTTTCATAAAAATGTTTCGATGCTTCTTTTTCATAAAAATGATTCGATGCTACTTTTTCATAAATATAATTCGATTCTACTTTTTTCATAAAAATAATTCGATGCTACATTTTCCTAGAAATTATTCATAGAAATAAAGAGACATTGTTTAACCCTTGTCTGTACAAATCGGGGATTTTAAGTCGCAGTGATTTTATACTTGAGAAACATTGTGGAAAAAGAAGAAATTGCTTGTAACAAGCCATTTATTACAATTTCTTTGTTTACACAAAGAGTTTCTGAGACTCCAGTCGCCGTCATAGCGCAGTTGGTAGCGCATCGGACTGTCAATCTAGAGGTCCCGGGTTCGATCCCCGACGGCGGCACTCATCCTTTCCGACTATTTGTCTCTCACCAATGGGTCGATAATCGTAGACCTATGTGGGATAGCAGCTGGAGGCTAGGAAAGGATGTAATGGTAGTACTGGTGTGAGAAATACCAGGATTCCATTGTTAGGTGCTCCAGCCGCCGCGATATAACTGAAAGATTGTTAAAAGCGGCGTAAAACCTCATTTAAGAGATGAAGAGAATATTTTTTTGTTTTCATGGAGGTATGAACCGGAAAACCTAATCACACTGTATGAATACGCGAAGCGGATTCATACATTGTGTGATTCGGTTTTTCGGTTCATACCTCCATGAAAACAAAAAATATTATCTTCATTTCTTATAATTTAATAGCATCGAGCGAAAAATGCAACAACTTAACAAATTTTGATACCTTTTTGTAGTGAACTTTTTTGTGCGGAAGCATTCAAAATGGCTGCGTACTCAAAATTTTGTTCATGGAGGTATGAATTAAATTTTTCGACCAATCAGATCGCTCGTTTTTGATAGACGAAACTAACAATTAAATTATTCAAACAAACAAACAAAATCTGAGACTCCAAGATTTTTGTGTGGGTATACATGTAAGCTCATAGTTTAGCCCATTTCAACTATGGTTTTTTACCCAGAAAATCGAAAACTGAAATTTGTCATCTGTAACTCCTTTCAATTTGGACCAGTCTTAAACATAGGTTAGAAATACTCTACAATCAAGGATGGTAACTCTAAATTCATTTTCATTGGAATTTTGTGTTAATTACTAATCTATATCCTTTAAAACGGTACAGCCGAGGTTCAGGCATCTGCATACAAAACTCATGGCGCCAAAAAAGTTTCCAGAACACCAAAAGATAGTCGTTGCTGTAAAACTCTAATACTAAAATTTTGAACAACTGGAATGACTCAACCCTTAACCTTTTCCCACAAAATCCCGCTTTTTTAAAATATGAAAAAATTCTTGAAGGAAAACATTGTGAGAAAAGGAGAAATTACTTGTCACAAGCAATTATTCTTTTCTTGTATTGTTTTATAGTATACTATGACTCATATTTTCCCATTATAAAATAAAATTGTTGTCTTGGCTTCTTTCAATTTAACCCAGTCTTACAATTTTCTGTCCACTAACGCGTTTTAAGATACATGTTATACAGGTCTCAGGATTTATATTACTTCAACACCATTTGTATGGTCTAAACGTTCAAAATATGGCGATTTTCAGGATCTTCAGTCCTTTGATTTTAACGGTAGATAATTGATGTGAGCGATTTAGGACCATTTTGGTCCTCTTGTTTACACTCCTCAAGACAAGACATGAGGAAAACTTGGTTGAAGTCGTTACATTTTTTTTTCTTTAATTTTCAACCTTGGTTTTCTTCTAAAAAAGACAATGCATTCAAAATTCTCTCAACTTGAAACTTCATTGAATTTGGCCCGTCCAAAATTTTGACGTGTGGGAATGGGTTAAATCATTTTCAAATAATCCTGTTTTTCAAATTCCTCAAGACAATACTTAACCCATTCCCACACAATCTCTCCTTTTTATGCCCTAAAGAAAAAAGCTTTGAAAAACATTGTGGAAAATGAAGACATTGCTTGTATCAAGCAATTTCTTCATCATCCACAATATTTTCTATTCAAAAAGATGAAAAAAATCGATATTCCATTGACTTGAAATTGTCGTCTGCAGCTTCTTTCAAGTAGGACCGGTCTGAAATTTTGCTGTGTTGGAATGAGTTAAGGAAAACAAGGTAGAAGTCCTTACGATTAATTTCTTCAGTTTCAACCATGGTTTTCTCCCAACAAAGACAAAAATATTCAAAATTCATTCAACTTGAAATGTTTGTCTGCAACTTCTTTGAATTTGGACTAGTCTAAAAATTTGCCATGTGGTATTGGGTTACATCATTTTCACCCAACCCCGTATTTTGTGTGATGAGGAAAGCAAGTTTCGAGGCCGGTTTAAGAAAAAGTGGAAAAAAAATCGACGAGCGTTTCTACTTTTATCACAATGTTTTCTACCAAATGTGTCACTGGGTTTTCCATGTTGATGCGAAAAGCAGTGCATTTTTTTCAATAAGAACCCGCCTTAATTCTGTCGTCGAGTAACTGGTTAAATAAATAAAAGATCTAAATTGGATTTTATTTCCTTTAGTTCCTTCGACAGTATTAATCTGCTTGCGTAAATGTTTGATAATACACTGGATAGCTGTGAATTAAAATTAACAAGTTCTGCACGATAATAACGTATATGATTTGAAAAAGCACACCCCTGTTGTGATTAAAATTAATTACATGTATTTCAAGCTGACAATATTCAAAGGTGGCAGTACCGACCAAACAATAGAGATATTACATTGAATTATTATTATTTCACAAATTTATCCAAAATTATTAATTGCAAGAGTGAACAAATGGTCAAATACATATACTAAAATCATTTACAATCAATATGGATTCCAAAAAGGGAAATCTACAGTAGAATGTATCTTTATTATAAATTCACTTATAACACAAACTCTAGCAATCAGATAAAAATATATAGCTTTTCTCGACTGGGAAAAATATGCGTCCAAATTGATAGAAGTTTCATTTTCCAAAAAATAATGAAAAAAGAATGGTCAGTTTTTTTTTTTTTTTTTTTTTTGGTTACCTTGCTTAAAACTATGTATGGGGTTGTTAAATCTTTTGTTCGATACAGATCAGAAGGTTATCTATTCGTATATTGGTGTGAAACAAGGTGATGCATCAAGCAGCTTTTACTTAACCAATTCCCACACAATGACACTTTATGACGCACCTAAAAAATAAAATAAAAAAAGAACACACACATTTGAGAATACATTGTGTAGAATTAAGAAATTTCTACATTTTACACAATGCTCTCTACCCAGAAATCCTGAAAATCTAAATTATCGTCTGCAAATCCTTTCAATTTGGACCAGTCTTAAATTTTGCTGTGTGGTAAAACTGGGTTGAATGATCTTCTCAATTATATAAATCATATTGTTATTTTCCGACAACTCCACTGTTTTCTACAATTTATTTCAAATGATATCAAAAGTTTTGTTAAAATTTGAAATTGGACAAAACAAACATCGTGATTTTTGAAAAAGACAGACGTACCTTTTTTTTTTTTTTTTTTGAAAAATACTCAATTTGAAATCGTCAAATGCTTAAAATATTTAGGAGTTAATCTGTATAAAAACGGTAATTTGAAACGAACACAGTCCGACATACAACAACGTTCTTCATTTTCAATACACAAACTATTTGTTCCATTTAACAAGGTCGATAAATAAACTTAAAAGAAATTGAAAGACATTGATAGTATTGCATAATTATTATGGTGCCGCTGTGTAGGGAAGCCACACAGCCCCGGATATTCAATCTGTTTCATAAAGTTTTGTCAAAAAATCCTTTTAGTTAAAAATTGTACAAATATAGGCGCTATTCAAGGAGAAAAAGAGCGTATGCTTTTGTTTCTTCACAGGAAATTTATCATACTTAAATATTGCATAAAACAACTTAAATCAGATGTTTATCCGCTCTTCTATAACACATGTCTAACGCTTTTCAATATCTTTTTAAACCGGAAACTCTTATAATAGCTGTAATTTGGCTTTTCAGAAATGTATCATTGATATATGTGGATTGCATTTTATTTGTCAAAAACACTTTACTGTTCCAATCATACATGAAATTATCAAACACCATTTATAAGATATATATCAGAAAAACTGTCATTCAAGAAATAATAATTCTATATATAAACATGAATTTCATTTTGAAAATTACCTTGATTTTGTAAAATTGAGAAAATTCGACGTGCTCTAACCAGATTTAGACTCTCTTCGCATGATTTAGACATCGAGTGCGGTCTTAAGTGTACTGATATCAGAACTTAATATCTTAAAAGATACCATTTTACCTGGCCGACTTTACAAAAGGTTTCAAATATTTTGACAACGAAATATTCTGTACAAAATTTTTCTAGATATATTTATTTATGCCTCGTAAATTATAAAATGATATTGTTCACATAATATCTTGTTCTTTTGTTGTGTATTTGTTTGCTGTAAACATTGTTAATGTGTTTAATGCAGTAAATTCATGTTATCATATTGTATTGAATTGATTAAAGATAAATTACATGTTTTTCAAGATGTCAAATGTGATCATGCCCTTCGGGGGTTTTAAGGTTGTTGTTTTTTAAGAAGTTTTGCTTAATCGCTAAACTAACAAAAATTGTTCACATATATGATAGCTAATCTTGAAGGTCATAGTTCACTTCCTGTCTAGACGAATGATTTGATGATTGGTCGATTGTCCGCGCGATCCGTTATTGATCAATAACAAGAGGGCCAGTGGCCCTGGCGCTCACCTAAGATAAGGCTCTTTTTCTTCAAGGCGTAATACTATCTGGGTCTTGAAAGTACCTCCTTTGAAATTTAACTAAAATCAACTTTTGTTGCCATGCCAACCAATGCTTTCAACATACATCAAATCTTTTAGTAATTAATTATAGGGAGCAACCTAAGCTAAATTTCTGCCAAATTTGGTTAAAAATTGCCAAAAGGTTTTGAAAGAGTTGGCTTCTATTTGAGCCAAATCACCTTGTGGCTCTGAAATTTTAGTAATTTTGATAGAGGTCAGTGTACTAATGTTGCATGCAGAATTAAAGATTCCTCAACTGTTGGGTCAGGAGGAGTTTATTTAGAAAAATAATTTTATTATTGTTGTCATAGCAACCAGAATTTTCATCTGGTTTAAATTCTTTGGTTTAAATCGGAGGTTTGGAAGATGTTTTTTTTTTTTTTAAATTCTTCTTTATTTTAACATAAGCTTCACATCTGGGGCACCATTCCCAGTGACTAGAGGGTGATGATTTTAGCAATTCTGAAAAAAGAGGTCATGCACTGATGCTTCATACAAAATATCAAGACTCTACGCCCTCTTGGTCGGAAGGAGATAATTTTTAAAGATTTCTTTTTTAAATTTCAGTTTTGTTACAATGGCAACCACTGTTTTGAATGGATTACAGTTCTTTTAGCAATTTTTAAAGTACATAAAAAACGAAAATTCCTGCCAAATTTGGTTGAAATCCGTTCAGTTGTTTGGTACGAGATGTTGTTATAAAATCTTCTTTCTATATAAGCCCAACCCCCTGGGGCTCCGCCCCTAGTGAACCGAGGGTGATGATTGTAGCAATTCTGAAAGAGGTCAATGTACTGATGCTTCATGCAAATATCAAAGCTCTACGCCTTCTCGGTCAGGAGGAGACAATTTTTAGAGATTTTTTAAAAATCTCAATTTTGTTGCCATGGCAACCAGAGTGTTCAACGGATTTCACAATACTTATACCACTTTTTAAATGCCACCACCTAACTAAGGAAGATTTCCTCCAAAATTCGGTTAAAATTGGCCCGGCGTTTTGGTAGGAGATGTCGTTTTGAAATAGATGACACATGACGGACAGAGGACAGAGGACGATCAAAATACCTCACCATGAGCACTTCGTGTTCAGCTTTGCTAAAACAACAAACAACGTAAGTTTCACCAACAAAGCAATTAATCCATTACATTGAAACTCAATGACCATTAATTTTATTGTAAAATAAAATAACTCTAAGCTAGCAAATTATAGTTTTTTTTAATTATCTATTTTTCCCGTATGTGGTTTTTTTTTGTGTGTGTGTGTGTGTGTGTGTTTTGTGTGTGTGAGTGTGTGTGTGTGTGATTAATAAATAAGGTTAAAGTAACTGAGGAGTTGAAAATATGGCTAATAGCCCTAAAGCGCTCACCTGAGTCGATGACTACAAAATAAAAGAAGCCCAAGTGACCTAATTTTGCCAAACATGACCCATTATGAAATCTTGTCTTGAAATAAAGAGCAATCATTCTTAAAAATTTCACAAAAATAGCGTGTTAATTACAAAAGATGATTTCTGTAGATAAGACCTATTGATCTAGTTTTACCGTACGTGAACCTTTTGTAAAAATTAACAAACATTCTTAAGCAGTATCAAGTCAATTCAACCAAAAAGCAGCTCTTGAGTGCAAACAAGATTCTTATAAGACTTAAAAGTAACATTCGGCTAATGAAACGATTGAATTGTGACAGAATTAATATATAACTCAATGTCAACAGTATATATTCACTTTATCTTTAAAAGACTTTCATGAAATTTGATATAGGAAAAGTGTCTGCTTTTACAATAGCTATCGATGTCATTTGCTCGATAAGTATTCTTTCTTCGTATTTGATCTGCTTAATGTACTATGAATTTAATAAAATGTGGTGTATTCCTTATGACGCATTTCGAAACTTCGTAATTGATATGTAATGGAAACCCTAAACAAGATAATTTTCGGTGCAATCGACAAAAAACGTATTAACCCGATGAATTCCAGGTATATTCAGGTTGTACCCCGTTGACTTTTTTGATGTCTCCTAACAAGAGAAACCTTTCTTCCTTTCTTTTAAAGTCATACAATGTCATTTTAATTGTTAAATCAGTTTAATCAGCTTAATCACATTTTTAGCTCACCTGAGCACGAAGTGCTCATGGTGAAGTATTTTGATCGTCCTGTCATGCGTCGTCCGTCGTCCGTCGTGTGTCAAAAATCTTAAAATGACATCTCCTCCCAAACCGCTGGGCGGATTTCAACCAAATTTGGCAGGAGTATTCCTTGGGTGGTGCCCTTTAAAGTTTGCTAAAAGAATTGAAATCAATTAAAAACTCTGGTTGCCATGGCAACAAAACTAAAATTTTAATGATAACTTGAACAATTATCTCCTCCTGACCAAGAAGGCGTAGAAACTTGATATTCGGCATGAATATTCAGTGCTATGGCCTCTTTCAGAATTGCTAAAATCATCATCCTCGGGTACCAAGGGGCGGAGCTCCAGGGGGGGGGGGGGGGGCTTATAAAGAAATAAAGAAGGATTTTTAAAACAACATCTCCCAAACCGCTGAATGTTCCTTAAGTGGTGCCCTTAAAATTTGCTAGAAGAATTGAAATCCGTTAAAAACTTTGGTTGCCATGGCAACAAAACTGAAATTTTAATGAAAACTTAAAAAAATATCTCCTCCTGACCAAGAAGCCGTAGAAACTTGATATTTGGCATGAAGCATCAGTGCAATGACCTCTTTCAGAATTGCTAGAATCACCAACCTCATGCCCCCAGGAGCGGAGCCCCAGGGGGGATGGGGCTTATAATGAAATAAATTGTTTGTTTGAATGGGGTTTAACGCCGCTTTCAACAATCTTTCAGTTATATCGCGGCGGCTGGAGCACCTAACAATGGATTCCTGGTATTTCTCGCACCAGTACTACCACTACACCCTTTCCTAGCCTCCAGCTGCTATCCCACATAGGCTTACGATTATCTGCCCATTGGTGGTAGACAAATGTCGGAAAGAGTTTTGCCGCCGTCGGGGATCGAACCCGGGACCCTTTGAATGATAGTCCGACGCGCTACCAACTGCGCTATGACGGCGACATTATAATGAAATAAAGAAGGATTTTTAAACGACATCTCCTTAACCGCTGGGCGGATTTCAACCAAATATGGCAGGAATGTTCCTTCGGTTGTGCCCTTAAAAATTGCTAGAAGAATTGAAATCCGTTAAAAACTTTGGTTGCCATTGGCAACAAAACTGAAAATTTAATGAAAAGTTTAAAAATTATCTCCTCCTGACCAAGAAGGCGTAGAGCCTTGATATTTTACATGAAGCATCAGTGCAATGACCTCTTTCAGAATTGCTAAAATCATCACCCTCGGGTACCAAGGGACGGAGCAACAGGGGAGGGGCTTATATTGAAATAAAGAAGGATTTTGAAAACGACATTCCTCCAAACCGCTGGGCGGATTTCAACCAAATTTGGCAGGAAAGTTCCTTAGGTGGTGTCCTTAAAATTTGCTAGAAGAATTGAAATCCGTTAAAAACTTTGGTTGCCATGGCAACAAAATTGAAATTTTAATGAAAACTTAAAAAAATATCTCCTCCTGACCAAGAAGCCGTAGAAACTTGATATTTGGCATGAAACATCAGTACATCGACCTCTTTCAGAATTGCTAGAATCACCAACCTCATGCCCCCAGGAGCGGAGCCCCAGGGGGGATGGGGCTTATAATGAAATAAAGAAGGATTTTTAAACGACATCTCCCAAACCACTGGGCGGATTTCAAACAAATTTGGCAGGAATGTTCCTTCGGTTGTGCCCTTAAAAATTGCTTTAAGAATTGAAATCCGTTAAAAACTTTGGTTGCCATGGCAACAAAACTGAAATTTAATGAAAACTTTAAAAATTATCTCCTCCTGACCAAGAAGGTGTAGAGCCTTGATATTTTACATGAAGCATCAGTACAATGACCCCTTTCAGAATTGCTAAAATCATCACCCTCGGGTACCAAGGGGCGGAGCAACAGGGGAGGGGCTTATATTGAAATAAAGAAGGATTTTGAAAACGACATTCCTCCAAAACGGCTGGGCATATTTCAACCAAATTTGGCGGGATTGTTTCTTCGGTGATGCCACATAAAAATTGCTAAAAGAATAGAAATCCGTTTAAAACTATGTTTTCCATGGCAACAAAACTGGAATTTTAATAAAAACTTTAGAAATTATCTCCTCCTAACCCAGTGGGCCTAGAGTCTTGATATTTGGCATGAAACATCAGTACATCGACCTCTTTCAGAATTGCTCAAATCACCAACCTCAGGCCCCCAGTGGGGGCTTATATAGGAATAAAAACAAATTTCAAAACGACGTCTCCTCCAAAACCACTGGGCTGATTTCAACCAAAGAATTAAATCAGTTGAAAACTCTGGTTTCTATGACAACAACAGTAAAATTTATAAAAAAAAAATGGAAAAAAAATCTCCTCCTGACCCAGAAGTTGAAGAATCTTGAATTTTGCATGAAGCATCAGTGCATTGACCTCTTTCAAAATTGATAAAATTTTAGAGCCACAGGGTGACTAGGCTTAAATAAAAATAAAGAAGGCAACCCTTTCAAAACAACTCGCCATTTTAAACCAAATTGGGCTTGTTGATTTAAGTTAAATGTTAAAGGAGGTTTTCTCCCGACCCAGTTTGTATTAGGCCTTGAAGAAAAAAAGAGCCCCATCTCAGGTGAGAGCCAGGGCCACTGGCTCTCTTGTTTCAAATATCTGAAAGCATTACAGCTAGAAATTAGAAAACTCACAGCCTAGAAATTTGAAACTTACAGCCAAAATATTCCATTCATAATCTTTATAAGAGCCGCTTTAATTGAAGACGAAGATGTATTGTAGACATTTAAGAGTCTATCATGTTTTCTCAATTAACCTCGATTTTTCCATGAGAGTTTGTCTTGGTGAATCCATTGACGAGGTAAAAATTGGGTTCATTTGAACTAAATTGGGACAATTTATAGAAAAGCCTGTAGAAACTCAAGAGGCCACATTTTGTGCTATTTTTACGATGCGACGTGAATGTTTTGCAACTATTTCCCAGCAGAACAACGCTCGTTGAGAATGGGGGAATAAGAAACGATTGCCCATATAAACTCACAACTTTATTAACAGTCACAATCAAGATGGTCATTAACAAATATATACAATGTTAACTTGTCGTGAGCAATCTGAGAAGAGTATCTATGCAGTAAAACAAAACAGAAACAGTGTTTGGAAAATAGCCATGCTAGAGGTACGCAGTAACGCATCACAACGCATTACTGAATACATATTCCTACTCTGGCTATGGTCAGAACGCGTTCTAAATCAATGTTGTTTAAAGAAGAAATGTTTAATTAAGAGATGAAGAGAATATTTTTGTTTTCATGGAGGTATGAACCGAAAAACCTAATCACACTGTATGAAGCGGATTCATACATTGTGTCATTAGGTTTTTCGTTTCATACCTCCATGAAAACAAAAAAATATTATCTTCATTTCTTATAATTTAATAGTATGGAGCAAAAAAAGAAAAAAATCCTACATCTTTTGATACCTTTTTGTATGGGACTATTTTGTGCGGAAGCATACAAAATCACTGCGTGCTCAAAATACTGTTCATGGAGGTATGAATTAAATTTTTCGACCAATCAGAACGCTCTTTTTTGATAGTCGAAACCAACAATTAAATTATTCAACAATGATAGTTTAAGCCGACAGACAGACATATTGGAGTAGGTTAAGCATAGATACTCCATCAGCAAAATATTGTAGTAAAAGGGGAAACACACAATATGCAACTTGCATAAAGATTTCTTCACCTAAATTATTACATAACCATGATAATTTCTTAAACATTTTGAAGCTAAGATTTCTGGCAAACAATGAATCAAAGTAATATTTAAAAATGCATGTAAAGAATATTAGTAATAAATTGCAAGAGAGTAATTTGTGTTCAAAAGTGTTCAAAAGTCTAAAGTGAAAAAGTTTGAAAATTACAACTTTTTAAAGAAGAATTAAACAAAGCTAAAATAAAAATATTCTTACCTAAAAACGAAGAATTGCAGAGATAAACACGCAACTTCATTAATAACCACAATCATGATGACTGCCTCAGCAAATTCTGTGGTTTATAAAGGCAGCCGTTTCTAGGTGTTAATATCTAAGAAGATTATCAATTATAATAAAATTACTTGTAAGGTTCTAAGTCATATTTGGTTACAAAGACTCCAAATAGTTTGGCTTGATTGCTTAGCGCCAACTTGAGACATGTTAAGACCTACCAAACAATTGAAGTAACTAAGAAAATACCTATTTCATTAAAAGGAGCGAAAAAACAGTCTCTTGGCAACAACAGAGCAATTGAATTTAAAATCAGATTTTAAAAAGGATTTTAAAAATAGGATTTTAAAAGATTAAATAACCCCATTACTGCAATAAAAATAGAATATCAAATTTAAAGTATTTACAGAAAAAATGCAAAAATGGATCATAATACTTTACTAGTAAGATTTTTGGTTTAATTATATTCTCGAGTCAGTTTAGATTAAAAACTTGGTCAATAAGAGATAAACATCGTAAACCCTCTTCATGCTATTTTTTCCAATAAACTAAATGTTTGTCCTCATTTCATCTTTGACAAGCTTGAAATTTGGTCGTTAATGGTAAAAACAAGATGTGTTTGTGAAACACTATGCCCCCGAAACGGGAATTCTTTAGAAACGGGTAAAGGGTTAAAATTTTGACCTTGACCTTGATGAAATGACCTTCCCCAGTTGCGCCTTGTTGAGACCCATCTACGTACCAAATAATAGCATTGTAACTTAATCAGGTTTGAAGTTATAGGAAAATGTTTAGTTGGAAGGTTAAGTTTTGCAGACAGACAGACAGACGGACAGACAGACAGACGGACAGACGGACACCGGTAAAACAATATGCCCCCGATCTTATCGATGCGGGGGCATAAAAATGATCATGAGGTCTATTCTTTGAAATGTTTTAACTCTATGGAGGCATCAGTTTTTCTTTTATCCACCTCCAATTCTTACAGAAACACGAGAATGTTTGTCTTAATACCACTTGGGCTACAAAGAAATTTGTCACTTGGGTAAATCAAAGTACTGAAAGTCTTGTAACCTAGCAGAGCATGGTTTTCTAAAGTATAATTCTATGTCAATGGTTACCGTGACAAATAATCAAAGTTAAAGTAACCCAGAAGTTGACCAAATACAACATTACAAAATTTGAGATTATATATTGAAAGAAGGTGCAGACAACAATTTGAAATTGGTGGAATTTACATGATTTTTACATTGTAGTTTAGAAAATATTGTGAACATTGAAGGAATTGTTACAAGCTATTTCATTACCGTCCATAATATAATTTTCCAAAGCTTTTGTTTTTGAGATTCTTAAAAAACGGGATTGCTTAAGTATGGGTTAAATATCATGCTTTTAGGGATGTTTCTACGGTTTGAATAATAATAATTCGTGTGGCCATATAAAGCGGTGTGCATAGTGAAGTTTCTGACCAGATTCATCTTGAACACAATATGCTCAAGTGAACTAAAATTACCTAGGAGATGAACTTGCAGGCAGCGTTTGCAATATTCCTGAAATACATAAGAATTACTAATTATGTCATTCAATGGATTTATTGGCTAAGCCTTTAGTGGCAGTTTGCACTCGCTAAACTCCGAGATGACCTCAAAGTTTAATCTGTTAACTTAAGCTATCAAAGCTGACACTGTGCTAGCTAAAACAAGATCGTTAGGTCAGTTTTACAAAAGTCTTGCAGACACACGATAGAATTCGTTAGAATGGGTGTCTTAATGAAATCACGGTCAAGTTTGGAATATGATTACAAGCTGCAGTTACGACGTTTAAGTCGCCAAACCAACAAAATGCTTCATGCAAATGTCGGTCAATGTTGGAGTTTAAATTTCATTTCCGGCCTAAATAAATAATTCGATTGGTAATTTGATTTTTGATTGGCAGATGCGAATGATCAGTCATAAACCGTCCTCCAAAAGGACCGCCAGGTTATTCATTGAAATAAACATTTGGAAAAAATACATGTTCTAGTACATTCAAGCCAGGGTTATAATTAGGTAAGTAGACTATAAAACATGCTAGAAACGTTGCGAAAGGTTTGATCAAGGTTATTCTACACAGTCCTTGCAATCTGACCAAGGTCGAATCCTTTGACACTCCCTAGATTGTCCCTTCTCACTTGATGGTTGAATATGAATAAACTATGCGTTCCTGGTAACAAATTCTTGTATATCTTATATTTTGTAATCATTGATAGATCGCGACTGTCAATCTAAGTCGACAAACCAATTAAAACGTTTAATTAAGACGGAAGTGACCCTTGCACTGCGACATTTATGTGAAGTGTTTATTTTTGTGACTTAGACGTCGTAACTACAGCTTGAATTATCTGTAATTACTACGTTAAAGTCTTCAATCAACCATATTTTTTTTTTTTGTTGTTAATTGTTAGGGCATTAGTTTTGCTTTCGTACATTGTATCTCATGATCTCCTTTTCATCCTGAAAACATTTCAGCATATCAGAATCTCTCCTGTGTCACTGTCTTATTCTTTCTGGTCTGCTCTCTCGCGCACGCTTTCTCATTATCCCATCTCTCGCACTGTCTTTCCTTTTCGACTGTGCATTCTTGTATGAGTACATCCCTCTTCATTCAACAGTCACGCTAACATACGTCAATCAAAAAGCTCAAAATGACAATACTTAGACCTAATCGACTTTGTAAATCCTCCGAAATCTAATGTAAATTTCAACATTCACGCTAACAAACGTCAAACAAAATCTACAAAATGACTATACTTGAACCTAATCGATTTTCTGATTTCTCCGAATCTCGCAAGTAAATTTCAACAGTCACGCTTACATACATCAAACAAAAACCTACAAAATGACAATACTCAAACCTAATCGACTTTGTGAATCTCGCAAGTAAATTTGTTCACAACAGCCTTAGATTACCGGCTATTTTCATTCATATCTTTTCACTAAAACACTATTTTTTCGCTATTTATTGATCATCATTAGCTGCAGTTCAGTCATGGCCACGACTGAAAATACAGCTACTGGTGATCAAGAACTTGAGTATTATGACGTAGTATCTAAAATAGACGTCTTTTTTGTTTGATCTAAGGTCAAATAACATTTACCTTACATAACCTCATTTTGGCCATTTTCAAGAAGTCTATTTCATGGTTATTTTGTCAGGATCTCAACCTTGTATTCCATGTAGGCAAACTCCGATGCAAATAGAACACTATTTAAGAACACGAGAACCGGCGGTTTCTTGTCTTTTGGCGAAAGTCGGAATTTAGTCTATTTATTCAAAAGATACAGTGAAATGAATGGCTGCTAAGGGATATCTATCGGTGGTCTTTGTGCTCAAGCAAACCTTGTAAACGTTCATCCTCTTCAACACAGTTTTGATCTTATATCACGAAAGATTTTTATTGCGTTCTCTTTGAATTCAGAACTGCTGCATGTGTAAAGTATAGCATTTGTGGAATAGTTGAGATATACTATTTTCAAAATATAATAATGAAAAATGTCGACTGCTAGGGACTCGTTCTCCAAGAAACGTAGACAGAACACAACCACTACAGGAAAAACTGTGGTCAGAAAAAATATGACTGTTATCAACCCCATGGTCATTGTGGTTCGTCTTAATTTTGTAATGGCAGAGGGATGCCCTTTGTCAGCAACGGTACATGGTATTTCGTTATGTTCTCCTCTTATAGAAGCTGCAGTTGAACGGATACTAGTTTGTGCTTGTTCGACAGATTCTACTCTTTCTTGACCGCTAGCAGAAGTTGTTTGCATCTGTTCTCTATCATTCGGTGATCTTGATTTCGTATCTTGTTCAAATGCTGCACTCTGATCTTTGACTCGTTCTTCTTCACTAGTGACAAATTGATCTCCTACTTGTTGTTTATATTCGTAAATAGCAAGAAATACGCCTTTATGTTCTAGGTCACCAGAAGATAGTTTTCTCACGAATCTTTGTTCGCTTACAGGTGATGTTTCTTTATTTTTTCCGTAACTGTCTTGAGTTAATGATCCTTCAATGTTTTCTATTCCTCGAGATGAAAGTACTTCTGTTTTGTCTTCACCGGTACATGAACTTATGTCTTTGGTATTTTCTTGCTTTTTTGTAGAAGAGGATTCGGGTATTTCGTATTGTATACAATCAAAAGTTGAATTTATGATGTCTTCCTGTGCTTTATCTACATTTAAATCCATTGATAGGTTTTCATTGGTGCTAATTATGTTTTTCATTGTATATGAATGTTTCTGTCCAGCAACAGCATTTTCCTCTGGCTTTTCGTTGCTATCTTGTGTTATTGATCCTATGCTTGAGCATGTTTCACTTGTTTGAGCCTGATTTTGTGTAGTGACATTTTTGAGTTTGATGTCTTCAAGTGGTTCTTTCATGTGTTTCTTATTGAAAGAAGCAAATAACAACTTGTTTTTTCCTTTGGAAAAGTTATCATTTCTTTCTTTGATCCTGTTTACTAACTACAGCCTGTTGAACTGGGTTTTCTCGTCTGGCAAAAGCACACAATCCTCTTTCTTCATATCGTGGGTCAGTGTCTTGATATTTGACGTGTTCTTGTTCGCAAATTACACTTTGTTCGTCTGTTTTTTCTGCTACAAAACTATCAAACGATTCACCTTTTTTTCTCTCTCCCAGATTATGATTAGACGATTCTGGCTTGCAGAATTCTACATTGATAACAGCCGATTTTGTGGTGTCTTCTTGTCTTGTACCAGAAAATATCCTTGTGATTTGTTCTTGTTGTCCATTTAGCCTTTCATTTGTTTCTTTCTCTGTCACACGAGCTGCGTTTGGTTCGGTAATTTCTTCATGATTTCTTGAATGGAACATTGACTGCAATAAAGATTTTTGAGAGATAGGTTTGCGGTTTGGCGGTAACAATTTTGGTTCAGTAAATGCATTTTTGTGATCAGTCCTGGTTATCATTTTCATTGCCTGTCCGGTCGAATCATTTGCCCTTTTCCTTACTTGGACGTTAGTATGTGCAGTGGATTGATTTCTTGCATGAGCACGTTTCCGAATGTGACTGGCAATCTTTATGTAAAAGAAGCAAAGTGGAATAGATGTCCCTATTACAATAAGATTTAAAACACTGTTTAGTGTTTTAACTGTTACATAGGATTCATTATCGACTCCACACTTTCCCCACTTATCAAGATAAGTCACGAATATTTCTGGAACAAGCAATAACGCCGATGTTGCAAATATTACAGGACATACTATCTGAGAAGCCTTTCTGAGTGTCTGGGTTGTGTATGGCCTGTACACGTGCATGAACCTATCGAATCCAATGCAGAAAATAAGGCCGGCAGAAATCAAGAAAGCATTGAACTTAAAATAGATATGAAGTTTACATAACCAAACCGATCTAATAGAGTTCCGAAATATTGATTCTTGCCAAAAATCAATCGGACAATTGATTAGAAGCGTAGTTAGGTTTACCACTGACAACCAAGTGATGTAGACTTTTGTTGATGACTTCTTCTTGTCCCCTTTGAATACTGCTAGCAGGATCACATTGTCCAGTACACCGATGAAAAAAACACACATGAAGAAAAATTGTGCAACGTACCCACACCATGTCGGAACTCTCAGATACAACGGCAATTCCTCCCCTTGAAATGTAGTATTCATCTCAAGACTAATTCCATTTTCATTGTTGTTAAACACTGTTTCATTTAAAGAATTCATCGTTAAAAGAGAAAAATCGGTAAGCACAAATCTTACAATGACAACCTGTAAAGGGTGAGTAAGAGACACGGCTTGTAGCGTACGACAAAGATCAAACCTTAACAGTTTTTCCCAAGATAAATTCTAAAATTGTTTAATATAGTTAAGTAACTGAACACTACCAGTGTTTTGCATATATAAACGCTAGGCAACTTTCACATAATGAAATAAATATGATATCCTTTCCTAAAAAACACTCTGTTTTAATCAAACAGCCATTTGTTCTTTGTTTCGAAATGATATACTTCCCTCTTCAGCAGCGGGTGTACGAGTATGTATAGCTTTTCCCAATATTCTACATGACAAAGGTCTAAGGCTGTAAATATAACTGCCATGATTCCATTATAACTCGATTCATAAACATTTGGTTTATAGGAAATTAGTCATATAGTTTCAGTAATCTGAAAAAAAGAAGGTTGACTTCAGTTTTAACTTTATTCACATCAACCCTCTCGAGCTTTCAATCGTTCTACGTTTTCTCAACATTTACCTTTCAATATGAATCTAGACTATGTATTCTAGTAATATTTACTGACCACCTTAGCCGACAACTTCCGATGTTCAAAGCTGGGCAGTAGTAATATACTACATTAAACTGCAAGTTGATAGTGAATTCAGTAGCTTTTACACAAAAGAAGAACATTTTTCGTGAACATGACCTTAATAACTATTGAAAAAGCTGATTCTTTTCCTATAGCAGGGTTTCGCGAAAATATATTATCGGGCCGCTTTAAAATCCCGTATTTCCAGTGCAAGAAGTTACAAATACATTTTGAAAAATGCTCTATTACTACCAAAACCCTGACATTATTCTGGCAACAGAAAAATTGTGACAGTAGATCTTTTCAGCTGTTATCAGTTTTCAGACCAAACTAACCACTCGGATTCCTACCCCATGTGATTGGCATGCGAAACTAACATATTAGAAAGGTGTTTTCGATAGGGTTTACCGAAATTACTTACCCAAAATAATCGTTTTCATAGTACATAAAACCTACGTACCCTATATTGTGTTCTGTTTGATTCAGTTATGGGCAGTTTTTATTTGGAAAGGGGAGCAAGGTTGGGATGAGACTTTAAGCACTTGCTTGAAAGGCCAACTATTGGGCATGTTGCATATTTTGGGATTCCTAATGGTAACATTATTGCCTTATCGCTTAATCACGCCATGGTCAAGATTACGCAATGGCTATACTAAGTATTATGCTGATGAAAATATGAGGGATTTAGGACTTTTTTTTATTTTTTCTATTTTTTAATTTGAAAATAAGATTTTTTATTAAATTCTGAATTCTATATCTATTTTCTGAACCCTACAGACATCGTTTAATTTCCTTTCAGGGAAAATATGTTAAATTATTGAAATCAAAGGAAAATCAGAAGGTTTTTTTTACTCTAGTCTTAATGCTTTAAATCACAGCTATTCAGGCTGCAATTTTTGATAAGTTATATGAGTTAAGATTTATGATTTTTAATCATATATATTATTAGCTCTCGACTAGTTTTGAAAAAGACAAGAGTCACTGCCGTAGTTGAGAAAATTCAATTATCTATATATGTAATTTCTAAAAGTCTATTCTTTGTGGGGGAAAACGTAATTTTTCGTCGGATTATTGTTTTTACGTTACGATATTTGACCGTATCTACCTCTTACAGAATATTGTCGTAAATGCCTTTGAATGCTACTGTAAAAACGACAACTGCCACTTATTTGAAATCGTAGTTGGATGCAGGCGTCGATCTAGGTTGGTAGAGTCCAAATGGTAGGAATAAAATTGGATGTGGTATGATCGAAATCACTTTTTTAAATAGTGAATGAAGGTATTTACCTTTCTTTTCACAATACCCCATCCATAACCGTTTGCCTACAAAATTGACTGCCGATGTGAAATCAGATCTGTATATGCGTGTTTCATATATAAACAAGTAAGATATTGCTGTAATGTACAGCAAAGTGAATTGTGTCGCCATTAAAAATCAATATCTTGAGAAAGACGGGCAGTGGTAACCATTATCCATGAAAGGATTGATGCGGGTGGGGCGTAAAAATGCTCAGTTACATACACTGACTAATTTACAATGAATATAGTTGACAGCTTATATATTGAAATTATCTAAGGTCTAAGTTGAAAGAGAAGCATAATTCTTCAGAAAAAGGCTTCTAGAGTTCCGAGTTATTTCGAAATGCATCCATAAATGTAGCTGTAATTGTCCAGGCAAAACCGGATGGACTAACTGAGTGGCCAACAGATGTACAAATGCACCCACACTGAGTTGTCATTGTGACAACTATGTCTCGCTCACCGCACGTGGGCTAGCCAATGGTATCTATAAACTTTTGATAAAATAAAAATTAACAAAAGTTGGAATACTCTCCAATGAGTAACAGCAAAACTAAAAATTCAGAAGGGCAAAGTTTTAAAGAAATACCTGTCATTATCTTATTTAGATCAGGTGAGCTAAAGTTGCTAATACTGTTGTATGAACACTAGAGGTACATAAGTTTGATTCACCATACTGGCCTGATTTTACCATAGGAATATAATGGAATTGTATTTTTTTAACAAGAAGGGAAACTGACACTTTCAGTGAAAAAAAAGTTTGTTTTTTTTTTCAAAATATGTTACTTGTGTAATACTTCTTGCTTTATACTTACCCTATATTTGGGACAAATTCAAATAAATTTGTTTCCATGTTTCTATATGCTAGAGTGAAAAATTATCATTTTGAAATAAGTTTTTTTCATTGAATGAGATTAAGTGTAATTTCCAACAGTATTCAGTTATACTGTGGTTGTTGGTACAGCTCGAAATGGCTTTCTGTTGTTTCTTATACCAGTACGACAAACATTTTATCTGAGCTACCTGCGGCCCATCCAAATTAGGCATACATGTACTTGTTATGATTTGGTTGAAGATAAATGAAGCATACCACAAAAACTTTTGCAAATGTCACATGAGAGTTTTTTGAGATGATAATTAATCCTACAACCAAAGGATTGAGAGCCATGTATTACTGGCTGACCTAACCGGGTTGGCATTTGGGGAATAAGGTAAGCTCTTTGAAGCCATGACATTCTTAAAATTGAAAATTTTTGAGGAATTTGGGGAGAAAAGCTAGGTAAGTACTGTATTTGTGGAATTAGGTTGAAATTGATGCATAGATGCACAAGTTGTAGTGAGTGATGAAATGTGAGTTTTGTTTTTACAAGTATGAACAAAATTGAGTTTTCATTACCTACCATAACTTGTGCATGCATTGTAGTGTAAAAGGAAATAGTTTAAGGGAAAGTTAATGGTTGGAGACATGGGAGAATGGATTCACAATGAACACAACACTATGATAATGGCCACAGTGCCTTTTGTCCAGTGGATCTACATATTAAATGAAAGTACAAAAGAGACAAAGTGAACAAGATGTGTTTGACTTTTACAGACGACCGTGACCTTGTCACATGACCTTGGTACCAGCAAATGTGTATCATGGAGATCTATCATTTTGCCAAATATGAACATTGGATCTTGCATAGGCTTGAAGTAATGAGCAATGATTAGTTTTTTGGTTAAATTTTGCAGATAGACAGGCAGAGAGATAGGCAATCTTAGGAAAAAAGAAGGAATTTCTTCATCTATTCCGACAATATTTGGTTTGTTTTTTTTAAATCATTTGCACTTACAATTATTGTTTACATATTTTTTTACAATTTTATATCAATATCAACTTTTATAAAAAAAAATAGAGGGTTAAATTCCTTTTAACCAGACGTGAATTTGGGAGGGTCTTTTAAGAATCTTAAGATTTTTTTCATCGAAATATATTGCACAACTCAGATGTGGTGTGGTTTATTTCGATAAAAAATCTGAGAATTCTTTGTTTTTTTATTTGTAAAGAAAGCATCTTAGCAGTTTGATATAAGTATATTGAGGTAATAAACTTGTCTACTTCATTGATAAAAAGAAATGATTGAATTTCAACAATAAGCAAGAAGTGTTCATGAAACACAAATGCCTCCAAAACAAGATTTTTCAAAAGTTTGGCCTTGACAGATGACCTTTGCCTTGTTACATGACTATAACTTGGGCATCTGCAAATGTGTATCTTTGAAATCTAATATCTTGCCAAATATAAGCATTGCAAGCTGAATAATCTTTTAGTGATTAGCAATGTTAAGTATTTTAGTTAAGCTTTGCAGACAGACAGATGGATAGACAATGGTAAAACAATAGGCCCAAATGTTAGTGATGCAGGGGGCATAAAAAAGAACTGTGTTGAGAAATCAAGTTATCGAGCCTGAAAGTACGAAAATGACCAAGAGTGTTAATACTGTAGACTCTGCTAATTTTAATTGGTAGAGCCCTAATTATGATTGTTATAAATCAGTTATGTTTTTTCAAAAAGACAAAAAATGTGACTGGAATGTACATACAAGTTACAGAAACAATTAAAATTTGACATTGGTTGCAGGTTTGGAAGGTATTTGCAAGTTTAGGAAGTTGTTTGCAAACTGTTATAGATGGTATGTTTGAATGAATTTAAACAAAAATGCCAATGCTCGGCTGTTGATTGCTGGATAGTGGATAAAAGATATGAGTAGGGAAAAAGGCATGATTTTTACTAAAATGACACACCTTTAATTCCTTGATACTAGTACAGGTTGATCTTGATAGATTATATATATATCCCAAGTCTCAATGCTGCTAAAGTGTTTTACTGACGACAACAACACTGAGTTTGCTGCAATACCTGCAATTTTGCTTGACAACAGCCTGGCTAAAATAAATATTCCAGAAATTAAAATTTATGGTAAGTGAGGAATACGTCTCAATGCTTTCATACATTACATAGTCTGAATTCAACCATTCTGAAAGTTAAGAGCCAATCTTTCTTTTCTATTTTATCTTAAATACCACTGATTATGCCAATTATAGCCTTGGCTTTTTATCTTCATTTGGAACTGAAAACTTATGATACAAGATAGAGGGCATGACTTACCACACTAAATGTACTGAAAATGATTGAATATGAGGATTGATTTAGTTAATTAATATTGACCCGTTTGCAGACAATTTTACCTTTTTTTTTAAATGTTTTGTTTCTCCAAAAAAAGTTTATGAACTAGAAATTGTACCCTGCAACTCGATTCAATATAAACTGCTCTAAAACTTTGTTTTCTGGTAATGGGTTAAATGTTAATCAAAACATCTAATTTCTAGGTAACAATAAACAATGACACCAATAAAGCTATTACAATTTCAAGATCCATTATATTAACATTTGATTGTAACCTAATGCTTAGGTGAAAAAAATAAACAAAAGACAAATTATAACAAGAGGACTATGATGGTCCTATATTGCTCACCTAAATAAGATAGCCCAGGGCTTCATATGATATGTATATGAAATATCAAAACTCTATACCAAACTGTTTTTGAGAAAAGATTTTTTTGTTTAATCCTGTGTATATCAAATCTCTGACAATAAAAAGGCTATTTTTCAGAGTACGTAAATTTTTTGAATAATTTTGGTAGAGGGTTAAAAGATTGTGATATATACCAAATATCAAAGCTCTTGGCCTTATGGTTTGTTAGAAGAAAATCTTTTTCGGATGTTCTCCTTTATTCCTATGCAAAAAAAGGGATCACACAGAAATGGACTAATTTTCAGAGTTCAGTAATTCTTGAAAGAATTTTGTCAGAGGGTCAATAGATGATGATACATATTAAATATCAAGGCTCTAGGCCTTATGGTTTTGGCGGAGAAGATTTTTGAAGATTTCCATCTTTTTCCTATGCAAAAAACAGGGATTGTACAGAAAAAGGTTATTTTTCAGAGAATGGTAATTGTTTGGAACATTTTGGTAGAGAGTCAATAGATGATGATATATACCAAATATAAAAGCTCTAGGCCTTATGGGTTGGAAGGAGAAGATTGTTTTAGTGTTTTTTCAAGGTTTGCATGGGATTCAGAGTTCTTCATGGATCTATATTTTTTAAGTATTTTGAAAGAGCATGACCTAAGGATAATTTTTGTGAAATTTGGTTAAAATTTTATTGTTAGTATAGGAGAGGAAGAAGTGTTTTTTTTAATGTGAATGGATGCACTGATGGATAGATGGATGGAGGGCAGATAGAAGTACAGACGGACATGTGCTGCACAATGACTGATCACAATAGCTCACTGAGAGAATTACGTTGAAGTGAAACCACTGCTGCGCAAAAAAAAAAACAAGAGGACCATGATGGTCCTAAATCGCTCCCCAAAGTATGATGGTTCAAGGCTTTATGATATATACAGAATAGCAAAGCCCCCTGTCTAATTATTTTGGAGAAGATGTTTAAATATTTTCTCTTTTAATCCTAGGTATATTGATGATCCCACCATAAAGCGCTAAATTCGAGAATAAGGTAATGCTTTGAAGGATAGACATCAATACATACCAGATATAAGAGCCCGAGGCCTAACGGTTTAGAAGAAGGAGGTTTTCAAACATATCATTGATTATTCATATCTAAAATTAGGGATCGCACAGAAAAGGGCTAATTTTCAGAATACGGTAATTCTTTGAAGTATTTTGGTAAAAAGTCAATAGCTGATGAAATAAACCACATAACAAAGCTCTAGGCCTTATTGTTTGGGCGAAGAAGCCTTTAAAAGATTTCCTTCTTTATTCCGTTGTAAAATCAGGGTTCGTACAGAAAAGGGCTAATTTTCAGAGCACAATAATTTTTTCACTTCTTTGGTAGATGGTCAATAGCTGATGATATGTACCATAGCAAAGCTCTATCCCTTATAGTTTGGTAGAAGAAGGTTTTCAAAGATTTCCTTCTTTATTCCTTTGTAAAATCAGGAATCGCAAAGAAAAGGGCTTATTTTCAGAATACGGTAATTTTTTGAAGTGTTTCAGTAGTGGGTCAATAGGTGATGATACATACCCAAAATCAAAGCTCTAGGCCTTATGTATTGGGAGAAGAAGGTTTTCAAAAATTTCCTTCTTTATTCCTTTGCAAAATCAGGAATCGCACAGAAAAGAGCTAATTTTCAGAGTACGATAATTTGTTGACGTATTTTGGTAGAGGGTCAATAGATAATGGTATGTACCTAATATCAAAGTTCTTGGCATTATAGTTTAGGAGGAGAAGATTTTTAAAGATTTCCTTTGTAAAATCAGGGATAGCAGAGAAAAAGTACAGTTATTCTTTGAAGTATTTTGGTAGAGGGTCAATTGGTAATGATATGTACCAAATATCAAAGTTCTTTGCCTTATAGTTTAGTAGAAGAAGATTTTTTAATAATTGTTTACGGACGGACAGACGGACAGACGGACGCCGGACTATTACCGATCACAATAGCTCATATTGAGCATGTTGTGCTCAGGTGAGCTAAAAACAAATTTACCGGAAATATAGACGTCAAAAACCCGCTCAAAATGACGGAATCGTAAAAGTTAAATTCGTGTGAACAATACATATTTGGTATGAGTAAACGCTACCAAATCTTAGCGGACATAATTTGATTCGCACAAAATTATAATATAAACTAAGGGTCATTACGGATATTTCCTATTGTTAATGTATAAGGTGTAACACAATGTTCAATATACAATGTATCTGTACTTAGCACATAATAAATAATGGGCGCAACACAATATAAAATTTAGTGGAGTGTAACAAAAAATACATATCGGCATAATCGGTTGGTTTTTAGACAATATATCATGGGCAAACCGGAATGAGGGACTTTCCAGTGACATGTACAAAATAAAGCAATGAAAACATTGTTTTCATGAAATTTCAGCGTGTTGCAAGATTAGATGAACTTCATTGTAGGGTTTATGGTACTGCTTTAAAAATTTATCTTGTAAACAATCTTTATAAGAATATAGTTGCGATTCTCAGGCAAAATTAATTTCCCCTCATGACGTAATATCTAAAATGAGAATGAGTATACAGTGTCTCCTATGAGGCGACACAATAATTTTGTGGATTTGATGTCAAACTTTTCTCGATACTGTTTCAAATCATATCGCAAACGGCGTTTAACAGGTGAACCTGTCTTTTTATGGAATTTTTCCGTATTTTTAAAAGTAATGGTAATTTTTTTTTTATTTTTTTTTTGTAGAAAGAGATGTAGTAAATAAAGAGTATCTTTGGGTTGATATTTGTTTAGCAATCCGATTTTCTGTAAGTTGGTGATAACGTGTAGATTCTATAATACAGAATTAGGTGTTTTAGCATAGCCTTGCTGTATTATAACATAAGGTATGGCAGTAAAGCTTTGTCATAACTGGTCGGCCAGTTATGACAAAGCTTTACTACCTTACCCTATGTGAAAGAAGACCAAATGTAACCCACCCACCCCTTAGAGTTAAGTTATGTAATCTAGGACCCGCATTAAAAAAGATTGAAACGCATTCATTTTACATTTTTACACTTAATTTACGAGTTCATATATCGACAATGCACAATTTCACATTGATGAAATATTGATTGAGTCTTCCCTCAGACAATTGACTAATCGCTGGCTCCACCAACTTAGTCCTTTTGGCCACGCCCACTAACTCCGACAGGAAGCCCCGCTTCGATTTCAAACGTCGTTACTCTGCAAAATAAATGGCCAGTAGCACGTTACAAAATAGTTGAATAGTTGGTTGGCGACCCAATAGGTTGTAACTACAGATTCAATAAGCTATAGTTAGTACGTTTAAGTCGCCAAACCAACGGAAATGTTAAACAAAATGGCGAACGGCAAATGTTTGATTTCAAAGCTCAGGTCTGGGCTAAATAAATCAGTTGATTCCTAGACCTTAACATATCCTTTCCGACATTTGTCTCTCACCAATTGATAGATTGTCGTAAACCTAAGCGGGATAGCAGCTTGAGGCTAGGAAAGGATGTAATGGCAGTGCTGGTGTGAGAAATACCAGAAATCTATTGTTAGGTGCTCCAGCCGCCGCGATACTACTGAAATATTGTAAAAAGTGGCGTTAAACCCCATTCAATTCAATATAACTGTTATACTTCTTGAATATAGTAACATATAAGACCATTGTGCCGGGTGTAATTCTATTTTTTTGCTTGTTAATATTTTTATTCTTCTGTATACACTTGTCACTTAAATAAAACGTTACTAACTTATTCTGGAAAAAATGAAATCTTGGGTCGACTTTTGCGATCATTTGGTATGTTTTCATTTCAATTTTAGTTCATAATACGCCCGAAATTCATATTATGTTATGGAAATTTCCTGTGTGCCTAACTTCTGCATCTTGAACTGAAACTTACTGCAATGCATTTCTATGATATCTAGTTGTGCACGAGATAAAAACGTATTTTGATCCATCAAGTCGTCTCAGAATTATCTACCATTGACTTTGCAAAATAGCTCAAGTATACAATTTCTTTCTCTAAAAAGCCCCTGTTGGCGTATATGCGCTCGTATTACTCAATTGTCCAATTGCGAGTGTAAATCAAGGAATCAACCGACCAATCAATCAAATCACTTATTCAGCCCGGACTTGAGCTTTCAACTCCAACATTAGCTGTAGTTACGACGTTTAGGTCGCCAACCAACCAGTCTACTTATATTAACATGCTACTGGCCATAAAGTTTGCAAAATAACGCCGTCAAAAATCGAAGCAGAACTTCCTGCTGAAGTCAATGGGCGGGGCCTTAGGAGTCAGTGGGCGGGCCAGCGATTGGTCAGTTATTTTCCGATTTCAGCTTAGCGGTTTTCGGAAAAAATCGTAGTGAATGCGGAGCCCTGGCGCCAAGGTTCGTTTATCATTAATGACGTCTACGTCGTGTAAAAAAACTTTAAGATTTTTTCGATGTTTCTGCAATCGGCAGATATCCGCTGTCAATCAAAAACCAGATTGATGAATCCAAATCATTTATTTAGATGTTCTCAAGACATTTAGGTCGCAAGGCAACCATTTTTTGTTACAATTCATAAAAAAACCAAAATGTTTTCTACCCCAAAAAGATTCAGAATTTCACAACTTTTAATTTGTCATCTACAACTCTTTTCAACTTGAACCAGTCTAAAAGTCAGCCATCGGGTAATCGGTTTAAGAGTTGTCTTTGCGTCTTGCAGCAAAATGCGGGTTTTTTTTTTCTCTATTTTTCAGAATGACATAGACAGATGAAATTCACTAGTTGGCATGATTTTTTAGATGGACAAGCTATTAGAGAATGGTGACATCCCATATATTTACTCTTTGTTGTACAATTAACAGTACAGTGAAGAACGTCTTTAGGTAAGAATGTTATACTTATATACAATGCAGCGCAATATCGACGAACTAATGCACAGCTAAAAAAACTTAAAGGTACCGTAAAATACCAAATGTATTGTAATTATCATTATTATTATTATTATTATTTTCATTAATTCAGTCAAGTTTGATATTGGTGTTGTTGTTTCCATATCAACTAAAACCCAAATGAGATAGAATCTCATTTGCTTTGCAAAGCCCGTGCATGTAAATGTTCACATGTGTAGTTTAGCACTTAACCAATTCCTAAATTGATCAATCGCGGCCGTCAATCAAGGAATAAACCGACAAATCAAATAATTCATTCAGCCCGGACCTGAGCTTATCAACTCCGACATTTGCCGCCATTTTGTTTACCTTAATTGTTGGTTTGACGACTTTAACGTCGTAACTACAGCTTATTGAAGCTGTAGTTACGACGTTTAGGTCACAACCCAACTATTCAACTTTTTGGTTACATACCACTGGCCATTAATTTCGTAAAATAACGCCGTTAAAAACCGAAGCGAAACTTCCTGTCGGAGTTAATGGGCGGAGCTTAGGGAGCCAGTCGGCGGGGCCAGCGATTGGTCAATTACATAATCCTAGGCCGGTTAATATATAAAGAGGATGTAGAACATAAAAAAATTGTTCAAATTGAATAATGAGGGCCATATGTTGAAGAATTCGTTGTGAGAAAAGAAGAGATTTAAGAGATGAAGATATTTTTTTGTTTTCATGGAGGTATGACACGAAAGAAACTAATCACAATGATTAGGTTTTTCGGTTTATACCTCCATGTAAACAAAAAATATTTTCTTCATTTCTTATAATTTATTGACATCGAGTGAAAAAAAGAAGTATTTTTACAAATTTTAATACATTTTTGATGGAACTATTTTGTGCGAAAGCATACAAAATAGCTGCGTGCTCAAAATTTTGTAAATGTAAGAATGAATATTTTTTTCAACCAATCAGATCGCTCGTTTTCGATAGACGAAACTAGAAATTGAATTATTGCTATTTTAAAAATCAATTTCTCCTTTTCTCACGATGTTCTCTATAGGTAAATCTTTATGGCGCGTAAAAATGCGGGTTAGTGTGGTAATTTATCCCCAACAAAATAATTTGATATTAGCCAGGCTCTAAAAACTTCATATTTGATATTTTGTTAACATTTATTTAAAATGATTTTTTTTTCATTATTTTATACCCCCCACAAACGAAGTTATGGGTAGTTAAACAAGAGTCACAATGTCTGTACGCCTGTCCGTCTGATTTTTTCATACGTTTATAACTTCTATAGAGGGAAAGCTTTCAACTTCCAACTTCATACACTGATCTAACGTGACAAATAGCAGTGTACTATGTAAGAACCTTAAATCTGCTATCCTTACTTTTGGAGTTATTGCCCCTTGATATTTTTTATTCTTAGATTTGCCAGAATTTTTACTAAGTTTTTTACTTGTAAGTTAATACACTTATGCAATAGGGATAGGGAAAGTGCGGTATATTAAAACCATTGCTCTGCTATCCATATAATTAAGTTATTTTTTATTGCTTTCTCAAATTTAAGTTTTTTAGTAATTGGTTACAAGACATTTACTATATAAGTTAGAAAACTTCTGTAAATTTCTTCTTGTAATATCAATATATATAATTATGTGCGCTTAACAAAATGAAATTAAAAGAATATATAAAAGAGTGTGATAAAGCAATATTTCTAAGTGAAAATCTTCTTATCATTAATTCTTTTTGAGTTTATGTGTATTCAGTGGTAGGACAGGGGACTCGGGATCGGAGGGTCCCGGGTTCGAATCCCGCTCAGGTCATAGACATTTTTCTGAGCAAATTATTAACTCCAAGTTGCTCCTTTCCGCCAAGGTGTATAAATGGGATCAAGCCAATGTGCTATGGCTAGCCGTAGGCGCCGTCTGTTAACAGCCGACTTGTAACTCTATGATCGTTGGGTTAAGTAGTAAAGTCGGTAGAGCACGCATGAGCCCGGTGACAGACTATAAACTCACAACTTCAACTTTATCTTTAACTTAAAAGACATTTTTTATCTCAGCTATTTTAGAAGAAAATCCTAGGCATTATCATAGCCTAAGTGATGGCAACATTAAGGCTGTCCTTGGCGTTGGCGTCGTCATTTGCATTTGTCTGTTTGTCTCTGTAATGACTGACGGCGTTCACTTGAATCTCTTAACCTTTGTCATGCTGAATTAAATCCTGTTTAAAATTGCACTAAAATCAAAGGACTGAAACCACTGGAATCATTATCTACAGGTCAACATTTCATTTGAAAAACTGATTTTATAAACAATGCTAGCTTAAAAGAGACAAGCAGGTGGTGTAGACTAAGATCAGGCTGCACATATGTGCAGCCTGACCTTTGTCTATACCTCCTGTCAAAACGGGAATATTCCTGGTTCAGCATGACAAGGGTTTATATGTCCTCACTATTAAAAAAAATAACCTATATTGATATTGGGGATAATCTAAATGGAATTCTGGATGATTTTAGCCTTTTTATACCACCATGTAACGGCATTGGACATAAAGAGGAACAAATCTTGAATAATGTTCAGATTTCAAAGTAACTCAGTACATTTGTTTCTCTTTGTGAGTACTAGTTTCACACAAAACGTCTGTTTGGAGAACACAAGCGAGCTGTGAAAAACTGCTTCAGCCAGGACTCAGTGTTATGTTTTGCTTTTGGGGGGTAGTTGTTGGTGGTGGTAATGTTTTTTTTTTTTTTTTTTTAAGCTAGCAAAAAGATAGCTTTGATAGATTAAGTTAACAGAAAGAATTGTAAGGTTTTCTCAGAGTTCAACGAGTGCAAACTTCCACTGGAGGCTTAACCACCAAATCCTCTGAATGCTTCTGCCATAAAAATTAGATCTTACGCATTTCAGGAAAATTGTAAACTGTGCCTACAAATTCATCTCCTAGGTATTAAAGCTAATTTGAGTGCACCGTGTTCACTCTGATCGGAGTCTTCAATGAAGTTGCCGAAGACAATTTCGGATTGTTCAAAATTCTAAAATATTTATCTCTCTGTGTAGAAACCAATGTGGAAAATGCAGAAATTGCGTGTTACAATGATAAACTTTGACAAAGAAGAATACTTTGCAAAATCATGCTTTGTTAGCTTACAGTACTTTGATTTTTTTTATTTCGGAATAATGTATTGAAATACCAGTGTTTGATTCGTTTCAGAAAACTTTACAGGGAGACTGGGAGATTGATAGGTTATCTTTACAAGTTGCGACTAAACAATAAATGGAAGGTACAGATACAAATTGTTTAACCGATTACAAGACGACAAAAATTTAGACTTGTCCAAGTTGAAAAGAGTTGCAGACGGCAATTTAAAGTTAATATAAATTTAGGAGTATTTTTTTTTTCAATTTTTCGGGTAGCAAACATTGTGGAAAATGAATACATTGCCTACAAACAGAGAGCGATAACTTATTGTTTTGTTCAAATGAAGAAAGTAAAACTAGATCACAGCAACATTCCGTGTGAATATTTGGAAGGGTCATATGAAGAATAGCAGAACAGCTAACGCCAACATATCTGGTGAAGCATTGGCAGGATCATATGAAGATTTGTAGAAGATGCTTATGTCAACATACCTTGTGAACAATTGGAAGGATCATGTAAAAAAAGAAGGGCATGCTAGCGCCAGTATACTTTGTGAACAACTGACAGCGTAGGACATGGTATCGCAAATATGCCTTGTGAACAACTGTCAGGATCATATGTAAAATTTAGGACATGCTTACGCCAATATGTCTTGTGAACAATTAGAAGGATTATATGAACAGAAGGATAAAAATGTAGCAGAATATGCTTTAATTCACAAACCTTTCGAACTTTGTACTTACGAAATAAGAAAATAAAATGAGCGCATGCGTGGCATTTCCAACCATTACACATGTGCGCCAAGTAAAGACTCAATTCAGCATGTGCATCAGCACAGTCTGATCAATGTCTTCATTCTGCGCTCTGTAGATAGATACTGACCCAAAGCTTCTTTAAACAATAAGCGAATGTTCTAATTGCCTCGCATGGCTGTCCAGGATGCCCAATGAGTGCGAGTCACGCACATGCGAAATTGTTGGAAATGTCACGCACAGTATCAAATATCTTGGTTTGATGCTGGACAAGAATTATGTAACAAAAATTGACGTCGTCGAAGTGACCGTAGAGTATACAAGCGGATTTGGATTTTTTTTCCTCGGAGATGAGGGTTGTTTCCAACCGAAAATGTACTCGTTTTATAATGTTCCTAAGTGAGTGAGTAGCATGGCGTAAATAAAGCTTAGATAATGCTGTGATTGCGACATCTTGATTGCCCACTGACAATATAATACTCCCATTTCCAGATTTTCCGAATCTCTTATAACCACATTTTTTCCGAAATTTCAGGTGTGTGTATTGGGGTTGGGGGTGACGTATGGACCCCTTTCCCCCTCATCTCTGGATTCGCGCGCGCATATAGTATGCAAATGTCGGAAAGCAATGAGTAAAAAAACGTGTGGTTATAATTGCATTTAATTGTAATTTGGAATCCTCAATACGTGATGACACAAACTTTTTAGCGGGGTAAACATTTGGTAAATGGGATCAATAAAGACGAAGGCTTCCTGGTCCCTTTTAGCTCTACTAGCCAAAGGCCAAAAGAGCTATAGCGATTGCTTTTTTCCGTCCGGTGTCTATGCGACCGTCCGTCCGTCGTCCATCCGTTAACATATCCTTGTTAACACTCTAGAGTCCATAGTTTTCATCAGATTCTCTTCAAACTTTCTCAGAATGAGGATCGTTCCTGTCGAAAAAGGGTCAGATCCGTCATGAAAAACAGGAAAAGGGGCATAAATAAAATTTTATAAAAAAAAATCCTAGTTAACACGCAAGAGTCCACAGTTTTCACCGGATTCTCTTCAAACTTTCACAGAATGATTTTAACGTCACAAGGATTGTTCCTTTCGAAACTGGGTATAATCCGTTCGGTATAATCCGTCACGAAACACGGGAACATGGGCCTTATGAAAATTTGATTTAAAAAGAAACAATAGAAATAATCCTCGTTAACATTATAGACTCCACAGTTTTCATCGGATTCTGTACAAAATTTCTCGGATTGATTGTAGTATAATAAGGATCGTTCCTTTCGGAATTGGGTATGATCCGTCAAGAAACATGGGAAAAGGGGCCTTATGAAAATTTTATTCAAAAAACCTTGTTAACATTCTAGAGTCCACAGTTTTCACCGGATTATCTTCAAACTTTGTCAGAATAATTGCACCATCATAAGGATCGTTCCTTTCGAAATTGGGTATGATCCGTCAAGAAACACGCGAAAAGGGGCCTTACGAAAATTTGATTAAAAAATCTATGAAAAATCTTCATTAACACTCTAAAATCCACAGTTGTTCACCGCGTTCCCTTAAAAATTTCACAGAATGATAATACTACCATAAGGTTCGTTCCTTTCGAAATTGGGCCCATGGAATTGAAAGATTTTTCTTAAATTTTCATAGAATGATTGTAAGGTCATTCTTTTCGAAATGGGGTTTGAACTATCAAGAAACACAGGAAAATGGGCCTTATGAGAATTTCATTTAGAAATCCTTGTTACCAAGTCCAGAGCTTTCTTGAATTTTCTTAAACTTTCACAAAAGCATCAAAGAATAATAATGATCTTTGATGTTTACATTAAACCTGGTCTGTCAAGTAACAAAGGAAAAGAAGCCTTATGAAATTGAATCTAAAAAAACTTTTACCACAATAAAGTTCTTGGTTTACATCGGATTAGTTCAAACTTTCACAGCATGTTTGTTACATCATTATAATTGTTTCTTTCCAAATCGGGCCTGATCTGTCTAGTATCAGGGGAAAAGGGACTGTACGAAAAATTATTACCAAATCCTCACTAACACAAGAATGTCCTTGTGAAAATGTTATTGCAAGAACGTGATTATCACAATAAAATCCTCAGTCGTTATGATTTACTTTCTAACTACCTATCATTAGGATTGATACTTTGTAAATTGGTTATGATTTTTCAAGTTTAATGGGGAAAGGGGCCTCGTGAAAATTTTATTACAAAAAATTCTTGATTCAATTAAGTCCAATATTTTCATTAATTCTCTTTAAACTTATGCAGAGTGAGTGTACCTTCATTAGAATTGTTCCTTTTGAAAGTTGGTTTCTTCTGTAAAGTATCATGGGACAGGGGGCCCCAATGAATATTACACTACAAAATCTTCATTAACACAATAATTTCCACAGATTACAAAGATTGATTGTACCATCATTGCAACTGCTCATTTTGACAATGGATCTGATACGGTAAGTATCACGTGAAAAGAGGTCTTATGAAAAACTTTCTTAAATTTTCTAGTTAACACAATGATGTCCCTAGATTTCACCAAATTCACTTCAAAATTTCACAGAATGGTTGTACATTCATAAGGATGGATCTTTGCAGAATTGGATACAATCTGTTGAGTATTGTGTAAAAAAGGGGCCATTTGATTTCTTTTTAATCAGATTCACTTTAAACTTTCACAGAATGATAAAAGTGTCAGAGGAAAAGGGGCTTTATGAGAACTTTATTGAAATATCTTCCTTGACACAATGCAGTCCTCAGTTTTAATCGGGTTCTCTTGAAAGATGCAAGGAATAATTGTGAAATTGGAAACACAGGGAAAGGGGGACTTACAGATTATCATTCAAAACATTCTTGTTTATGTGATGAAGTTCACAGTTATTATCAGACTGTCTTTAAAATTTCACAGGACTATTGTATGGTCGTAGGGAAAGTTCATTTCGGAAATGAAAATGGATCCATAAGAAAACACAGGATAGTGGCCTTATGGATTTTCACTCAAAACAACCCTGTGCACGTGATAAAGTCCACAATTATTACCGCATTCTGTTGAAAACTTCATATAATGATTGTAGGGTCCTAAGGAAACTTCCTTTTGGAAAAGGGGTGGATCCGTCATGAAACACAAGAGAAGGGGCTTTAAGGATTGTTACCCAAAATGATAAAGGGGATAAAGTCCAATTTGTTATTTTCATTTTATGCATTCTTTTTTAAGCAATTTAATTCCTTAAAAAATCAGATTACTTTAACGAAAAACTTGGTAACCAGCAGAGCGTCCCAGGCCCTCACGGCTCTTGTTGTTGTTGTGGTTGGTTTCAAACCATTCGTCAAACTAGGTGTTTTCGTTCTGAACTATTTTCTGATGGAGCCACGGGGAATACATCAGCAACAAATAAAACTTTGTTTAAATCGGTTTTAACGCCACTTCTTACAGTGTTTCAGTCAAATCGCAGCGGCTGGAGCACCTAACTATTGATTCCTGGTATTGTTCTAACCAGTACAACCACTACATCCTAGCCGAGCCTCCAGCTACTCATTCCACTCAGGTTTACGATTACCCAACCATGGGTGAGAGACAAATATGCCGCGACCGTGGCCTCGGAGCTACCAAATGCGCTATAGCCGCTGTAGAAATTACATTTAGACACAAACATCTACTCCTAAAAAGGCTAAATAGGCTTGATGAACATCCATGGCGAGGAGCGTGTAACAGAAAAGTAAAATAGTTGGTTGGCGACCTAAAAATTGTAACTACAGCTTGAATAAGCTGTAGTTACGACTTTTTAGTCGCTAAACCAACAAACAAGGTTAATGAAATGGCGGCCGATGTCTGAGTTCAAAACTCATTTCTGGTCCAAATGAATGATTTGATTGGTCCAAATGAATGATTCAATTGGTCGACTGGTTATTTGATTGATAATCGAGATTGGCCAATTAAAGAATCACACGACCAATCATATCATATCATTTAGAGTGGAAGAGGACTTTAAACTCCATCAATGGCCGCCATTTATGTGAAGGATTTTTTGTTGGTTCGGCGACTTAAACATCTACGGCTTATTCGAGCTGTAGTTACGACCTTTGGGCCACCAAATAAGCACTTACTTTTCTATTACTTTCTACTATCCTCGAAATTTGAAAAAGAAATAAACGCCGTTTGAATAGCAACTTTCTGTGGAGCACAGTTGGCGTTGCCAGCCTACCGTCATTTGATACAAATTATCTTAACATAGAAATGACAGGAATCCAATGATTGATACTGTGTTTGCGATGTAACTGAAATACTGTTGAAAGTGGAAATATTCTTTTCTATCGGTTTTTGCCCCATACGTGCGGGCATATAGAAAACCCCAAAATTTGACGTCATTTTTCTGACAAGGCTATTAGGATGCGGTTGAAGGAGAAACTTTGAAATAAACTCACTGTGCATTTCATGATACGCTCTGTTTTACTACCGTTTCATGATTATTAATTCGTCTTCCTGACACGATCAATTTTCCTGTTAAAAATTCCGTCTGGCCAAGAATTTTGTGAAAGAGCAATGTAAATTCTGGCGATTAAATGGGGAAAAATAGATGTTTAGTCTCATTAGATCATCATACCACATGTATTGAAGCTTCATGCGGTTACTAAAGGGTAGTGTTTTTCTCTAAACATTCGACGGTGTTTATCATTCGAAAGTTGTTTAGAACATGGATTGAGATTTTTTTGATAGAATCATTCAGCTCTGTCCTTTCACAAGCATGCTATCTGACCCATTCCCAGTCAATTCCGCTTCTTAAGTATCCCGCGAAAAATGCTTTGGAAATCATTGTGAACATTGAAGAAATTGCTTGTAAAAAGCAATTTCTTCAATGTCCACAATGTTTTCTACTGAATTCCACCCTTTGTAATTGTCGTCTGCCACTTCTTTCAATTTGAACCAGATTTTGTCATCATGCTTTGCTAGCTTACAATACTTTCGGTACTTTGATTCGACAAAGAGAGACAAAAAAATGGATAACATTTTTTCCTCCCCCGATGACCTGATGGTAATATTTTTTGGAAATCGAAAGAAGTCAATAAACTAATGTTTCATGCAAAATATCAAGGCTAAATTAACACCAACTGGGCCAGGAGAAGACTGATTTCAAAATGATCTTTTGTTGCCATGGCATGGATTTAAATTAATGTCTTTTAGAATTTTCTTTGGAAGAGGACCACTTATGGAACATATCTGCCAAATTTGGTTGAAATTAGCCCAGTAGTCTGGGAGGAGATGTCGTTTTAAACATTCTTCTTTATCTCTATATAGGTCCTTGAACCCCCTTGGTGCTCAAACCCTAAGAATCCAAGGGTAACGGTTGCAGCAATTTTCAGAGGTCAAATTTTGAACCCTTCATACAAATATTAGGGCTCTATGCTTTCTGGGTCAGGAGGCAAAATTTTTTGAAAATATTCTTTAAATTTCACTTTTGTTGCCGTGGAAACCAGGGCTTTCAGCCCATAACCAGACTAAAAAAATTTAGACCGGCCCAGTTTTCACTATATACTTAATGTTGAAATAAGCCCTGCCCTTTAAAGCCATACTTTTCATCTGATCCAAATTTTCTGAGGAATCTAATTGAGGGGCACCAAAGAATGATTCCTGTAAATTCTGTCAAAATCCATCAACTGGTTTCAGAGAAGATTTTCAAAAGGTTTCACTATATATGGAAATTAGCTCCACCAATTAAAGCCATGCCTTCATTTCAATCAAAATTCTATGAGGGAATCTGATTAAGGGTCACCAAAGAATCATTCCATTCAAATTTTGTTGAAACTAATTAACTCGTTTCTGAGAAGAAGATTTTCAAAGTTTTGACAATATACAGAAATGACCCCAGCCTATTAAAGTCATGGTTTTATCCAATCAAAATTCTTTAAAGTTATCTGATAAAGGGTCACCCAAGGATCATTCCCTTGATTTTTTTTGATTTTTTTTTAAATCCATCGACTTATTTCTAAGAGAAAGATTTTCAAAGTTTTCACCAAAATTTTATATGGAAATTATCCCCACCCATTACAGTCATTATTTTTATTATGATTCAAATTTGTTGAACTACCCTAAGAAAGGGTCACCAAAGGATCATTCCTGCAAAATTTGTTCAGTACCTTCTTGGGAGAATATCTTGGAGTAAAAGTTTTGCATTGCGGACACTCCTCCATTCTTTGATAAGATTAAAATAATTCTATGCGGTAAGCCTACAATTCAAGATATTTCAAATTGTGACCCACAATAATTTAAGCTTTGTTCATATAAGATTATGACGTCAATGATGATGATTTAACTTTCGCTAGTCAATCAAACAACCGGCTCATGGAGTCACAGAGATTTCTCAAATTGTCTATAAAGTTTAGTAATCAGAACTTATGCATATAACAGTCTATGCCAAAGATAAACGAAAATTTCTGGCGATGAATTAGGTGCATTGGTATCTATCTCGAAATGAAAACAAACATGAGGTGGAATTGAAAAAAACAACAACACCAAAATACTCTTTCCAGAGAACATCGCTCATACCCTGTCTTTGTATATAGGCTTTTGTTTGATTTAGTGAAAAAATAAACTATAGATCAATTAAACTGTTTTCCCTTGCTCAGAGGGCTATAATACTTTTAAGGTATGCAAATTAACCCATTCCCACTGGGTTTTGCTCTCTACTCACAAGAAAAAGATTGAAATGATGTGAAAATGAGGAAATATTTTGTAAAATGTAATTTCTTGATTTTCAATTGTGTTTTCAATCCAGAAATACAAAAAGAAAATTCTATCAACAAGAATTTGAATTCGATGTCTTCAACTCCGTTTAAATAGGTTGAGTCTAAAATGTTAAGTTTGTTAAGTTTGATACAAACTAATCTCTTCTTGCATGAACAACATCTCAAATCCAATATTGATATAACAGATGAGATGGAAGCTACATGATTTGTTGTTAATGTCTGACTGTCCAAGCTGACTTGATTGGATTTTATACTGAAACTGTCTAGAGAATTTGATATGTGACAATTTTGTAAATCTCCATAAAGTCAGTCAAATTTGGGATTAGAGATAACATTGATTTAATGACTGCAAGGGTTTGATGCCATTTTCAAATCAATTAACCCATTACCAGATGACAAAATTTAGACTGGTCCAAATTGAAAGGAGATGCAGACGACAATTTAAATGTAATGAAGTTTTAGATTTATCCAAGTTTATGGTAGCAAACATTGTATTAAAAGAAAAAAAAAGCTTGATGCAAGCAATTCATTCCCTTTTAATTGGTCATAGACCAAATTATATAACCATATATAACCATACACTCGAGATTGTGTCGCTGCAATTTACCAAAACTGCCTTTAGCCAAACTGGACGTATATTCTGACGGGAAAACAGAAAAAAAAATCATTTCATTTTACAAGTTAAGAATTATCAAAAGGAGTAAAGGAAAATTGGACGGTCACACTCTTTAAAGATGCATGCTTAAAGGATTTTCCGCTAGTGATGAATGCGTCTTTCTTTCAATCATATCGAGGTGTAAACAAAGATGATACTGCCACTGAATTATTTTCCAGCCATAAGTTAAGCAAAATACTGGAGAGCAAATCTGATTATTATGCTTTCAAGCTGTCTAAAGAATTCGCCCTAATAATAGTATCAATTGTATTTTCCTTTGTTTATAATCAGCGCTATTTAGGAACTTGTTAATTTCTGCCCAGAAAAAGGAAGGTTTTGAAATTTCATGACCCTGCTGTCAGCATTTGCTCTTTAACTTAAGTTATCATATTTCCATATTTTTTCTGTTTTGGCTTCATAGAAAAAGCTTGCAGGAATGTTCTAACCATGACATATATATCAATCGAGATAAATTCACCAGATAAATTCCTACGCCTTGCCCGATAAACTTTTCCATATCAAGACACCAACCATCTATTCTCTATTTATGTTTTAAAATCCTGCTTTCTGAAGTCGTGTATGCTTCCATGAAATAAACAATGCCTGCGTCATGTATTGCGTCATCTCTACGTCACCGATGTATAATTCGATCGATGAAAGTTTAGAGTCGAGTATAATGTTTTTATTTGGACATAACTTTTAGCCGAAGATTTAAACTTTTATTCCTTAAAAGTAAGCTTCAGAAAGCACCCTACTACTGCAAAAATAGTTCCCGTCCGTCACGTGATCAAGTGACATGATAAAGCTTATCACGTGACCATGTGACCTGATATCAACAAGTTTATCATACCCCCTTTATTAGGCAGTAATTATAGCAGGTGACAGGATAAACAGGATTTAGAGGATTAAGCATGGATATTATTGGAGTAAGGATACTTTTAGAAGTCGCGTCTAGGCAACTTATCTCAAGCTGTGTCCATCCTGTTATATTCTATCAGGGTGACAATGACTTTGGGTTTTGTTTTTGCTGCTTAACAACGAATCGTCAGAAAATCTTCGACATGTTAGTTGAGTGATCGACAAGATCGATAAATCGAGGCAAATCATATTCGATGATCAAGGTATGTCTTTGTTGTTTAAGGTTTAAGTTCTAGATGTTCTTGTTAATTCGTTCTTATTATGTCTGTCCTAAATTAAATTGTGCGGCTTTTCGAATGTCGACCCCGGTTCCCACACCTCAGCAGGGTCAAATCACCATGTTCGGCGGAGAAAGGTTAACTTAAAATTACTTATCGTGTGCATTTTTTAGTCGAATTCACTTTTAAAGATGGTAACAGGATAAATAGAATAGATGGTTGGTGTCTTGATATGGAAAAGTTCATCGGACTCGGCTTCGGCTCACCAGATAAATTCCTACGCCCTGCCCGATAAACTTTTCCATATCAAGACACCAACCATCTATTCTCTATATGAACTATTATATCACGAAAATTCTTGCGCAACATATGACTTATAACTATCTACGTAAATTATATTCGATTGGTTGATTGAATGGAGTTTAACGCCACTTTTTACAGTATTTCAGTCATATCGCGGCGGCTGGAGCACCTAACCATAGATTGTTGGTATTTCTCACACCAGTACTACCACTACATCCTTTCCTAGCCTCCACCAGCTGCTATCCCACTTAGGTTTACGATTATCCACCCATTGGTAAGAGACGGATGTCGGAAAGGTTATGTGCCGCCACCGGGGATCGAACCCATGACATCCTATGATTGAAGATTAAGAGTCTGACCCGCTACCGACTGTGCTATTACGTCGGCCAAATTGTAATCGAATCTTTATAGAAATACAAGAAGTATTGGGTTAATAAGAAAGATTCAGACGAAGCCCCCGTTTTCCTGTGACACTCCTAAATGGTAAAAAGTAAACGCCAGAGTATGAAAATGCGATATACTTTCAAAGATCCTTTGAAAAAAAAAAACAACATTAAAACACAAAAATTTAGCTGGATTTGCTTTCACAAGAACTTTCGCTTTATGCCCCCTACAAAACCCTTTATAAATGTCAAGACATGTCACGTGATGAAGAACAATATGAATATATTTTATCTAAATCTGTTCATGTAAGGACAGTTGTGTTTAAGTCGCTTACAGAAGTACGAACAGATCGAGAAGATAATACTAACATAAGTCAACTCTTGGGCTGCGTAAAATATTGTTATGACATTATATCTTCAGAAAGAAATAAGTAAAGTCATCTTAATTTGAAATAACTGGGGCTTTGTCGGCAACAACCCTCCCGTCCGTTTTATTTAGAAAAAAAAGCTTTATTGAGAAATAATGACATAAGTTATATTTAAATCAAACTATTCTCGGTTGTGCTGCTTTGGTTTCAGACTATAGTAACTTATACTTTTATATTAGTATCTACATTGTATTTCGAACCGCCCTCAGCGCGTCGGACTGTCAATCTAGAGGTCCCGGATTCGATCCCCGACGGCGGCACGCATCTTTTCCGACTACTTGTCTCTCACCAATGAGTCGATAATCATAGACCTATGTGGGATAGCAGCCGGGGGCTAGGAAAGGATGTCATGGTAGTACTGGTTTGAGAAATACCAGGATTCCATTGTTAGGTGCTCCAGCCGCCGCGATATAACTGAAAGATTGTTGACAGCGGCGTAAAACCCCATTCAAAACAAAACAACAACAACAACAACAAAATAAAAAAACATGGTGTTTTGTCAGTGTAATGTGTATTGTAAAGAGGCCAATTGATCAATCGCTGGCTCGGCCGCCTTCTTACTCCTTTAGCCCAACTCATTAACTCCGATTTTTAACGGTGTTATTTTGCAAAATTGATGGTCAGTAGCACATAAAAAGTAAGTAGAATGGTTGGATGGCGACCTAAACGTCGTAACTACAGCTTGAATAAGCTGTAATTACGACGTTTAAGTCGCCAAACCAGCAAAAGAAGTTAACAAAATCGCGGCCAATGTTTGGGTTGAAAGCTCAGGTGTAAAGACGTGAGTTACACGCAAGGGACAATTCAACTCCTAGGAAATAAAATCTGCGTAAACAAACAATATCAAGTTTAATGTTACAACTAACTTTAGAATCTATACAACAAAAACTTGAAAGACAGAAGAAAGACAGCTATAGGAGAAGAAAAGACAGAATGTAGGGGTTTACAAATAGAGGATTTGGTTTCAAATACATAAACGCCTACGTAGTGTTTACTAAAGTTAGTTAGATCTTCAAAGTTCAGTTTTCTCGATAATAGATCGTCGTCACTCAGTATGGGCAACTGATAGCAGGACAAACACACAGTATGACCATAAAACAACTTGAATATGCACTAATCGACTTCCCGACGTACACTAGGTAGACTTGTCTTCTCACCGTACACCTTTTTGGTATTGTTGAAATTTTGTAGTCCAATACAGACAACCACAATTGGTCACAGCTCTCTGTTAGTAGGAGTGACAACAACGACACAGTTTGTTACTGGTTTGTGGACAGAGAATTGACGTAACATCCAACACAAGACAGACAGTAGTACAGTTTACAGCGTACAATGTTCACATCAGTGACAAAAAGCTCATCGGGAGAGGCGAGGACAACCCTCATACAATCATTGTAGAAAAGAGACAACTTCTCATCTCTTTACTTCAGCATTTCACAACACTCACATCAAAAACCACTTCTGAACTCTGCAAAATCTACATGTCTACTGCCCCCAGGTTTATACAATGCAGTAATTTATATAGTGAACAACAGCTCATCAATACACCTTACTGATTGAAAATACACACTGACCCTTAGCTTTTGATAAATTTGCTACATACGTCCCCCCTTTTAAAGATAAAATTCTCAGAATTTTATCTCCTCTTGAAAAGCAAATTTACTCATGCACTCTTGATAACATATCTGCTAGCACATTACTTTTTACAGGAATATGTTTGACAGTAAACCTGTACTCTTGCAGAAGTAAACTCCATCTAAGTAGACGCATGTTTACTTCATTTTGTGAAGCCACTGTAAGGGAAAATGGTCCGTTTCAATTGTGAACTCTTTACCAATTAAATACTCCCTGAGAGACTGGCATGACCCGACTATTGCCAAACATTCCTTTTCTACTGTACTATACCTTTGCTCTCTTGCAGACAGCTTTTTACTTATGAATATAATCGGGAATTTCTGCCCCTGTCTCATCTGTAGAAGCACCGCACCGAAGCCTCTATCACTTGCATCTGTCTGTAGAATGAAGCTACAAGAAAAATCGGGATTTTGCAAAATTGGGTAGGATAACAGAGCCATCTTCAAGCTATCAAATGCCTTTTGATGATTTTCAAGCCACTTCACCTTATTAGGCAAACCTTTGACAGTTAAATCAGTTAATATGGCCGATATGTTCGCAAAATGAGGAATAAATCTGCGGTAGAACCCGATTACACCAATAAACGCTTTTTTGTTCTAGGTGGAGGTATCTTCTGTATGGCATCTATTTTCTCCTTGGTTGGTCGTACTTCACCATTTCCCACTTTATGAGCAAGAAACTCTATTTGACAAAAACCAAACATGCACTTACTTGGTTTCGCTGTTAACCGTGCCTGCCGAAGAGCACCAAGAACTCCAGTGATGTGATGCAAATGTTCATCCCAATATTCACTGAAAATTATAATGTCATCTATAAATGAAACTGCAAACTCTTCACAGGTAGACAGAACTTTTTTCATGAGTCTGACGAATGAAGCACTAGAATTAATCATTCCGAAACGCATGACTAGAAAATGATATTGACAGAACGGAGTGACAAATGCACTTTTTTCTCGCGCAGATTCCGATAACGGAATCTGCCAAAAACCTTTTTGTTAGATCTATTTTGCTCATAGATTTTGCCTTAACTAGTTTATTCAAAATATCATCCAGCTTCTGCATTGGCTGAGGATCAAATAAAGTAATTTGATTGAACAGTCTGTAGTCTACACATAGTCGTATTGTCCCATCTTTTTTTGTAACAACAACAATCGGGGCCGCGTAAGGACTAGTTGACTTTTTAGCAATGCCTGCTCCAACCATATCTTGTATTTCTTTTCTTACCTTATGTCTCAAGGCATAAGGTAAGTTGTAAGCCTTCTTCTTGACTGGTATATCTGAAGTAAGTTTCACTTCATGTTCTATCACTGTAGTCCTGCCTGGTATATCAGTTAAAACATCGTCAAACTGACCCAGAATAGACCTTAGTCTTTCTATCTGATTACCATTTAACTCTAGGTTAATCTTTACATCATCTAAACTTTCATGTGGAGATAGCAACGGATTCTCTAATATTGCTATGTCTTCTTCGTCGCCATTTTCAGTGTCGGCAGACAACAAAAGTATCGGCATATCTTTCTCGTTTATCTTACCCTCAACAGTGCGACTTACTCTTGTGACCTCATCTACATTTTTGTCTTTAGTGTCCGATCTCTCATACCACTCTTTTAACATATTTATATGGAACGTCTTCATATTTTTCCTCATTTTACCAACCTGAACTACATAGTCTACTGGACTTACCTGCTCTTTCACCTCAAAGGGACCTTTCCACTGTGCCAATAGTTTATTTGAGACAGTCGGAAGCAAAACACATAAATATTGACCTAGCTTTAACTTTCTATCAGTAGATTTTTTGTCATAATATAACTTCTGTACCTTTTTTGCATCACCTTCTGAGCTTTTTGCAATATCTGTAATTTTCTCTAACTTTTCTCTCGTTTTGATGATATAGCTAAAAACTGATTCATTACGTACAGTTTTTGTCTCACGAGATTCTTCCCAGCTTTCCCGAATAATACATAATGGACCCCTCACATGTCTTCCAAACAAAAGCTCGAATGGGGAGAACCCTGTCGATTCCTGTGGTACCTCTCTATATGCAAATAATAGGTAAGGAAGTAAAACATCCCACTCTGAGTCCTTATCATGAACAAAACATGTTAACATTCTTTTTAGTGTACCATTAAATCTCTCTACAAGTCAATTAGCCTCGTGGTGATATGGAGTAGAGTGTAGTTTTTTAATATCTAGAAGACCACATAATTTTTTCATTAATGCCGACATGAAATTACTACCTTGGTCCGTTATTATTTCTTTTGGAACACCTAATCTCGAAAAGATGACCATCAGAGCCTCTGCTACACTCTCAGTATCAATTTGTTTCAAAGGCACAGCTTCTGGGTACTTCGTTGCATAATCACAAAGAGTGAGAATAAATCTATGCCCTCTCCTTGTCCTATTCAACGGCCCAACTATGTCAAGAGCAACTCTAGTAAATGGTTCTGTCATTAGTGGTATTGGGACTAACGGCGACCTCTTTTTCTTACTCTTTGCCACACTTTTCTGGCACTCTGGACAGTACCTACAATATGCTGCAACGTCTTTGAATATTCCAGGCCAGAAAAAAATGAGTAATAATCTGTTCCCAGTTTTCTTGTTCACCACGTGACCACCTAGGGGTTTATCATGAGCAATACTCAATAGCTTGTTTCTATATTTCTTTGGGACTACAATTTGTTCAGTTATAGATTCATCTGCACTCTTAAAGCTCTGTACAAAATACCTGCCTTTTCAAAAAAGTATGCATTTCTACTTAAATCAGCCGGTATCTTTGATAATCCTCTTGCTTTATTAAGAGTTTCATCTCTTACCTGTTCTTTTATGAGATCATGTGAAGACATAATCTCGTCTACCTCACTTGTAGTACTAGCATCAATATGTTTATGATAATCATCTTTCATCCATTTTTCATCTATTTTCATCTCAGCTTTTTCTTCAGACTTACTCTTTTCTGCTGTACTTCTTGTAATGGCCTGAAACGCCTGTTTGGAACATGGGTAAATGTGACCAAAGTTACCTATAACAAGATCAGCAAAAGGGTTATTCATGACTAGTGCATCAACAATGCCAGAAATATATGGTGTCTGAACTTTAACTCGCAACTCTCTGCAATATTTAGTGCTACCATCTGCTAAAGTGACTACTTTCTCTTTAGTATAATCACTGAGCATGTCATTTCCTATTATTTTGTCCGAAACAAATATTGCTGAACATCCTGTATCTCTTAAGATAGACACAGATTTGTCATTTACAAACCCTTTACTTATTTTAAGACCATTAACTAACTGATATTGATCATTCTCGATCTTAGCTGAAACCGGTATCCCGACAATGTTTGCGTTTACCCTTTTTTTGGTCGGGGAACATAACAGATTACTCGATACTTTTGGCAATTTTTCAATCTGGTTTGTTTCAGGCTTAATTTTATATGGACAAGAGGCTATCAAATGTTCGGTACTGTCGCACACAAAGCATTTTAAACGCCTTTCTTGCCTCTGATTTGTATCACCTGACTTACCAATCTCTTCTGTCTTCTCATCTACGTTACCTTTTGTATACCAATTTATAAACTTTTCCCTATACTCCCAAGAATTTAAACCAAACCTGTCCAATATTGCTTTCCTAATCGAATCATAATTTCTGCTTTCTACCATGGACATTCTTGAGTAAGCTTCAAGTGCTATTCCACTTAACTGGGGAATCAAATGGACCGGCCATTCAGATTTTGGCCATTTGTGAACAAAAGCCAGTCGTTCAAATGTTGTCAAGAAAACCTCAATATCGTCCCCTTCTACATATTTCGGTAGCTTTGCTTTAACTCTGCAAGTATCAGACTGAGTAAGCATATCTTTAGGCATGTTCAGTTTAATTTGAAGTTCCTTTTCTTTTAAATCAAGCTCTCTTGCTCTCAACTCTCTATCTCTTTCTTTACTCTTTGCTTCTCTCTCTGCAGCTCTTTCATTTCTTTCAGCATTCTTCTCCTCACGCTCAGAAAATTCTCTCAATAAAGATAAACAATTTCTTACGTCCTCGCCACTCTCTATACTTTTTTCAATCAGCTTATTTAGCAATGATATTGACTGTTCACGAGCCATTTCCAAAGAGTTGATTTGTAAATCCGATCGTTTAAACGAAAGACACCGCTGCCACCATTGTAAAGACGTGAGTTACACGCAAGGGACAATTCAACTCCTAGGAAATAAAATCTGCGTAAACAAACAATATCAAGTTTAATGTTACAACTAACTTTAGAATCTATACCACAAAAAATTGAAAGACAGAAGAAAGACAGCTATAGGAGAAGAAAAGACAGAATGTAGGGGTTTACAAATAGAGGATTTGGTACAAATACATAAACGCCTACGTAGTGTTTACTAAAGTTAGTTAGATCTTCAAAGTTCAGTTTTCTCGATAATAGATCGTCGTCACTCAGTATGGGCAACTGATAGCAGGACAAACACAAAGTATGACCATAAAACAACTTGAATATGCACTAATCGACTTCCCGACGTACACTAGGTAGACTTGTCTTCTCACCGTACACCTTTTTGGTATTGTTGAAATTTTGTAGTCCAATACAGACAACCACAATTGGTCACAGCTCTCTGTTAGTAGGAGTGACAACAACGACACAGTTTGTTACTGGTTTGTGGACAGAGAATTGACGTAACATCCAACACAAGACAGACAGTAGTACAGTTTACAGCGTACAATGTTCACATTAGTGACAAAAAGTTCATCGGGAGAGGCGGGGACAACCCTCATACAATCATTGTAGAAAAGAGACAACTTCTCATCTCTTTACTTCAGCATTTCACAACACTCACATCAAAAACCACTTCTTAACTCTGCAAAATCTACATGTCTACTGCCCCCAGGCTTATACAATGCAGTAATTTATATAGTGAACAACAGCTCATCAATACACCTTACTGATTGAAAATACACACTGACCCTTAGCTTTTGATAGATTTGCTACATCAAGTCCGGGCTGAATAAATGATTTGATTGGTCGGCTGATTACTTGATTGACAGCCGCGATTGGTCAATTGGTTAGCTTGCTGACAGGACTTTCCTCTTTCAGCACGCTCAGTGCTATGTAATAAGTGAAACTAGAGTTCAATGAAACTGTTCGATTGTTCTATTAAGTGTTGTTCATGTAATTACCTATTAAGGAAATAAGTTAATTTCAAAATTGAGATAGACCAAATCACCAAATATAGTGACGAATTCATACTCTCTTCGGTTACTTCAACAGAACTGTCTACAGAACTGAACTGAACTATTCTTTTATTCACCCAGTCACTTGTAGTGCACAACGTGGGGTTAAGACATACATAATATAATATTTCATATATATAATATATAAGTGAGAGAAAGAGAAGCAAGAGAAAGAAAGGGTTTAACATGGATTTGAGACATAACTATGACCTTGATACGTTCCTGAACATTGACCGCATCACAGCTTTTCTTTGTGTATACACATGAAAAAATAGTCCGTTATGCGTCAAGGCAGTATTTATTGAATCACCTCTAAATTGAGTATATGTGATGTTATCTTTTGCTAAAATACCAATTATTGAAAAATGCTGCGGATGAGAGCCACTGCATGCACGTCCGGATCTAGACAGTTTATGCAGCCCGGTCCTGGCATACAGTGTCTATCAGGAAAATATTTTTTTCCCAAGAACATACAAAATTATCTGTCGATTTGATACCAAATTTGACTTTCTCACAGGGTAGTCGGAAATCGTGCTGCGCATCGTTGATCTTAATGTTTCGACATCTTACGCGTTATCCCGTTATTAAAGTACATACACAAAAGGTTAATTGTAGGTATGTCTCTAAATGAGAATGAGTTAAAAGGTGACAAGAAAGTCGCATCTATAGCCACATCTCCGGAACCACGGATTCGACATTATATCCCCCCGTCCGAAAAACATTTATTGTATAAGATTATTTATCCAATAAAATGGATTGTTAAGTTCTAAGTCAAATTCTATTGGAATTTGTATACATACACAATATATAAACAAATTAAAGCTAGTCTGGTGGTTTTGGACATTTATAACTACTAAATTTCGAGATGATAACTCTAACAAATGTACATAAGTGTATCAAAGAGTTTGTACTGTTGAAAGTTAAAAGATATTTTAGACATTGCCACGTTGTACTGGTAATCCTAAAGCAGTAAAACACCGGTTTCTTTCTGCAGAGAGTGATTCGTATTCAAACATATAACATACAACGTGATTCGGAGCCTAATTTACCGTTCGTACAAATTCTATCTTGATAAGGAATTCATATCGCCCGGTTTCAACAGGTAGCTTAAAATTAAAGCTCTAAATTTGAATAGAGCTAAAAGCATCAGAATTAGAGAGAATTTTGAAATAAGATTCAAGTTCGTGTGAAATCTTAAATGTGTTATATTTTTTACCTTTTTCTGATTCTCGAAGTTGCGACGACCATGCTTGTTTATATTTGTCAACGTATATTTGCTTTATATATTTGTTTAGTTGACGACAAGATGACAAAAAAAATTTAAAAAAATCCGAGGTTAATCTATATCTAGGTAATCATGTGACATGTTCTTCGGGAACCCGAAAAGCATCATTTTGTTTCAATTATCCGGTTTTGCTAATCTTGGTTGAAAATGTTTCGCATTTCAACTTAACAAAACAAGCAACATACTGTTTTCAAACTATTTTTAAAATAAAAGGACTGGAAGTGCTGTGAAGTTGGAAAGCGCTGAAAGGGTCATAAATGTGGAATTCGGTTCAAATTCATTTATAACTTTTCTAGTAAGCCTCCCTCCTTTAAACTTAAACCAGCATTCCCATTCGTGTACATATGTGCGTGAATAACGCACAAAAACACAAATCAACATACAGAAATCAAAAAATAGCATTGTCTTAACCCATTCCCGGACAGTGACGCTTTTAAATGACCCTCATTATGAAAGCTTTGGAACACATTGTGGAAAATGAAGAAATTGCTTGTTAAAAGCAATTTCTTCATTATCCAGGAACACAATGTTTTCTGTCCAAAAAGACCAGGATTTTAAAGATGTCATCAGCTTACAATTGACAATTGTCGTCTGCTACTTCTTTGAACTTGGACTGATCTAGAAATTTATCATGTTGGACTGGGTTAGCTCGTGTCACGCACAGCAAAATTAGAATTTTAAAGCATAACTTTCTCCTTTTGATCAACTGTAATACGTGAACTCCTTTTAGAATCTTGAAAATAGAGGCAAGCAGCTTCTACAGTAAGAAATCAATGACCTCGATGATTATTTGACCCTCAACTCGGCCAATTCTGTAACGATCATACTAAACTCACTTAGATTTTCACCTCAAGTTTATGAGTATACGTGTAATTTTGCGGAAATGCGCGGAAACTTGTTTCAAGGTGATCGATTTGAAATACCGGTTTTGACTTAAGAAAAAAGAATATTTAAAGCGTTGTGAGTAAAATTCAAAAGAAAAAAAAACACGTTAACGTATTGTTACGTTATCGTTTGCACATGGTAGTTTTGCCCTTTTCCTAATAATTCCTACATTATGATTAAGATAGTATCAAATTAACTTCGGCGCCCTGTAGACGCGCGATTTCCTTATTCGTTAATCGGCTTTAAAACCATAAGAAATCTTAAGTAAAAAGGACCAAGCTGAAAGCTAGATGACACTTGTTAAAGCTTTGATGTGTTATTGTTGATTTAAACTTTATAATAACGACACAATAAGGCGTAATTATTTAGTAAATAAGTAAAAACCGGAAGTTGATATGTTTACTATTTTAATTTTCAAAATCTTTCGTTTTGCATCGTAAATCCCATACTAATCGCGTTTGCTTGATGCCTACGACCCCCCTTAATCACTCTAGAATGTTTTGAGGCACTGGGCGGCGTGATTATTGTAAAAATGCATTTGCGACCTGAGCCATTTTTGAAAACATTGCCTATCTATGGTCACATGATTACCACTTGTCACTTGAGATCACGTGATTACCAAACACAAGACGGCGATTCACACAAAAAAAAAAAAAAAAAATACTGCGCCGATTACCTTATTTTTCAATAATTTAAAGCAAACTAAAGCACGTTTAGAAGTCTCTAAAAGAATTTTTATATCATCCTTTACATGTGCCATATTATTGATTTCGGCTACAACTAACTGATTGTCCGTGGCAAGTTGAGATGAGAAGTAACCCGAGGTGTATTCATATCTAAGAGATCACGTGATATGTGTTATCAAGAAACCCGAAATGAAATTGTCTTGTGTTCATTTTGCGGTTTTGTTATATCTAAGTTGGAATTGCTCCGCATTCTAACTTAAACAAAGTAAAATATGTTTTTTCTACGGAAACATTGAGAGAAAACAATTTCGTTAGATTGAAATGTCGTCTTCTAACTAGCATACACTTTATTCATTACCAGACGCCAAATTTCAGACTGAGCAAAATTGAAAGAAGTTTCAAACAACATTTCGAAGTGCGTTAAAATTCGGAAAAAAGTGTTAAATGAAGGAAAAAGCATTGTCAGAAAAGGAGAAGTTGCGTGTGACATTTCCTACAAGGAGTCGAAATGCTGCATTCTGTTTTAATGGATTGATTTAACCCATTCCCACACAAGCCCTCCTTTTTATGCACTTCAAAAAAAAAGCTTGGGAAAACATTGTGGAAAATGAAGAAATTGCTAGTCTAAAGCAATTTCTTCATCGTCCATACTGTTTTCTATCCAAGAGACGAAAAAATTCAAATTCCGTCAACTTTAAATTGTCGTCTGATGTTTCTTTCAATTTTTATGAAATTAAAATTGTCCTCTACAGTTTCCTTTAATTTGGACCAGTCTTAAATTTTATCGTGTAGTAACGGTATAAAGTCTTAGCAACGCTTTTCAATTGAACACAATTTAGTACAGTCTCGTTTAGTTCTGGTTTCAGTTTAACCCATAGCAAACCATTAACGAACCAGAACTCTTTAAACTGGTCCAATATGACAAATTGTTCAGAAGACATTTCAAAGCTTGTGCAAACTTAGAAATAAGTGCTGGATAGTGTTAAAAATATCGTGAGAAAAGGAGAAATTGCTTGTTACAAACAGTTTATCATTTTCTCTTTTTTTTCCAACGTTAATTTCCTTTAGCGCGTAAAAATGCGAGATTGTGTGGAAATTTGGTTAATTAATCAGCCCTTTTAACCCTTTCCTGTTATCAAATTTTTAGACTTGTCCAAATTGAAAGAAGTTGCAGACTACAACTAAAAGTGAGTGTAATTTGAAAAGAAACTGGCCAACATGGTAGAAAATATTGTGGGAAAAGAAGAGATTGCTTGTTACAAGCAATTTCTTCTTTTCCCACAATGTTTTCTCAAGTATAAAATCACGAGGACGTAAAAACCAGTGATTGTACAGGAAAGGGTTAAGTCAGTGTAAAGGAATAAGAGGAACTTTTTGCATCAGTGAATATTTGAAAATATTCTGACATCGAATTCAAAAGTTGTAAAGATGTTCTACGTTTAGCTATTTCTCGTGCACGTAAAGAGTTAAATCTCCCTTTATGGTGAGTATCACTTATCTCCAAATACATTTTTGCAAATGAGTCTAAAAATTTATATCCCAGTAGTTGGACAGGTGGGGAAAAATACTTATTTTTTAACAAAACAAGTTCGGGGACTTAGGTCATTTAATTAGCGTTTAATGTATGATACGTATTAACTAATATCGTGAACCCTCGGGGGAAATAGGCCGGTGGTAGGCAAACGTTTCTTGAAGTATCAAGTCACGTTTTTAGTGCATAATATTTAGAATTTTTATATAATATATCGGGAAAACGCATTTACAGTTTGGGAACACGTGAAATAGATAGTCAAAAATATAGAAATTATTTTAACGTGGTAAGGAACAAAACGAGCGAGTTTTTAAATGAAACTGACAGACCGTATATAACTGTCAATCAAAATTCGATCAATCAACCAAATTATTCATTTCGACCAGAAGAACACTTTTAAAATCAGACGTTCGTGTCAAACATTTTCGATATTTGGCGACCTAAACATCGTAACTAAATATCTTTCATCCAGTAGTTTCGGCGTTTAGGTCTTTCATCAAAGAGTTGCTTTTTAGCTATCAAAGCGCCAGCTTTGATAGCTTAAGTTAACAGACAAATTTTGAGGTCGTCTCAGAGTTCAACGAGTGCAAACTGCCACTGGTGGCTTAACCACTAAATCGATTGAATGCCAACGCCAAAAGAAATAGTTCTTATGTATTTCAGGAATATAGCAACCTCTATTCAATTTGTAGAGTACTCTTTCTAAAGCATGCTATTTAACCCATTCCCTCTCAATCCCGCTTTATAAGCATCTCAAGTAAAAAGCCTTAGAAAAGTTTGTTTACTATGAAGAAATTGCTTGTAACAAGTAATTTCTTCATTGGCCACAATGTTTTCTATATCTAACAAAGGGAAGATTTTCTAAATTCAACTATCTTGAAATTGTCTTCTGCAACTTCTTTCAATTTGAACCAGTCTAAAATTTTGTCACGTGTTAACTCCTGGGTTAATCTCGATTATTTATCATGATAACATTTGGCAAAGAAGATTTCTTAATAAAACCATGCTTTGCTAGCTTACAGTACTTTCAGTACTTTAATTGTTTTATGTCTTGGACCACATATTTTGTAAACTAAAATAGTTTATTATCTCAATCGAACTGCCTTGTCGGAGGTCAATGGGTATATCCAGCGATCCACCGATTTAGTAATTGATAAAAATGGATGTTGTCATGAGAATGAAATTAAAAATATCGTAACAACAGCCCAAACTGTATATACGAGGTTAGTCCATATACGATTAATTACTTCCTTCAATGAAAACAATAATTTATCTATTTTGACCTGTAAGTCACCTTAAATAGAATCGCAGAATGTCTTAAGCGACGTGTTCAGTTTTGATAAGCCAATACCACACAAGAAAATTTTAGACTGGTCCAAATTCAAAGAAGTTGCAGACTACAATTTTTGCTGATAAAGTTTTGTAACAACCAATTTCTTCATTTTCCACAATGTTTTCCAAGGCTTTTTTCTTGGGGGCGGCGAAAAGCGTTATTGTGTGGGAATTAAATGGTATGAAAAAATATATGAATAGAATGATGAATGTGAGAATTGGTTGTGTAATTGTTATTCTTAGTTTCAAACCTCATTGAAGCAAACAAAATATATTATCTTTATTATTAACCAAGACTGTATCATAAAAAGATGTCAACTGAAAAAAAAAAGATTTTACTAGTTTAGACATTAGATTACTAAAATACTTTGTGCGCAAACAAAGTTCCGTACTTTATTCATGGAGGCCTGAATAATTTTTCAGCCAATGAGAACGCACGGATCTCAATAAAAGCACAAATAAAACTGTGCAAGATTTCTTCTAATGTTCACTGTGGCTATAAATAGAGTTATTTTTAGGTTAGATAAATGCGATGAAAAAATATGTCGCACTAATTGGGTTAAAAGTCCACTTAATGTGGTACACGCTAAAATAAACGCGTGCACGTGTAAATAATACAGGTGCACTCATAACATTTAGGCGTGCGCGTATTATTACTGAGCGTTCAAGGGTATGAAATGTGCACGTACGCCTTAATTACAAGTTCATGCACACTATGAAAGTGTTTACTTTTTACGCGTGCACGCTCATATTTTGAAAGTGCACGCGTTACAAAACGCGTGCACTTTCAAAATATAAGCGCGCACGCTAGAATTAAACGGGCTTACCTATATTATTTACGTGTGCACGCGTTCTTTGTGCTAAGACGACTTAAAGGGGACTTTTGACACAAACGGTACACCTTAGAAAAATAGATGATGGAAAGAAAATTGTTTAATGCGACATGTGTGCTATGTAATAAAAAGAAAAGCAGTCACAAAAATGTTTCCAGTTCATTGTTTTAAATTTTTGCGAGGGCAAACCGCATCGACCGTTGTTTGTTTGGATTATTCGCGCAGTCTGACCTGGTCAATGATTTTTGCACTACCGAGATGACACACTTTCCCAAGAAGGGCCGCAGATGCATTTCGGTAAACTGTTAATAAGACTGTCGATTTGGCATTTAATTTTTAAATCATCTTGGGAGCGATATAGTTAAAAGTTGTTCCAATCATAATAAAACATTGTACTTTGCGACAGAAAAGGATTGTGAAAAATATACCATTTCCGAAGTTTTAAGCTTTATCTAGATATTCATACAACGAAATTTTAGTATTGATATATGTAACTACATAGAATTATATTGAGTTTTAAGACTAATTCTTCATTTCTCAAAAATAATTTAATTCATAGTTTTCGTCTATCAAAGATAGTTCTGATTGGTCGAAAAAATATTCATAACTCCATGAACAAAATTTTGAGCACGCAGCGATTTTGTATGATTCCGCACAAAATAGTCCCATATAAATAGATATCAAAATTTGAAATTTGTTTCTTTTTTCGCTCGATACTATTAAAGTCTGATGCGCTACCGACTGCGCTATGACGGCGGTTGAAGGTCAACACGCACTCAAACCATAAAACCTGCCTCTTCACGTACCCAAGAAAAGAACTTACGAGACAGTATAAAAAACAAAGAAATAGCTTTTTTCAAGCAATGAAAAAAAATCATATTTTTTTTTACCATGAAAGCCTGATTTCTGAAACCCTGATTTCCATCACTTTTATCTACTTATAAAGTCGTAAGCACCTTTTTTTAGAATTTAAATTAGTATGAAATTTTGTTGTTTCGTAATGAGGAGTGAAGCTTCTATGGAAATTAGAAAACTTAAGACAATGTTCCAGTATCTAAAATTTCTTCAAGTTCAAGGTCGACAAACATTTAACCGAAATGGTCCGAATTGAAAGGAGTTGAAGACCACAATTTAAAGTTGATGAAATTTTAGATTTTTTTCAACTTTCTTTGTAGAATACATTGTGTGAAATGAAGAAATTGCTTGCAACAATTTTACATAATATTTTCCCAATTATTTTTCTTGGGGGGCATAAAAAGGGGGATTGATTGGGAATAGGTTAATCCATTCACACATTATCCCGCGTTTTTATGCCAATAAAAACTAATATTGCAGAAAAATCTGCTTCTTTTCTCACAGTGTTATCAAACCTACCTGGCAAACGTTTTTTTCCGTATTTGCACAAGCTTTGAACTGTCGTCTTCATTTTTTTTTTCAATTTTGCCCAGTCTAAAATCCGATACTGGGACAGCCCTATTTTAGCACGGGCTGTCAAAGAATACATAAGTATTATATTAATAAATTCAACTTAATATACTTTTATCGTTCGCTTAATCTTGATTAGACGACATCTGTATTTTTATTGATCTCTTGGACAATGGATATTTTCTAATATAAATACGGGGGTTAATGAAACAGAGCGACACATTTTGAAGGACAGTCAGTTTTTACCTACATCAATCGGCAATTTAGAATACCCGACCGAGATCAGCATGTATCGTTTGGCGTTCCTTATTGCGGTGCTTGTTGCTTGTAAGTTTACTGTTTTTTATTAATCCTTTCCTGTTTTGAAAATTTTAGACTTGCCCAAATCCAAAGGTTTTGCAGACGAAGTTTTAAGAATGGATTTAATTTGAGAAATAACCATTCAGTAGGCTAAACAATAATGTGAAAAAAGAAGAAATTGCTTTTTACAAGCTATTTTTTTCTACAATATTTTTTCAATCATAAATGACTGGGACGTAAAAACCGGAATGGAACAGGAAAGTGTTAACCTTGTAATAACGATAAAAATCAAAGCACTGAAAGCACTGGAATACCTAAATATAGACGTCATTTTTCAAGAACCAGTCTGATAAAGAGCTCTGACTTTAAAGGGAAAAAAGAAGTTTAAGTATCAGACTGCGTATGTTTGAAGGCTGATTTTGGTCTGTACCTCTTCTCAAGAGACGAATACTCAGGGTTCAGCATGGCAAGGGTAAACTCTTAACCTATTGTATCACAGATTTACCTTTGAATATTTGAGGCCCGTCAGAGGAAAAGAGACCTTCTGAGAGATACGAAAAGTATCGACCCGAGCCAGACTTCGAAACTGTGCGCGCTGAGCGGAATGGGTACTTTCCATATCTGTAGAATTTAAGATTCTAGAATTTCATTTTAACATAACTATAAATCTTTTCTCATAAACGTTTCCCGTACAATCCCTGTTTTTTGCCTTTCTGTGATATATTGCTTGAGAAAACATTGAGAAATGAGAAAACATTGTGGAAAAAGAAGAAAATTGCCTGTAACAAGCGATGCCTTATTTCTTCTCAATATTTTTTATCAAATAGGATGGCTACTTATTAAAGTGTACTTAATTCGACTGCTACCCCTTTAAATATGAACAAGTCTAAAAGTTTGGGGAAAAACACAGTAAAGAATTAAATCCAGTTGTAGAAATCTTCACCCAACGTTTGTTCGCCTATCTAAAATGTTTATATTCTTTTAATCAAGTTTTACAAATTTTCATTCAAGAAAACGTGTTTACACTTTAAATCAATTTGTAGAAATCTTCATTAAAGTTAAATGTGAAACAATGAGTCGTACATCGAAAAGGTATATATTTTATAAATCAAGTTTTAAACATCTTCATTCAAGTTTTATTTTTAACGTTTGGTTGCCTGTCGAAAACGCGTATATAATTTTTAAACCCAGTTGTAGAAATCTTCATTCACGTTTTATCTATAACATTTGGTCGCCTATCGAAAACGTGTATATTCTTTAAACCCAATTGAAGAAATCTTCATTTGTGCTTTATTTATAACATTTAGTTGCCAATCGAAAGCGTGTTTTTTCTTTAAGGCCAGTTGTAAAAATCTTCATTCGGATTATTTATAAGATTTGGTCGCCAATCGAAGTCGCGATCATAATGTGTGAAGTTGACGAGCTACAAAGGTTAAAATCGAAACGATATAAATATGTCGCCTGGATTTGTTCTTTATTCAAAATAACCCGGAGATGCTGACACAAACTCTTTTGATTATTAGTTTCGTCTACCAAAATTAAGCCTTCTGGTTGGTCGAGAAAAAAAAACATATCTCCACGAACAAGGTTTTGAGGACGCAGCTATTTTGTATGCTTGTGCATAAGATAGCTCCCTAGAAAATGTATCAAAATGTGTAAAATATTTGTTTTCTTTTCCACTTGATGTCATGAAATTATAAAAATTAGGAGAGAATTTCCGATTTTCATAAAGATATGAAACGAAAAAAATTTATAACACTGTATGAACCAGCTTCGCGTATTCATACAGTGTGTTTAGATTTTTTCGTTTTATTCCTCCATTTAAACAAAAATAATTATTCTCTTCGTCTCTTAAACATATCAATCTATTACCGAACGACAAAACTTCGGACTGGTTCAATTTCAGAGAAGTTTCATACAACAACTTGAGGCCTATTGAATTCAAAACATTTATCATTTTACGGAGAAGAAGACATCTTGAGAAATAATTCAACTGTCGGATCGCGACTGTCAATAAATACGTTGATAGACCAATTATATCATCCATTCAGACCGGAAGTGAACTTTGAACTCCAAGATTTTTCGACATTTATATGGAGTTTTTTGTTGGATCGGCAACATAAACTACAGCTTATTCCAGCTGTAGTTACGACGTATATGTCGCAAACCAACCATTTTACTTTTTTATATAACTGGTCAGAAATTTTGCAAAATAACAGCATTTAATGTCAAAGTGGAGCTCAAATTGGACGCGGCTGGCGAGAGAGAGAGAGAGCGAGACAGAGAGAAAGATAGACAGAGGGACAGAGAGAGAAAGAAAGAGAGTGAGAGAGACAGAGAGAAAGAAAAAAAGAGAGACAGACAGACAGACAGAGAGAGAGAGAGAGAGTGAGAGAGAGAGAGAGGGAGAGGCAGATAGACAGCTACATGGCAAGGTGGGGTAGCGAAGTTCACTTGGAGCTGATCCCGGATCTTTGATTTTTCATCACATTCGATGCGATTACAGGTGCATTGTCCAATTTCTCTGTCTCAGACTCAAATTTAAGTTGCATACAATTTAACACAATCCGCAAATAACGATAAGTTTTTGCTTCGATCTGATTGGCCGGCATATTCACTGTAATTCTTGCACTTCCTCTTCGTACATTTGTCGAGTAAATGGTCATCTTGATTCCATTGTTTTCTTTTTTAGGTTATGGAAATAGCATGCTGAGTCAGGTAAGGTATATATTGGTCATTTATTTCCCCCATATTATCATTATCATTTCAATGAATATCATTATAATTTAATTTTCAGTTTCGTCTATCAAAAACGGGCGTTCTCATTGGTCGAAAAAAATATTCATAACTCCATGAACAAAATGTTGAGCACGCAGCAATTTTGTATGCTTCCGCACAAAATAGTCCCATACAAAAAAGGTATCAAAATTTGTAAAGCTTTTGTTTTTTTCGCTCGGTGCTATTTAAATCATAAGAAATGAAGAGAATATATGTTTTCATGGAGGTATGAACCGCAAAATCTAATCTCACAATGTATGAATCCGCTTCGCGTATTCATACAGTGTGATTAGGCTTTTCGGTTCGTACCTCCATGAAAACAAAAAAATATTCTCTTCATCTCTTAAAACATTTTTTTCCATTACCAATGTCGTTATTGGTGTATATGGGGTTTCTTTGAAAAGTATGCCTCATGATTAACCCTTGTCATAATGTATGAATTACCTTACTGAATAGCTGTAAAATCAAAGGGCTGATGGCACTGATAGAACGTGTTGTTAAAAATTCAATGTTTCTTTTAGAAATCAATTTCATAAACAACTCTGGCTGGAAAAGTACAAACAGGAGGTGTAGACCAAGATAAGACTGCACTTATGTGCAGACTGATCTTGGTCTACATCTCCTGCCAAAACCGGAATATTCCAGGTTTAGCATGACAAGGGTTAACACCTCATTCATTTAATTTTTTACTGTTTAAACACTGGTTTTTACGTCCTTGTGATTTTGTAATTGAGGAAAAAATACCCAGAAAAAGAAAAAGTTGCTTGTAACAAGCAATTTCTTCTTTATTCACAATATTTTCTACCCTACTGAATAATAAAATCCACTTTGAATTTCGTGTGCAAAGCTTTGAATTAGAACAGTTCTAAAATTTTGAGAAACAGGAAAGGGTGAAAAAGTCCGAATTTTCTTTGTGTGAATAAAAAGAAAAACCAAACACACACGCATAGAAAGGTAACTATGAAACAACGGAGAATGTGGAAAGACTTAAGTTCAAATCAACTGGTATACAGTACTTTTTAACCCATTCCAAAACGACAAAATTTAAGACGGGATCTAATAGAATAAACGCTGGCCGCGCCCACTGACTACCTAGGCCCCGCCCATTAGCTCCAACAGCAAGTTCCGCTTAAATTTTTAACAGCGGATTTTTTTTTTTGCAAAGTTTATGGCCAGTAACATGTAACAAAAAAAAAATAAATAAATAAAATGGTTGGTTGGTGACCTAAACGTCGTAACTACAGCTTGAATAGGTTGTAGTTACGACGGTCAAGTCGACAAACCAACAGTAAAAGTAAACAAAAAATGGCGAAAAATGTCGCAGTTGATAAGCTCAGATCTCGGCGGAATAAATTATTTGATTGGTCGGTTTATTCCTTGATTGACAGCCGCGATTGGTCAATAGGAAGGGATTGCAGACGACAAAAAAAATCTTTGGCTTGAATTGAAAAACAAGGGTGAGGTAGCACATACTATTTACAAGCAATTTCTTCTTTTCTAACAATTTTTTCAATACCTATGTAAAAACTGTTGGATTATGCGGTAATGTGTTAACGCTTTTAAACACCCCTCAATATGAAAGTTTTGGAAAACATTGTGGAGAATGAAGAAATTGCTTGTCACAAGCAATTTCTTCATTATCCACAATGTTTTCTACCCTAAAAAACAAAGATTATGAAGATTTCGTCAACTTAAAATTGTCGTTCGCAACTTCTTTAAATTTGGACTGGTCAAAGATTTTATCATGCGGGAATGGGTTAACTGGGGAAATGATCGTTACGACCATTTTACATTTGTCTGAAAGAATCACGTTGGTATAGACTTTGGACTTTGATGAAAAATACGATACAAATTTAAATCGTTTCAACCTATGTATTAAGCATTACTTAATCATTTGGTCACGTATATCACTTGCAGTAAAAAATATATTTTAGAAATATAATATGGCACACTATTAAAGTTACGTGTAGTCACGCGTTTTGAAGAGGTATGGAGCAGTTATCATTTAAGTCTAACGAAATATATAAATAAACATAAAATATAAGTTACGGACAAAACTTTGACATTTACTTTGTCACTTGATGATGAAATATTGTCCGAAAAGTAATGGTAACGAAATTTCCTACAATTATTTTGTCCCTAGTACATAAAAAACAAGCGCTTTACATTTTAAAGTTTTTGAGATAAAGTTTCAATAAACATTGGGCCTTGTTTCTTTTGCTGTTGTTGTTTTTCTGTGTGTGTGTGTGTGTTTTCGTGTGACATCATTTCTCTGCTCTGTTCTACCCATTGTCAGACGACAAAAATTTAGACTGGAAGTTGCAGACGAAAAATTTGAGTTGATGATATTTAACATTACCGCCATTTCGTTGAATCATTTTGTTGGTTTAGCGATTTAAACGTCGTAACTACAGCTTTTTCAAGCTGTAGTTACGACGTTTAGATCGCAAACCAACCATCTACTTAAATGTAACATGCTACCGGACATGAATTTTACAAAATAAAGCCGTTAAAAATCAAAGCGAAGCTTTCTGTCAAAGTCAATTGGCGAGGGTAAAAAGGTCAGTGGGCGGGGCCAGCGATTGGTCAATTAAAGCCTATCACAGTGCCGATTGAAGTATCGTCAATGTCAATCGAAACGTCGATCGACCAATTAAATGATTCATTTACACCGGAAGTGAATAATGATCTCCGACATTTTTCAACTTTGTTGGTTAATCGACTTAAAGGTCGTAAATACAGCTGATTCAAGCTGTAGTTACTGCGTTTATATCGCAAAATATCGATTTGCTTTTTGTTTTATGTCCCATTATAATTTATAAAATGAGCCCATGCGTGACATTTCAACAATTACACATGTGCGCCAAGTAAAGACTCAGATCAGCCTGTGCATCTGCACAGTCTGATCAGAGTCTTCACTCTGCGCTCTGTAGACAGATACTGACCCAAAGCTTCTTCAAACAATCAGCGAATATTCTAGTTGCCCCGAATGGCTGTCCAGGGTGCTCAATGTGTGTGAGTCACGCTCATACGGAATTGTTGGAAATGTCACGCATAGGCTCAAATAATGTCGATTATAAAATCAGCCAATAATTCCTGTCGGAATTAAATGGACGGGACTAGCAGTTTGACTTTTCAGTAGGTCGTTTATTTTGAACATGTTACCGTTTACTTGTGTAGGTGTCGTTTACATGAGATTCGAGTGCATTTATCCGTTCATATTGTTACTTATGATAATCTCCAAATCAACTTCTTTCTTGTAGGTTTGTAGTTCTGTCTTTCTTACTCTTTTTTGTCAGATATTGTCGTGCTGAATAAATCCATTTTTTGAATTGCATTAAAATCAAAGGAATGAAAGCACTGGTAGTACTTGTTGTTAAACCATCAATATTTCTTATGAAATTTAATCTCATAAACAACTCTGGCATAAAAGACAAATAGGAGGTATAGACTAAGATCAGACTGCACGTATGTGCAGGCTGATCTTTGTCTATACCTCCTGCCAAGAGCGGAATGTCCCGGTTTAGCATGACAATGGTTAATATTTGTATTCTTTATCGTTATGGTCGTCAGTTCGTTAAATCGCACTCCTAGTTTTTACGAAGAAAGTGTGACATTATGCCGACTGTATGGTAGAAAAACTCTCTCGGACGAAGTAAACCATTTTTGAGAGACGGTCTATTTTATAGTGCTCAGGGGAAAAAGCATTTCCAGACTAGCATATACGACTTTCAATGATGAAGAGCATAGCGTGTTTTTTTTTTTTTTTAATTAACTTACTGTTTTCTAAAACAATACCATTTATGCTCCAAAGTCGTGGCTCCTTCACTCGTGATTTGTTTGTTTGAATGGGGTTTAACGCCGCTTTTAACAATCTTTCAGTTATATCGCGGCGGCTGGAGCACCTATAAATGGATTCCTGTTATTTCTCGCACCAGTACTACCACTACACCCTTTCCTAGCCTCCAGCTGCTATCCCACATAGGCTTACGATTATCTGCCCATTGGTAATAGACAAATGTCGGAAAGAGTATTGCCGCCGTCGGGGATCGAACCCGGGACCCTTTGAATGAAAGTCCGACGCGATACCAACTGCGCTATGACGGCGGCCCCCTTCACTCGTGAATAAATAGCTTTAGTTGTTTACTCGTGGAAAGATAATAGATAAACAAACAGTTCGTGGAAAGAAAATAGATAAACAAACAGTTCGTGGAAAGAAAATCGATAAACAAACAGCTCGTGGAAAGAAAATCGATTATCTATTTGATTGATTATTTGTTTATCGGTCACCTGTCCTTGAACAATTAGTATATGGAAGGATAATAGATCAAAACTATTAATGGAAAGTTAATCCGTAAGATAAACAGTTCATAGACAGATGACCGATAAACAAATAGTTCATGGAAAGATAATAGATAAACAAATAGTTCATGGAAAGATTACCGATATCACACGAAACACACTGTCAGCTTCTTAACACTCATTACCAGAATTCCAAATATGATTTAAATCTTAAAATGTGTATTTTATTCAATTCCTTAGCAGACAAACACAATTTTAGACTAGTCCAAATTCAAAAAAGTTGAAGAAGACAATTCAAATCTTAAAAAAATAGGTAGATCTGTCATTCTTGGTTTAGATAGTGTGGAAAGTGGAGAAAATGCTTGTCACATGCAATTTCTTCATTCTCCACATTGTTTTCCTGGACTATTTTCCAGAGGGCGCGATTGTGTTGGAATGGGTTAACCCTTTCCTGTTAATCCCTGGTTTTTACGTCCCTTTGCTTTTACAGTTGGGAAAAAATGTAGAAAAAGAAGAAATTGCCTTTAACAAGCAATTTCTTTTTTCTCCACAATATTTTCTACCCTACTGAATGGTTATTATTATTATTTTTTTTTTCAAATTAAATCCACTTTGAATTTTCGTCTGCAAATCCTTTGATTTAGACGAGTCTAATATTTTGCAAAACAGAAATGAGTTGATGGAATAAAAATATTGGTCGTTGTTGAAATACATATTTTTGATTCTGTCATTTAAGGCAACGTGTCACCCAAAATACACAGCCGCCAGCTCGACCCACTCCCAGTGTATCACGGAAAAAGGAGCAGACCTGATCAGAGAATTACGTGAGTATCGTTGCTCTACATTTTCGAACTCTTTAAATTCATTCTGTCTAAATACATTTTCGGTCTAAATACTTCAATGCCATTTCAATGCTTTCGAAAATGGCCATGAAATGATTTAAACCTATTACAATACAGTCTAGCACTTTGACACTACTGAAGAAATGTTGTTGAAGAAAACTTTGTGGGAAAAGGAGACTTTTCACGATTTTCCTACATTATTTGGCATATATTCTCAAAATTTTGCACATTTCAAATATCGTATGTGACTTCTTTCGATTTTGATTTGTCTGAATTATGTAGTTGGTATCAGTCTTTCAAAATACTACTATACGAAAGACATCAAAAATTCAGTGCCTGGTGCCTAAGTGAGAGAAGAAAAAATAATGGGAAAAAGAAATTATAGCAAGTAATCTCACCATTTCACCCTCGAAATTTTCTTCAGTTATTAACATTTGTGAGTGAAATTACAGGATCGTGCTATAAATGAGTTAATTCGTTTCCGCGTTTATCTGTACGCGTTTCCATCTGTCCATCAAAAGAAGACCCATATACTGAATGACCTACATACTGAGTACCTGATTTACTGAATAACTGACAAGCTGAATAATTTACATACTGAATGACCTACATACTTCATAACTTACATACTGAATGTCTTACATACTGAATAACCTACATACTGAACAACTTACCTATTGAGTATCTTACATACTTCATAACTTACTAACTGAATATCTTATATACTGAATAACCTAAATACTGAATAACTTACATACTGAATAACCTACATACTGAGTATCTGATTTAATGAATAACTGACATGCTGAATAATGTACACACTTAATATCTTACATACTGAATTACTTACATACTGAATATCTTAAATACTTAATAACCTACATACTTTATAACTAACATACTGAATAACTTACATACTGATTATCTGATTTACTGACTAACTGACATACTGAATAACCTACATACTGAATATCTTACCTACTGAATAACTTACATACTGAATAACTTAAATACTGAATAACTTACATACTTAGTATCTGATTTACTGAGTAACTGACATACTGAATAACCTTCATACTGAATAACTTACATACTTAATAACTTACATACTGAATAACTTACATACTGAGTATCTGATTTACTGAGTAACTGACATACTGAATAACCTACATACTGAATAACTTACATACTTAATAACCTACATACTGAATAACTTACATACTGAGTATCTGATTTACTGAGTAACATACATACTGAATATCTTACACACTGAATTACTTACATACTGAATAACTTACATACTGAATATCTTACATACTGAATATCTTACATACTGAATAATTTACATCCTGAATATCTTACATACTGAATAACCTACATACTGAATAACCTACATACTGAATATCTGACATACTGAACAACTTACCTTTTGAGTATCTTACCTACTGAATAACTTAGATACTTAATAACCTACACACTACATAACTTATGCCGAACTACATTATATAATAAATAACTTACCTGCCGAATAACTTTCATACTGAATCAAATTTATATTTTTATTCTAGCCCCTACAGCGGCCGACATCTCCGAAATCCTGGCGAGACACAACAAATACAGATCGGAAACTAACGCCACCAATATGATGAAAATGGTACGTGGTTTCAGGTTTAAATTCCTTATTTACTGATCGCTTGCAAAGCCTTCTGACTCCATGAGGAGGTTAACTTCGATATAAAACGGCATTATTTTGCGAAATGTACAGCCATATTCGTGTTACAAAATTTAAAATGGTTGGCCGGCGACCTAAACGTAGTAACAGCAGCTTGAATAAGCTGTATTTATGACTTTTAAGTCGCCAAACCAACAAAAATATTTCTCAAAATATATGGCAATGTTGGAGTTCAAAATTTGACTCCCAGTTGAAATAAATGATTTGATTGGTCGATTTGGTCTTTAACTGCCGGCATTCTTTTTTTTTTTTTTTTTTTTTCATAATACATTCAAAAATATTTACAATCGTTATTTTGTTACTTCTGTATTCATGGTGTATATCGTAATACACTTTAAATAACTTCCTTCTCATGTCAACATGCTTTTTTACTTCCGTCGCCCTAACACGATCATTTTTTCCGCTACAAATTCCGTAATTTTGTAAAATGTTCACGGTAAATCTTGGCATATAAATGGAGAAAATGGTACTATCAAAAAAGGTAGAGTCTGATTTGATAATTATAAATTGAAATAAAGTATTGAAGCTTTATACAACTGCTAAATAATCAGATTTTTTTTTCTACAAAGTCTATGATCGATTATTCGAAAAACGTTGTGTACATGGATTGTTTTTGAGTTTTTTTTCTTCTTCTTCTTTTAAATTGCAACATACATACTCATTTCGCTTTATCCTTGCTCAGTCTGGTTTCGTTTTGAGGCTAACCTGTGTCTTTGACCACAGCACTTCATCAAATGGAGAACACAAAGAGTGTGATATGGATTCTAAACCTCAATGATACAAATTCCGTTAATTAAAAAAAATATGATATAAAATCCGCAAAGCTATTTGCGTCATCTTTATAATGTTTTTTGAAAGATGTGTTACTTGCAGACTGAGTATTATTGTCCTTCTTGCCTATCTTTAAAGGATTTGTCCGAAATGGTTGATCATAAGACAAAAGGTTTTTGTTGTTTTTTTTCCCTGGGCTATTCGCTCCTGATTCCTTTGGTAAGAATGAACGTCAATGCAAAAATATCGATTTCACTGTATCCAACTCTTTTAAGATCATTCAGATCAACAGCAGAAGAGGTCGAAATAACTATTTCATGAATATGATTGAGGTTAAATCAAACTTGTATACTTCTATCTCATATATGATAAAGAGGTTTATTGCAACTACAAAGCAACTTTTTGACTTTCAAAAGTCTTTAAATGTTGAAAAATATACATTCGCCTTTCTAATGGATGTTGATTCAACCCAAAGTTGTCAACGAAGATTTAGTAATGCTTCAATAATGTCCTATTAACAACAAAAAACACTAAGATAACCCTTGTGAAGGTTAAGATACCCTTCAGAGCATCTTCGCTAGCCAAGGGTTCTAACTCCACCTTGTTACTTACGTCCGTAAGGAACAAAGGGAAGTTAGAACTCTTGGCTAGCGAAGATGACTTCAGAGTTACTTTTTGATGTTTTAATCAGTTTTTGTATGTCATTGGTGGAGATGGAATTTTTAACTAGGTACGATGGAAACTTTTGCGGCGGCGGTATTGTAAATAGCAAGTAATCATGACATGAGAAGGAAGTGAAATAGCGCGTATCACGATATACAACGTGGTATTGATAAAAACAACAGCATGTGGGAACTTCGGTGAAATTGACCAATCACTGACCCGGTCCACTCACCCCGTTGGGCACGTCCACTGACTTCCACTTCAATTTTCAAAGGCGATATTTTGATAAATTTATGGCAAGTAGCATGCAACTAAAAGGAGAATATATGGTTGGTGACCTAAACGTCGTAAACGTCGTAACTATAGATTGAATAAGATATCGTTATGACGTTTGATAAGTGAAAGTAGTTCAACTCATTCCAAAAGTAAACATTATACTGCAGGTTTAGATGGCAATTTTTGATTGGCTGATTGACTTAATGTTAGAACCATTAATTATTGATTTGCTAAATTTTTATCTCTAATTGGTGGATCGTGACTGTCAATCAAAGATCAAATCGACCAATCAATTCATTCTTTAAAACCGACTTTGATCTCCAACATTGGCCGACATTTAATTGAAGCATTTTTATTCAAGCTGTGGGTACGAAATTTAGGAGGAGGTCAATGGACCAAATCTGCGATCCGTGAATAATATTAGTTCCTTTTACGTCTAGCTGTGAGATACTATTTATCCCTGACCGGTAAGGCGTTAATTGACCTCCAGTTAACTCATTCCCACACAATGAAGCTTTCAGACAACCCAAAGAAAAAAGAGAGCTCTGGAAAGCAGCCATTCCCATATAAGGGTGCATTTTGACAACTCATAAGAAAAAACAATTCGGAACATTGTGGAAAAAGAAGAAATTGCTTATTACAAGCAGTTTCTTCATTATCCACAATGTTTTCCAAACTCAAAGAATACAAAGATTTCTAAAATTTCACCAACAAGAAATTTTTGTCTGCAGCTTCTTTGAATTTAGAATGGTCTAAGATGTTGCCGTCTGGTAATGTGCTAAATACAATAAGCACCGATCGAATCATTTCGCTTTTAGAAGATTTTCTGGAGTTAGATTGACCATTTCATCTAACCTTGTGATTTATTTTTTATCGGAATGCGATCAATGGATGACCTCTGCTTGATCTTATCTCTTTTCCATGTATTAGTTTTACATAAAAGAAACGCGGATCCTTTTCGCGTGTTGGGTCAGATATATGCCCTGTCACGCTGAAAGAGACCAATAGAAGAGCTCGGCATTTAGACACATTTAGACAGGATACCTGACCCAGCTCAGATCGACTAGAGGGCCGCGACCATAGTGCAGATGGTAGCGTGTAGGACTCCTAATCATTGAGTGTTTGGTTCGATCCCCCGCTGCGGTGAATATCCTTTCCGCCAATAGACTCTCTCCTATGGATGAGTTATCGTAAACCCAAGTTGAATGGGCAGCTGGGGGCCCGGGTGTAATGGTAGTACTGTTGTGATAAATACCAGGAATCCATGGTTAGGTGCTCCAGCCGATATGGACGAAATACTGTCTGTATCCAAAGATGAATTTACAGTATGAAGAATTGACTACTCAGCTTTCAAAATATCTACAAAAATATAGTGCCGTCTGACAAAGGTCTATATACTCGTGCCTCTTCCACCGGGCTGGTCTATCTTTCGCGAAGTAGTTCATGTTTAACAATTTAATTTTTAGTTTCGTCTAGTTGGTCGAACAATAATTCAAACCTCAACGAATAAAATTTTGAGCAGACAGCCATCTCCCGCACAAAATAGTTCCATACAAAAAGGTACCAAAATTTGTAAATTGCTTTTTGTCTCTCGATGCTATTAAATTAAACTATAAGAAATGAAGAGATTTTTTTGTTTTGTTTTCATGGAGGTATGAACCGAAAAACCTAATTGCACTTATATATGAATCCACTTCGCGTATTCATACAGTGTGATTAGTTTTTTTCGGTTCATACCTCCATGAAAACAAAAAATATCCTCTTCATTTCTTAACTGTATACACTCCACACTGAAAACATCGGACACGTCATAGCGAAAATCCGTTTTTCAAAGTGTCAAATACGGTTCCATATAAGGCAGTCTAAGATGGCGTCCTATTACTTCTGTAAATGACGTAATAATGCGAGTAAACGTAATGAGAATGTTAAATGAGAATGAAAATTCGAAAATTCTTGTAGAAATGCGTATTTTTCTTTTATTATTTCATCAAATATATTTCATAAAATGGTATATAATGAGTGGAATATTATATTACGATTGCGAAACAACATCTTGTATTTGCATCCCTCTGCGGAGGAAAATTTGATATTCAACTCGATCTTCTTTTCGTGAAAAAAAACAAAATTTTTCTCCTCATCTCAGATCAAATACAAATTATTTAAAAGACTAGCCACACTGTATGAATACGCGAAGCGGATTGATACATAAGTGTGATACGTTTTTTCGTTTCATACCTCCACGAAAACAAAAACATTCTCTTCATTTCTTATAATTATAACACAAAAACATCGAGTGAAAAATAAAATATTTTACAAATTTCGATAATTTATGGTATGTAACTATTTTGAGCGGCAGCAAACAAAATATTGTTCAACGTTGTGTTCATGGAGGTATGAATAATTTTTGTCGACCAATCAGAACGTTCGTTTCTGATATACGAACCTAAAAATTAAATTATTCTAGAAATGGAACGCCGAAATCGCAGCCTCAGCCCAGAAACTGGCAGCCAAATGTGAGGGTGGACACGACGCTGACGAACAAAGGATTGAACCAGGTAAATATTATTTGCTGGTTTTCATAAAACATCTTCCCACCACAAGCCCTCTTTTTGACGCCCTCAAAGTAAAAATCTTTGGAAAACATAGTGGAAAAAGAAGACATTACTTGCTCACACAAGTATTTCTTTCTTTTCCATACAACTTTAGTGTTTTAGGTATTGAGGTTTTGTTTCGGAATTATTTCGAGAACAAGTCTTACATGAAGGACGTAATGGCAAAAAGATAACATTTTCGTTGCTACAAAGAAAATTAAGAAATCTAGTATTTTCAAAAAAAAAAAAAAAAGTTTTTTACACTTTAAAGGCGTGAGGGGTGTCCCTGTGCTCCAATTACCACCTGACAACGCCTCCGCATTATGCTGATAAGCCTCCTGGTCTTGTTGAATTTGATTCAAATACCGATTTGAGTAATGTACATTTATTTATTTTTAAGGGAAATATCCTGTTGGTCAGAACGAGGCTTTCGGATCTGTCACTATTTACTCGTCATGGACGGCTGTTATAGACAATTGGGCCTCAGAAATTGTGTATTTCAACAACGACACAAGGCAACATTCATCTGCTGATGGCCATTATTCCCAGGTAAACATTCAGGTGCTTTCGAATACTAATACCCGAATTGTCTACTCTCAGAGAAGAGGGCATATCAAATCCTTGCCAATTTACTTTGGTCGATGGACCAGAATCCAGTTAGACTGGCGGTTTTATCCTAATCTTACGATACGTGAACCTCATAATCCAACATCACGGAGCAGCATAGATGGGGCAGATCCTCCGGTCTAGAATCTTGTTACGTGTACATGATATCGCATGTACTTGCTCTCGAAGTCCCTTTGTTTGAATGGAGTTTAACGCAACTTTTAACAAATTTTCAGTTATTTGGCGGAGGCTTGAGCACTTACCTTTAGATTCCTGGTATTTTTCACACCAGTACCATCATTACGTCTTTTACTAGCCTCCAGCACCTATCACATTTATGTTTACCATTATTTACCCATGGTGAGAGAAAAATGTCGGAAAGGATATGTGCCGCCGCCGGAGATCAAACCTACGACATCCCATGATTGAAGATTGGGGGTCTGGTGCGTTACCAACTGCGCTATGACGGCTGTCTTGTACCCATGTAAAATGAAATTTCGCATCGCTGCTCCACCAATTGAGCTAGTCAAAGATTTGTCCTTGTTTTTATCTATTATCAACAACTACAAAATCTTAACCTTTTCCCACACAATCCCGTTTTTTACGCACCTAAGGAAAGGAAATCTTAGAAAACTTGTGGAAAATGAAGAAATTGCTTGTTACAAGAATTTTTTACGATCCACATTGTTTTCTATAAAAAAAGACAAAGAATTTCAAAATGTTACCAAATTATAATTATTGTTTGCAACTTCTTCTAATTTGTACCAGTCTAAAATCTGGTGGAACGGTTATGGGTTGGAACTTATTTTTTCAGGTGGTCTGGGCGGAGTCCTCCCTTGTCGGCTGTGGCATGGCAGAATGTAACAAGGATGGCAGTACGGAAGGACTTTTCTACTGTAACTATGCCCCAGCGTAAGTGATCTTCATGCTGAAAATAATCCTCTACAGAATTCCATTAAAATAAATGGACTGGCGGTACTGGGTGCAATTATTGTAAATAAGTAATTTCTTTTGAAAACTTATCCATATAAACGCTCTGACTTTATCCCTCTCCAGTACAATCCCTGTTTTTTACGTCTCTCTGCTTTAATGCATTAGAAAACATTGTGAAAAACAACAACAACAAAAAACAACAACAGCCTTTTCCACATTCATTCTACAAAACTATCCTTGAATCTTCACAAAACTATCCTTGAATCATCACAAAACTATCCTTGGATCTTCACAAAACTATCCTTGAATCTTCACAAAACTATCCTTGAATCTTCAATATTATCGCACGTATACCACATTCGTGTAAAATCGCACATTAGGGAAAATACAGCACAAAATATATCCCTTATTTAAAATTTCAATGGACTTCTCAACGATTAGGTTTTTATTAACCCACTCCAACACAGCAAAATTTTAGAATGGTCCAAATTGAAAGAAGCTGCAGACGACAATTTCAAGTTGATGGAATTTTGAACTTTTCCGTCTTTTTGGATAGAAAACATTGTGGATAATGAAGAAATTGCTTGATACAATCAAATTATGACAATTTTCTTTGTAGTATAATAATTTTTCCTGACGAGTCCAATTTTGACCGGGTGCAAATGTATCTTATAAGGAAACTCGGTAGATATATAGTAAATCCTATTATCGTTACATCTCTACAAGCATCCATCCGTCAATCCTTCGGTCCGTCTGTCTGTCAATCCATCCGAAATATTTTTCAGAGGTAATTTTATTGGTGATGCGGCGTATGGCAATGACGGTGAACCATGCAGCGCTTGCGGCACTGAGCGATGTAGTGACAACCTTTGTGGTAAGAGATTATTCAGACAGAGCATGGCTTTCGTAAACATTGTATTAAATGACCACTTATAGGCCACCAAAAAAGGGGTCGCTGAACAAAATAGTCGTGTAATACGCATTTTCGCAACATATAAGCATCGTCGATTTAATTGCATGTATACACTTTTGCTTTAGGCCTATTTTATAACATCCCTGTGTCAATCGAACTCATTCGAATGGAACGATTATGATCAGACAAGAGACTTTGCGCACTTAATACTGACGGATCGCTAGTCACGCCAACTAAGCTCCAACAGGATGTCCCACTTAGATATAGCTCGCCAACAGATTATCAGAAAGAGGACTACGATATCGCAGCTACACTTCGATAGCAAGCAAAATTTACAGGCCATTAACATTATTATAGTATCACAAAAATTAATTCGATGCAGGCAACAAGTAACAAAATGTCTAATTATTTCTAAATACTTCACTCATTTCTGTGCCGATATGAAATAGATTATGAGTTAATAAGACACGAAGCCTCCGTTCGCTGTGACACACCTTAAAATAGCTAAATTTCAAAATATGCAGCAGGTCAATTGCCTACAAAAATTGTGTGAGTTTCATACAAACGCAATTTAAACTGTAAATGGGTTTGCCTTCACAATAATTATTCCGACAAGCAAATAAAATCCTGTTATCGATATACAACTAGCAATTTCTTCTTTTCCTCATTTTTCTACCTTGTAAGTTGGTTACTTTTCAAATCGCATCCACTTTTGTCATCTGCAACTTCTTTGAATTAAGCCAAATCTAAAATTGAAAAACAGGAAAGGATCAAATGTCGGATTCGATCTCATACCGCGATGAGAGAAAAGAGCGCCACCGATCGAGCTATTCAGGCCTCGACTGGTACCACTGTCGACTTTAACTTTAAAGTCGACGGCCGTACCCGTCTAAACCGGACCCGGATGCGTTGAAAGTGAGTCGCGATACAAAATTGAGTTTCTTTTATTCTAAACACATAGGTATATGTAGACTGGTACCACTGTCGACTTTAATAAAGTTAAAGTCGACGGTGGTACCGGTCTAAGGTATATGCGGCGACCAAGACTTCGTTAATCGACTTGTCCAGGTTGTAGATACGTCATTTTGGCCGTCCAAGAAAAATTTTGCTTTTCTTTTTCGACAGACTGTGGGTCCGATAACGAGCTGAACGCCTGTATGAACATGGGGACGATGAACTTGAACACATGTGGCTGTTCATGTAGAAGTTCCGAGTACGACCCCAGTAGACAGTGTGAACGTAAGTTGTCTCCCTACAGCCTTGTATGATGCCTGAAAATGACGGGTTGATATTAGTTATATACTTGTATTATTCGGGCAATAATGCACTAACTTAATAAGACCCGAAAATAAGAGAAACGCCCTTGTGTTGCTCTTATTTTCGGTTCATTTCGGTTTATTTGCTACGCTACATCGATGTAACGTAGTAAATAAGGAGACCCCGGGGTATCCGAGGGTGATTCAAATTATTTCATATTTGTAATTTAGTCATTTTGATAATGAAATTGATATTTCTTTAGCTTTTTTTTTTAATTTGATGCTTTTGTTCATCACGATAAAAAAGAAAAATCTTTTAGTAAAAAAGAGAATTGAAAAAGAAATCATATATAAATATCGATCAAATATTTGGCCAAAAGTTTATTAATTGTAAAACCTCTGAAGTTGATAAAAGTTAATTATGAAGAAAAAATAAAGAATGAACGGTAACATTTTTCTAATATTTCCATTTGGCCAAACGGTCCTACCCTAGTGTGGTCAAAAGGTCCTGGCATAAACGTTTGTGACCAAAACGTCCTAATAGTGTCGAGTCGATTTCATGATTAGGTCATAATGTAAATTGTGTCGATTTCATGATAGGATTATATTGTAAATAATGTTATCATGAGACATGAAAACGATCCAGCCTTTTAAATAAATTTGAATATTAATCCATTCCCACACAGTGACGCTTTTTGACAATCCCTCAAGGAAAGTTGTGTAAAATGTAGAAATTGCTTGTAAGAAGCAATTTTCTCATTTTATACAAGTTTTCTACCCAGAAATTTGAAAAGATCTTAAATTTTATAATTTTCCTATTGTCCTTTGAATTTGGACCAGTCAAAAATTTTGCTATCTGGGAATGGGTTAATCAGCGAAGTCCGCATCCTTCAACGGTCTACTCTGAAAGTTGTCTCGACGAAAAGTCACTTACGCTGACGTAACTCAAAATGATTACGGGCGTGACATTGACGTTCAGAATAACCCTGCCTAAAACGTGACGTTTCTGAGTACAACGAGTCTATAAATGATCCCCTATCTCTAATACTTCCTTTCATGTGTTTAAAATTTAATATTCAGTTTTGTCTATCAAAAACGGGTGTTCTGATTGGTCGAAAAAATTATTCACAACTCCATGAACAAAATTTTGAGCACGCAGCTATTTTGTATGCTTCCGCAAAAAATAGTCCAATACAAAAAGGAATCAAAAATTGTAAAGCATTCGTTTTTTCGCGTATTCATACATTGTGATTAGTTTTTTCGATTCATACCTCCATGAAAACAAAAATATTCTCTTCATCTCTTAAAACTATAAGACGCAATGTTAGTGAAAGCCATATTTTCAATATTACCTCGAAAGCATAACCTCTAATCCTTAATCTTGCCATGCACTGATCAATCAAAACTTTTCTCACAGGTTAATAGTTAAACGAGTAACACATATATAAGCATACATTTTCGACATAAAAACTTACACGGAATAAGGTGCTTGAAGAATTTCATGCGCCTCTTAACCCATTCCAACATAAAACCGCCTTTTTATGCCTCTCAAGAAAAAGCTTTGAAAACATTGTGGAGAATGAAGAAATTGTCTTTTTTCTCTCCCTACAAGAAAGATTTTTTTTTACTTTCATGAATTGAAAATTGTCGTCTGCGTCATCTTTCAATTTGGATCAGTCTCATTTTTTGTAGTTTGGGAATGGGTTAAAAGCATTCAAGCTTTTTAAATTGTTGTAGTTTTTTAACCATCCAAGGATTTCTTTATCGACCCATATTTTGGCTGAGATCTTTCTTTTCGAGTAATAAAATATCGTATTGGCAAGGTTACAGTTAGGTTTAATTACTTTTTACAACCTTGACCCATTACCACACGATAAAATTTTAGACTAGTACAAACTCAAAAGAGAACAGACAATAGTTTAAAGTTGATGAAATCTTCGAAAATCTTTATGTCTTGGGTAAAAAACATTGTGGATAATGAAGAAATTGCTTATAACAAGCAATTTCTTCATTTTCCACAATGTTTCCGAAGCTTTTATATAGAGGGGCGTTTAAAAGCGTTTTTGTGTTGAGATGGGTTAATTGAAAGTGTTATTATGTCAAAGGCTGATTAAGCTTGCAACAAACATGTATGATAAATTTCAGTGACAACATGCCCAACCACGGACTCCCAGTACCTGTGCGAATACTACGCGGATTTCCCGGAATTCTGTGTTTACTATGCTAATTTCCCCATTGACTGCCCAGTGATGTGTAACACATGTCCAAGTGAGTATAAATTCCCCGATTGACAGCCCAGTCACTTGTCAAACAGAGTATCAATTTGCCATTTGACTGCCAACTTATGTACATTACATGTAGTCGCGAGTATTAATTTTATTTTTAGCTAGCAAAGCGTCTGCTTTGATAGCTTAAGTTAACAGACAAAATATTGGGGTCGTTTCAAAGTTGAACTAGTGCAAACTGCCACTGGAGGCTTAACCACTAAATTTGTTAAATGCACACGCCGTAAAAAGTAGTTTTTAGGTATATTCAGCTCACTTCAGCACATCGTATTCAAAGTGACTCTGATCAGAGTCTTGAAAGAAGTTGCAGACAACAATTTCAAATTGTTGAAAATTCTGAAATATTTATCTCTTTATGTTGTAAACAATGAGGAAATTGAAGAAATTGCTTGTAACAAGCGATTTTTTTTCATTTTCCACATTGTTTTCTCACATTTTTTTCTACAACTATTTTCTTGGGGTGAAAAGGTGGGATTGTGTTACTTTAACCTAGTTTGTTTGCTTGATAAAGTTTGACAAAGAAGATTACTGCACAATGCTTTGCTAGCTTACAGTACTTTTCAGTACTTTGATTCAATTGACTCACGAGTCTTTTACGATACGTGTTCAAGTAAGAATTCATTTCCAAAGTAATTGCCAAGTCACAAGCAGCAAATATCCAATTAGGTATGATTTTTTCAATTGACTTTCCAGTCATTTATGATGCAAGTCTTATGCCTTTCAATTTCCCAAATCACTGTCAAGAGTGTGCAAGTGAATCTAAATTTCCAGACTGACTTTCCTGTCAGGAGCTACCCATTGCGGAATGAGTATCAATACGCAAGTTGACTGGTCCATCTAGATATACACATAACTTTTTTCTTTTCCAGTTTGACATATAATGATCAAACAAATGCGAATATGCCTATTTATTAAATGTTGCAAGAAAATGTTGTCTTCTTGCATTCTACATTTTTTTTCAGCTGCCGCCACTGACTATGTTGTTCCGGAGAAATAAGGATAAAGAAAATCAGCATGGTGGAAACCAAAATTACTCTACAATACCTGGTTGATAATTTTGACCAAGATTTGTCTGTTTTATATTTGCAATTGTAGCTTGAATGCTAGATTACTTGCAAAATTAAAAGTTCTATCCGTACAAATCATTGCATTTGAATATTTCATCTGGCTTTAAGTCCCAGCAATAGCTTATACTGAGCTTAATAATTTGGAAGATACTTAAGAGATGAAGAGAATTTTTTTTGTTTTCATGAAGGTATGAATAAAAAAATAATAATCACAATGTATGAATACGTGAATATTCTTCATTTCTTATACTTTAATAGCATAGAGCAAATAAAGCAAAAACTTTATAAATTTTGATAATCTTTTGAGTTGAACTATTTTGTGCGGAAGGATACAAAATTGCTGACTGCTCAAAATTTTGTTCATGGAGGTATGAATATTTTTTCGACCAATTACAATGCCTATTTTTGATAGACAAATTAACAATTGAATTATAAGGCCATGAAAACTTAATATTTCAATGTCTTACAAAAACTTTTAATTCAAGTGTACCAAAAAGTTTCAATTTTGAATTTAAAAAAAATTATAAATTCATCAAGTCTACACTAAAATGACAAATAGACAATAAGTGTTAATATAGTCTTCACGCCAAACTCTTCTAAAATGTTGACAACACAGAATTCAATACTGAATAAATCATCATTTGGAGACCAGTTATTTGTTTCTGTAAAAATGTGTCAGTGTAAATGGAATTTTATATACAATGTTTTCACTAGATCAAGTGACGACAAACAAACAAACAGTAAAAAAGCACAACATTTTGATTCTGATATTGGGCTGTTAGGTTCTTGATAGTGAGCAATAAGTTGAGTTGAAAAGGGCATTTAGCATTAGTCTCTTAAACCATCCCAAATTAGTCCCTTAAACCATCCCACAGAATCCCTTGTTTTTTGCCCCCCCCCCTTCAAGAAAAAAGCTTAGGAAAGCATTGTTGAAAATGAAGAATTTGCCAGGATCAAGCAATTTCTTCATTATCCTTGTTTTCTATCCAAAAGGATGGAAAAAATTCCATCAACTTGAAATTGTCGTCTGCAGCTTCTTTCAGTTTAGACCAACTGAAATTTTGTTGTGTGGGAATTGGTTAATACCTGTGTATGAATTAAATAATTAACCCTTATCATGCTGAACCCGGAATATTCCGGTCTTGGCAGGAGGTATAGACTAAGATCAGACTGCACTTATGTGAAGGCTGATCTTAGTCTATACCTTCTGCTTGTACTTTTCCTGCCAGAGTTGTTTATGAAATCCATTTTTTAAAAGAAATATTGATTATTGAACAACAAGTTCTATCAGTGCTTTCAGCCCTTTGATTTTAAGGCAATTCAGTAAGGTAATTTACGACAGCACGACAAGGGTTAATTGTAAAAGTAATATACTTGTTTGTATTCCTACGATTTTCAAAACTTTGAGAGAGAAGAAGAATCTGTCCTAATCTAGGATAGACAAGTTATCTAGCTTGCCATGGCTCCCTAACTAATCTTTCTATCTTAATCTCATTTTAGATCAGCTCCTCTGGAAGACAATGTCAAACAAGGTGGCAGATTGTCACAAAATACGCCCATAACACTACTGGTTGTTGACTGGGGAAGGGGATCAAAATTTAAGTCTAATTTCAAAAAAGAGTAACAATTCACAATGATAACTTATGGTTCTGGTGTTTTTCTTGTTATCATGAGGTTTTGAAAACCATAGGCTGTTACACTATAAGAGATTTGAAATAAAATCAAAGTGTGAAAAACAACAAAGGGGAATAACTAAAAAAATAAGCTGGGTACAGTTATGGTTCTTTTGACCTTCACTTCCCCTTGGTGATATCTACCCACTCATGAAGTTTCATGATCATAGCCATTACACTTTCAGAGATATAACTCAGACAAAATCCAAGAATGAACAAAGTCTGAAAAACAACAAAGGGCAATAACTCTCAAAATATGCTAGGAAGCGTTATAGTTCTTGTACACTGCACTTCTCCTTTGTGAGATCTATCTACCAATTAAGTTTAAAGATCATAGCTATTACATGTTCAGAGATATCTTCTGGACAAGATCCAAGTATGAAAAACAATAAAGGGAAATAACTCAAAAAATAAGCCAGGTAGAGTTATAGTTTTAATGCACTGCACTTCCCCTTGATAAGATCTAACTACCCATGAAGTTTCATGATCATAGCTTGAATACTTTTAGAGATCTGCTCCGTACAAGATCCAGTGCACGCCGCCCACCCCCCAGATGCCACAGGTGATCCCATAATATGTCCTGTCTTTGACAGCCGTATAAAAAGATCTGTAACATATTAACCCATTCCCACACAATGACGCCTTATGATGTCCTCTAAGAAAACAAGAGCCGTTGGAGACAGATTATGCTCCCCGAATAAGGCTTTTGTCACAAAACTGTATGCCATTATTGGAAAAAAACTTCTAATTGAATGCAACTATCGTTTGAGAGTTCAGTACACAAGCAATTTGGAAGTTTGACAAACATTGAAGGAATCTGTTTGGCTGCACAGGCCTGATTCTAGTAAAATTCAATATCATTATATGGTAAAGGGTTAAATATTTTACCTTGACCATCAAAGTTATCAATGAAAAATGTCTACATACAAAAAATGAAGACTCTAACTTGAGTAGTCTTACAGAAATAATAGATTTGATTTATTTTAGAGTAGGAAATATACAAAATCTAAAGGTCCCTTTTAGCATGGTAAGGTTCATTGAATCAAAAATTGAAATAAACATTACCTAGGTATCTTAATAAACAACATTTATGTAAAGTAACAAGAAATTTTGGCAATTTGTAAAGAAGGTATATTTGAAAATTAATGACCTTGACAATTTGACCTTGACCTTAGTACCAACACAAAGGCCATGTCATAAGCAATGCACATGTAAAATATGAAGGCTATATTACTTACGATTGCCATGTTAAAGTTAATTTTTTTGAAATTTTGACCTTGAGAAATCACCTTGACAGATGACCTTGAACTTAATACCAACAGAAAGGTCATTTAATAAGCAATGCACATGTGATATATGAAGGCTATATCACTTACCATTGTAAACTTATGGACAATGTTAAAGTGTTTTTTTTTAAATTTTGACCTTGAGAAACGACCTTGACCTTAATAGAAGACCTTGACCTTGTACCAACAGAAATGTTTTATCATAAACAATGCTCATGTGAAATATGAAGGCTATATCTCTTAATAATCAATAGTTATGGCCAAAGTAAGTTTTTGCAGATTAATGGAGAGCTAACATAAAGATATCAAACATTAAGCCCCCTTTTTCCACGACACATCTCATTTCCGCAAATTTCAAGTAGTTCATGGTCAAGGGCATCATATTTCCTACTCAAATATGAAATTTCATTAAATTCTGACCGTTTGACTAGGAGGAATTTGAGAAAAACTATATTTTACCCTAAGTCCACTTTTTCCATTACAAGGCCTCAAACCCCAAAACCAGGAAAATACATCGGCATTATATCATAGGGAGTTCACATGGTAAATTTCATTTGATTTATTCTAAGGGTTATGGAGAAATTGCTCCGTACGTATGGACTGACGGACAGACGAAGCAGCGGCTATATGCTCTCCCTTCAGGGAGCATAACAATTGGGAAAACATTGTGTAAAATGAAGAAATTGCTTGCAATATGCAATCTCTTCATTTTTCAAAACATTTTTTAACCAGCAATTTGAAAAAATCTAAAATCTCACCAACTCCCTTCAATTTGGACTGGTCTAAAATGTTGTCGTATGGTAAAGGGTAAAAAGAACCTAATATTTCCTGTCTTCTCAGATATCCTTTGCCTGCGTAACTATATTCATTGTACATCCAGCTTATTTTATTTGATGTAGGATCTCAATCAAAAAGAAGATTTAGTTTCAAGAACTTTTTCCTTTAATTTTCAACGAATATCACAGCAAGCTAAAAGGAATTACTAATAAACCATCATACAAAATGCACCAACTTTTTATTATTGACCCTTTCCTGTTTTCAAAACTTTAGACTTTTCCAATTCAAAGGTTTTGCAGACAAAAATTAAATTGGATTTAATCAGAAAATATTGTGTAACAAGCAATTTCTTCTTTTTCTACAATGTTTCCTCAATTATAAAATTGATTGAACGGGAAAGGGTTAACAAACAATATGCTCTAAGATCTCTAATCCCCCCCCCCATTGCTTACATAGTTTTATCAATAGCTGATAACAATAAACAAATCATTTTAAATCAGTCTTGCCTCCAGCCTTTAAATTTTCACACATCTGTATAATCAGTACCCAATGATGCTTTTCACCAAGTTAGTTTGAAATTGGCTTAGTACTTCATCAGAAGAAGGTGAAAATGTGAATTTTTTAACATGATGAACTTTGACCTCTGGGTGTGGCCCCATACATGACCCCAGGGACATGAATTTCACAATTTATATTATACCTGTCCTAGTTGTCATGCACACAGAATATTTAAGCTCTGGCATTAACGCTTTATTAGAAGAAGATTTTTAAAGAAGTACCAAAAATTACCCCTTTTTGCCCCCTATTTGGGCCCCTTTGACCCCCAGAACACCTTTTTTCACAAACTTGAATTGGCATCCCCCAATGATTCTTTCTACCAAGTTTGGTTGAAATCCACCCAGTAGTTCTTGAGAAGAAGATGAAATATTTAAAAGTTACCAAAAATGACCCCCTTTTGGTCCCCATTTTAGGGCCCCCTGACCCCCCAGCCTTTTTATTTTCACAAATCCGAATAACCATTACCAAATGATGCTTTTCACCAAGTTTGTTTGAAATTGGCTTTGTACTTCATCAGAAGAAGATGAAAATGTGAATTTTTTAACATGATGAACTTTGACCTCTGGGTGTGGCCCCACACATGACCCCAGGGGCATGAATTTCACAATTTATATTATACCTGTCCTAGTTGTCATGCACACAGAATATTTAAGCTCTGGCATTAACGCTTTATTAGAAGAAGATTTTTAAAGAAGTACCAAAAATTACCCCTTTTTGGCCCCTATTTGGGCCCCTATGACCCCCAGAACCCCTATTTTCACAAACTTGAATTGGCATCCCCCAATGATGATTTCTACCAAGTTTGGTTGAAATCCGCCCAGTAGTTCTACAGAAGAAGATGAAAATGTTTAAAAGTTAACAGACGACGGACGACGGACAAACAATGATTGCAATAGGTCACCATGACCATTCGGTCAGGTGACCTAAAAAAGGCTTAGACAGACACTATGTAAAATGAAGAAATTGCTTTAAAGAAGCTTAATTTTTCATTTTCCACTTTGCCTTCCCCCCAAACAAATAACTTTATTCAGTAAAAACTGTCATCAGCAACTTCTTTCAATTTGATTTTAGTGATCACTATTGAATTGTCTACATAGAATAATTCTGTAACCCATTACCGGACAACAAAATTTGATTGGTCCTTATCAAAAGAAGATGCAGCTGACATTTAAAAGTTTGTGTAAGTTTAGAATTAAATTTCTAGAAGATTACAAGCAATTTATTTTTTTCCCCTCCAATGTTTTTCACAGCTTTTTTTCTTTGGCAAGTGAAAATGTGGGATTGTTTGGTAATGGGTTAACACTTTAAATAGCTTAACGTTTATTTAAGAGTGTGACAGTTACAAATTGATGAGCAAAAAAATTCTAATTCTTAATAGTTTGTAAATTTCCCATGAGGTTCTGGTTTGTATTTAGGAAATAGAATAATGGTTTACTTTGCCTATAATTGGTAATTCTTTCAAATAGTGAACAAAATAAGCTTTATTTCAGGAATGTTTGAGATAAAAATATAGCCATTACCAGATGACAACAATAATGTTCACAAAAGCTAGAGAAAACATTTGGAAGCTCATGTTCGTAAGAAAAAAGAAACTTGCAGGGAAGAACACATTGAAAGCAAAGGAGAAATAACTTGTCAAAAGCAATTTCTTTCTTTTGCTCATACTTCTTTGTTTTCCATAAAATCCTTACCAAGATATTTCAAAACACAAAGTATAATTTTTTTTTCACAAAGAACAGTTGATATTTTTGACAGTTTAAAAAGGTTTTTGTTTCAAATCACTCATCTTCATTATCACCAACTTCATCATCAGCCCAGATATTTTCAAAGACAAGCTCCCCTTCGTCCTCATTTCTGTTCAACATGTAATTATCCATATCAATAGTCTTGCAGTGGTTTATGGCGTAGCGTAACTTTTCTGCGAGAACATCAATACTGGAGTAGACTGGCAGGCGCAGTTGGAAGAAACAGGTCTGGGATGTTGGAAGGCTATCCTCTCCCTGATAAAGTTAACCAATTACCAGACAAGAAAATTTTAGACTGGTTCAAATTCAAAGAAGTTGCACACAACAATTTTTAGTTGATTAATCTTATATTATTTTTGTCTTTGAGGCTGAAAACATCATGAGTTAAGAAGTAATTACTTTTAATAAGTGTTTATAAAAATTTTATCTTGAGGGGTGTCCAAAAGCGGAATTTGTGTGGGAATGTGCTAACTCATTACCATACAAGAATATTTTAGACTGGTCCAAATTGAAGAATTTTAGCCCACAATTTAAACTTCATAAAATTTAAGGCTTTTTTTTTTTAACTTTCTATGTAGAAAAATTTGTCGAAAATGAAGAAATTGCTTGTTGCAAGCAATTTATTGATTTTCCACACTGTTTTTTCACTTTACTCCAGGGCCCAAAATTATGAAACATTTGGAAAACACTCTCATATAACAAGAGGACCATGATGGTCCTAAATCGCTCACCTGAGGCACCTGCAAATTACAGTACTTTTTTGTATAAAAAAAGACACAACATGAGCAAAATAAATAAAACAAATAGAAGATTTTGGGATTTGTACAAAACAATCCAGTAATGCTTTAAAATGAAAATGAATGCCTTTGGCTTTATAGTTTAATCGATTACCAAACTATCCCAGAATTTGTCACCCTCAGGGAAAAAGGTTAAAAATATAGTACAAAACCATCTAGTTTTGCTACATACCAAATATGAACATCCTAGACCTTATAGTTTAAGAGGAGAAGCCTTTTGAAATTGCTCTTATTAAGAATTTTTCCAACCTTCGGACCTCAGGGGCGGGGGCATTTTGGACCCCAGAGATTATATATTTAAATACTTGGTAGAGAACCATATGATTAAGCTCTTTACAAAATATAAATGCCTTTGGCCTTGTAGTCTATGAAAAAAACAACATCAAAGATTTACTAAAGTTTCCAATTTTCATATGCTGCCGCAACCAGAGTTTTTCAGGGAAAGAAATTCTTTTAACAACTTTTGAAGAGCTTCACTCAAGGAACATCCAGGCAAAGTTTCATCTTGATTGGCCAACTGGTTTAGGAGGAGAAGATTTTTAAAGAAATTGTGGACGGACGGACAGACGGACAGACGGACGGACGGACAGACGGACGGACGACGGACAACGACCGATCACAATAGCTCACCTCGCACTTTGTGCTCAGGTGAGCTAAAAACCCTATGTCATTCTAAACCCGGGAAAACATTGTAGGAAAATAAGAAATAAACTTAAGAATCTTTTTGGAATAGAAGAAATTGCTTGTAACAAACAATTTCTTCTCTTAACCACAATGTTTACATGTTTTCTACGCTTTATAATTCATATTTCCTGAATAAAATTACCTTTGAAGTGTTGTCTTTAACATCTTTCAGTGATCTATGTTTGAATGAATGGGGTTTAACCCATCCCCACACAATGACGCTTTTGGAGGCCTCTCCAGAAAAAAACAATTGGAAAAAAATTGTGTAAAATGAAGATATTGCTTATAAAAAGCAATTTCTTCATTTTACACAATGTTTTCTACCAAAAAAGTTGTGTCATCTGCACTTCCTATAAATTCAGACCAGTCTAAAATTTTGCTGTCAGGTAATGGGCTAATCCCACCTTCCAAAGTAGAGATAGATCATGGCTGCTGGTGCACCTAACCATGACAATTTCACACACCAGTACAAGAGACACCATCCCACATAGGTCCATTGGTGAGAAGACAAATGAGATGTGTCATAATAACTTTTATCAAATGTTTGAAAGAGTGGCTAAGACGGGGTTCAAACCAGTTTAAAGATTTAAAAAAGCTTGAAAAGGCTTGAAATGATATGCACTAAAATATCAATTAAACATTTACAGTATTCTTACCCTGCCGGAACTGATGATCTGAAATCGCTGTGAAATATCTGCAGGATTGGCTGGCATACGTGTCCGTCCAGACACAAATCTCAGGAACTGGATTCTCTCATCATTTGTGAAGGTCTCTAAAACCTTCCATAACCAAACCACCATCTTGTTATTTTCATCTATACCTCTATACCTAAAAATAAGTAGTTAATTCATTACCAGACAACAAAATTTTAGACTAGACGAAATTGATTGACTGATTGATTGAATAGGGTTTAACACAGCTTTTAACAGTATTTCAGTCATATTGCGGCTGCAGAGCACCTAACAATGATTCCTAGTATTTCTCACACCAATACTACCACTACATCCTTTCCTAGCCTACAGCTGCTATCCCACTTAGGTTTATGATTATCCACCCATTGGTGAGAGACAAGTGTCAGAAAGAATATGTGCCGCCGGAGATCGAACCCATGACCCATTATTGAAGATTAGGAGTCTGATGCGCTACTGACTGGGCTATGACGGCATCTAATCGAAATTGAAAGATTTAGCAGACTATTCAAAGTAAGAGCATGTGTTGGTGAAACTGCATGTCCCTAAACCTTTCCCGTTTTTCAACATTTTAGACTTGTCGAATTTCAAAGAAGTTGCAGACACTAACTAAATGTGAGTGCAATTTGAAAAGTAACCAAACTACAGGTAACTACAGGTTACAAGTAATTTCTTCTTTTCCCACAATGTTTTCCTAGGTATAAATTTACAGGGACGTAAAAACCAGGGTTTGAACAGGAAAGGGTTAAGAGACTTATTTTAGGAATATGACTATGATAAGCCACTTTGACCTAATCACATGACCCTGACCTTGGTATCTGTAGATGTATATCGATGATGCCTATTGTCAAGAGCATTTTACCTTGAATACACTTGAAGAAAAATTGTGAATGTTAAGAATTTGTTAAGTGTTGCAGAAGTTTTTCTTTGGCAATTGACCTCTACCTTGACACATGACCTCTATCTTGGTAACTGCAAATGCATATTGATGAAATCTATCATCATGCAAAATATGAGCAATGCATCTTAAATAGGGTTCAAGTTATTGTAAATGTTAAATTTTTTGGTGTTGAGTTTCAGACAGAAAGACAGACTGACAAAAGTAAAACTATATGACCTCAAAATTTCAATGTGGGGCATTAAAAATGAATAAGTGATAAAGTAACAAGAAAACATAGTCAGGAAAGGAGAAATTGCATGTTATCAGCAATTTCTCGATTGTCCACGATGCTTTCATATGCTATATTTCAATTGGGGGGAGGGTCAAAAATGTGGGATCTTGTGGTAATGGATTATTTCATTAATGAGCAAGATATTTTTGTGAACCAAGGAGACATATAGATCCATCTGTTTTGAAATAATTCAGAATGTTGATCTTTCACCCGAAACTTATCCTTGAAGGTTGAAAAATAGACCTTATTTTTCAATTTCAATCTGCTTTGAATTATCATCTGCAACTTCTATTTTGACCAGTCTACAATTTCGTCATCTGGTAAAAGTTTAACCCAATACCACACAAGGAAATTTCATACTTGACAACACTTAAAAGTTTATGATATTTTATATATTTTTTTAATTTTCTGGGTAAAAATCATTGTTTCAAGCAATTCCTTCATTTTACAGGATCTTTCTGAATTGTTTTTCTTGAGGGTCATCAAAAGGTGTCATTGCGTAGGAATGGGTTAAAATGTAGCTACTCTTTCTAATATTGTTTTAGACATATCACAATATATACCTGACAACTTTCTGTAACATGTCCACATCAATCTGATCCATACCACACACTAACTGCTCTAGAGCTCCGGCTGTTAACAAAGACAATAGAGGAACTGGGATGATCCAGGACATTCCTTCTCTGATTATTGCAGCCTGAAACAAAAATGTGTCCTACATCAATACCCGTAAAACTCCGAAATTTCTACATCATATTGTCGAAACTTGACCTTTATACTTGAATTATCTGTCTTTAACCCTTTACAAGTTGAAGAAATTTTAGACTAGTCCGAATTCAAACAAATTGCACACAACAATTGAAACAACATTTGATTTTTAAATGCGTCAGTCTTTAAGCTAGAAAATATTGTGAGTAATGCAGATAGCTTCTTTCCCAAAGCTTCTTTCTTGAGGGGTGTAAACAAGAGGCCCATGAGGGCCTGAGACGCTCTACTGGTTATCAAGTTTTCTGTTAAAGAAATCTGATATTTAAGGAAGTTAATTGCTCAAAGAAGAGAATGCATAAAGAAAAAAAAGGGCTTTATCCCCTTAATCATTTTAAGCAACAATCCTCAAGGCCCCTTTTCCCATGTTTCATGACGGATCCACTCCATTTCCATTACCTTATGACCCTACAATCATTCTGTGAATATTTCATCAGAATCTGACAATAATTGTGGACTTTATCACATAAACAGGATTGTTTTGAATGTAAATCAATAAGGCCCCTAAGTTCCTGTGTTTTCTGATGGATTCCAAAAAGAACTTTCCTTACAACCTGACAATTGTCCTGTGAAATTTAGAAGACAATTTGATAATGATTGTGATCTTCATCACATACACAAGAATGTTTTAAATGATAATCTGTAAGGCCTCTTTTCCTGTGTTTCGAATGCCACAATTATTCCATGCATCTTTGAAGAGAATCTAATAAAACTGTTGACTTTATTGTATTAACAAAGATATTGAATTCAAGTTCTCATAAGGCTCCTTTTCCCGTGATATTTTACTGTTGGTTTTATCATTCTGTTAAAGTTAAAAGTGAATCCGATGAAATATTGGGAAGTCATTATGTTTACTAGAATATTTAAAGAAAAAATCATATGGCCCCTTTTTACATGATACTTGATGGATTGTACCCAGTTCTGAAAAGAACCATTTCAGTGATTGTACAATCATTCTGTGAAATTTTTAAGTGAATCCGATGAAATCAAGGGACATCATTGTGTTAACCCTTTCCTGTTCAAATACAGGATTTTATGTTCCTGTGATTTTACATTCAAGAAAACATTGTGGAAAAAGAAGAAATTGCTTGTAACAATCAATTTCTCCTTTTTCCACAATATTTTCTACCACATAGGATGGTTTCTTTTTAAATGGCATCCAGTTTTCATTGTCGTCTGCAACCTCTTTCAATTTGGACTAGTCTAAAATTTCCAAAAACAGGAAAGGGTTAACCAGAATATTTAAGAAAGTTTTTCATAAGGCCCCTTTTTATCTGACACTTGCCATAATCAGATCCACTGTCAAAATCAACAATTGGAATGATGGTACAATCAATCTGTGTCATCTGTGAAATTTATTGTGTTAATGAGTTTATAGTGAAATCTTCATTATATTTAAGGGCCCTATTACTAAGGGCCCCTTTTCTCATGATACTTTACAGAACAAACCAAATTTCAAAAGGAACAATTCTAATGAAGGTACAATCATTCTTTAAAAGTTAAAGAGAATCAATGAAAACAGTGGACTGAATTGTCAAGAATTTTTGTAACAAAATTTTCATAAGGCCCCTTTTTCCATGAAACTAAACAAATCAGACCCAATGTACAAAGGAACAATCCTAATGATAGTTTGAAGAAAATGATAAAGACTGAGGACTTTATTGTAATAATGATGTTTTGTAATAAAATTTTCATAAGGTCCCTTTTCCCGTGTTACTTAACCAATCAGACCTTATTTACAAAGGAACAATCCAAATGATGGTACAATCGTTCTATTAAAGTTTGAAGAGATTCTGATAAAGACTGCGGATATTGTTGTGTTTATGAGGATTTGGTAATAATTGTTCATACAGCCCCTTTTCCTATGATACTAGACAGATCAGGCCCAATTTGGAAAGAAACAATCCTAATGATGGTACAGACATTTTGTGAAAGTTTGAACAGAATCTGATGAAAACTGCAGACTTTATCTTGGTGTAAAATTTTTAAAATAAAATTTTCATAAGGCTCCTTTTCCTGTGATACTTGAAGGATCAGGTCTCATGTCAGCATCAACAATCATGATTATTGTACAATGATTCTGTGAATGTTTGAAGAAAATCAGATGAAAGCTCTGGACTTGGTTACAAGGATTATAGATAAAATTCTCAAAAGACCCCTTTTCCCATGATACTAGACAGATCACGTTTAATTTGAAAAGAAAGCATCCTCATGATGTGAAAGTTTTAACAGAATCTGATGAAAACTGTTGACTTTATTGTAGTACAAGGATTTTGAATTAAATTTCATAATGCTTCTTTTCCTGTGATACTTGACGGATCAGGTCTAATGCAAACATCAACGATCATTATTATTGTACAATTATTCTGTGAATGTTTGAAGAAAATCCGATGAAAGCTCTGGACTTGGTAACAAGGATTTATAAATGTAATTTTCATAAGGCCCCTTTTTCTGTGTTTCTTGACTGTTCAAAACCTGTTATGAAAAGAATGAAAGTTATGACCTTCCAATCATTCTGTGAAAGTTTCAACAAAATCTGATCAAAGCTGTGGGCGTCATTGTGTTAACAGGGTTTTATTAATTGAATTTTCATATAGCCCCTTTTCCCATAATACTTGATGGATCTGAACCAATGCCAAAGGGAACTCTACTTACAAAAGTATAATTATTCTGTTTGAGTATAAAGACAACCCCATCTCATCTGTGGACTTACAAGCACTAATTAAGATTTTTTTAATTGAATTTTCCTAAGGCCCCTTTTCCTATGTTTCTCAATGGATGAGACCCAATTTGAAAGGAGCAATCCTAATGATGGTACAATCATTATGTGAAAGTTTGAAGTCGATCAGGTGAATTCTAGGGCCATCATGTGTTAACTAACATTTTTTTATTAAATTTTCATAGGGCCCTTTTTCCCATGAAACTTGATGGATCAAACCTACTTCCGAAAGGAACAATCCATTTAATGTAATAATCATTCTGTGAATGTTTGAAGAGAATTTGATGAAAAACTATGGACTCTATTGTGTTTAAGAGGACTTTTTCAATCCAGTATTTATCGGGCCCCTTTTTCCCTTGGTCCTTGACTGATCATACCAAATTTTGAAAGGAACAATTCTTATGATGGTACAATCATTCAGTGAAAGTTTGAAGTCAATCAGATGAAAACTGTGGACTCTAGAGTGTTAACAAAGATCTTTGAATTAAATTTTAATAAGGCCCCTTTTCCTATGTTTCTTGAGGAAACATATCCAATTCCAAAAGGAAAATCCTTATGATGGTACAATCATTCTGTGAAAGTTTGAAGGGAATCCAATGAAAACTGTTGACTCCAGAGTGTTAAAGAGGATTTCTTAAAAGATTTTTTGATTAAGGCCCCTTTTCCCGTATTTCTTGACAGATCATACCCATTTTCGAAAGGAACGATCCTTATGATGGTACACTCATTCTGAGAAAGTTTGAAGAGAATCTGATGAGAACTGTGGACTCTATCGTGAACACAAGAATTTTTAATGGAATTTTTAATTGAATTTTCATAAGGCCCCTTTTCCCATGTTTCTTGACGGATTATAACCAATTTTGAAAGGAAAGATCCTTATGATGGTACAATCATTCTGTGAAAGTTTAAAGAGAATCCAATGATACTTTGGACTCTAGAGTTTTAACCAGGATTTTTCAATTAAATTTTCATAAGGCCCCTTTTCCCATATTTATTGACAGATCTGACCAAATTTTGAAAAGAACAATCCTTATATTGGTACAATCATTCTGTGAAAGTTTGAATTGAATCTGATGTTAACTCTGGATTCTAGAGTGTTAACAAGGATTTTTCAATTAAATTTTCATAAGGCCCCTTTTCCTGTGTTTCTTGACGGATCATACCAATTTTCGAAAGGAACGATCCTTATGATGGTACAATCATTCTGAGAAAGTTTGAAGAGAATCCAATGAGAACTGTGGACTCTATCGCCTAAATGAGGATTTATAATGGAATTTCTAATTAAATTTTCATAAGGCCTTTTTTCCTGTGTTTCTTGACAGATGATACCCATTTTCGAAAGGAACAATCCTTATGATGGTACAATCATTCTGTGAAAGTTTGAAGGGAATCCGATGAAAACATGTGGACTCTATCGCGTATACAAGGAAAAGTTTAACGGACAGATGGACGCACGTATGCACGGATGCTGGATGGGAAAAAGCCATTGCTTTAGCTCTAGTGGCCTTCGGCCAGTAGAGCTAAAAACGGGATTATGTGGGACTTCTTAAAAAATTATGAAACAAATACATTGAGTAATCTTTACTTGTTCCAAAAACAATCCTGCTTTATCATGAAGCATAAGAACAAGATGTGTTTGTGAAACACCATGCCCCTGATACAGGAATTTTTTAGAAATGGGTGATTTTATTTTTTTTTCTTTGTTTTAGGGAAAAGGGATAAATGTTGACCTTGATCTTGATGGAATGACCTTCCCCAGTTGCGCCTTGTTGAAACCTATCTACATACGAAATATCAGCATTGTAACTTAATTAGGGATGAAGTTATAGGAAAATGTTTAGTTGGGAGGTTAAGTTTTTGAGTAAAGATTTAGGGAAAAGGGTTAAAATTTTAACCTTGACCTTGAAGAAATGAACTTCCCCAGTTGCGCCTTGTTGAGACCTATCTACATACCAAATATTAGCATTGTAACTTTATCAGGGTTGGAGTTATAGGAAAATTAGCAGGTTTATTTTTGCTGACAGACAGGGGGACAGACAGACAGAGGGACAACGGTAAAACAATATGCCCTCGATCTATCTATGCGGGGGCATAAAAAGCTGTCAGACATTCTCCAAAATAAAGAAATTGCAAGTACAAAGCGGTTTCCTTTATATTCCATGATGTTTTATATCATTCTTGTAAAATAATACTTATTGATAAATATGGCACCTCTATGAAAAGTCAAATTTAACCCATTCCCACACACTCAATATGAAAAGTCTTGAAAACATTGTGGGAAATGAAGAAATTGTTTGTAACAAGTAATTTCTTCATTTTCCACAATGTTTTCTAGGCAGAAAGTATAAAAATTCTAAAATTTCATAGACTTTAAGTTGTCATCTGAATTTTAAAATTTTTTAAACTTTCTACCTAGAAAACATTGTGGGAAATAAAGAAATTGCTTGTAACAAGCAATTTCTTCATTTTCCACAAAGCTTTCTAGGCAGAAAGTTTAAAAATTCTAAAATTTCATAGACTTTAAGTTGTCGTCTGCAATTCCTTTCAATTTGGACCAGTCTAAAATTTTGCTGTATGGGAATGGGTTAAAGTCGATGAGATTTAAATCAAATACTTGAATAATGTATAATCTCACCTGTCTATCCATCTCATGTAGTTTATACTGCAATACACTTTCCACATATTCTTGTCTGTTGTGAAATGTTAATGGTATACTCCTTCCACCTGGTATAACAGGTACCATTCTACCGTCTAACGATTGACCCTCAAAGCAGTCTAGGGGAATAAACTAAAATCCAAAATATTATATGATCAAACTTGGTTAATTCTAGCCTACTATATTTAAGGGACCCTTTCAGGCAAGAGGGATGTTTGAATATGACAGGATAAACATAACTTCCTGACTTAATTGAAATATTTGATATAACATCTAATGAATTTTAGTTGTATAAATATTATAGCTTTCCTATACCCCTTAATTGAACAATCGCTGGCCCCGTCCATTGACACTTTCAGAAAGTTCTCTTTCATTCTTAAACAGTGTTATATTACAAAGTTTATAACCAGTAGCATGTAACAAAAAAGTAAAATGGTTGGTAAGAAACCTTTTTACACAAGCTGTAGGTACGACATTTAAGTTGTCAAACCAACAAAGATGTTTCACAAAAATGGCGAGCAGTGTAAGAGTTCGAAGCCCCATTCCAGACTGAATAAATGATTTGATTTGTCAATTGATTCCTTGATTGACAGCTGCGATTGGTCAATTACAAGGACCATTAGATTGCTACTTAACCTCTGTCCTGGTGAACAAAATTCTCTACAGAATTGCATAAAAATCAAAGGGCGGAAAGTACTGGACGAACATATTGTGGGTTAGCATTCATTTTGAAATTTTTTATCAAGATTTCTTAGAAGAAGAACAGGGGTGTAGACTAAGATCAGAATGCACATAATATACAGGCTGATCTGTGCTATACCTCCTAACAAAATAAGAATATTCTAGGTTCAGCAAGACAATGGTTAAACCATTACCAGAAGTCAAAATTTTAGACTGGTCCAAATTGAAAGGAGCTGCAGACGACAATTTAAATATGATGAAATTTTAGAATTTTTCAACTTTCTTGGTAGAAAACATTGTGGAAAATGTTTTCCCAATCGTTTTATTGAGGGGGTCCAAAAGCATCATTGTGTGGAAATGGATTAATAGAGGATAAATGCAAGTTTTTCAGTGTGAAAATTCATAGATCTTTGAAGAGCATTATAAATCATACAATTCTTTGAACAGATGATCCAGTATTCCTTTTTCACCTTTCTTGTTCATTAAAGCCAAAAGATTAAGAATTAAAATCTTCGTGCTACAAGAAAATGAAATCCATACCTCATGAAAATTTGTTTCATTGACTCCCTTCTCATGAATTTCTAGGATTCCCTTCAAGCTTTGCACATACATCAGATCTATCTGTAAAGGTGTATAAAAACTTTTTTAACCCATGACAACAAAACTTTATACTTCCCAATACTGAAAGAGGTTGCAGACAAAATTTCAAAGGCTATGTAAATTAGAAAATGGGAAAAGAAGACATTGTTTGTTCTCCTTTTTCAATGATTTTTTCACAAATGCAATTTTGAGAGGGTCATAAAAACCTGGAATATGTGATAATGATAACCAAATCACACAAAAAACTGCTTTTCAATGCCATTTCAAGAAAAAAAACTTCAGAAAAAATGTGAGAAATGAAGAAATTGTTTGTAATAAATACTTTCTTCTTTTCTCACCATGTTTTCTACCTAGAAAGACATAAAAATACCTTTTTTGGTAATTGCAGTCAGCAACTTCTTTCAAATTGACAAGTCTAAAATTTTGTAGGCTGGTAATGTGCTAAGCAGAGATTTAATTGTTGAACAAGAAATAAAAGTCAGGTCTATCATCCATTTGAGGAATAAAAATTGGGCATTAAAAAATACACAATATTTGCTCAAATCTAGCAATCAGGCTTGTTAACCCATTGCCACACAAAATTTTAGACTGGTCCAAACAGAAAGAAGTTGCAGACAACGATTTTGAGTTGATGGAACTTTGAATTTGTTTGTCTTTTTGGATAGAAAACATTGTTGATAATGAAGAAATTTCTTCATTTTCCACAATGTTTTCCATAGCTTTTTTCTTGAGGGGTGTAAACAGGAGGGATAATATTGGAAAGAATGTTGACCATGTAGGGGTCAAACCTGTTAACCTATTATTCACAGTCTAACAAGCTCCAGCTGCTGTGCAGCTGTGGTAAAATTAAAAATTTTAAATGGAAATACTAACCTCTTCAATATCTTCCACTTTCAACGGCTCTGCTACCAACAATTTCCACACACAAGGTGCCAAGTGTAGGTCTAAAGGCTTTTTGGTTCTTATGGCTACACCAAACAGAATACCAAGAAATTTCAACATGTCAATGTGTTCCTCTGACTTTACATTTGGGTTTAATATGAATCTGGAATTAAATATGGTCATAATTGCATTTCTGTATAGTGGATATTCATAAGTCCCAAAATTTGCAAAACTTGATCTAAGACACTTTTACATTGTAAAAAGAGAAATTAGCAATATCAAGATATAGACCTGTAAAAGAATATGATACAGTGTAAAATATGTGTGCACTAATGTTTGCAAAGTTTTCGAATTTATAAAAATGTTCAGAATTTCCTCATGGAATACAAATCCCCTTACACATGTACTAATTAAATTTGAACAGAGGTAACTGGGTGCTATAGAAAGAAAGCAAGCATGCAGAAAACATAGTAGATAAAGAGTAGAAATTGCAATTTCTTCCTATTTGATTGATATATTTCCAACATATAACTAGCATCAAAATTCAATGAAATTGTACTAATTATTCATGATCGTTCAGGTTAGTATTTAAGCTATTCCCACACAATCAAGTTTTTTGACGCCTCCAAGAAAAACAAGAGGGCCGTTGGCCCTGGGGCGCTCACCTTAGATAAAGGCTCTTTTTCTTTCAACAGTCTAATTTCATGTTAAGGTTAGGATTATGAAACAAGTGGGCCACAATTACATATAAAGACTATGAACCTGTGAATCCAAAAGTCCAAATTACAAATTCAAAGGCTTTAGTGCCGATTTGAAAGAAGGAAAAAACTTTTTCCATGGGTTATAATTTCAGAAATAAGAAAGAAGTCTGTGAACTTATGCTTCATGCCTATACCCCCCCCCCCCCCCCCCCTGCGTCTGCCCCTGGAGACCCGAGGATCATGATTATAGCTATTTTGTAAAGAGGTCAATATACTGATGCTTCATAGAAAACATCAAGGCTGTACGCCTTCTGGGTCAGGAGGACAAGATTCTTAAAGATTATTTTGAAATTTCACTCTTGTTGCCATGGCAACCAGAGTTTTTAACGGATTTCAATTCTTTTCGCTAATTTTAAGGGGGACCACCTAAGGAACATTTCTGCAAAATTTGGTTCAAATTGGCTCTGTGAATTTGGAGGAGATGTCATTTAAAAAATTGTTCTTTATTTCTATATAAACCCCACCCCCCTGGGGCTCCGCCCCTGGGGACCCGAGGATCATGATTTTAGCTATTTTGAAAGAGGTCAAAATACTGATGCTTCATGCAAAATATCAAGGCTCTACGCCTTCTGGGTCAGAAAGAGAAGATTTTTAAAGATTATTTTAAAATTTCATTTTTGTTGCCATGGCAACCAGAGTTTTTAACGAATTTCAATTCTTTTAGCTATTTTTGAGGGGGACCACCTAAGGAACATTTCTGCCAAATTTGGTTCAAATTGGCCCAGTGGTTTGAGAGGAGATGTCATTTAAAAAATCGTTCTTTATTTCTATATAAACCCCACCCCCCTGGGGCTCCGCCCCTGGGGACCCGAGGATCATGATTTTAGCTATTTTGAAAGAGGTCAATATACTGATGCTTCATGCAAAATATCAAGGCTCTACGCCTTCTGGGTCAGGAGGAGAAGATTCTTAAAGATTATTTTAAAATTTCACTTTTGTTGCAATGGCAACCAGAGTTTTTAACGGATTTCAATTCTTTTAGCTATTTTTGAAGGGGACCACCTAAGGAACATTTCTGCCAAATTTGGTTCAAATTGGCCCAGTGGTTTAGGAGGAGATGTCGTTTAAAGAAATTGTTGACAGACGACGCACGACGGAAGACGGACGACGGACAAAAGGCGATCACAATAGCTCACTTGAGCACTACGTGCTCAGGTGAGCTAAAAAAAGCCCTGAAAAAAATGTTACAAGCAGTTTCTTCAATATCCATTATGTTTTCTTACCCAAGAGACAAATATTTTCAAAAATTTATCAATAAAAATCATCCTATCCAAATTTGGACCAGTCTAAAAGTTTGTCTGGTGATGGGTTTAACTATAATGACATCAGGGCTCCGGCTATACCTCAGGTTTGCTCCAAACAGCCAAGCTTGAAATATAGTAAAATATCTAACCTATCCCTGACCCCTCCCACCTACACGTCTGCCCCTCCCATTGAAGTTCCCCTTCGATTTTAACGGTGTTTTTGTTTTAAATATATAGCCTCTAGCATATAAAAACATGTAGAATAGTTAGTTGGCGACCTTAACGTCGTAACAACAGCTTGAATACGCTGTAGTAGCCCAACTGACAAAAATGGTCAACAAAATGGCACCAATGTCAGAGCTCAAAACTCATTTCTGATCTTAATGGAATATTTAATTGGTCGACTGGTTATTTGATTGACAGCCACATTTGGTCAATTTTGCAGATTGCTGGGTGTGTGGCAACTGACTCCCATGGGAAATTCAATTTAGACAGCATTATTGATCAGTACCATGTAACAATCAAAATGTGTTTGTGAAAACCATGCCCAGTGAGAGCCTTATTTGGAAATGTGACATTAATAAGTAACCTTGATCTTGATGAATGACCTTGACATTACAACCAATTGATGCCTATCAGTGTAAGGAACCTTAGTCCCAGATATTAGCAATGTATCTTGAACATTGTTTGAATACTAACAAAATATTGAGTTTTTGTGTTAAGTTTACTGCTTGCAGACAGAAAGTCATCAATAAAACATTAAATCCTCCCATCTTGCTGATGCCAACGCATTGAAATAAAATGTGTGGTTGGCAATCTAAATACAGTTAAGACCCACCAAAACCAGCCAAACCCACAAAAATACTCAACATATATCAGAGTTAAATCTACATAAATGATTGGATTGGTCAGTTTTTTGATTGACAGCCACAACCAATAATTCAATACTCACCTATCTCTATTGTTGCCCGTTTCGGTCTGACTGTTTGGGGTTGTAAGTAACAGTGGAATGATCCTTGATTCTAGTTCCTGCAAAACAAATACAAGTCTCATTTAGTATGCAAGACATTTATCTTTCTTTGAATGAACAACAGGTCTCAAGCTGTAGTTAACAACATTTAGTCTGCCAACCAACAATATTACTTTTCTTTTATATGTGGCCATTAATTTTGCAAAATAACGCCTTTTAATATCAACGAGAAATAGGTTGTCAAGGGACAATATGACGAGCCCACTGATTTGCACAGAGAATATGGTGCACAGAATATTTTATTCTAAACTTTGACCTTGACCTTGGGCATATCACAACAAATGTTTTGCATGACACTAGCAGTCACCAATAAGAACAACTATGTCATATTATTTTAAATCCATCAATAAATGTAGAAGTCATGCTCTGGACAAGGTGTTTCACATTCAATAGTGACCTTGACCTTGCATGTCTCATAAGACACTTGCATTCATCAAGAAAAGCAACTGTGCCACATTGGTTTCAAATCCAAACATAAATGTAGAAGTTATGCTCCAGACAAGGTCAGTTTTGGTCTTTGACCTTCTACTGTGACCTTGACGGTATCAGCACTCATCAAGAAGAACAACTCTGCCAAGTTATTTCTGTGCCACATTGGTTTCAAATCCAAACATAAATGTAGGAGTTATGCTTCAGACAGGGTCAATTTTGTTGTTTGACCTTCAACTGTGACCTTTTCCTTTGAGGTTTCACAACAAACATTACACATGAAACTAGCACTCATCAAGAAGAACAACTGTGCCAAGTTAATTTCAAATCTTTCCATAAATGTAGAAGTTATGCTCCGGACAAATATTCTGACGGACACAGGCACTAACGCACACACACTAACACTCTAACACAAATTGTGACAACTATGTCTCACTCATCAAAAGTGGGCTTGACAAAAATAACCTTCCCGGTGGAGTGACTGGGTGTGGGTGTGGCCAGTAGAGGCAGTGGGTGTGACTAGTAATCAGTCACTTAGTGAGATACTAATGACATTCGTCAGATATCAGAATGTTGGCTATACCAGGAGTCAAACCCTGGACCTCATGGTTTTCATCTACAGCACTACCAAGTTTCAAACAACAGCAGCTTTCATCAATACTAGACAAGGCCATGAAAATTGATCTATCCTTATGATCAGTGGCACATCTTAGAATTAACCCTTTCCCATCCAATGAGAACCCAAGAGAATTAATTGGGAAACATTAAGTAAAATGAAGAATTTGCTTCAATTTACACATTGTTTTCTGGCCAGAGAGTTGTTAAAAATTCAAAATTTCATAGACTTTAAATTATCGTCAGCAACTTCTTTCAATTTGGACTGGCCTAAAATTTTGTAATCGGTTAAACATGTATTCTTTGACTCCTTTCCAGTAACAAGTTCACATCTCCTATCACTTGGACATTTTGTAGACCTGCATCTAAAACATGTTTCATAATGGATGTAAATACACCTACCATACACATTTCTGTAATTGTATCATCAAACACGCCCCCGGCATCGTCTGCACCTTCACCAAGCAGTTTGACCTTCCAGGCTCGGGCAGGTAGACGCAGTTCCTCTGGCTTGAGCCTCACTACTTGCTGAGAGATCTGGGTGAACACGGGACGGCATTTCTTTCCCCTGATTGATCAAATGGAATGGGTTTACAAAAATTTTCTAAATGTTAATGAAACAGTTTACGTTTACATTTCTAGTGAATTTGTCATGAAAAAAAATTACATAGCTTTTGAAACTTTAAAGATAAGAGAATTTTTTAACAAAACCAGGTTTTCAATGGCTTCATCAAAATCCATCAAGACTTAGAGAAGTAGTTGCACACAAACAAACATTTGGTGAAAATTTCACCAAAATCCATCATGAATTATAGGAATACTTTTGCATACAAGGTAAAATTAACTCCTAATTAGCCAACTGATTATCCACCCACCCAGCTGCTCGCCCCTGACATTCACCAATCTTTTAACCAGAAGTTTGATCTAGTTTGGCCCAAGGATTGGGGAGGAATTGTAGTGGACGGATGGAATTTCTGAAAGACAGACAAAGTGGCAGCATATGCTCGCCCTGCAGAGAGCATAGAAAGTTGCTGGTTAAAGAAAATGACTTTAGAGACCTATCCCTATACTCAAAATTGCTTTCAAAAAAAGGTAATAATATCATAACAAGAGCACAGCCCACGGGTGCCAACGCTAGGCTGCAGGTGCTGGATAATGCAAAAATTCTAAGTCAAAAAAGGGGCATAACTCTTACAAAAAAGCTTTCAGAGTTATCCCCCTTGATAGTCTAGATAGCTCTTGTGATGGTCAATACATATGCAAAGTTTCATGAGGATATCTTCAATAACAAGAGCCGTCAGAGACGGATTATGCCCCCCCTAATAAGGCTTTGTCACAAAACTGTATGCCATTATTGGACAAAAAACTTCTTATTGAATGCAACTATAGTTTGAGAGTTCAGTTCACAAGAATTTGGAAGTTTGACAAAAATTGAAGGAATCTGTTTGACTTCACAGGCCTGATTCTAGTAAAATTCAATATCATTATATGGTAAAGGGTTACATATTTTACCTTGACCATCAAAGTTATCAATGAAAGATGTCTCCATACAAAAAATGAAGACTAACTTGAGTAGTCTTGCAGAAACAATAGACTGATTCATTTTAGAGTAGGAAATATACAAAATATAAAAATTGCAATCACTTATCAGTTAGAATTTGACCTTGACCTTGAACTTTATCTAAGTTTCTGCTGAAAAGTCTTGTCACAAGTAATAAACATTTGAACAAGAGCTTTGTCCACAGGAAACAGATGCCCCCACTGGTAGCTTTGATAATAACAAAGAGCAATAACTCCAAAATTATGCAAGCAAGAGTTGGGGTTCTTGTGCACTGCACTTCTCCTCAATGAGGTCTATCCACCTATGAAGTTTCATGTTGATAGCTATTATACTTTCAGAGATATGCCCGGACAAAATGTAAGTCTTTAAAATAACAAAGGGCAATAACTCCAAAATTATGCAAGCAAGAGTTGGGGTTCTTGTGCACTGCACTTCTCCTCAATGAGGTCTATCCACCTGTGAAGTTTCAAGTTGATAGCTATTATACTTTCAGAGATATGCCCCGGACAAAATGTAAGTCTTTAAAATAACAAAGGGCAATAACTCCAAAATTATGCAAGCAAGAGTTGGGGTTCTTGTGCACTGCACTTCTCCTCAATGAGGTCTATCCACCTATGAAGTTTCATGTTGATAGCTATTAAACTTTCAGATATATACCCTAGACAATTTCGGGACGGACGGAAGGAAGGATGGAAGGACGGACGGACAAAGGCAAATCTATATTGCCCCTCCCACATTAAGTGATGGGGGCATAAAAATGCTTAAATTTGATGGCTATATCACTTTACATTGCAAAATTATGGCCAATTTTAATGTTTTAATTTCCCAAATTTTGACCTTGAGAAATGACCTTGACCTTGAATGATGACCTTGAACTTGGTACCAACAGAAAGGGTTTGTCACAAGCAATGCACATGTGAAATATGAAGACTTCATCTATAACCAATCAAAAGTTATTGCCAATTTCAGTTTTTGCGGGGAAAAAAGACAGTTAACATAAAGGTTATAACATTAAGGCCCCTTTTCTCATGACGCATTTTTTAAACGAAAATACCCGTTAGTTTAAGGTCAAGGGGATCTGATTTGCTACTCAAATATGAAATTTCATGAAATTCTAACAATTAGTCTTGGAGAAATTGGCAAAAAACTAGTTTTTACATTAAGGCCCCTTTTTCCATGACGCAGCCTTGAAATAAGAAAAATCAAAAAGGGGTCTTTGAAATTTCCTAGGAAGATTATACATGAAGTTTCGTCCAATTAGGCCCATGACTTCTGAAGTACGGATGGACGCACAGGCCGGCGACTATAGGCTCCCCCCGAAAAATTTTTTGGGTAGCATAACAACAGAGATATGACCAAAATTTGTCACGCCAAAGCCAACGTGATCACAATACCTTGGGTTTTCTCCAAAAACAGCCTAGCTAATAAAAAATACTGTTGGTTTACTAAATGTCCAACTCTGTTTACTAAAATGTTGAACTCAAAATTTAAAGCAATTCCTTTATTCCAACAACTTCAAACCATAGACTAAGAATGGTGACTATATTTACCTACAAGAGTATTATTTCAGAATATTATAAAACTTGCCATCAGAAACAAAAGGATTCTTTGTAACAAGCAAAGTCTTCTTTTTCCACAAGGTTTTCTGTACAGAAAGTTTAGAAAATCTAAAATTTCATAAGATTTAAAATGTTGTCAACTCCATTGAATTGGACCAACCTAAAATTTTCCTCCCTGGTAATTGGTTAAATTTGGCCCAGTCTAAAATTTTCCTGTCTTGTAATTGGTAAAACAACTTTCAGATCAAATCAATAATGGTACCTACCTAGTTGCTATTCTTTTCACTGTGATCTGGGGCCCATAATTTTTACCCTGTACCATGGTTTTACCTATAGATCTGACTAGTGGAAGGGTATAGACTCTGGGAGCTAAAACTGGTCTCAATCTACCATCAAATAGACCAGCAAAATTTGCTTCAAAGGGAGATAAATCCTCCTGAAAATGGTTACTAATTTTCATTAAGAAGGTATATGATAAAAATTCTATAAAGAAGAGATCTTTGCAGAGTTTTTGTCAGTAGGAAGTACAAATATTTTTACCTCTTATTTTACCATGATAATTCAAACGCAGGCAACTAAATTTTAGACTGGTCAAAATTGAAAGAAGTTGCAGAAGACAATTTAAGTTTGAAGAAATTTTAAAAATTGTCTTTCTTTATTACTTTTATCTAACTCATTTATCTAACAATTATTAAAACTTTGTAAACCTTTTTTTCTTCATCTTTAGAATGGCTTGATCAATGGAAATCATATTGAATATTCAACAAACACATATCAAAGCTTAATTGTGATACTGTTCTAAGTGTCTATACAATGTTTTGCAATTAGCCCTCGGTATGTGATTTCCTTCTGATTTCTAAGTGATACATAACAAAAACAGCAACAACAATGACAATCAAAGCAATATCTCAGATTTTCTCAGTTAATCACATGATAAATTCTAACAATAATCTAAATTGAAAGATGTTGCAAACAATGATTTTAAGATGGTGGAATTAAAAAAATTTGCCTTTATGGTAGAAAACAATATGGACATTGAAGAAATTGCTTGCTATAAGTAATTTCTTCAATGCCCACAATATTTTCCAAAGTGTTTTCTTGAGGGGTGTTAAAAAGTCGGGTTGTGTGGGAATGGGTTAACAACCAAGCAAGAATTACCTTTGACTGATGTAGAGGTATCAATCTCCATGAAGAATAAATGAGATCAGTGTAATGATGCAGTAGTTTTAAACGACTCCGTATATCCTGTATTGAGTATTTATACAATCCTGAGTACTGTTTTGGAATAGACTGGGGTGTACCAAGTAACAATGTCGCAGGGATACCAGGTTTCCTCTGTGGAGGTAATGGACAGGTCCAAGCAGCTGAGTGGCTTTTCCCTGCTGATATCTGAAACCAGAGGGTTAACACTATTGAAATGTATTGAACAAAGTACAATTTGATACACATTTTGACGCACTGCAAATTGATTGATTGAACGGAGTTTAACGCCGCTTTTAACAGTATTTCAGTCATATCGAGCGGCTGGAACAACTAACAATGGATTCCTGGTATTTCTCACACCAGTACTACCACATCCTTTCCTAGCCTCCAGCTGCTATCCCACTAAGGTTTAGAATTATCCACTAATTGACGAAAGACAAATGTCAGAAAGAATATGTGCCGCTGCTGGGGATCGAACCCATGACGTTCCATGATGAGGCACTGAAGAAATATACTTGTACAAGGCATTGCAGGAAAAGGAGACAAGGCAATTCAAAGCCTTCTTCAACCTTCTTAATTTTTTACCAATCTAACATTTTGTCATCTTGTGACAAATCAACACCACTCTCAAGCATTTTTTCTCCCAACTTAGTTTGATTTTTGTGACATGTTCTATGTGCAAAGGGACTAGAATCAAAAAGTTTTAACCAATGGTCAGCCTGTCGAGTATGCAGAGTCTGTACAGTCTCGATACTTTTCTTGCTTCCTAGATTGGTAACTCTTGGCATGTAGAGTCACCTTGATTTCATAATCCTTAGGCTTGGGCCCCAAGGCGTATTAGTCATAGACATACCACTAAAATTTACTTTCAGTTTTGTTGATTAAGATTCAATCATTTTGAATGGCTTAATTTATTTCTTACTTCCATGAACTAAATTTTGCACTACAACTATTTTGCATGCTTGTATGGCATAAAATTTTCACTAATTGATGGCACAAGATTATAAGAAATCAGAATTTATAACAGATAGTGAATTAATATGAAAACATTTGTTTAGCAGGGGTATAGTGATAAGGATATTTTTTGTTTTCATCGAGGTGTGAACCTAAAAACTTAATAACACTGATGTATGAATCAGCTTTGCATATTCATACAGTGTAATTAAGATTTTAGGTTCATACCTAGATGAAAAAAAAGAAATATTCTCTTCATTTCTTAAATGAATAATTGATCAAGACATCTGCAACCACATGTTAGTAATTTTCACGGTGCTCCAATAATGTGACATATAATGAAACTAGACTTCAAGTTATTCACCTTAATTTCTACAATTAATTTTGGAATGGACAAAAGCTTATAAGGAAAACTTTTTGCCATCTTAGGTTTGATTCAGAATTACCATTCAAACTAAGTCTCAAACCTGTCTTATATCTATGCCCTCAAGTCCAGGAACCATCTGTGGCTCTCTCACAGGTGAACTTGTATGTCCAAGACCAAGCTGTCCATCTGCATTATTTCCCCATGCAAAAATGTCACCAGAACTAGTAAGTGCCAGACTGTGGTCGACACCAACATCAATATCTTCAACAAACTGGCTAGAAATTGTCTGTAAACACTGCATCTTTGTGTGGTTACGTACACGTATGTCTGGCTGGCCTATCAACCGATCTGAATCAATAAAACAGACCTATAAAACAGTTTTATTTCTAAGAGGGAGTAATTTTGTTTTGTTTCCAAATGAAACAAAAGTAAACACTATCTATCAAGAATTAGTGAATGTGACTATTGAATGGAATTAGTCATGTCTGAAATTGAACAGGCTATCAAAAGAAATTGATTGAATTTCATCACACATTTGAAAACCAAATTTTCAAAGGTATTACAAAAAGTGTGGTTGTTTTTTTTCATTTTGTATAATGTATGCTTTCCTATTAAGCTCAAGATCTGTTGCTATTCTAATATGCTTTTAATTCTGGTCAATCATATTTTTTTGTTACAGGATAGTTATCCTTATACTGTCATGGCATATCACAGAACAATTTTTTTTTCATTTTGGATTTGAAATTGGCACATCTGCTCAAGGTTTGAAAAAGAAAAAAAAGCAACTCTAATTTATTTGAAATCCATCCACAATGAGGTAGATATGGTCCGGATGGATTTGCATCTACACACTGACTATTGTATTACTTCACAAACTCAGATCTGTTATTGCGACAACTATAAATGGACCATAGCAGACCTTGACAGACATGATAAAAAAGAATGAATACAATAATCAGAAAATTACAAAAGCAAGAAGTAACTATCCTTGTCAGCTTGTGCATGCTGTAATCCAAGATAATTCTATTTCCTGTGACAGGTCACTTTAAATCCTTACCTTGTCCACATGTGTAGACATTCCCATCTTTAGTCAGTACCACAGAAAACTGGGCCCCACATAGAACCTTTCTGACCTTAACCCCTTGAAGGGACTCTATTTTACAGGGCACTAGTACTCTGTTGGTGTTGCCATGTCCCAACTTGCCGTAATCACCGTCACCAAAGGACCAGACTATAGAGCCGTCACTTGACATGCATAAAGTGTGGTTGAGTCCACAAGATACCTGGAAATTGAATGAATCAAATGGGTTGTTCAGGAAATGGTTTTCTACCCAGAAAGTTGAAATAATCTAAATTCTCAAACTTTAAATTGTCGTTTGCAACTCCTTTCAATTTAAACCTGTCTAAAATTTTGATGTTTTGGAACGAGCCAAGTCACCTAACCAACAAATTACTTCACATAAATGTTGGCAAGTGTCAGAGTTCTAAGTTCATTTCTTGTTTAAACAAGAGCCATGTCGGACATGGCCATCCCCCGCCGTAAAAGCTTGATAGTAAACTGAAGCCAGTTAGATTTAGGCTTCTTGTGCACTGCATTTCTTCTCACTGTGTTCGTTAATAGCTATTATCCTTTTAGAGATATGCTCAGGACAAATTCTAAGTCTTTAAAACAACAAAGGGCAATAACTCAAAAATTATGCAAGCAAGAGTTGTGGCTCTTGTGTACTGCACTTCTCCTAAACAAGAACTATCCACCTATGAAGTTTCAAGTTAATAGCTATTATACTTTCAGAGATATGCCCCAGACAAAATTCAAGACTTTAAAACAACAAAGGGCAATTACTCCAAAATTATGCAAGCAAGAGTTGTGGTACTTGTGCACTGCACTTCTCCTCAATGAGATCTATTGATCTTTGAAGTTTCAAGTTGATAGTAATTTTACTTTCAGAGATATGCTCCAGACAAAATCTTAGTCTTTAAAATAACAAAGGGCAATAACTCCAAAATTATGCAAGCAAGAGTTGTGGTTCTTGTGCACTGCACTTGTCCTCAATGAGATCTATTGACCAATGAAGTTTCAAGTTGATAGCACTTATACTTTCAGAGATATGCTATGGACAAGTTTAGTGACGGAAGGTCGGAATGATGGATGGAGATCATTACTATATCCCCTTCGCTGAACGGCGGGTGATAATAAATATTTTGATTGGTCAATTGATTCTTTGATTGACAGCCATGATCCGTCAATTATCAACAAGAGCATCGCCCACGGGTGCCAACGCTCGGCTGCAGGTGCTTGATAATGCAAAAATTCTAAGTTGAAAAAGGGCCATATCACTTACAAAAACACTTCTAGAGTTATGCCCTTGATAGTCTAGAGAGCTCTTAAAATGGTCAATACACATTTCAAGTTTCATGAGGATATCTTCAATAACAACAGAGATATGACCAAGGTTAAAGTTTGTCACGCCAACGACCCTCAGGTCATGGCAATACCTCGGGTTTTCTCCGAAAACAGCCGAGCTATTAAAACTAGCACATTACCTGTCCAATGTGATAACTCTCAAGCACAGACACTTTATTGGGTATTTTCATATTAGTAGTTGTCCCAAGTCCTAGTCTCCCATAATCTCCATTACCAAATGTATACAACTTTCCATCAGATGTCACAACAGCGCTGTGTTTAAAGCCACAGGACGCTTGGACCACTTCCTCTCCTTGCAGACATTCTATCTGTCGTGGGCGTCGTTGTCGATCACTGTTACCATGACCTAATTTCCCGTAATCTCCATCTCCCCAACTAAACACTTCCCCGCTCTCTGTTACAGCGATACTGTGACCATCAGACCCAACTGATGTTGACAGTTGTACAACAACAAAACCTGTTCAAGAGATGAAGGTATAATGAAATTAACCCATTTCCACACAATCCTGTTTTTTTTATGCCCCTGAACAAAAAAGTATGGGAAGACATTGTGGAAAATGAATAAACTGCTTGTTACAAGCAATTTCTCCATTTTCCACAATATTTTCTAGCAAAAAGAGAAAAGAATTTTAAAATTTCATCTAATAATAATTGTTGTCTTCAATTTCTTACAATTTTGATCAGTCTAAATTTTAGTAGTTTGGGAATGGGTTAAGACTCAAATATATACATATTTGTGTTTTTGCAAAAAATGACCATCTTCAAAGCGCACAAATTATTGACCCTGGGCTGACTGAAAGTATTGTGTAGGCTCAATCAGAGTCGATATGATTCACCTTTTGCAGATTTTGTGATTATAGGTGGTGAGTATGCCTTACTTTCTATTTCTTCAAAATAAATGCTTCTTGAAACTTTCCAAAACACTGATATGGAAGTTGCAGTTTTACATTATGTACCTAACAAAATTTCTGTCCAATCAATATTTGTCTAGTTGTCCTCTTATTTGAGGACAATTTCATTTAATGATGGTTTAGAGTAAATTATCCACAAATTAAGCAAAAAATCCACTCAGTACTTCAAATCAATGTCTTTTGAATTCATTGATGCCCAATGGGTAAAGACTTTTCTTACACTCCCAAAAATGGGCCCATCTATACAAAGCAAGGTACCACTGCAATCAGCATGTCTCATTTCTCCATGGAAATGGAGGCAGGATTTACAAGCACAAACAAAAAAGCTGAAGCAAATTTGGATTGGTCAAATGCATTGCACAATTGATTACAATTCAAAAATTATGTGTTGTATTTGTTTCTTTGAATGGGGTTTTACGCCACTTTCAACAATCTTTCAGTTATATTGCGGCGGCTGGAGCACCTAACAATGGAATCCTGGTATATCTCACACCAGTACTACCATTACATCCCTTCCTAGCCTCCAGCTGCTATCCCACATGGGTCTACGATAATCGACCCATTGGTCAGAGACAAATAGTCGGAAAGGATGAGATCTGCCGTCGGGGATCGAACCCAGGACCTCTAGATTGACAGTCCTACGCGCTACCAACTGCGCTATGACGGCGGCTCATATGTGTTGTAATTGACTAAGTATTTCATTTGATGATGGCACTTTGAAATTAACTGATTGTGGATAAAGAAATTGATAGACCAATCAAATCATACATTTAGTACTTGAACTCTGACATGAGTCTACAATTACATGAAGCATTTTCATTTTGGGTCAGGCCACTTAGTTGTCCTTAATAAAGCTTACTCAAGCTGTAGTTACAAAGTTTAGTTTGACAACCATTCTATTTAAGTACCAAGCTACTGTCGATAAAATCTGCAAAATAATGCTATTCAATATCCAACTCAAACTTCCTGTCAGAATGTGGGCATGGCCAATGATCCGTTAACCCATTCCCACCCAGTGACGCTTTTAGACACCCCCAAGTAAAAAAAAGCTGTAGAAAACATTGTGTAAAATGAAGAAATTGCTTGTCACAAGCAATTTCTTCATTTCCCACAATCTTTTCTACCCAGAAAGATGAAAAAATCCAAAATTTCATAAACTTTGAATTGTTGTCTACAACTTCTTTCAATTTGGACCTGTCTGAAATTTTCTAGTGTGGTAATGGGTTAATATGAAAACTTGATGCCACAATGTTATGTATCAATGAAGGACCCTGTCCTAATGTCAGAAATAAAAGAATAATTGGTGATAATAACCTCTGTACTGAGATCAGGCTTTTCTGAGCTAAATGTAATAAGGGGAGTCACTATTTCAGTAAGGCTTTTATTAGGATAGCTAGGGTACCTTGTAATGCTGAGATAGTGGTGAGTGTTTTGAGATCATCGGAATTCCCCTGACCTAGTCTCCCATAACTTCCCTCACCACATGCTAGCACACTTCCATTGGCTTGTAGAACAAAGGTACAGTTCTGTCCGCATATTATCTGGAAATAAACATTTGAGTTGTGTGTGACATTTCCAACCATAAAACATGAGGGTGAATCATGTATTGAGCTGCATGATTTGTTTAAATGGGGTTTAATGCGACTTTTAACAGTCTTTCAGTCATATCATGGTGACTTGTCACTTTCAATTTTGAACAGTCTACATTTTTGTTGTCTAGGAGTGGTTTAACACACAAAAAGTCCTCTCAATCCTCTATATGATAAAACCTAAATAACATACATTTTATAATGCAGACTACAATCATGATTAACAGAACCCTTACAACATGACTTTCCCTGACATCTCATATTTTTCTTATATACCTTCCTGACCTACCTTATGTGCTACAGAATACAATGGCACAAAGACCCGTGTGAATACAATATATTCATCCTAACACAGCTGACCATGATTTTTCGCTACCCAACATGCAGGCCTCACTTAACCCTTTATTGCTTATCAAAATTTTAGACTTGTCCAATTTGAAAGAAGTTGCAGACGACAACCAAAAGTGAGTTCAATTTTAAAAGTAAGCAACCTACAGGATAGCAAATATTTTTGGGAAAGAAGAAGTTGCTTCTTACAAGTAACTTCTTTTCACACAATCTTTTCTAGTGTATAAAATCACAGGGACGTGAAACCAGGGATTGAATAGGAAAGGATAAATGTACCTATCTTTTATAAAAGAGAAATCATTTGAACTACATAATACAATAACTCATAGACTGGTGTCAATTCCACAGATAGACCACACTCAACCAGATGACCATGTCTTTCATTGTACAAATGTGAAAGTCTCACATTTTACACCTAAAATTCCAATAACTGAGCTATTGGTGTCCTTCAGAATACAATGACACACACTAGTGTCAATATAACACAACCACCCCAACATACCTGACCATGTCCTCAATAGCACCACAATAGATCTTACATTTTATGCTAATGTCATATAATTCAAACAAGTAGACCTAGCTTTTTATGCCACTGTAACATAACTGACATACCTTTTGTGCTACAGAATAGGATCACACACACACTGGTGTGAATACAACACGACCACCCTCACAGTGCTGACCATGTCTATCATATTCAAATATGTAGACCTAGCTTTTTTGGCCAATATAAAATAACTGAAATACCTTTTGTGCTACAGAATAGGATGACACACACACGGGTGTCAATACAACACGGCCTCCCTCACAGAGCTGACCGTGTCTTTCGTAGCCCCACATGTAGGCCTCACATTTTCCTCCTATCTGCCAATCTTCAGGTTTCTGTATGGCCCAATTCATGATCTCTGCATCAATGGAATAACCCCATTTACTGTTGTCCTGTTAGAAAAATAATATAAACCTTTAATTAATCAAGGTGTCACACACAAAATCGAGTTTTTGAGCAGTGTTCCTTTTAACCCTCTACAAGAGAAAATCTTAGACTGATCCAAATTGAAAAAAGACCACATTTCAAATAGCTAATTTTTTTTTCTTAGATAATAATTTTTTAGAGTAGAAAGTATTATGGGGAAAGAAGAAATTGCTTGTATTGAGCAATACTTGATACTCATAAAATAGTGGGATTATGTGGAAACGCGTTAACCAATTCCCATACAATGAGGCCTTTTGACACCCCCATGAAAAAAAGTTGGGAAATCATTGAGTAAAATGAAGAAATTACTTGCAACAAGCATTTTTTTAACAAAGGTTTCTACTCAGATAGTTGTAAAATTCTAAAATTTCATAAACTTTAATTTGTTATCTGCAACTCCTTTGAATTGGACCTGTCTAAAATTCTGTCATCTGATAATGGGTTACAGCAAGTCTAAGTAGCTTATAATGCATAAAATCTTTGCATTTTGGCTTATCAAAATGTTTACAGCAAACATTCCTTATAATGACACAAGTTAATACAATATATAGATTAAATGAAATTCATCTTAAGATCCAAAGGGGTCTTTTTTATGTATAGCCATTATCTTTTACAATATTTGGATATATAAGTATATTTTCTTGGGTACTCTATTTATTGTTAAAACCACGTTTTAGTGTATTGACTTCAGAAGCAAAGGGGGTGAACGCAAACTTATGTACAAAGTTTATTGGAATCCTGTTGAGTTGAGTTAAATCAATTCATTTAAAAGCTATAATTACCATATTTTGGTAGCCAAGTCATATTATGAGGGAAAATTGACAAATTAACAACCTAAAAATGTTTTGAAGTTATTTCTTTTCACCAATGTAGGGTAAATTTGGCGCATGCAAAAATGGTTAGTCTTGCCAATTTATGTGTGACAGTAAATAACTGCTGCAAATTGAATGTAAATGGCTAATGAATAGAAGTGTAAGATGCAGCCAATTATCAATAATTTATGTGTTTTATACATGTTTTACAGTATGTGCCTATTCAACACCTTTTGTGCAAGTTTGGCCGACGTAAATTTATGGATTGTTTTTTTACAAATTTCCAAGACATTTTTGAAAATGCAGAATGCCAGGACAGATAGTGAAAATTGAGCATATAATCCAGGATATATGGTATGTCTGCCCTAGAGGAATCACATGATCAAGCCTGGTAGAATTTCATTAGGAGACTATACATATCAAAAATACCAAAGTTCTAGGCCTTCTGGAATTAAGACCAATGCAGTCAACAAATTCAAGTAAAAGAATTGGGGGTTCTGTTTTTCTGATTTTCATGGTAGGAAACTGTGTAGAAAATGCACAAATTATGTTTCACAAACATTTTCTTTTTCATTTTACACATTATTTTCCTAATCTCTTTTCTTGGAGGTAATACAAAAGCCAAATTGTTTGGGAATGGGTTAATTATAAAACAAAAATATATATATTGGGTAGAAAATGTGAAAAAAGGATAAAGTACTTATTTCATTTATTTCTCCTTTGGCCCTTTTTTTGTTCAAATAGTTTTTATTAAATGTGTCAGAATGTTGGAACATGTAGTAAATAGGTTAAGCAATTAACCCATTCCCACTCAGTGACGCTTTTAAACACCCCTCAATATGAAAGCTTTGGAAAGCAATTGTGGAAAATGAAGAAATTGCTTGTTACAAGCAATTTCTTCATTATCCACAATGTTTTATACCTCAAAAGACAAAGATTTTAAAGATTTCATCAACTATAAATTGTTGTCTGCAACTTCTTTGAATTTGGACAGGTTTAATATCTTATTGTGTGTGAATGGGTTAACCCCTTTTCTAGACCACACAACTTTGGACTGGTTCACTCCAAAGAAGTAGTAGATGATAACTCTTTGTTGCTAATTTTCAAAATCCTCGTCTTTTTGGGTAAAAAAACAATGCAGCTAATGAAGAAACTACCTACAGACATTATAAGCAGGATTGTGTGGCTATGGTTCAACTCACTACCACACAATGACGCTTTTAGACGCCAAGAGGAAATATGATAAAAGGAAAGATTTGTGGAAAAAGGATAAATAAGCGATTTCTATTTAATATTACAACTTTTTCCACTTTAATTCACATTTCTTCCTGCTTTTAGCACAATTTGAAATGTTGTCAGCAACTTCTTTATATTTGGACCTATCTACAATTTTATTGTCTAGAAATGGGTTTAAATGGCCCGTTTCTAGCCAACTTTACTCACAAAAATATGATCCTCAATTCTCTCATCATATACATCAGCACTGGAAGTCAAAGGAGATCTCGGACATGTCATCAATGATGTAAAACTTTCTGATGTCTTCATGGCAGCAGAATAGGCCATCAACCATTGCCATTCTGTGTCAACATTCTGGTTTTGTTCTGTAAAAATAGGAGCTATACTGATTTCCAGGTAAGCATTCTTTTTCAGAATAGTTGGTCTGTGGCTATAGCACAGTTGGTAGTATGTCAGACTCTTATTCATGAGGCCAGGAGTTTGATCCCTGGCTGCGGAAAATTGCATTTCAGACATTTGTCTCTCATGATTGGGTTAATAATTGTAAACCTAAGTGAGATGAGCAGTTGCAGGCTAGGAAAGGATCTAGTGGTAGTACTAGAGTGAGAAATACTAAGAATCCATGGATAGGTGCTCCAGCTTCTGTGATATGACTGAAAAAGAGGGCCAGTGGCCCTGGCGCTCACCTGAAATAAGGCTCTTTTTTTTCCTTCAAGGCCTAATACTAACTGGGTCGGGAGAAGACCTCCTTTAGAATTTAACTAAAATCTACTTATGTTACTATACCAACCAATGCTTTCAACAGATTTCAAATCTTTAAGTAATTATTAAAAGGGGGCAAACTAACGTAAATTTGTGCCAAATTTGGTTTAAATTGGCCAAATAGTTTTGAAAGGGGCGCCTTCTTTGTTTCTTTCTAAGCCCAATTGCCATGTGGCTCTGAAATTTTATTAATTTTGAAAGAGGTAAATGTAATGATGCTTCATGCAAAATTCAAGATTCTTCGACTTCTGGGTTGGGAGGAGATCGTTTTTTCTTTTTCTTCAATTTAATTTTTGTTGTCATAGCAACCAGAGTTTTCAACTAGTTTAAATTCTTTGGTTGAAATGGTCCCAGTGGTTTGGTAGAGGATGTTGTTTTCTTTATTTCTATTTAACCCCCCCTCCCGGGGCTCCACCCCTGACGACCCGAGGGTGATGATTTTAGCAATTCTGGAAGAGGTAAATGTACTGATGCTTCATGCAAATTGTCAAGGCTCTTTGCCTTCTGGGTCAGGAGGAGATATTTTTTAAAAGATTATTTTAAAATTTCAGTTTTGCTACAATGGCAACCAGAGTTTTTTAACAGATTTCAATTCTGCAATTTATAAAGGACACCACCCAAGGAACATTTCTGCTAAATTTGGTTGAAATCTGCTCAGTGGTTTGGGAGATGATGTCGTTTTAAAAATCCATCTTTATCTCCATATAAGTCCCCCCCCCCGGGCTCCACCCCTTGGTACCCGAGGGTGATGATTTTAGCAATTCTGAAAGAGGTCAATGTACTTATGCTTCATGCCAAATATCAAGGCTCTAGCCCTTCTAGGTCAGGAGGAGATAGTTTTTGAAGATTTTATTAAATTTTCAGTTTTGTTGCCATGGCAACAAGAGTTTTAAACGGATTTCAATTCTTTTAGCAATTTTTAAAGGGCACCATCCAAGGAACATCCCTGCAAAAATTTGGTTGAAATTTGCCCAGCGGTTTGGGAGGAGATGTTTTAAAATTGTTGAGACACGAAGGATGATGCACACTGCACGTTGGACAGAGGAGGATCAAAATACCTCACCATGAGCACTTCGTTCTCAGGTGAGCCAAAAACTGTTAAAAGTGATGTTAAACCCAATTGAAACAAACAAACAAATTGGATTAGTTTGAATTCACAGATGACCTCTATCAATCTACCAATCAAAAACTTGGTGGACCATTGACTTCATTAATTTAGACAAGAAGTAAATTTGAATGCAAACATTAACATTGAATTTTTTTTTTGGTTTTGCAACTTAAAAATATTAGAACTACAGCAACTCAAGCAACCCCATCATTTTAATTTTTGTTAAATTTTACTGGCCAGCAGTCTTGTCTTGTACTTGACCAAGCACGGCTGTCAATCAAAGAATCAATTAGCTAATCAAATTATTCATTTAGACTGGAAGTGAACCTTGAACTCTGAAATTGGCTGACAGTTATGGGAAACATTATTGTTGGTTTGAGGACTTAACCCTTTCCCGTTTTTGGAAATTTTAGACCAGTCCAAATTGAAAGAGGTTGCAGACGACAATGAAAACTGGATGCCATTTGAAATGAAACCATCCTATGTGGTAGAAAATATTGTGAAAAAAGGAGAAATTGCTTGTTACAAGCAATTTCTTCTTTTTCCACAATATTTTCTTCATTAAAAAATCACAGGAACGTAAAATCCCGTATTTGAAAGGGAAAGGGTTAAATGTCGTACAACAATTTATTAAAGCTGTAGTTATGACATTTAGGTAGCTAACCAAACAGTTTTTTTGTCACATGTTACCAGTCATAAATTTTGCAAAATAATCCAATATAATACATAAGTGGAACTTCCTGTTGGAACTCAGTGGGCATAGTCTGAGCAAAACATCAATTAACCCATTCCGTCATTATGACACCTTTAGACGTCCCTCTAGAAAAAAGCTTTGGGAAACATAGTAGAAATTGAAGAATTTGCTTATAACAAGCATATTCTTCAAAGTCCACAATGTTTTCTACCTAAAAAGATAAAGATTTTAAAAATTTCATAATTTTAAATTGTTGTCTGCAGCTTTTTCCAATTTGGACCAGTCTGAAATTTTGTTGTGTGGCAATGGGTTAGATAGCTTCTGTGTTTCAAGGAAGAAGACCATAGTAAAATTGTTCATCTTCTTAACCCATTACCAGACAACAAAATTTTAGACTAGCAATTTCTTCATTTTACACAATGTCTTTCCAATTGTTTTCTTGAGGGGAGTCAAAAAGTGTCACTGTGTGGGAATGGGCTAAAATCTTCTTCAAATTAACCCTTGTCATGCTGAACCCGGAATATTCCGGTTTGGGCAGGAGGTGTAGACTAAGATCAGACTGCACTTATGTGCAGGTTGATCTTAGTCTACACCTCCTGCTTGTATTTTTCTTACCAGAGTTGTTTATGAAATTGATTTCTAAAAAATATATATTGATTTTTGAACAACAAGTTCTATCAGTGCTTTCAGTCCTTTGATTTGACAGCAATTCAGTAAGGTAATTTATACAGCATGACAAGGGTTAACAATCAGGCATTTAGTTTTATACTTTAAGAATTATATTTTTTCAGTCCACTATACCTGGAAAGTCTGGCATATGATGAGGTGCTGTGGGGTTATAACAAAGAATGTTGTCTAATTTTGTGGCCACAGCAAGGGCACAGAGAGACTGAAGGTATTCACTGTGTATCAGGTGTTCACCGCCCATTACCACTGGCTGAAATGTCAATTTCAATTTTTTGTTAGACAGACATAGGATAAAATACTACACAGATGCTACCCACAATTTTTAATGTATGCAAACTTATCAAAACTGTGTTAACCCATTCCCAAATGACCAAATTTAGACTGGTCCAAATGGAAAGGAGTTGCAGACGACAATTAAAGGTTTATGAAATTTTGGACTTTTTAAACTTTTGGTGTAAAAGGCATGGTGGATAATGAAAAAATTGCTTGTTACAAGCAATTTTTTTCATTTTCCACAAGGTTTTCAAAGCCTTTTTTCTTTGGGGCATCTAAAAGTGTCATTTAGTGGGAATGGGTTAAGTGTTTAACTCTTTTCATACTTGACCTAAAATATTCCTGTTTTGGCAAGAGGCATAGACACAGATCATCCTAAACATATGTGCAGTCTGATCTTAGTCTACACCCACATGCATGCCCTTTTTAAGCTGAAGTTCCTAAAGAAATTGATTTTGAAAACAAATATTGAACCACAATCAAGCCTTTTCATGCTTTCAGTCCTTTCATTTTAATGCAGTAATACAGTGAGGATTTTATTCAGCATGACAAGGGTTAAAATTGTTAGATTTCATATATTTACAATAATTGCCAGTCTTAAATGTAAAATACTGTTTGAAATCAGTACATGGAAACTGATTGCTTTTGGCTTGAATGTGAAAAATTATTTGCTTTTATAAAGACACATACAGTCCCATTAGATAAGATGAGAATATCTAAATTTGTATATTCAATTTGATAAGAACTAGCTAGAATGTGATAAAAAAGTTTGATTTAATGCATGAATATGTCACTACAGACTTGAATCACATGTTAACTTGTGGTTCCTTATATACATGTATTAACTCAAATAGTATTTGCTATTTTCTAACCCAAAAGACTATTTTTTCAATTACATCACCTACAAACTGTTGTCTACAAAATCTTTGATTTTGGACGAGGGTTAATCCATTACCAGATGATATAATTATACACTGGTCCAAAATGAAAACAAGAGGACCATGATGGTCCTAAATCGCTCCCCTGAGTATGATGGTTCATGGCTTTAAGATAGATACAAATAAACGAAGCCTTCTGTCTAATCATTTTGGAGATGATGTTTAAGGATTTTCTCTTTTAATCCTAGGTATATTGATGATCCCACCGTATAGCGCTAATTTCCTGATTACGGTATTCCTTTGAAGTATTTTGTTAGAGGGTCAATAGACATCAATACATACCAAATATCAAACTCTAAGCCAAATGGTTTTGGAGAAGAAGGTTTTCAAAAATACCATTCTTTATTCCTATCTAAAATTAGTGATCCCACAGAAAATGGCTAATTTTCAGAATACCGTAATTCTTTGAAGTATTTTGGTAGAGGGTCAATAGCTGATGATACTAACCATATATCAAAGTTCTCGGCCTATTTGTTTAGGAGAAGACGAGTTTAAAAGATTTCCTTCATAATTCATTTGTAAAATCAGGGGTCATTCAGAAAAGGGCTAATTTTCAGAATATGGTAATTCTTTGAAATATTTTAGTAGAGGGTCAATAGCTGATGATATGTACCAAATATCAAAGCTCTAGGTCTTATGGTTTGGGAGAAGAAGATTTTCAAAAATATCATTTTTTATTCCTTTGAAAAATCAAGGATCGCACAGAAAAGGGCTAATTTTCAGAATAATTCTTTGAAGTATTTTGGAAGAGGGTCAATAGGTTATGATACTTACCATATATCAAAGCTCTGGTCCTATTTATTTAGGAGAAGACGACTTTAAAAGATTTCCTTTTTTATTCCTTTTTAAAATCTGATATCACAGAGAAAAAGGCTAATTTACATAAAACTGTAATTCTTTGAAGAAATTTGGTAGACGGTTTATAGCTGATGATATGTACCAAATATCAAAGCTCTAGGCCTTATGGTTTGGAGAAGAAGATTTTCAAAAATATCATTTTTTTATTCCTTTGAAAAATCAAGGATGGCACAGAAAAGGGATAATTTTCAGAATACCTTAATTCTTTGATGTATTTTGGTAGAGAGTCATAAGATGATGATATGTACCAAATATAAAAGCTTTAGGCCTTATGGTTTGGGAGTATATTTTCAAAGATTTCCTTCTATTCCTTTGTAAAATCAGGGATCTCACAGATTAGGGCTAATTTGCAGATTACCATAATTCTTTTAAGTATTTTGGTAGAGGGTCATTAGATGATGATATATACCAAAAATCAAAGCTCTCGGCTTTATGGTTAAGAGGAGAAGATTTTCAAAGATTTCCTTTGTTAAATCAGGAATCTCACAAAAAAGGGTTATTTTTAAGAGTACAGTAATTCTTTGAAGTATTTTGGTAGAGGGTAAATAGGTGATGATATGTACCAAATATCAAAGCTCTCGGCTTTATGGTTAGGAGGAGAAGATTTTCAAAGATTTCCTTTGTTAAATCAGGAATCTCACAAAAAAGGGTTAATTTTAAAAGTACAGTAATTCTTTGAAGTATTTTGGTAGAGGGTCAATAGGTGATGATATGTATCAAATTAAAAAGCTTTAGGCTTTATGGTTTAGGAGATGAAGATTTTTTAATAATTGTTTACGGACGGACAATTACCGATCACAATAGCTCACCTTGAGCACGTTGTGCTCAGGTGAGCTAAAGAGTTGCAGAAGACATTTCCAAATGCTGTAAAATAGGAAAGTAACTCACAAATAGGATAGTGAAAATTGTGAGAAAAGGAAACATTACTTTCTGTAAGCAATTTCTCCTTTTCTCACAAACTCTCTAGGGCTTCAGAAAGTGTTACTGTGTGGTAATGGGTTAAAGGAAATAGGTTGGTGAACAGATCCAGTTGAGACAAACCTACCTTTTCATAAAGATATTGTTCTTGAATGACAGTGGGTAGATTCTGTAGGAAGGTCTTTAAACATGGAGCCTGTAGAAGAGTCAGCCCCATCTTCTGTAGAGAACCCCTGCATGTGGCCAACGCTTGTTGTTTATTATGGACATCACTGGAGTAATGGAGTACTATCACATCCTGCAAATTACCAATGAACAAAATTTTGGACTGGTCAACAAGGTATCTGCAAATACGTATCAATAAGATCTATCATCATGCCAAATATGAGCATAATATGTTGACTATTCAAGTACTTAAGGTAATTGTAAAAGTTAAATTTTTGCATACAGAATGACAGACAGACATACAACAGTAAAACAATGTGCCCCCAATCTTTCAATACAGGGGCATAAAAAAGTTTTGACAAGATTCAATTATGTTAAAATAAAAATCAGTATAAAAATAGTGTAGAAAATATTGTCAGTACACATAATATTTTCAACTGTCAATTCTGTTGAACACATCAAAATATAGGATATAGTGGTAATAGCATAATTTCTATTACCACATAATTTCAGTCTGGACCCAATTGATGACGAAAATGCAAATTGTTTAAAAATTGTTGATAAAATAAGAAGAATATAGGGCAGAAAACATCATGTCAAGAGGAGTAATTGACTGTCACAAGCAATTCCTTCTTTTGTCGTAATTTTTTTCTCATTTATTTTCCTGCACCACATTGAAATGTGGGCTTTAGTTGTACAGATCATCAAGTCACTATACACTACCTTAGATCTGTTGAAGCAGGCAGCTAATCCATGATCTGCATACCAGCTCAAACTTCGTAACATACCACTACCCATGTAAGTCTGTAACAGACTTCCATCCTGTGAAATGTGATAAAAAAATTCATTATGAGTATTCAAATATAATGGGAGTATTGCATACAGATTTTTTACACTTGGCAATTAATCCTTAACACACAACAAAATTCTAGACTGGTCCAAAGTTGAGTAAGGTGCAGACAACAATTCAGAACTGTTAGAATTTTAAAAATCTTTGCCTTGTAGGGTAAAAAACCTTGTGGAAATGAAGGAACTGCTTGCAAGAAGAAATTTCCTCATTTTCTACAATGTTTTCCAAAGCACCTTTATTGAGGGGCATAAAGAAGTGGGACTGTGTGGGACTTGGTCAAGTGCTTGGTAATGATGGAAATCAATAATGGAGCAAAATTCAAACAAAACCATATTAACCCATTCCCACAAGATGGGTCATACAGTTTTGTTGGATGCCAGCCAAGAAAAACAATGGGGAAAACATTGAGGAAAATGAAGACATTGCTTGTAACAAGAAATCTCTTCATTTTCCACAATGTTTTTCTGTCCAGAACTTTTAAGATTTGACCTTTGGACCTAGTTTTTGAACCCATCTGACTCAAATTTAAACTTGGCTGAGATATAATGGACACAAACAATCTCAGCAAAATTCATATGATTTGCGTCTAAAAACGTCATCTCTAGAGTGCACACAAGGCTATTTTTAGGATTTGACCAAGTGACCTAGATTTTGATCCCCCATAACCCAATATCAAACTTGATCGAGATATTTGACCTTGTGAATTGGTTTCTGATATCACCTGACCCAATATTATAATAGTCCAAGGTTTCATGGAGACAAACATTCTGACCAAGTTTCAAGATATTTCAGCTTAAAATTGTGGCCTCTAAATTACACATAAGATGTAGACACTAGACGGACACAACTAGATCAGAAAAGCTCATCTTGATCACTTAGCGCTCAGGTGAGATGAAATCAAGGCTGGTAAAAGATGCTTTAAATCAATGTGCTAAAAATCAAGTTTCATTTGAGTTTTTTTATTTTTGCTTATATTCGCGAGGCAAACAGCTCTCAAATTCAAAAATTTTGCTTAAATTGGACCATTTTGTACACAGAAATACTGAGAGGAACAAAGTAAGCCAGGAACGGATGAAGTTAGAATGACAAAATATTAACATTTTTTTTAAAATTAAACCAAATCACCCTAATGTATTTCTTTGATATGGGGAATTTCACCTTCTTGGCATAAACACAGAATAAACCAGTTTTAAGAACAGAACAAATCTTTAGCAGATGACAAAATCTTATAACTTGCCAAATTAGTCCACTTAGTGTGTTGAACACAGGTATGCAAACATAACAATGGAAAGCAGACCTTTCAAGAAATTGAAAGCAGACGATGCGACATAAATCAATTTAAATCAAACAATTGTACCAGTAATAACTAAATTTACTAAAACTTTAATGCATACTTTGGGATCTTGCAACGATTTTCAGTTTAGAACTTGTTTTATTATGAGATTAGAGGATAGGTAAAAATGTTTTTAACTGGATTGCTAATAATCATTCTATTAATAAAGCAGCATCCAATTAGGCTGTAATCGTGTATCAATTTTTTCTTCGCAGGTGTATTCCTGAGTTAATACAGAAATCACAGAAGTATCTTACAGTCGCTCATGAATTCATTGACTTGCTAATAAGTCTTTGGGTTTTACTCACGTGAAAATACAACAGCATGAAAATTACATGATTTATAGTACATTCCAAGGTATTACTTAACTGTTAATTAGGCTATGTAATCTTTTCAAGCTTAAAGGTTTGATTATTCATGAAAATTATCAAAACGCAGGTAATTTTTTCTTACATTTCAACAAATGCTTATTTGGAAAGGTTGATAAAACTTATCTTAAAACAGGAAAAGATATGCAACTCAAAAAAATCTTTAGGTAGTTGAATAAAATTGTCTAAATGTTACTTGACTTTCAAAAAAAATCTTTAGGTAGTTGAATAAAATTGTCTAAATGTTACTTTGACTTTCAAAGAAATTAACCAAAAAAACTTACCAGAAGAGACCAAATCTTAAGCCATCCTTTCATAGACCCTGATGCCAGCATGAGTCCATTAGGACTAAATGCCAATGATGTGACGCCTGATACATGTCCCTGTAGAACAAAATGGACCTTGGCCCCTGAAACTGCTTCTCCACCATCCTGCAATGGAAATCAGAAGAAGATATAATTTTAGAATGGCCGGAACTGGAAGACCTTGCAAACAAAATTTCAAGTCGGGGAAATTTTTAGATTATTTTCTTTATGGAGTAATTCTGGACAATGAAAAAATTACTTGTAGCAAGAAGTTTCTCTGTTATCCAGAATGTTTTTCATATTTTTTTCTTGAGAATTGTGAAAAAGCAGGATAGTGGGGGAATGGATTCAACAAGTTTTGACATTAATATCAAAAGAACTAATGAGCCTTTATTAGGGCTTTTCAGTGCTTTCAATGATATAATTTTGATGCAAATCTGAACAAGGATTTTACTAAGCATAACAAGTGTTAAAATACAACTATCTAAAAGTCAATGTTTCAAAGCATGTTCCTTCTGCTTAACCAATATTTATAAAAATATATGTATTTCTTGCTCAGAACATCCACTTGTTTCACTTAGTCGGGACATAATTTCTAGTTATCCTATTCCAATTCAATCCCGTTTTTTATGCCACTTGGGAAAACAGGGAAAAATGAAAAAACTGCTTGTTACAAACAATATATAATTATCTACAGTGTTTTCGACCTCTTTGCACTATGACTTTTAAAATTCAAAAACTTCAAATTGTCACCTGCAACTACATAAAATTTTGTTGTCTGGTAAAGGCTTAATTACAGAACAGAAAGAAGATTCATTCAAAATCTTTCTAAACAAGATTTGTCACAAAGCCAACTCATATCCTCACCAGTGCTTTGTCACTAAAGTAGCAAAGATGACCTTTGACCTACAATAGTTAAGAAGTACAATTGTGAACTTGATCTTTCAACTGCATGTCCCCTAAACAAATAGGCACCTTCTTAGGTCATGGACAACATATGTATAAAGTTTCAAGGTTGTAGGTCAAATGGATTATGAGTTACAGCAAGGAAACATTTTTCAACCAATGTTCATTTGCCACCTTGCCCTTTGATATATGTCACCCAAACCAATAGGGCACTTCCTTGGTTCATTGGAAACAATGATGTGAAGTTTTAATGTTGTAGGTTCTTGAGTTTGAGCACTACGGACAGATAAACGATTTTCAATCAAAGTTCAAATGTGACCTTTGACCTATGTGACCCAGATACAATAGGGCTCTCTCTTTTGTAATAGACATGACGTTACAATACAGTAAATCAAATGGTTCTTGAGTTAGAGCACGAAAACAACAAGATGTGTTTGTGAAACACCATGCCCCTGAAACAGGAATTCTTTAGAAACGGATGATTTTTATTGGGTTTTTTTCTTTGTTTTAGGAAAAAGGGTTAAAATTTTACCTTGATGAAATGACCTTCCCAAGTTGCACCTTGTTGAGACCTATCTCCATACCAAATATTAGCATTGTAACTTAATTAGGGATGAAGTTATAGGAAAATGTTTAGATGGCAGTTTAAGTTTTTGAGTAACGTTTTAGGGAAAAGGGTTAAAATTTTGACCTTGACCTTGATGAAATGACCTTCTCCAGTTGCGTCTTGTTAAGACCTATCCACATACCAAATATTGGCATTGAAACTTAATCAGGGTTGAAGTTATAGAAAAAATGTTTAGTTGGCAGGTTAAGTTTGCAGACAGACGGACAGACAGACGGACACCGATAAAACAATATGCCCACGATCTATCAATGCGGGGGGCATAAAAATGTCTACAGACAGGCAGACAGATGCATAGACATGGTGAAACCAATATAATCCCTTCTACAAGGAGGAGTATAACAATTTCTTCTCACAATATTCTTAGAGGAAATTTTCACCTATAATATACAGCAACTTTGAACAGTTAACCGCCCATTCCTGTTCAACCACTGGCTGTTATGCCCCCATGAATTTATATTTGGGATATAACAATTTCTTCTTTTTCTACAAGTTTTTCTATCCTACTGATCTTGTTTATCAACTTTTGATTTTTGAAACCTTTCTAAACCATTGAATCTGGACAGGTTTAAAATTTTGCAAAACAGGAAAGGGTTAACCCTTTCCTGTACAATCCCTTGTTTTCACATCCCTGTGAATTTATACTTAAGAAAATTTTGTGGGAAAAGAAGAAATTGCTTGTCAAAAGCAATTTCTTCTTTTCCCACAATATTTTCTAACCTGTAGGTTTGTTACATTTCACATTGCACTCATTTTTGATTGTTGTCTGCAACTCCTTTCAAATTAGACTGGCCTAAAATTTTGAAAAACGGGAAAGGGTTAAACTATTATCAGCCATTTCTTTCAATTTAGATCGGACAAAACCAACTTACCTGATAATTGTGGTGAGAAGGAAGGGGAGATAACTGAGATTCAAGACTGGTGATTTGAGGAACGCTTTCCACATATACACTGCCATCTTCACATCCGCTATAAATAATTAAAAACTCATTAGTTGAGAACAACATGATAATTATATCATTTCCATATTAACCAATTATCAGACAACAAAGCTTTAGACTGGTTTAAATTGAAAGAATTTACATTTTTTCAGGAGTGAAATCTCAAAAATAAGTCATACAGGAATGAAACGCTTGTAAAAAACAGAGAAAATTGATGTCTAGAATCAGGCAATTTCTCCTCTTCCCACAATGTTTTCTTCAATACTATTCTTAAAAGGAATAAAGAAATGTTATTTTTTGGTAACAGGTAAATTCATCTATATTTTTTTTGCCTTGATGATACATGTTGCTTTTTTGATGTTCAATACACATGTTAGGTTTAAAGTCTATATTCAAGTAATGACCCTGGTTGAATTTTGACAACAAAAACAAAACAGAACAAGAATACCCATGCCTGGCTGCAGGTTGCTTAAACCAGAATTGGAACGTTGGATCAATAATTCAAAATTTGACCTATAACTTTCTTCCATGCCTCACCTTGCAAGAAGTAATCTTTTCTTATCACCCTTGCCTAGAACATCACACCAGTGTACACAGAGAACAGCAGAGCAATGCTGCAAGTCATGTATCAATGTCAGCCCATCTCTACCTGCAGACCAGGCTTTAACATGAGAGTCACCGGAAGCACAGGTTAACAAAATATGGCCTGTAGGATCCCATTTCATATGGCAAATTGAGGTCTGAAATAATATTCAATAATAAAGCCGGTGAGTCTATAGAAAGCTATGACAAGTACATCACACTAGTGTACACAGAGAATAGCAAATCAATGCCAAAGGTCATGTACAAACATCAGCCAATCTTTACCAACAGACCAGGCTTTAACATGAGAATCGACAGAGGCTCAGGTTAACAAAATATGGCCAGTAGGATCTCATTTCATACAGCAAATTGAGGTCTGAACAATATTTGATAGTAAAAGTGGTGCCTCTATAAAAAGCTATGCCAAGTACATCACACTAGTATACACAGAGATTATAAAATCAATGTCATAGGCAGGGCCCGGAAATTTTGAATTATAAATCGGTCAAGGACAATGTGACCTCAATTCAGCGTGCGCCTGTCTTCAACGTACAGTTCAATGTTCCCTGATCTTATTTACACTAAATTTTACCTGTCTTTAACAAGCTCCTCTAAAACGCAGTCAAGGGCCATCTTAATCCTGTCCCATTCTTTGAACTGACCTGAGTTTACGGCTAATTTTCAGGCCCATGGCAATTTTCATGGATAAGTAATTATCACAGCGCAGCATTGTTTTCCGATTATCCATTCAACTGTCAAAATCAGATAAACATTCACACATGTCCCTAATTAACAGATGTGTTAATGATAGCTCCTTTTCATCAACATGCATGGTTTTGTTCTAATTTAGTAATTCAACTCTATACATTTGAGATCAAACTGTAACAATTAAGATTAATCGAGTATGACAATCATAAAAATACTGTTTTCGGAAAGTAATTTAGTTTCATCTTCGTACAGAGATTGTTTGCAGTTTTAGAGGTGAGAAATGAGTAAACAAACTCGCCAAAGGACTTATTCTGACTAGATTCTTATTGGTATTTGATTGATATATAGTGTTTTATGCAATAGTCAAAATAAACAAGCAGATTGATCCTTAATTGACCAGCCGATATTATGCCAGCTGTTTGATCTATGCAAAAAATAATTACGATTTGAGCCATTAATCGAGTTTGAACCTTTTGGATTTTGATGGATAATCTCACTGACTTCATGAACCGTGAGCATATAGACCCTTTATACTTATGCAAAAAGAAAATCCGTAAAATTCTTTTCCAAACAAGTTTCTTTTTTTTTCTTTTTCGATGTTTCAGATAAAAAATCATAAGAAATGAAGAGTATATCTTTTGTTTTCAATGACCTATTAAACAAAAATAAAATATTCACCCTCCTGTATGAACAGATGGACAGAAAACGGAAGGATGCATAGGCAGACGAAGCAGTGGCTATATGCTTGCCCTTTGGGGAGCATTAGAATACAAAATAACATGATTTTAAACAGGATTAACCTCACCTCATGGGCTTCAGTCCTCACAGGGGTATCAAATGTCTCCACAGAACATTGTGTAATAACACCATCACTAAATCCAATGTGGAACTTGCGAGTCTCCTCATACCAGGCTAACTGACTTACTGACACTAGAAATAGAGAGTTTGAAACTCATTCCCATGTATTTCCATTTTTTCACTAAACTCTAAGAAAAAGCTGTTCAAAACATGGAATGAGAAGAATTTGCTTGTAAAGTAGTAATTTCACCATTACCTTCAATGTTTCCTATCCCGAAATTTTGATACTTCATCAGCTTATCAAATTGTCTGCAAATTGTTAGAAATTTCACCAGCCTACAATTATGTCATCAGGTTAAAGCTTATCTCCATAAAAAGTCAAATAATTAAAAAAATCATCAACCTAAAAATGTCTGCAGCTTCTTTGAATTTGGACCCACCTAAAACTTTGCCATATGGTATTAGGTAAAGTACTTGGAAGGGAAATAGACCTACCATCTTGTCTATAACAATGTTCTAGCTCCTGCCTCCTAAATGTTGAGTTATCTAGTATATCAATATAGGCAACCGAGCCATCCAACCGTCCAACCAGTAGTGCATCGGTTGTCAACCCTAGACATCCACCAAAGGCTGTCTTACATTGTGGGAATGTTAGAGTTGTCACCCATTGTGGCTGTATGTCTAAGTGTCCACGGCCACCTGAAATAACCAATCAATGATGTTCTAACATTCTAACAAAACCTTGTGACTAAAGCTTGGATTAAGCTGTAGTTACTACAAGGCTTTTGTAGAACAAAGATGTAATACTACATAGCTATCAATATTTGAAACAACATATTATTTACTCAATTTTGTAGGTATTTTTAGAGTGCAAAAATTTCAATGAAAAATGAAGAACTTGCTTGTTACAAGCAAATTTTTATATTATCCACTATGTTTTCTACCACAAAAAGACAAAATTGAAAACTTTCATCTTCTAAAAACTGTAACTTGATTTCTTAGAATTTTGACCAGTCTACAATTTTGTTGTCTGGTATTGGGTTGATATCTCAAGACTCTTGTAATCAGCTAGTCTCAAAGAAAACATGACAGATTCCATTTTACCTCCAGTAGCCCATATATTGACCATGTTATCCATGGATCCAGCCAGCATTTTGCCAGAACTGCTCCAACACAGGTTATCCAAAAGTTGGCCATCTATATGCTCGCCAGACATATTTTCTCCACAGTTGAATATACAAGTCTGTTGTAGAAACTGGTGTGTTTTATTGGGGATGTTCCAGATTCGTACTACACCATCATAACCACTATAATAATAAATAAGAAAATGAAATGTGTCTGCTAAACACTAAGAGCTGATTTCCAGTATGTGACCTTGATATTCCACCTTGACCTTCTTACCAACTAAATGCATGTAAAATATGAAAGCCCTAGGAATAAACCCAATCCCAGGAAGCAAAATTTTAGACTGGTTCAAATTGAAAAAAGAAGTTGCAAACCACAATTCAAATTTTATGAAACTTCAGATTTTTTCAACTTCATAGGTAGAAAACAGTGCAGCACTGAAGCAATTTATTAATTTTCCAGAGTGTTTACTTGAGAAGCATAAAAAACAATCATTGTGTGGGAATGGGTTAAAATATAAAAAAAATTGGTAGATGTTTAAGCTATAACTTAAGATAAATTTGCTAACAATGACTTTGACCACAGCAGCTGGCCACGAATCAGGTGAAACTTTTAATTACAATAAATAACCATGTGAAATATGAAAGCCCTTTTACTAACAATTGACGGATTGCTAATCTTTATTAAAAAGAAATCATTCTCTGAATATATACCATATATGGAAATTAGCCCTCCCCTCCTAAAAAAAAATAGCCATGTTTTTCATTAATAAAATTCATTAGGAAATCTGTGATAAAGGGTCTCCAAAAGATAAATCTTTTGAAATTTGGTTGAGATCAATCTACTGGTTTCTGAAAATAAGCGATTTTTGCAAAAGTTTACAGTATATAGATCTACTACATATATAAATAAGCCCAACCTATTTCAGCCATGTTTTTCATCTAATTAAATTTTTTTTTTTATATTCTGATAAAAAGTCACCAAAGGATGATTCCTGTGAAATCAATTTCCAGGTTTCTAGGAAAAAGATTTTCAAAGCTTTCACCATATATGGAAATTATCCCCGCCCATTGAAGCCATGGTTTTTATCCTATCATAATTCTTTGAAGGAATCTGATAAAGGGTCACATGATCATTCCTGCAAAATTTGGTTGAAATCCATCAACTGGTTTCTGAAAGGAAGATTTTGACAGCTTTCACCATATTTAAAGGTTAGCCTTGCCCATTGAAGCCAGATCAAAACTCTTTGAGGGAAACTGATAAAGGGTCATATGATGATCATTCCTGCTAAATTTGGTTGAAATCTGTCAACTGGTTTCTGAAAGAAAGATTTTGACAGCTTTCACCATATATGAAAATTAGCGCCGCAAATTGAAGCCATGTTTTTATAATCCTATGGAAACTCTTTGAAGTAAGCTTATAAAAGATCACCCAAGGATTTTTCTTGTGCAGTTTGGGTGAAATACATCCACTGGTTCAAGAGAAGATTTTCAAAGCTTTCACCATATATGGAAATTAGCCCCGCTCATTAAAGCCATGTTTTTCATCCAATCAAAATTCTTAGGAGGAAGCTGATAAATGGTCACCCAAGGATCATTCCTTAAAAATTTTGTTGAAATCCATCAATTAGTTTCTGAGAAGAAGATTTTTTTAATTGTCACTGTATATGGAAATTAGCCCCGCATATTGAAGCGATGGTTTTCATCCAATCAAAATTCTTAGAAGGAATCTGATAAAAGGTCATCCAAGGATCATTCATGTAAAATTTGGTTGAAATCTAGTCGGTACTTTTTTAGGAAAAGATTTTTAAAGGTTTTACTATATAAGGAAATTGCTCCGCCAATAAAAGCTATGTTTTTCATCCAATCAGAATCCTTTGAAGGAATCTGATAAATGGTCACCCAAGGATCAATCCTGTGAAATTTGGTTGAAATCCACCCATTAAAGCCATGTTTTTCACCCAATCAAAATTCTTTCAAGAAATCTGATAAAGGGTCACTCAAGGATCATTCCTGTAAAATTTGGGTGAAATCCATCAATTGGTTTCTGAGAAGAAGATTTTTAAAGCTTTCACCATATATGGAAATTAGCCCCCCCCCCCCATAAAAGCCATGTTTTTCACCCAATCAAAATTCTTTGAAGGAATCTGATAAAGGGTCACCCAAAGATCATTTCTGTGAAATTTGGTTGTATTCTGTTAAGTACTTTCTGAGGAGAAGATTTTGAAAGTAAAAGTTTACAGACGGACTCACGACGGTCACAACGCCATTACAATAGCTTGCTGGCTTTCAGTCAGTGGAGCTAAAAAGTAATAGGGAAAACAATGTGTAAAATGAAGAAATTGCTTGCAAACAAGCAATTTCTTCATTTTACACAATGTTTTCTACAAACAAGCAATTTCTTCATTACACACAATGTTTTCTATCAAAAAAGTTAATAATTAAATCTAAAATTTCTTAAATTTAAATTGTTGCCTGCAACTCATTTCAATTTGGACTAATCTAAAACATTGCCGTCTGTTAATGAGATATTGGGAGTGTAATAACCCTGTAAAGTGGAGAGCCGTCTGTACTTGATTCAGAGCATAGTTAACCTATTTCCACATAATCCCACTTTTTGATGCCCCTCAAGAAAAAAGCATTAAAAAACATTGCGGTAAATGAAGAAATTAATTTGTTTACAAAAATTTCCTCATTATCCACAATGCTTTAACCCTAAAGGTTTCCTTTCCTAAAGGTTACCATCATGCCTAAAAAGTCTTCGTCTGCACCTTCTTTCATTTTTGGATCAGTCTAAATTTTTTTGTCTGTTTACCCATTCCCACACAATGGTGCTTTTTGACGCCTTTAAGAAAACAATTGGGAAATCATTCTGAAAAAAGGAAGAAATTGCTTTGAACAAGCAATTTCTTCTTATTCCACAATGTTTCTACCCAGAAAGTTGAAGAAATCTAATAATCCATAAAGTTTGAGTTGTTGTCTGCAACTCCATTCAATTAGGACCAGTCTAAAATTTTGCTGTCTAATAACGGGTTAATGGGTCAATCAATATGTAAATCCATATTACCTAGTTGCCAGTAAATTCTTCTTCTCACACCAAATACAATCAGCAAGTCTGTTTTGATGAGCTTCTAACTTCGAGACATTACAAGATGGCAGATCTGTACCAAAGTCAATGCTTGGTTTGTTTTTACGCAGGGAGAAAGCTGCAACACTCCTCACCAGCTGAACCCCCGCCCAGCGTCTCTGTGCTGGGTCAATTTTTGAGGACAATACACAAGCGGCCAGGGCATCAATGAGTTGAACCAAATTGATTGGTTGAGTTTCCTCCATTGGTGAAACTGGATAAGAATAGAAGGAATAAACCAATTAACCGCACAATCTTGCATTTTTTCACAATGAAGAAATATACTGTAGAAAAACACTGTGTGCAAAAGACAAATCTGTTTCTAACAAACATCTCATTTTCTCACAATTTTTTACTCAAAGATTCTTCATCTCACAGGTAAACATACAGAAATACATCAGTTAAGCATGCACATTTCTAGGATAATGTATGTTGAGATAACTTTTGTCAAATAGCAGACAGGATATTATCTGAGTCTTGGTACTTACAACCTAAGAATTAAGTTTGTTTGTTTGAATGGGGTTTTACGCCGCTTTCAACAATCTTTCAGTTATATCACAGCAGCTGGAGCACCTAACAATGGAATCCTGGTATTTCTCACACCAGTACTACCATTACATCCCTTCCTAGCCTCCAGCTGCTATCTCACATAGGTCTACGATTATCGACCCATTGGTGAGAGACAAATAGTCAGAAAGGATTAGTGTCCCCGTCGAGGATCGAACCCGGACCCTCCAGATTGACAGTCTGACGCTCTGTTAACTGCGCTATGACGGCGGCTACCTAAGAATTAAGAGCACAGTACATTATTGTCTGCTAAATATCACAGCTAACAAACTGGAACAGAAATGTCCATTATCTTATCAATAATTACCTAGAGACAAACTCACAGTGTATATTCTAGGATTTAAAAAATGTGGGTAATTCAACGCAAAATCTACACAAATGAGAGATATTTGGTATGTCATGCTCTTTCTTTATACAAAAAAAATCCCTCACCAAATTTGAAATTACATGAATGGGGGATCTTTGGAAAAATGGGGGAATCCCTAAATCCCCACTTCTGAGAATAAACACCAAACTAATGCCTTCTGTGTAAAATCTTTCCTTACAATGGTCTCTGTCTATATTCATCTAACTCCATGGCATTCATTCTGTGATGAACATGTGACACTGGTTCATTTCGACAGATCCGCCTAAGACAATTTCTAATAATTTAATTGTTAGTTTCATCTATCAAAAACGAGTGATCTGATTGGTGGAAGAATTTAATTCATACCTCCATGAACAAAATTTTGAGCACGCAACCATTTTGTATGCTTCCACACAAAATAGTTCCATACAAAAAGGTATCAAAATTTGTAAAGTTGTTGCATTAATCACTCGATGCTTTAAAATCATAAGAAATGAAGAGAATATTTTTTGTGTTCATGGAGGTATGAACAGAAAAACCTAATCACACTTATGTATGAATCCGCTTTGCGTATTTATACAGTGTGATTAGTTTTTTCGGTTCATACCTCCATGAAAACAAACAATATTCTCCTCATCTCTTAAATGAAAGATATGGCTGGTGAATAGAAATATAATTCATTTTTGTTTTCTATTCTTTTCATAGTAGGCTTGTAACCTATTCTGAAATTATTGATAGAGGGGTCTGTACACAATTTTAATGAATATTTTAGGATTCCTATTGGTGAGAAATTTTGTCCCTGTGAGAGACAAAGACCCTATAAGTGATAGTTAAATACCTTTAGGAGTGGACAAACTAGTTGTCGTAAATGTTTGGTCATGAGACTTCTTAGTACTTCCACACTTAGCAAGTAGGGCAACAAGGGACTTAATCACAGCAAATTTGGAATTATCTCCTTTCGAACTAGCTGGGCTGGCTGTTTTCCTCATAATTGTAGATTCGCTGAACTGGGAGCCCCCAAGAGCTGCCATCAAAAGTTCCTGAAGATACAGAGTAATGTGAACTTGAATTTTATTACACAATTATAAGCTCACTGGGCAAGCCAAGAGAGCTCTGACAAGAAGTTTATCATTGATGTTAGACAACTTTTTTTACCAAATTTATGGCCGGTAACATGTAACTAAAAATCAAAATGATTTGTTGGCAACCTAAACATCATAACTACAGCTTGAAGAAGCTGTAAGTACGACATTTAACTCAGCTTGAAGGAGGCTGTAGGGACAATGTTTAAGTTGCCAAACCCAAAAAAGAATGCTTTGCAAAAATGTCTGCCTGTCTCGGCATTCAAAATTTGCTTCTAGTCTATATATTTTGATCGGTTGATGGATTCTTTTCTTGACAGATGCAATCTGTCAATTTATATAACTCTAACTGAGAGGTGAGGTGACTACTTGAAGACACAACTGCACTGAATGTGAATGCCTGACTGTTGAGAGCAGGAAAGTAGACAAAACTAGAGGTGCTTTAGCACCTGATTTTCTCCACTGGCCTGAATTTACTATCATATAGGAAAGTTAGTTTTCTTCAACACAAGAGTCAACTCATTTAAGAAAGAATAGAATTATATCAATTCACTTTAAATGAGGCGATTGAAAGGTCATCAAAGTTTCATTCCTATTAATTTTGGTTGAAATCCATAAACTAACTAAGAAGAAGTTTTTACTATGTACCACATATTGAAAGTAGCCCTACCCATAACAGCCATTTTTTTAATCCTATCAAAATTCTTAATCTGATAAAGCGTCACCCAATCATCATTCCTGTTAAATTTGGTAGCAATATGTGCATTACTATCTGAGGAGCTGATTTTTAAAGTAAAAGTTTACACATGGAGGGAGGCACACAAGGACAGGCACACAACAGACTCATTACCGTGATAAAAGCCCTCTGACTTTCAGCTCAAATTCAAAACCAATAACATGTGACTGTCAAACACCACGCCACTGCAACAGCCATTTTTCAAAGAAATGTGACCTAGACCTTGATGGATGACATTGACCTTACAACTAAACTGATGCCTATCATTGTAAGGAATCCTATGTCCAAAATATGAGCCATTTATCCTGACAGTGTTTGAGTAAGAGAAAAATGATAGGTTATGTAAAGTTGGCTTTCATTAGTGACCTTGACCTAAATACATGACCTTGGCCTTAGAAGTAATTGATGCCTATCAATGCAAGAAATATATGTCCCAAATATGAGCCACGTATCTTTGAGCTATTTCAATAACTGAGAAATGTTAAGTTTTTGCATTAACTTGACCTTTGCTTTGATGGATGACCTTGACCTTACAACCAACAGTTGCCTATCCGTGATAGAAACCTTTATCTCAAACATGAGCCATGTTTCTTGAACGGTGTTTGAGTAAGAGCAAAATGTTAAGTCTTTGTTAAGTTACATAATTAGTGACCTTCATTATTGACCTTGAACCTGATTTTACTATCAACTTATGCCTGTCAATGAAAGGGCCCTAGTTCCTTTATAAAAGCCATGTATCTTCAAAGGTGTTTGAATATGAAAAAGTTAAGTTTTTATGTTTAGTTTATTTCCCACAGACAGACTTAGGGGGACACACACCAGTGAAACAATATTCCCCCCCCCCCAATCTAATTGATAAGGGGGCATAAATTGATTTTAGATGATTTTCAAGTTATCACAAGGATGGCATAGGTTGTCCTTTTTGTTTGTAAATATAAACTCCCAGTTAGAAATAAATGCTCAAAATAACTAGAAAAATGCCACAGACACAGATGCCCCTGCTTAATTGCTTGTCTGATGATATTCCGTTGTGACCTTCAATTTGGGATTGTCTAAATGAACATTGTACATGATACAAGTACTCATCAAGGGAAACAGCTGTGCCAAGTTTTTTTTTTGAAATCCATCAATTAATGAAGAAGATATGCTCTGGACAAGAATTAGACACAACCATCCAAGCACACACTCACACATGGACAAAGGTAGATCTATATGCCAACCAACATTACATGGTGAGGGCATAAAAACAGAGGTATCAGAAAATATCTAAGTTTTGCATGGGGTTAACAACAACACCTATGGTACCAGTTCCCTTGCTTACAACAACAGGCTATAGCAATACATCAAGTTTTCTCCCAAAACAGCTAGGCTAAAATTAAGTCTTGGGAGAAAAGCAAACAGAAGATTAAATCTAGAATTGGAACAAACTCAAAGCACTGACAGAAACATATTCAAGCTACAGATGTGAGTGATCAAAGGGCAACTTTGTCTATATCAGCATAGACAAAATTGACCTTTAATCACTCACTATAGCTTGTGCATCTATAATTGAATCTTGGTGGCATTTAAGATCATCCATGCTAATGCCTTAATATCAGTTGTTGGGTGTTTGATAGTGAGTAAAAAATCTTAGTTGAAAAGGGGGCATATTAAGACAAACAAGCCTTGATAGTGTAGAATGTTTTTGGGATAGTGAACATACATCCCAGTCATCAAGAAACTGCCTTATGTAGTAACATAGATATCAACAAGAGCTATCAGTGCACAGCAAATCTCAGCTATTCTGAGTGCTTGATAGTAACACCAAATAAATGTCGATATTAGGAATAATCCATGATATGCTGATCACAAGAATATGTGCAAAGTATCCGAGCAATAGAATTAGTAGAAATAGAGGTTCACCAGCATAAAACAATGATAGCGCTATAGCGCTAAAGCTCTGAAAAAGAACTAGATGCACCTGAGTGCCTGAATGGCTACACCTGTCTAAATTTACCTATCATACAGGTGATTCAGGTGATTAAGTTTTCTTTAATACCCAAGAGATGCCTAATTTTAGAAAGAATTTAGTTTTTGGCATTTTACTTCATAGGAGGCAATTTTCTGTTACTTAGTCAAACATTATGAATTATTTCCCTTGAATCACTGTAATCTCTTCCAGAAGTTAGGCCTATCCTCCAAAGAAATCTGATTATGGGTCACCATAAGATCATTCTAGTGAAATCTGGTTAAAATCCATCTTCTATTTTTCGAAAAAGATTTTAAAGTTTTATTTTGTTCCATACATGGAAATTTAGCCCTGCCCATAAAATTCATGTATTTATGTTTTTAAACAGATCAAACTTTTTTAAAGGAATCTGAAAAAGATCGAGTCACCCAAGGATCACTCCAGTGAAATTTGGGTTGCGAACGGTTTATAGGTTTTAAGAAGATTTTCAAAGATTTCACCATAAACAATGCATGGTACTTAGCCCTGCAAATAAAAGCCATGTGTTTTATCTGATTTATTTAGTAATGGTATCTGAAAAAGAGTCACCAAAGGATCACTCTGCTATATTTTGTTGAAATCAATCAACTGGTTTCTGAGAAGAATACTCTCAAAGTTTTCACTATCTATCATAAGAGCCATGTTTTTAACCCTTGTCATGCTGTATACATTACCATACTAAATTGCTGTAAAATCAAAGGGCTGAATGCACTGATAGAACTTGTTGTTAAAAAATCAATATTTCTTTTCGAAATCAGCTTCATTAACAACTCTTGCAGGAAAAATTCAAGCAGGAGGTGTAGACTAAGATCAGTCTGCACTTCTGTGCAGGCTGATCTTTGTCTATACCTCCTGCCAAAACCGGAATATTTCGGGTTCAGCATGACAAGGGTTAACTCATCAAATTTTTTGACGGAATTAAATTAAGGATCATCAAAGAATTATTCCTGTTACGTTAGATAAGAATAAAATAATTTCAAAGTTTTCACAATATATGAAAATTAGCCTTGCTCACAAAAGCCATATTCTTTATCTCATCAAAATTCTTTGAAGGATTCTGATAAAGGGGCATTGAAGGATCTGATTCATGTCAATTTGGTAGAAATCTATCTATTACTTTCTGAGGAGTGAGATTTAACCCTTGTCATGCTAGGCCAGGAATATTCCTGTTCTGGCAGTAGATATAGACAAAGATCAGCCGGCACATATGCGCAGTCTAGTCTTGACTACACCTCCTGTTTGTCCCCTTTTAGCCAGAGTTAATCAAATAATCTATTTTCAAAAGAAATATTGACTTTTATTGAAAATTTCCAGTGCTGTCATTCCTTTGAAATTTAAAGAAATTCTATTCAGGATTATAATTCAGCATGACAAGAGTTAAAGTAAAAGTTTATGGAAGTATAAATGAACACACAACATACCCAAAGTCTAAAAACTAGCCAGGCTTTCAGCGATTTAAGCTAAAAATGTCATGATATACGGATTAACCCATTACCAAAAGAATAATTTTGAATTAAAAGGAGTTGCAGACAGTAAATTATAAGTTGATGTAATCTTTAAAATCTTTGCAACAGTGTAGATAATGAAGAAGCTGCTAATTACAAGCATTCCTTCATTTTACACAATGTTTTTGTGAGCTTTCTCTTGAGGAGTGTAAACAAGTGGGATTGTTTGAGAGTTAGTTAAAGATACATTTCCCTTTTGTTGAACAGTAACTTGATTATTGATCTGATACTAGAACCTTAGCACATCGGCAACGTGTCTAATCATCTCTAATTTCAGTAAAGTCACCCTAACTATCAAGTTCTTGTGATATACAATTTTCACAGATATCTTTATGACTTTTACCAAGAGACAGAAAACAGACATGAAATATGGAACAATTCTTAAATCCATTACCAGACGACAAAATTTAGACTGGTTCAAAATGAAAGGAGTTGCAGACAACAATTCAAAGTTTATGAAATTTTAGATTTTTTCAACTTTCTGGTAGTAAACATTGTGGCAAATGAAAAAAATACTTGTTACAAAGCAATTTCTACATTTTCCACAATTTTTTCCCAATTGTTTTTCTTGAGGGGTGTCAAAAGGACTCAATGTATGGGAATGTATTGAAGCTATACTTATATACAGTATTTTTCCAATAACCACCTATACTCTTTTGATAGCCGATCCCCCAAAATGTTGCTAAAAATTGGTATTGTTTGCCGATTCTCATTATTAATAAATGCTTTTTCATTAACAACCAGCTTCTTTTTTTGATCAAATATCACCTTCCATTATCATTCTCAAATATATTCACCTAAAATCAAACAACTCTTGTTTACAAGTTCAAATTCAAAGATAAGTGCAACTTTCCCGATTTAAAAAAAATAAAGAAAAAATATTTTCGTAACTCAATCAGTTTCTTTGATGGAACCACAGTAATTCACAGTCATTGCACTTGCTTTGCCCATTGCTTTTGATGCATCTTCTATAGAAATTTTGTTACAAACAGCAATTCATTGTCCACAATGTTTTCTACCCTTATGACCAGAGATTTTTGAAATTTCAGCATGTAAAAATTGTCCTCTGTAACCTCTTTGATGTTTGATCAACATCAGGGCCGTACAGTTCTATCAGTCCTCTGATTGTAATGTAATTCCAAACAAGAGGGCCGTTGGCCCTGGGGCGCTCACCTGAGATAAAGGCTCTTTTTCTTTCAACAGTCTAAGTTCATGTTAAGGCTAGGATTATGAAACAAGTGGGCCACAATTACATATAAAGTCTATGAACCTGGGGATCCAAAAGTCTAAATTACAATTTCCAAGGCTTTAGTGCTGATTTGAAAGAAGGAAAAAACTTTTTCCATGGGTTATAATTTCAGAAATAAGAAAGAAGTCTGTGAACTATTGCTTCATGCCTATAACACCCCCCCCCCCCGGGTCCACCCCTGGAGACCCGAGGATCATGATTTAAGCTATTTTGTAAGAGATCAATATACTGATGCTTCATGCAAAATATCAAGGCTCTACGCCTTCTGGGTCAGGAGGAGAAGATTCTTAAAGATTATTTTGAAATTTCACTTTTGTTGCCATGGCAACTAGAGTTTTAAACAGATTTCAATTCTTTTAGCTTATTTTAAGGGGGACCACCTAAGGAACATTTCTGCAAATTTTTGTTCAAATCGGCCAAGTGGTTTTTGAGGAGATGTCATTTAAAAAATCATTCTTTATTTTTATATAACACCCCCCCCCCCGGGGTTCTGCCCCTAGGGACACGAGGATCATGATTTTAGCTATTTTGAAACAAGTCAATTTACTGATGCTTCATGCAAAATATAAAGGCTCTGTGCCTTCTGTGTCAGGAGGAGAAGACTTTTAAAGATTATTTTAAAATTTTACTTTTGTTGCCATGGCAACCAGACTTTTTAACAGATTTCAATTCTTTTATTTTTAACAGATTTCAATTCTTTTAGCTATATTTGAAGGGGACTACCTACGGAACATTTCTGCAAAATTTGGTTCAAATCAGCCAAGTGGTTTTGGAGGAGATGTCATTTAAAAAATCGTTCTTTATTTCTATATAAACCCCACCCCCCCGGGGCTCTGCCCCTGGGGATCCCAGGATCATGATTTTAGCTATTTTGAAAGAGGTCAATATACTGATGCTTCATGCAAAATATCAAGGCTCTACACCTTCTGGGTCAGGAGGAGAAGATTTTTAAAGGGGATCACAATAGCTCACTTGAGCACTACGTGCTCAGGTGAGCTAAAAAAGGTTTCTAATAAGTAAGACAATGGCTAATCTTCATCTTTCACTCATTTTGCAGTCATATGCAACTTCATTCAATATGGAAGAGTATAAATTTTTGTTGTCGGGTGATCCATTACCAGATGTAAATTTTCAGACTTGTCAAAATTGAAAGGAGTTGCAGACGACAATTTAAAGCTTACGAAACTTTGCATTATCTCAACTTTCTGGGTAGAAAAATTTGTAGAAAATGAAGAAATTGCTTGTTGCTAGCAATTTCTTCATTTTCCACAATGTTTCCACAATTGCTTTTCTTGGGAAGCACCAAAGAGCGTCATTGTGTGGGAATGGGATAAGTTATCACAAGCTCATGTTGCTGGTCTCATCATTTTCACAGGTACCATCACCTAAATAACCACACAATATTATATAACTGTGAAATGAAATTCGGTATCTCAATGCAATACTGAATCAATTAAGAAAGAAATCAACAATCAGTTACGTTGAATTTGACCCTAAATATTTCCTTTGTTCAGTAATTTTATGAATTTTCATAACCAGTTTCTGTTATGACATGTTGTTACAGTTTGACTTTAATATCTCTTTGTTTTATAATTCTATCAAGTGAACAAAGAATAGAATACTCCAAATCAACAGGTAAAGAAATTTAACTATATTCGTTTGGATTCATTTTTGTCAATTTTTTTTTTAATTAATTTCAAAATATTCTTTAACATACAATTTAGTTCAATATTTAAATGAATTGGAATCTTTTAACATTCTTAGTTTCTTTTGTTTTTCAGAGACAAAAACATTGTGAGAAATGAAAATTCTGCTTGTTACAAGCAATTTCTTCAATTTCCATAAAGTTTTCTACAGCTTTTTTTTCTAGAGGGGCCTAAGAATCAAGATTTTGTGGGAATTTAAAACCACTTCTTTTAAATTTGCAGCATTTAGATCCTGCAGAAATAGTGCTACACAGTAGGTTACTTTTTTAATCCATTCCCGCACAATCCTGCTTTTTATGCCCATTAAGAAAAAAGCTTGGGAAAAGATTGTTGAAAATGAAGAGATAGCTTGTGACACGTAATTTCTTAATTACCCACAACAATTTTCAACAACAACAACAAACAAGAGGACCATGATGGTCCTAAATCGCTCCCCTGAGTATGATGGTTCATGGCTTTATGATATAAACAAAATGGCAAAGCCCTCTGTCTAATTATTTTGGAGAAGATGTTTACAGATTTCTCTTTTAATCCTAGGTATATTGATAATCCCACCATATAGCACTAATTTCCTGAATATGGTAATGCTTTGAAGTATAGACATCAATACATACCAATTATAAAAGCTGTAAGGCTAATGGTTTAGGAGAAGAAGGTTTTCAAAGATATCATTATTTATTCCTAACTAAAATTAGGGATTGCACAGAAAAGGGCTAATTTTTTAAGTAATTTGGTAGAGGGTCAATGGCTGATGATATGTACCAAATATCAAAGCTCTATTCTTTATGGTTTGGGAGAAGAAGATTTTCAAAGATTTCCTTCTTTATTCCTTTGTAAAATCAGGAATCGCACAGAAAAGGGCTAATTTTCAGAGTATGATATTGCTTTGAATTATTTTGGTAGATGGTCAATATATTATGATGTGTGCAAAATATGAAATTTATAGGCCTTATGGTTTGGGAGAAGATTTTTTAATTTTTCCTTCTTTAATTCTATGTAAAATCAGGGATCATTAAGAAAAGGGCTAATTTTCAGAATAGGGTAATTCTTTGAAGTATTTTGGTAGAGGGTCAATAGATGATGATTTGTAGTAAATATCAAAGCTCTAGGCCTTATGGTTTGGGAGAAGAAGATTTTAAAACATTTCCTTCTTTATTTCTATGTTAAATCAGGGATTGCCAAGAAGCGGGCTAATTTTCAGAATATGGTAATTCTTTGAAGTATTTTGGAAGAGGGTCAATAGATGATGATTTGTACAAAATATCAAAGCTCTAGGCCTTATGGTTTGAGAGAAGAAGATTTTTAAAGATTACCTTCTTTATTTCTATGTAAAATCAGGGATCATTAAGAAAAGGGCTAATTTTCAAAATACGGTAATTCTTTGAAGTATTTTGGTAGAGGGTCAATAGATGATGAAGTATACCAAATATCAAAGCTCTAGGCCTTATGGTTTGGGAGAAGAAGATTTTTAAAGATTACCTTCTTTATTTCTATGTAAAATCAGGGATCATTAAGAATAGGGCTAATTTTCAGAATACGGTAATTCTTTGAAGTATTTTGGTAGAGGGTCAATAGATGATGAAGTATACCAAATATCAAAGCTCTAGGCCTTGTGGTTTGGGAGAAGAAGATTTTTAAAGATTACCTTCTTTATTTCTATGTAAAATCAGGGATCATTAAGAAAAGGTCTAATCTTCAGAATACGGTAATTCTTTGAAGTATCTTAGAAGAGGGTCAATAGATGATGATATATACCAATTATCAAAGCTCTAGGCCTTACGGTTTGGGAGAAGAAGATTTTTAAAGATTACCTTCTTTATTTCTATGTAAAATCAGGGATCACAAGGAAAAGGGCTAATTTTCAGAATATTGTAATTCTTTGAAGTATTTTGGTAGAGGATCAATAGATGATGATGTATACCAAATATCAAAGCTCTAGGCCGAATGGTTTGGGAGAAGAAGATTTTTAAAGATTACCTTCTTTATTTCTATGTAAAATCAGGGATCATTAAGAATAGGGCTAATTTTCAGAATACGTTAATTCTTTGAAGTATTTTGGTAGAGGGTCAATAGATGATGAAGTATACCAAATATCAAAGCTCTAGGCCTTATGGTTTGGGAGGAGAAGATTTTTTAAGTTTTTTCACTCCGTTGCCATGGCAACCAGAGTTCTTCATGGATTTCAATTCTTTTAAGTATTTTGAAAGAGCATGACCTAAGGATCATTTCTGTGAAGTTTTGTTGAAATTCCATGGTTAGTTTAGGAGGAGCAGATTTTTTTGTAATTGTGAATGGACGGACGAACAGACAGACGGACGGACGGACGATGACCGATCACAATAGCTCCTCCAGAGCACTTCGTGCTCAGGGGAGCTTAAAACCCAAAGAATTTTAATATTCCATCAATATCAAATTGAGGTTTGCAACTTCTTTGAATTTGAACCAGTCCAAAATTTTGTTATGTGGAAAGAGGGTAAATTTATACCCTGAGGATTTTTCAATTCCATCAAAATATTTCATTGTATAAAACAATTTGATAAAATTGTTGTGCTATTAAAGTAATATTTCAGAGGTCAATTTGTACCTAAAAATCCTGTCTAACTTTTTTAAAAAGTCTAACTTTTTTCCAGATTGGCACACTAATAGTACAGGAAGGAACAATAAATTTTTGCAGTAATAATGAAGTGCTTATTACTGGCCATTTTAATAGTTAGGGTGGCAATTAGTATCAAAATCAGCCTCAATACCAGTCACGTAAGAAACAGCATTACTATGGAAAAATCATCAAACACTAAGGATGTGAAGCAACCCAATAGAGTTGGCATTAATTCTGGAGAAAATAGAGAAAAGAACATGGAAGATTATTTGTTTGAGACAAAATACATTTTCGATGAACTTCCTAGTGAAGAACAACAATCAAGACTTAACTTCATCAGGGACATGATGCATAAACTCTTTGGACAAACACAATTCTGTAATACCAGTATCAATGACAACCAGATAATTGATGGTTCTTCATGTCATCAAAGTTGTTCATGTTGGCCAAGTTGTCATGAGACTAGAGACTGTTGTCCTGATATCCAACACAAGCTTGTAAATACTAAACAAATTATCACAGACAAAACAACAAACTTTACAAAACCTAATCCAGTATGCAAAACATTGCATGACAAAATATATCAAATGGACACCAGTACCAACAGCCCTTTAAAAAAGACCAAAGATGAGAAACTCATAGCTAGGTCCATGGACAACTATGAAAAGAATCAAGTTCAAGATAACTATCGGACAGATCAAGAATATCTAGATAATCAAGGAAAATATCAAGACAACCAAGGAAAACACGGAAAAGCACTAGGCAATAATGAAAAGGTTCCAGGCAACAAAGGAAAAGATCCAGACAAAAAACAACCATTAGAAGAAATGGAATCCAAGTTTACTTTCCCAAATTATTTGGTTATCCAATCATGTCCAGAGACATACAAAAATACAGATGTTGCAAAGAAATGCCAAGAAGACAATCCCACCTTGATCCTGGACACTATTCCAGTTGTAGATTGGTACAGCAATACCATATATAGAAACAAACATTGTGCAGCTTGTAACAACATCAAAGATATGGTTCCATGGGTGGTCGCAACTGACTGCATAGAGCTATACCAAAACTACTGTCCAATCACTACAACTGAAGAGTTAAATAAAATTATTCTACAGGGAAAATGCAAGGCTGTTATGATGCCATCCTTTGAAATGGATAAACAATTTCCAGAATGTCGCACTGATTCAAATGATGTAATTGGATCTTGTAGCAACCTCGGGCATTTGAGTGAATATGAGAGAATCACCCAGGAATTGTGCGAACAGCCTGACATGATAGCATACTCATATGCAAACAATGGATCTAAAACACTTGTGTATAAGAACATGTTCTGCTACCTATGTAACCAACCAGGGTATTCAAGAAATTTCCAAATACAAGTATGCTATAATGGAACAACTATTACAAAGGATGAAAACAATGGTAAGTCATAAGTCCAGGGTCAAGAACAATATTTTTTCCCATTACCACCCTACAAAATGGTCCAATTTTAAAGAAGTTGCAAACAGCAATCTTAAAATGATTGAATTTATAAAAAAAACTTTATCTATTTGCGTAGAAAACATTATGGATAATGAAAAGTTATAAGCGATTTCTTTGTTTTTCACAATGGATATCCAAACTTTTATCTTGAATGGCCTCACAAAGGAGCATCATGTGGGAATTGATTAAGGGACCATGATGCAAGGACAAGCATAATATCATTATCTCATGTCAAAATTTTAGACTAGTCCAAATTGAAGTAGGTTAAGATAATAATATGAAGTTGATAAAATTTTGAAAATCTACGTCCTGTAGGAACAAAACACACATACAAAATTTCAAGTAAATATCATAAGTAAAAAATGGTAAATGATCAAGGTTAAAGTTTGTCATGCCAACAACAGCTATCTACCTTTGAAAGCATTTTCTACCTTGACTCAATTGAATTGAAAGCATAAGTATTAAACAAGATGCCCAAGGCCCAAGAAGGCCTGTGTTGCTCTACTAGTAGAAATATGTCCATCCACAGAATGTAGACAATTTCCATGTTTGCTATCCATTGAAACAAACATTCTCGAATTTCATAAACCTTAAATTGCCAACTGCAACATCTTTAAATTTTAAAGTCTTCATTATAAAATTACATTGTTGTCCTTTGATGTGTTAAATAATCTCTCCCCTATTTCTTCTATGGACCAAATTACCTTTAATTTTTTGTTATCAACCGACTGTGAATGTACATATGAACAAGAAGTCTTGTATCCAACCTAGACCTAAGGTAATAGGGATGTAATCTATTTGACCATTTAACACAAAAATTAAATTGTCTCTCTTAGACCATATCAACCATTTCCTGTTTTACAAAATTTTAGACTTGTCCAATTTGGAAGAGGCTGCAGATGACAAATCAAAGTAAAATATCCTACATGGTAGAAAATATTGTGGAAAAGAAGAAATTGCTTATTACAAGCAATCTCTTCTTTTCCCACAATGTTTTCTCTAGCACAAAACCAAAAGGAAGTAAAAATCAGGGAATGTACTGGAAATGGTTAAACATAATCAAATTCTCATTTCCTGATAAGATGCAAGATACACATGAGATAATCCTTGTATTTGACTAATTTACAAAATAGTATGTGTTGTGTCCCTTAGATCATTAATTAAATACAACAACTACATATTTAAATAGGCCCCTATCTATAAAAGCAATCTTTCTTGACAATTTGAAAAATTCTAAGCAATTAGGTAGACCTTGACTAAAGGAAAATTTCTGCAAAGAACATTGAAATCAAGTTAACACTTTGAGAGAATAAGATTTTAAAATCTGGTTCCTTTGGCCAGTGGAGCTGAAAATTATAAAATCACCTTTTTACTCTGTAATCAATCTACGAATCTTTGTTTTCACACATTACAGTTTCTTGTATTTTCATATAGAGAGATATTTTTTCTTCATTTCAGATACTATATTTCCAAATTTTGAGGTCATCTTGAATGAAGAAATATTTGTAGAGACTGATCACGTTTCTAAAACATGTAACTTGCCTCAGTCAAACCTTTACCAAATAGTCAACAGTTCACAAGGTCCAGATGATTGCAGACAAGATGAAATATGGGATGTTTACAAGGTAAGGGCAAATGCTTCTGTGTGTATTTTCTTAACCCATTACCAGATGGTCCAAATTGAAACAAGTTGCAGACAACAATTTAAAGTTTATGAAATTTTAAATTTTTCAACTGGAGAATGAAATGATTGCTTATAACAAGAAATATCTTCATTTTTTTCAAAGTTTTCCAAAACTTTATTTTTAAGGGGCGCCAGAAAGCGTCATTGTGTTGGAATGGGTTAAATGATTGTCCCTACTAGCTACCTATAAATATAAGGTACACACATTTATCCAATAACAATAAAATCCCATTTTAACTACATTAGAAAATATAGTTTAAACATTGTGAGAAAAGGATAATTTGCTTGAAGCAAGAATTTTCCCCTTTTTTCTCACAATGTTTACAACTTATATTGCAATTATTTTCTAAATTTTGACACACTTTAAATTGTTGTCTGCAATACTTTTCAATTTTAGCCATTCTAAAAATTTTTCATCTGGTATGGGCAAAATAGTTTGTCATTATTGGATAATGAATATAAATAACCCTTTTCATGCTGGATATAATCCCTTTATAAGTATTTCATTACAATCAAAGGACCAAACGTTCTGAAAGGACTGATTGTGATTCAGCATTTCTTTTAAAAACAAGATGTAGACAACTCTGATTTAAAAGGTTCAGGTGTGTAGACTAAGATTAGACTGCAGGCTAATCTTTGTCTATTCCTCCTACTAAAACAGGATTATTCGACATTCAGCAACAAGGGTTAAACTTCTGAGAGCTCTGCTTATTGTGATACTGTTACATAGGTCTCTATTTCAACATCTCCTTTAAAAACTTGTTTGAATGGTTGGTCACAAAGTATGAGCCTGTAACTTACAAAAAACTCCACTTATAAAGATGTTGGTTAATACGATATAAGCCGTAAAAAATGAAGCTGATTTCATGACCCCTACAGGGTCTGTTTGTAATAAAAGTGATGAATTATAACAATATTTTTTTTGTATCTCTGATTACCATTATAACTGGAGTTCACTACACACATACTGGTTTTCCCTACAAAATACATTCTTTTCAGGTGGGAAAAAAAGATACTGGACTGAAACCATTGTTGTTTTTTTTCAGAAAACATCATCTTTTCAGTAAAATAGTGTCAAGCTAAAGCTATTTCGTGACGCTCTTTACTTTATATAGTCAAAGTTCTTTTGTACATGTATATAACAAATTGATGGTTCAGCGCAAAACAGTTGTAACTGCCTATATGTTTATAGGCAGTTACAACTGTTTCACACTGAACCATCGAAATGGAATACTATGATGTAGCCCAGAATTGGATTTTTGCCGAGCACAAAAATTTGATTTTTTCTACTCAATCAAGGTTTTTTATCACAACTATAACATAACATTTCTTATTTACTGTTTATATAACATAATTTGTTGGGTCAGCGTGAAGCAGTTGTAACTGTCTATAAACATATAAGCAGTTACAACTGTTTTGTGCTGTACCATCAATATATTTAATATCAAATTCACATGTGAGCTCATAGGTCGATGCTATACAATCAAACTCTGGGTAAAATCGAATTATCTCATGACTCATGAATTCTTTTTCAGAATAAATGTCGCCAGCTGATATGTCCAATATACCAAACACCCTATCAACAACTTTGTATCCAAAAACAAAGCCCTGTACGAGGCCTCATCATCTCTGCACAGCTTCTTGTGACGATACCAAAGGATAGTTTCATTATGGTTGGATCTGACCATGTATCAAACTCAGAGGAAAGCTTTGTCTTATTACCAAACTCTAAAACTGATTCGGTACACAGGTCAAGTACAATAAGCCTAAAAGGCTTTTTTAAAGAAGTGTTCAAATCTATTGAGAAAAGCCTAAAATTTCGTATGTATAACTGCGAAACAAAGCATATTCAAGTTCTAGCAAAAAGTCAGGAAAAGAAAATGAAATATTTCATTTTCCAGGTTAAAGTTGTGAATAATTACAGATGTTCAGTTGAGGCATTAATCAATTTGTATCAAGAAATTGCAACAGGCATAAAAATAATTCAATCACCCAACATCCTACAGGAAAATGGTATTTCTACAGTACATGTTGGACTTGAGTATCATACTCTGTCTCTAGAAAACTTCAATATCAACCAAATCATACTGAATGGTGGTAAAACTAAAGCTAATGAAATTACAATTGAACCCCTGTTTTACTGTCCACAAATCCAGCTATCACTAAAGGAATACAATGAGTCTATCAAGAAAGGTATCATAGAAGAACTCAGTGCTCATGACTTTGATCTACAATTCACACAAGCGACCCAAACGGTTGATATCTGTCTACTGACCTATCTTAAAAAATGGTTAAATACCAAACATAAGATTTCTTTACAAAACAAGACCAAGAACAAGGGTGGTGTAGAATCAACAATGAGCATGGTTGCAACCTTAACCTCTATGATTAGCACAGTTGTTGTACTGGTCACTTATTCCATATTTTCAGAACTAAGATTTGTCCCAGGTAAACTCTTTATGATACTGTGTATCAATTTGTTACTGGCGCAATTCTTCTTTGCCTTTGGTATCAATGAGGGTTACTCAGATTTTGTCTGCAAATTCATAGGGATTGGTATACACTTCTTTTGGCTTGCAACCATTTTTTCAATGAGCTCATGTCTGTCATTAATGATACATAGTATAAAGTCTCCGATGGAACAAAACAATCGTATTTTGATGCAGTCAAAATCCATTTGTAAAGCCTTGAAGTATATCCTTATAACATACTGTGCCCCACTCTTAATGGTTGTCACAAACTTTATCATGGCATCAGTTAGAAAAGCACCTTATGGTGGCTATGGAGGAGATTTCTGCTACATCAGCACAAACACTCTAAGGATTTACACTTTTGCAATTCCAGTAGGAATTGTAATCTGCATCAATTTCACAATGTTTGCTATGATTTTCACAAACCTGATACTTGTCATCAAGTCAAATCAAAAATCAAATCATCAATATGTCTTGGTTTTTCTAAAATTGACCACCATCACTGGAATGTTTTGGATGTTTGGATTCTTGTATGAAGCAACACAGATAGTTTACTTTGCCTATCTGTTCACCATACTGAATGCGGGTCAGGGCTTTTTCCTCATGTGGTCATTCATTTTGAACAAAAGGGTCATCAACTTGTACATCAGTAAGATTAAGAAATATTCTAACACGTTTCATTCATGGAACTTTTCTGCCTCAACTGGACAAAACTCATTACACAAAAAGATTGAAAGCATTGACCCTTGTCAGCATGCACAGTCTGACCAGGATTAATATTTTTGTAGCAGAATTTTCAAACTTTAACCCTTGTCAAGCTGAGCCCGAAATATTCCGGTTTTGGCAGGAGGTGTAGACTAAGATCAGACTGCACTTATGTGCAGTCTGGTCTTAGTCTACAGCTCCTACTTGTACTTTTCCTGCCAGAGTTGTTTATGAAGTTGATCTCTAAAAGAAATATTGATTTTTGAACAAAATGTTCTATCAGTGCTTTCAGCACTTTGATTTGACAGCCTTTCCGTAAGGTAATTTATACAGCATGACAAGGGTGAAAACAAACCTAAACCTTAAAGTCCCACTAACAAAACAAATCAAACATAATTTGAAAGATATCAGGCTCTAAAATCTTCATATTTTTACTCCTTATAGACAGCACTAAATCAAAAGGTATCCAAAAGTCTAATATTTTAATTAAACAACAAGTAAAACTATGATTTTTACTGATAATAAACTTATTGTAATGAATTTGTTTTGTTTAAATATTGTGTTGTCAATAACTGAGGTTGAAAGTGATTTTGAGAACAGAGGTAGGCATAATGTGATTCAATTTTCAAACAAACCATTTCAGAAAATGTATATCAATTGATTATCATATCTGTCAACCAAAACAGAATGTGTTTATGAAACACCATGCCCCCATAACAGCCTTTTTCAGATTGATTGATTGATTAAATGGGTTTAACGCCACTTTTAACAGTATTTCAGTTATATCGTGGCGACTGGAGCACCTAACCATGGATTCCTGGTATTTCTCACACAAGTACTACCACTACATCCTTTCCTAGCCTCCAGCTGCTATCCAACTTAGGTTTACAATTATCCGTCCATTGGTGAGAGACAAATGTCAGAAAGAATTTGTGCCGCCACTGGCCTTTTTCCAGAAAAGTGACCTTGATAAGTGACATGATCTCATCACATGACATATCCCTTGGTATCTGCAGATGCGTTTCATTAAGATCTATCGTTCTGCCAAATATGAGCATCTAATTTTGAATACGCTTGAAGAGTCGGTCAGTGTCTTGGTTAGGTTTTTGTAGAAGTATGACCTTGACAAATGACCTTGATCTTGTCACAAGACCTCAACCTTGATATAAGATGCCTACAGATTATATCTATCAACATGCCAAATATGAGCATTGTATCTTTAATATGCCTAACCTATTCGCACTCAGTGACGCTTTTAGACACCCCCAAGGAAAAACAGCTTTAGAAAACATTGTGAAAAATGAAGAAATTGCTTGTCTCAAGCTATTTCTTCATTATCCACCATGTTTCTACCCAAAAAAAGAAAAATCCAAAATTTCATAACTCCCGAAGTGTTGTCTCCAACACCTTTCAATTTGGACAAGTCTAAAATTTTGCTGTATGCTAATGGGTTAAAGTAATTGTAAATGTTAATTTTCCAGACAGACTGATAGAATGACACATTGACATGGTAAAACAATATTCAAATACTCTACTAGTTTATGAGAAAATGGCAGACAAGAAAGCTTCAAACCAAACAACTGACAATTTCACTCCAGTTTTTGGAGGTGCTGAAAATGACCTTGGTAAATGACCTTGACCTACTCAGATAACCTTCAGCATGTAACAAATACGAGCAATGTATATGCAATGTATATGCCATTCAAGTCCAGAGGAATTTGAGAAATTTTCAGATATGTATATAGGTTCAGTACAATTGAAGTACAGAAGAATTTGAGAAATTTTCAGATATACATGTAGGTTATTTACAGATAAACTGACAACAGAACACAATTTATTAACATCCGATGATTAAGCATAGAAATTTAACAAGACTCATCTTTTTGACAAGAATTTTGTGCGTTACAATATGAAATGTTCTATGGTAAATTTATGAAGTAAAAGATTCAGGTTTTTACCCACAGAAATTACGTGTCACAAGCTATGTCTTCATTTTCAACAATTTTTTCCCAAGCTTTTTTCTTAACCCTTGTCATGCTGAACCCGGAATATTCCGGTTTTGGCAGGAGATGTAGACTAAGATCAGACTGCACTTATGTGCAGGCTGATCTTAGTCTACACCTCCTGCTTGTACTTTCCCTGCCAGAGTTGTTTATGAAGTTGATTACAAAAAGAAATATTGATTTTTTAACAAGTTCTATCAGTGCTTTCAGCCCTTTGATTTGACAGCTATTCAGTAAGGAAATTTATACAGCATGACAAGGGTTAAAAAGGGAATTTTGATGAAATGTATAATTTGAGATGGACACATAACCCTTGTCATGCTGGACCCGGAACATTCCTTTTTGAACAGGAGGTGTAGACAAATCTCAGCCTGCAATTATGTGCGATCTGATCTTCGTCTACACCACCATTTTGACTCATTCAAACCAGGATTGTTCATAAAATCAGTTTTCAAATTAAAAAGTGACCTGCAACTAGTGCTTCCAGTGATTTCATTCTTTTTATTTTGGTGCAATTCTAAACAGGACTTTTATTCAGCATGACAAGAGTTAAAATTTTGTGTATGAAGAATGTAAAAGACCAGTTCTTTGCAAAATTAACAAAGATGAATAGCTTTTCAATTCATTGCTTTAACACATTCCCACTCAGTGACGCTTTTAGACGCCCCCATGAAAAAAGGCTTTGGAAAACATTGTGGAAAATGAAGAAATTGCTTGTTGCAAGCAATTTCTTCATTTCCCACAATGTTTTCTACCCCAAAAGATGAAAAATTCCAAAATTTCATAAACTTTATATTGTCGTCTGCAACTTTTTTCAATTTGGGCCAGTCTAAAATTTTGGTGTGTGGTAATGAGCTAATCTTAATACACATAGCATGTGCAGACTTACCAACAATCAGTTAGCCATATCAATGAAACAAAAACAAAATGACTGTGAAGCATGAATTCCAGTCATTTGTTTATGAAGCATTCCAGTATGTGACATTAACCAGTGTCATGCTGAACCCAGAATATTTCTGTTTTTGCAGGTGTTATAGATAATGATCGGCCTACAAACATGTGCAATCTGATCTTAGTCTAAAGCAACTGTTTGACCCTTTTAACCCAGAGTTGTTTATGAGATTAAAATTCGAAAGAAATATATATTAATCCTTTGATTCTGATTGATTGATTGAATGGGGTTTATCGCCACTTTTAACAGTATTTTAGTCATATTGCCATGGTTGGAGCACCTAACAGTGGATTCCAGATATTTCTCACAACAGTACTACAACTACATCCTTTCATAGCCTCCAGCTGCTATCCCACTAAGGTTAATGATTATTCACCCATTGATTAGAGGTAATTGTTTGAAAGGATATGTGCCGCCGCCAATTCTGATGATTAAAATGATTTTATTCAAAGTGACAGTGTTTAAATATACATGTATAAGGTTAGACTTTCTTGCAACTTGTTTTTTGTTTATGTGAAGGATGTCACATAGATTATCTTTGAATGATGTATGTCTTACCTTAGTACATAAATGAAGTAATTGTTTCTGAGCTTTAGTATTTTCTTCCACCAACGATCCTACAGCCGAGGTCAAATGTTTGAGACCGACATGTGCTGCCTCTTGGGTCTCCATCGCCCTATCTGGGGTGGATATTTTCCCGCTAGCACACAAACACATGAGGCGTACAATCAACATAATATCAGACAAACCCATCTTTTCCAGGGCCACTGATAGACTACATGTTGATCCACTGTGAAAGAAAAGTCAAGATTTGAGAAAATAGGCCTAGTGTCTAAAACAGTAAAATTCTAAATGAGGGCCATTTCTACTAACAAAGACAAAGATTTTAATAATTCAGTTGTTAGTTTTGTCTATCAAAATGGGCTTTTAGATTGGCAGAAAAAAAATATTCATACCTCCATGAACTTTTTTTGAACAAACAGCTTTTTTGTATGTTTGCGCACAGAATAGTTCCATAAAATTATATCAAATATGTAAAATATTTGCTTTTAACAAGCAATTTCTTTATTTCAAACCTTTTTTTTCCTTAAGCCATTTCTTCAGGGGCATAAAAAGGCTGGATCAAGTGGGAATGGAACAATAATGTTTCTGCTAGAACATAGCAAAGATCGGAGCAAGTAATTTGGTACAGGAAATGTTTTAAAAGATAACTCACTTACCTGCCAGACAACACAGCTAGTGCGTTCATTACCATTGTTCTGGCAATAGAAATCTGTATAGCACAGGTTGTTCTCTGTAGGGCAATCCTTCTTTCTGCACTGGTCTTCAAATTCAGGGCCTGCTCAGCTAGGCTGCTACTTTGTCTCTCTTCTGACTTGGACTTGGTGGCAGAACCTTTGAAAAAGGAGAAAAACATTTATCAGCATGGTTACCAGTCACATAGAACAACTTGAGGTTCTTGAGGGTCTGTATCGCTCCTCAGACCAGAATTTACTTATATGGCACACATGATTTTCATTAGCTTGCAAATTTATAACATATTTAGGTGTGAACTCTAACAATGAAAGCTATGCTTTTCCTTTCATCAAAGTGTCTTCAAAGATCTGATAAAGGGTCACCCACATATCATTTCTATTAATCTAAGTTGAAATTGAGAAAACCCTTTCTGAGAAGAAAAATTTCAAAGTTTTCACTGAACACCATATTTAGAAATAAAGGAATCTGGTAAAGGGTTATCAAAGGATCAAACTTGTGAAATTTGGTTGACATCTAGAAAAATTTTCTGTGAAGAAGATTTTAAAGTTTTCAATAAATGCCATACATGGGAATTAGCCCCTACATAAAACTCATGATTTCATATGATTGAAATCTCTAGAAGGAATTGGTAAATCGATTCCCACACAGTCCTGCTTTTTTAGCCACTCAAGCAAAAAGCTTATATTAAAAAGTTTACTTAACCCACATTTTTTTCAATGACAGACGTGCCTACCTGAATAATTCTTTTCAACTATTCACAGTAAACTCAGATAATAAAATTAATCAGGGGATAGAACACAATATATATTGTCAAAATATTGTTGTAACCAAAGACTTTTCATACAAAGTGATTACATTGGGACAAAACAATTAATTTTGTTGCAAGTGATTTATTTCATTTAGATGAGTTACTGTATATTGGTAAAGGTTTATCAACCTCTATGGTTTTGGAAAGTAAGTTTAGAATTTTCAACCTATAATGTAACATTTTTTTCAGATTCCTAAACTTTTCTTTAGTATGGAGTGATGAAACAACTTACATAGGTTTGACAAGACATCTTGATTCCTTTTAAATGCCACACTCACAGCTCCTAGGGGGTCAGGTTTGTCAAAATGTATGGGCTCTGGTATAGGCTTCTTTTCTGAGAGCCCAAGGTAATGGTAGAGTTTTTCTGGATTGTCCAAACATGGTAACCAACCCTCCATCTCCAATATATTGTTGAGATCATCTGTTTGAATGATACATGCAACTTCTGTTATATTTATGTGAATGGTGCTACCTAGATTATGTTAGGATGGTGCATACACATGTATGGGAAGTCTGATCTTTGTCCATACCTCCTGCCAAAGCAGAATAATTCCAAGTTCAGCATGACATTTGTTAAGAAGAGTTAACTTGTTGAATGTACATACTCATATTAGTTTGTTTAAATTGCGTTTATGCCTCTTTGAATATTTTTTTGTACAGAAGAGGGCCATTGGCCCTGGTAGGCTCACCTGACATAAAGGCTCTTTCTCTTTCAATAATCAAATTTGATTTTAAGGCTAGGACTATGATACAAATGGGCATAACCTTGCTACATACATATATAGGCTTTGTACCTGGAGATCCAGAAAGTCAAAGTTTTAGCAGTGTTCATTGAGCTATTGTGAAAGAGGACAGCCTAAGGGCCTTTTCTGCCATAGTTGGTTCAACTGGCAAAATGGTTTAGGAAGAGATTTTGTTTAAAGATCCCTCAGTTCCACATGCCCCTGGGCTCTACGCCTTCTGGCTACTGAGAAGATAATTAAAGACCTTTTAACCCTTGTCACGCTGAATTAAAAGAGATGTTGTTTAAAAATCCCTCAGTTCCACATGCTCCTTGGCGCTACGCCTTCTGGCTCAGGAGAAGAAGATAATTAAAGATCTTTTTAACCCTTGTCATACTGAATTAAAAGAAATGTTGTTTAAAAATCCCTCATTTCCACATGCCCCTTGGCTCTACGCCTTTTGGCTCAGGAGAAGAAGATAATTAAAGAACTTTTTAACCCTTGTCACGCTGAATTAAATCCTTGTTCAGAATTGCATTGAACAAAGGGCTGAAAGCACTGGAAGCAATTTCTTTATATGGCAACTAGAGTTTTCAATGGATTTCTAATCTTTAGCTATGGTGACAGAGGACAACTTATTGAATAATTTAGGCATACTTGGTTCAAAAGCCCAATGGTTTGGGAGATGTCATTTAAAATTCCTTCTTTACTTCTATATAGAAAAACCACCCCCTTGGGCTCGCCCCTGGGGACCCATGGGTAGTGATTCAGCCAGGGCTCTGGAAAACTGATAATTGCCGATCTGGACCCAATTTTTATTTGCTAGATCAATTGGAATCCAAAAAATAACCCCAAAAACCCGAATTTCATTAAATTTCACATTGAATTATTAATAAACTCTGATAAGGGTTTCACAAGTTACCTGCAGATCAAGGGATTACTGAAAGTGCCACAATTCAATAATAAGTTTACACATCGGCCAGCCGAGTGCCCATCTGCAGTTAGCCAATGTTTCACACTTGACTGAACTTTGAGTATCGCGTTTGCGTTAGTGCGTCATTTTGACTATCACACATCTTCTGTCTTATCAGAGTGAACATCTAATACTGCGTTAATTTTAATTTGCTGTTACTCGTTTACTGTTAACATTTGATGCATATATAAATTGAGACATGAACAGGCTTCAGTTGCTGTTTGTATAAATTCAGAATGGCTCAACACAATGCTTTTCTAATGTTTATTTATCACAAGCAAGGGCGTGAGACCGGGCTTGAAATTTCTATGAAAAAAGTCACGTTATTCATATATTATGTCTTGTAGTTTTTCATTCACAGTAAGTAGCATAGCCAAAAGAATTCAAATAATAGGTGGATATATGCAGAATGCAGATAATTCTAATATAAACGAAAACAATTGCTTAATAACATTGCTAGCTCTGTCAATAAAATCAAAGAAACAATGAATAATGAAATCTTACTTTAGGATGGAAAACATAGTAAATCGTAAATCAACTACAATGAATAAATGACCAAGTTCTACTCTGGGAAAATTTTCCAACTTGAAGGCGACGCTCTAGAGTTGATGTACGTCACGACTCTGCGCTCCAAAAGGGTAGAATGGACTGACCTCACATTTTTGTGATGTCAGGTGTGTTTTTGCCATCAAAAGAAGCTCGTGTGAAGAGAAAATTGCTATGAATGTGTTAAATTAATAGAACTTTTGATAACTAGTTTATAAAAAGTATATTATTACTATGATTAATTCAGTGGTACTCGGTGGAGGTTGGGGTCGTACATCCCAGAAATATTCTGTAAATCCTGGAAATTTTCATATTGCAATTTATTTGTCAATCTAATTCTTCAAGATATTAGGATTTTATGGTCTGCTGAACATTACCGGAAGTGCAATTCATATACAACTGAATTTTCAAAAACAAAATGAAAGTAGGATCTGTCATTTTTTTTATCTATCTTGCACTCATTGAAGATAATTATAATCAGAAAATTTGAAAAAGAAGGCAACAAATGAATGAATGATGAATCCTTTTACATATGGGAAAGGTGAAAAAAGGGCAAGGAGTGCATTTTCATTGACCGGATTTTATTTTAAAATTTCTGGAGCCCTGATTTCAGCATGGTAAAAGACGTCAATATACTACTGTTTCATGCAAAATACCAAGGGTCTAGGCCTTCTGGGAAAAGGAAAAGAAGATTCTATAACTTCACTTTTGTTGGTAACTAAAGTTTTCAATGTAATTTAATTTTTTGACCTATTTATAAAGGGGGGCATTTCTGCCAAATTTACTTGAAATAAGCCCCCATCATTTGGGGGGAGATGTTGTTTAATCCATATCCACACAGTGATGCTTTTGGACGCCCCTCAAGAAAAACAATTGGGAAAATATTGTGTTAAATGAAGAAATTGCTTGTAATTTCTTCATTTTACACATAATTTTCTATCGAGAAAATTTAACAAATCAAAAGTTTCATGTACTTTGAATTGTCATCTGCAACTCCTTTCTACTTGGACCAGTCTAAAATTTAGATGTCTGGTAATAGGTTAAAAAAACTGTTGACGGACACAGGCCGCCAGATGGACAGATGGAGGGTGATCACAATAACTCACATGAGCACTTTGTGCTCGGGTGAGCTAACAATGCAATATAAATATAACATTCACCATTTCCAGAAGCACCTTCTCCAGAGTCTTGTAACTCTGATGGGTTGTTCAGTGTTTCCTCTCTTTGAATGTTACCATGGTTACCACACTGATTGAGATAAAACTGGCGACAACTTGGACACATCAGATAGAATGGATTACCAGTTCCACACAGACCACCAAACCATCCACCCACATAGGTACCAATACTTCGGTAACCATGGTTTTCACAGCTTCCTGCAAAGTAAGAACAGACAAACAAATAGGCTTTTGCTCATGATATTCAACCCATTTAAACATACTCTATTTCTACACTCTGAAGATATGCAGCTCAGTAAGAAATATTAACCCTTTCCTGTTTTTCACAATTTTAGACCTGTCCAAATCCATAGGTTTTGCAGAAGAAAATTCAATTTAAATTTAATTTGAAGAATAACCTTTCAGTAGGATAAAAAAAGAGGACCATGATGGTCCTAAATCGCTCACCTGAGGCATCTGCAAAATACAGTACTTTTTTGTCTACCCTGAAAATCTTTGTATTTAGATTTCACTCAAACTATAACTACTGTCTACAACTTCAAGGGGTGTAATTTTAGCAACCAAAGTAGGGAAAAATCTGGATGTACTATAAATTAAATATGAATGCAATACAACTTATACATTAGGAAAGGAAGATATTTGAACATGCTCTTATTGAAGGTTTTTCATAACTTTGGATGCCTTGGGAAGGGCCATGTTTGTCCAAACAATATAAACATGGTAGATAACAATAATGTTCTCCTATGTTTGTAATGTAAATGCTCTAGGACCTACATTTAAGAAGAAGATTTTTTTCAGTGCGATTTACACAATTTTCGAACCCAGGAGCAGAGAAGTTTTTTTATCATCGGAGCATATTTTCCTGTAACATAGTACGGAATTATTTAGTCATGCTACATACCAAATATGAATGCCCTTCACATTATATTTCAGAAGGAGAAGACTTTCGAAGTTGCTCTAATTGGGTGTTTTCCAAAATTTTGGACCTCTGGAGCAGTGCCATGTTTTATCCCAGGGCTAAGATTTTAGCTAACATCGTAGAGAACCATCTTGTATGCTATATACCAAATATGTATGCCTTAGACTTTGTAGATTAGGAGGAAAGACTATTGAACATCTTCTAATTGAGCATTTTTACGAACTTTGGACACCCAGGGAAGGGGTGTTTTTTAACCTAAAGGCATAATTCAATCAAAACTGATAGATAACAGCCAGGCTATGCTACATTCAAAATATAAATGCCCTCCGCCTTAAAATGAAGATTTTTCTTTTTTTTAGCATACTCAAATTTTTGCGTTTTTCCCAATTTTGGACCCCTAGTGCAGGGCCTAGGAGTACAATTTTAAGTGATATAGTACAAAGCCATGTAGTTATGCTACATACCAAATATGAATATCCTAGACCTTAAAGTTTAAGAGGAGAAATCTTTTGAAATTGCTCTAATTAAGCATTTTTCCAAACTTCTGACCACAGGGGCAGGGCCATTTTTGACCCCGAGATTAGATATTTAAAAACTTGGTAGAGAACCATATGATTAAGCTCTATATAAAATATAAATGCCTTTTTTAGTCTATGAAAAAAACAGCAACAAAGATTTACTAAATTTTCCATTTTCATATGCCACGGTTACAAGAATTTTTCACAGAATAAATTCTTTTAACAACTTTTGAAGAGCTTCACCCAAGGAACATCCCTGCAAAGATTCAGATTGATTGGCCTTATGGTTTAGGAGGAGAAGATTTTTAAAGATTTACTAAAGATTCCCATTTTCAAATGCCACAGCAACCAGAGTTTTTGACAAATTAAATTCTTTTAACAACTTTTGTAGAACTTCACCCAAGGAACATCCCTGCAAAGTTTCAGCTTGATTGGCCTACTCGTATAGGAGAAAACTTTTTAAAGATTTACTAAAGATTCTCATTTTCAAATGCTGCAGCAACCAGAGTTTTTGACGGAATTAAATTCTTTATCAACTTTTGTAGTACTTCAACCAAGGAACATCCCTGCAAAGTTTCAGCGTGATATGTCGACTGGTTTACAAGGAGAAGATTTTTAAAGAAATTGTGGACAGACAGATGGACAGACGGATGACGGACAACGACCGATCACAATAGCTCACCTCGCACTTTGTGCTCAGGTGAGCTAAAAATATTGTAGAAAAAGAATCAATTTCTTTTTTTTCTACAATATTTTCTGTTATAAATTCAAGATGGTGCAAAAAACATGGTTGAACAGGAAGATGGTCATAGATCACTCATCTGATTTCTTAAATAAAAACACATGAAACTGAATCTTCAAATTAGGTCTTATTTGTGCAAAAACAAGCAGTTAAAAAGACTTATGAAGAATTGATTTCAATCATATATTTTACTAATTAACCTACTTTTTGAATCTCATTTACAATAGGGGGTATCCCTATGACCCGAAAAACAATTTGGCTAAGTTTCATCAAGACTGAACCAAATTTGCCACCTCCAGTGTAAACAGTCACATCATCATTAAGAACCTTTATAATGACAGTTCATACAGAACTTTCCAGTTTTCAATACGGTTCATCAATCGAAATTAAGGCCCCCTTTCCAGACCATCCCACAATTAAGAGGGTTTATCCCCATATGACAAGCAAATCATTCTGCCCTTAATCTAGTTTTATTAAAATTGGACCAAAACTGTGGCCCCTAGAGTGTATAAAATGATAATACATTTATGGCTCTTACAATTTTAAATAGGGCTTATCCCTTTTATTTTCCAATTATTCTGACCAAGCCAAAATTGTCATTAAGCATATACGATAGTCTGAGTACAATTTAAGAGATTTATGTTTAACCCGTTCCCACACAGGCCCTCCTTTTTACGCCCCTCAAGAAAGCTTTAGGAAACATTGTGGAAAATGAAGAAATTGCTTGTATCAAGCAATTTCTTCGTTATCCACAATGTTTTCTATCCAAAGACAAAATCATTTAAAATTCCACCAACTTGTAATTGTCGTCTGTAGCTTCTTTCAATTTGGACCGGTCTAAAATTTCACTATGTGGGAATGGGTTAATCATGTTAGGATGCCACATGGTTTACCTGTATTTTCATGTGTATCACTTAAGCCATCACAAGAATTATTCAAACTGTCTACAATTTTCTACTTGAGGATTTCCACCCTAGGAACTCATTACCAGACAACAGAATTTTAGACTAGTCCAAATTGAAAGAAGTTGAAGACAGCAGTTTTTAGTTGATGGAATTTAACAAATCTTTAATTTCTAGGTTTGTAAAAAGGGTTTTCTTCATTTCCATAATGTATTCTAAAGATGATTACTTCAGGGCATAAAAAGACGGGGTGGTGGTGGGAAAGGTTATGGGTTTGTGAGTTACTTGGATGTAATCAGCTGACTGTTGACAGAGTAATGCAGGTGATTTTATGTAATCAGCTGACTGTTGACAGAGTAATGCAGGTGATTTTCATGACATGACTTTAACATATTACCCGACGACAAAATTTTAGACTAGTCCGTATTGTCTAGTCCAGTCTGTTGGTGAAATCTTACAAATTTTTGTCTTTGAGGAAAGAAAACATGGTGGATAATAAAGAAATTACTTGTTACAAGCAATTTCTTCATTTTCCATCATGTTTTCCCAAATAATTTTCTTGAGGAGCATAAAAAAAGTTGGATTGTAAGGGCATGGATTTAAATGACCACTTAACTGAGGTGACTGTCAAAAAAGGTGATCTGGTTTGACTGTGGTGTAAAGACCACCAAAATTTGACATTATAAATGAAGGTGTTATGGTCCAGGCAAAACACTGACCTCCCACTGTCACCTTGACCTTGGACCTTCCTAATTTTGTCAAATAGCACTTATACTTGTTATGGAGAACAATCCTGCCAAATTATATTGCAATCTATCAATAAACAGAATCAAAATGAATATTTTTGTGGTAACTGGTTTACTCCAAGAATTCTATGCCCTAAGGCTCTGATCACATATAGCAGTAAAAATGCGTTTTTCTATTTTCCCACCATGTTTTCTTTACTTTCTGATACATATTTACTTTTATTTAATCCCAAAAATATCATGTCTTCTTAAACACCTTTCTGTAAGGACCAGTTCAAAATTTTGCTATCAGGTAAAAGATGAAAGGAAACTGACCTCCACAGCCTGGATGGTGCTGTCTCATATGACTGTTGAATGCTGGTGTTACAGTGCTACACAGTTCACATGTCACACCTAAATCCTCCTCTAAATCTCTCCTCTGTAACAGAAGACAAAACTCTACTTTCCTGTTTTTTTTTAATTTTAGACTTGTCCAATTTCAAAGAAGTTGCAGACGACAATTAAAAATGAGTGCAATTTGAAAAGTAACCAACCTAGGGGGTAGAAAATATTGTGGGCAAAGAAGAAATTGCTTATAGCAAGCAATTTCTTCTATTCTCAGAATGTTTTTTCGAGTGTAAAATCACAGGTATGTAAATATTGGGTTATCCTCTTACCCTTTCCTGTTTTTTCAAGGTTTTAGACCTGTCAAAATTCAAAGATTTCGCAGACAAAAAAAGAAAATGGATTAAGTTTGAAAAATAACCATCCAGTAGGTAAGAAAACATTGTGGAAAGGAAGAAAATAATTGTTACAAGCAATTTTTAAAAAATCACAGTCATGTAAAAACCTGGCATTACACAGGAAAGGGTTAATTGAATACAAGAGGTCATAACTGAATGCTGCAATTACTTGTGTTACATGGCTTACATGTTGTAGCTAAATTTTCTTCTGTATTTGAAGAGAGTACGGCATTCCTGTAATATTTGGTTGAAATTCATCGGCCAGTTTCTGAGAAGAGGGTTTTCAAAGTTTTTACAATGTACAGAAAACAGCTCTACTAATCAAGGCCATGTATCATTTATACCCTAAAAGACAAAGAATTTTTCAATTTCACCAAATTAGAATTGTCCTCTGCAACTTCTTCTAATTTGTACCTTCTATAATTCTGTTGTATTGGAAAGGGTTAAGTAGCTAAACCAACAACAAATTCTTGAAATAAATGTTGGAGGCAAACATTCATTTCCAGTCTGAATGATTTGATCAGTCGATCAATTTCTTTAACCTGTCAATTGAATGAACTTACAAGTTGAGAAAACAGGTTCAGGGTTTCTCTCATATCAAAACTAAAGATGTCATCATTGGACATTTCATTGAAAAGCTCTTCTTGAAGGTCCAACATCTCATCATACAGCTCGACCAGACTCTGTGGCTCTCCACCTGTCTCTTGTTGTCTATTCTGTCTCTCATTTCTTTCTGTTCTTCTCTCCTCACCTGTAGTATAGGCAAATACAAACTTGCATCCCTATCAAAATTCTTGTCTAAATTTTCATTTGAGAAAGACATTAATGTCCTTGTAGCATAAAATTTCAAATATTCATGCTTAAGAATGGTCTTATTTTTCTATTTGTTTGCTTCTCTATGGTTCAATCCATTATCAGACAACAAACTTAAAGTGCAATCAAAATTGAAAATAGAATTGTTGCAGGAATTCATCAGCAGGTTTCTGAGCAGAACATTTTCAAAGTTTTCACCATGTATGAAAGTTAGGTCTGCTAATAACAGCCAAGTTTTTTCATCCGATCAAAATTCTTGGAAGGAATCTGATAAAGGGTCACCTTAGGATCATTCCTGTGACACTTGGTTGAAATCCATCGACTGGTTTCTGAGCAGAAAATTTTCAAAGTTTTCGCACTATATGGAAATTAGCTCCGCCAATTAAGGCTATGTTTTTCATCCAATCAAAATTCTTTGAAGTATTCTGATTCAGGGTCATCATATGATCACTCCTGTGAAATTTGGTTGAATTCTGCTCTATATGATCTGACAGAAGATATTTAAAGTAAAAATTTAGGGAAGGATAGAAGCATGATAAAAACTCTACCATGACAATAACCTCTGACTGTAAGAAATGGAAAAACTGCTATTTCTCTTATTTGGCAAAGGCCAAGACCATAGCTCAGTGGTAGTGCATAGGAATCCTAATCATAGGGTCCTGGCTTCAATCTCCTAACAGGCTGAATATCCTTTCCAAAATTTGTCTCCTACCAAAGGGTAGATAATCTTAAATCTAAGTGAGATGAGCAGCTGGAGGCTCGCAAAGGATGTTGTGGTAGTACTGGTCTTAAATACCAGGAATCCATGGTTAGGTGCTCCAGCTGCCACAATATGACTAAAATACTGTTAAAGTGGCATTTACCCCATGCAATCAATCAGTCAACCTATCTGGCATAATTTTTTCAAATATAATTCTGCAGCACATGAAAACACAGGATTGTCAATTTTGAAAAGTTATACCAGTCACGTTACTATGGCTGCCTTCTGTCATTAATTTTGCCAATGAAACTGCAGTGTTTTTATTTCTGTTACTGGTACACCCAGTTTCAATCAAAGCCAAAAATATTGGGGGGGGGGGGGGTTGTCAATTCTATGGTATCTTTAACAGCTTGATATTAACTTGAAAAATTTTAACAGCTTTAATACATTTCTACACATGCCATTAATACGAAAGAATAGAGAAGAAATAAGATTAGCCTTTTTTATATATTTGGTAACAAAAATAAAGTAAGCAGAAATTTAAATCACCTCTTTTTGTAATTTCCAAAGTACAAGGAACAAAAATTAATGGCAATATGGAACTATCTATGACCTGTCCTTGATCCGATCATTGTCTCAATTACTCATTATTTTTAACACCGGGTTCAAACAAGGTCCATATTTTAAGTCATGTCTGAACCACATGGAAAAGGGCCATGAAAGAGGCTCACCTAATGTAGACAGATAGTTCCTAATGTCTAAATGCCTTGTTCTAACAAGTCTGCGGGGACGTCTTACAAATCCTGGGTTCTCATCTTCTACTTCCTCAATCATCATCTCAGTTGTACTGGCATCTGTGCTTTCTTCTCTGTAATAAAGACATCAAACTACAAGTTTGGAGTATTGGCATTGTTAACAATTCAAACAGGTTTGTTGATAGCATACCTTTTTAGCTTGTGTGCCTGTTGTTTAATAACAGTTTCACTACTTTCAGCCATTGTCAAGGCAATACTATTTCATTCATGTGCTTCCTCACTTTACACATTACCAAATAATCATGCTTTTGAAAACATTGTTAACAAGAGGCCCATGAGGGCCTGAGACGCTCTACTGGTTATCAAGTTTTCCGTTAAAAAAATCTGATATTTTAGGAAGTTAATTGCTCAAAGAGGAATGCATAAAGAAAAAAAAAGGGGCTTTATCCCCTTTATCATTTTAAGCAACAATCCTCAAGGCCCATTTTCCCATGTTTCATGACGGATCCACTCCATTTCCAAAAGAAAGTTACCTTATGACTCTACAATCATTCTGTGAATATTTCATCAGAATCTGACAATAATTGTGGACTTTATCACATAAACAGATTGTTTTGAATGAAAATCAATAAGGCCCTTTTCCTGTGTTTTCTGATGGATCAATTTCATTCCAAAAGGAACTTTCCTTACAACCCGACAATTGTCCTGTTAAATTCAAAAAACAACTTGATAATGATTATGATCTTCATCACATACACAAGAATGTTTTGAATGATAATCTCTAAGGCCCCTTTTCCTGTGTTTCAAATGCCACAATTATTCCATGCATCTTTGAAGAGAATCCAATAAAACTGTTGACTTTATTGTGTTAACAAAGATATTAAATTCAAGTTCTCATAGGGCCCCTTTTCCCGTGATATTTTACTGTTGGTTTTATCATTCTATGAAAGTTAAAAGTGAATCCGATGAAATAGTGGAAATTCATTATGTTTACTAGAATATTTAAAAAAAAAAAAAAATCATATGGCCCCTTTTTACATGATACTTGATGGATTGTACCCAGTTCTGAAAAGAACCATCTAAGTATTTGTACAATCATTCTGTGAAATTTTGAAGTGAATCCGGTGAAATCAAGGGACATCATTGTGTTAACCAGAATATTTAAAAAAGTTTTTCATAAGGCCCCTTTTTATGTGACCCTTGCTATAGTCAGATCCACTGTCAAAATCAACAATTGGAATGATGGTTCAATCAATCTGTTTAATCTGTGGAATTTATTGTGTTAATGAGTTTATAGTGAAATATTCATAGGGCCCCTTTTCTCATGATACTTTACAGAACAAACCAAATTTCAAAAGGAACAATTCTAATGAAGGTAGAATCATTCTTTAAAAGTTAAAGAGAATCAATGAAAACAGTGGACTGAATTGTGTCAAGATTTTTTGTAACTAAATTTTCATAAGGCCCCTTTTTCTGTGAAACTTAACAAATCAGACCCAATGTACAAAGGAACAATCCTAATGATAGTTTGAAGAAAATGATAAAGACTGGGGACTTTATTGTAATAATGATGTTTTGTAATAAATTTTTATAAGGTCCCTTTTCTTGTGTCACTAAACCAATCAGACCTTATTTACAAAGGAGCAATCCAAATGATGGTACAATCATTCTATTAAAGTTTGAAGAGATTCTGATAAAGACTGAGGGCATTGTTGTGTTTATGAGGATTTGGTAATACTTTTTCATACAGCTCCTTTTCCTATGATACTAGACAGATCAGGCCCAATTTGGAAAGAAACAATCCTTATGATGGTACAAACATTCTGTGAAAGCTCTGGACTTGGTAACAAGGATTTATAAATGAAATTTTTATAAGGCCCCTTTTCCTGTGCTTCTTGACAGTTCAAACCCTGTTATGAAAAGAATGATAGTTATGACCTTCCAATCAATCTGTGAAAGTTTCAACAAAATCTGATCAAAGCTGTGGGCTTTATTGTGTTAACAGGGTTTTATTAATTGAATTTTCATATAGCCCCTTTTCCCATGTTACTTGATGGATCTGAACCAATTCCAAAGGGAACTCTTCTTACAAAAGTATAATTATTCTGTTTGAGTATAAAGACAACCCCATCTCATCTGTGGACTTACAAGCATTAATTAAGATTTTTTTAATTGAATTTTATCCTAAGGCCCCTTTTCCTATGTTTCTCAATGGATCAGACCCAATTTGAAAGGAACAATCCTTATGATGGTACAATCATTATGTGAAAGTTTGAAGTAAATCAGGTGAAATCTAGGGCCATTACATGTTAACTAAGATTTTTTTATTAAATTTTCATAGGGCCCTTTTTCCCATGAAACTTGATGGATCAAACCTACTTCCGAAAGGAACAATCCATTTAATGTAATAATCATTCTGGGAATGTTTGAAGAGAATTTGTTGAAAACTATGGAATCTATTGTGTTGACAAGGACTTTTTCAATCCAGTTTTAATCTGGCCACTTTTTCCCGTGGTCCTTGACTGATCATACCAAATTTTGAAAGGAACAATTCTTATGATGGTACAATCATTCTGTGAAAGTTTGTAGTCAATCAGATGAAAACTGTGGACTCTAGAGTGTTAACAAAGATCTTTGAATTAAATTTTAATAAGGCCCTTTTTCCCATGTTTCTTGAGGAATCATATCCGATTCCAAAAGGTACAATCCTTATGATGGTACAATCATTCTGTGAAAGTTTGAAGAGAATCCGTTGTAAATTGTTGGCTCTAGATTATTAATGAGAATTTTTAATTAAACATTTCATAAGGCCCCTTTTTCCTGTGTTTCTTGAATGATCATACCAAATTTCAAAAGGAATAATCCTTATGATAGTACAATCATTCTGTGAAAGTTTAAATGTAATCCGATGAAAACTATTGACTCCAGAGTGTTAACAAGAATTTTTTAATTAAATTTTCATAAGGCCCCTATTCCCATGTTTCTTGACTGATCATACCCAATTTCGAAAGGAACGATCCTTATGTTGGTACAATCATTCTGTGAAAGTTTGAAGAGAATCCAATGAAAACTTTGGACTCTATCACTTAAACGAGGATTTTTAATTGAATTTTTAATTAAATTTTCATAAGGCCCCTTTTCCCATGTTTCTTGACGGATCATACCCAATTTCAAAAGGAACAATCCTTATGTTGGTACAATCATTCTGTGAAAGTTTGAAGAGAATCCAATGGAAACTGTGGACTCTATCTCGTAAACGAGGATTTTTTAATTAAATTTTCATAAGGCCCCTTTTCCCGTGATTCTTGACGGATCAGACACATTTTGGAAAGGAACGATCCTTATGTTGCTACAATCATTTTGAGAAAGTTTGAAGAGAATCCGATGAAAACTGTGGACTCTATCTCATAAACGAGGATTTTTAATTGAATTTTTAATGAATTTTCATAAGGCCCCTTTTCCTGTGTTTCTTGACGGATCAGGCCCATTTTCGAAAGGAACGATCATTATGTTGGTACAATCATTCTGAGAAAGTTTGAAGAGAATCTGATGAAAACTGTGGACTTTATCGCTTAAACGAGGATTTTTAATTGAATTTTTAATGAATTTTCATAAGGCCCCTTTTCCTGTGTTTCTTGACGGATCATACCCAATTTGGAAAGGAATGATCCTTATGTTGGTACAATCATTCTGTGAAAGCTTGAAGAGAATCTGATGAGAACTGTGGACTCTATCGCGTAAAAGAGGATTTTTTAATTAGATGTTCATAAGGCCCCTTTTCCGTGTTTCTTGACGGATCATACCAATTTTCGAAAGGAACGATCCTTATGATAGTTCAATCATTCTGAGAAAGTTTGAAGAGAATCCGATGAAAACTGCGTCATTTATTGCGTAAACGAGGATTTTTAATTGAATTTTTAATTAAATTTTCATAAGGCCCCTTTTCCTGTGTTTCTTGACGGATCATACCCATTTTCGAAAGGAACGATCCTTATGATGGTACAATCATTCTGTGAAAGTTTGAAGAGAATCCAATGAAAACTGTGGACTTTATCGCTTAAACAAAGATTTTTTAATTAAGTTTTGATAAGGCCCCTTTTCCCGTGTTTCTTGACAGATCTGACCCAATTTCGAAAGGAATGATCCTTATGATGGTACAATCATTCTGTGAAAGTTTGAAGAGAATCCGATGAAAACTGTGGACTTTATCCCGTAAACGAGGAATAGTTTAACGGACGGACGCCGGACGGGAAAAAGCCATCGCTATAGCTCTAGTGGTCTTCGGCCAGTAGAGCTAAAAATGAGGAAATTGCTTGTTACAATGTTTTCGACAATGTTTTCTGAAGCTACATTTGTACTTTGTTTGGGGGCATCAAAATTTTTCATTATGTGGGATTGGGTTAAATCCTTGCCTACACTATTTCAAAAGTGATAATAGCATGACTGATTGGTTTTTACACGGTTTGACCCTTTATTCAATTCCTCTAATTATTGTGTTCGGATAAAAATACGGCTTAATGGGCAGGGCTTATTTCTATATATGGTAAAATATTAACATCTCTATGGCCAGTTTTTTTCAGTAAAAAGTTCTATTTAGTTAGTTCATATTTTTGAATGAGACTGAAACTTTTGTACAAAATGCATTGCCCAAAGGATATATTATACCAAATTGACAAAATACTTAAATGGAAATTTATCCTATGACCTTAGATTTCTCTCAAGTTATGAGGCCAATATCCTAACTATCTAACAACATATGACCCATAAAAGCAGAATAACTTTACTATTTCAGTCTCTCGACTTCCCTTGTTTCTTTAAACAAGAGGACAATAATGGTACTATATCACTCACCAGATCAAGATAGCTTTAGGCTATTCTGTGATAAGTTTGCAGAATAGTTGCAGAATATCATGATTAAAGGCAATGCTTTGTACAAATTAAAAGCTCCAGGCTAATTAACCAATTCCCACATGATAAAATTTTAGACCAGTTCATATTCTAAGAATTTGCAGACAACATTTTTTTTTAAAGTTGATGAAACAACTTTGTGTTTTAGGGTAAAAATCATTGTGGATAATGAAGAAATTGCTTGAAACAAGCAGTTTCTTCATTTACCACTATGTTTTCCATTTGTTTTAAAAATGTCTTTGTGTGGGAATGGGTTAATAGCTTGGGAAATTGAAGACAAATACAGATTTCCTTCTTTACCTATATATAATATCAAATAACCTACATCAAACAGTAATATTGATCGAAGTAATAGTTCATAGCATTCAAATAGAGCACTATAAGACAACAGTGAAAGCTCTAGGTCATTTGGTGGAGAAGATTTTTAAAAATGTCCCTCTTTTTCACTGGGCAAAATGTATGAATGCCAAAAAATAGGGCTTGTGTTGATTTTAGGTGTAATAATTGAAGAATTTTGGTAGCAAATCATGAGGCAATGTTACATTCAAAATTTGAAAGATATATGCCTTACAGTTTGAAAGAGGATGATTTAAGATTTCTTTCTTTTTGTCAAATCATACAACCAACAACAAAGACATTATGAAAATCTGAGGATAATAATTCAAACTATTTTGATAATATACCATAAAGTGATTCTCCGTACAAAGATTGAAAGCTGTAGGCCACTTATTTATTTAAGGTTTCTAAAGATTTCCTTTTTAATCACTATGTAAAATTAAAGAACCCACACCATAGGACTTATGTTGATTTCAGAATTATAATTTGAAATACTTTGGTAGAGTATCATATTGTTATGCAAATTCTTTAAAGCTCTACACCTTACTGTTTGGGAGGAGAAGATTCTAAAAATAAAATTCATCTGGTAGGTTAGTTTGTTAAGGTGAAGATGTTTATTTGTGAATGGACAGACAACTAAATTGACTGACCCCAATAGCTCACTTCCAGCACTCAGGTGAGCCAGAAGAAACTATCAAACTGTCTATAGAAAATAAAGCATATAGTGACAGGTTCTTCTTCTGAAGCTCTATCCATTAAAATTGTATCAAGATTTGACTGCCTTATTGCGTACAGCGAGGTCTTCATCCTTTCCCACATAAGAACGCATTTTGAAAACCTGTAAGAAAATCAATTATGAAACATTGTGGATTATGAAGAATTTGCTTGCACAATGCAATTTCTTCATTTTCTAGAAATGTTTTCTACCCAGATCTGTGAAAAATTCTAAAACTTCATAAACTTTCAATTGTCATCTGCAACTTCATTCAATTTTGACCAGTTTAAAATTTTGTCAAGTGGAAATGGTTTAGTGCGACTAGATTTTCTTTCTTTAACAAGTAAGACTACTTACCTAGTGATAGGTTTCCCTGCTGATGCTCCGTCTGTTGGTGTGGTATCCCGACTTGACGGCCCTGGATCACTGCTGATAGTCAGCTCATCATTTTGACGAGGGTGTTCTATCATCCATGTTGCTAGAGCATTTGCAGATTGAGTGGTCACTTCCCACTGATCAACACCTAATATCAAGAATAAAGTTATAAATTCTGACTCTCATTGAATGGTAAAAAGAAAGCCAAGATGAAACACATGTACAATGCCCCTGTCACAGCCCCCCCTCTTTTTTTTAAATGAGACCTTAATAAGTGACCTTAATCTTGATATATGACCTAACCCTTGGTTTGTGTAGATGTCTATTAATGAGATCTATAATCATGCCAAATATGAAGATTGTATCTTGAATAGGTTTATTGATTGAATGGGGTTAAACGCCACATTAAACGGTTTTTCAGTCATATCACGACGGCTGTAGCACCTAACAATGGATTCCTGGTATTTCTCACACCAGTACTACCACTACATCCTTTCCTAGCCTCCAGCTGCTATCCCACTAAGGTCTACAATTATTTACCCATAGGTGAGAGACTAATGTCTGAAAAGATATGTTCAGCCACCGGGGATCGAACCCGTGACATCACATGGCTGAAGATTGGGAGTCTAATGCGCTACTGACTGCGCTATGACTGTGGCATATAACTGCTGGTTTTGCAGATAGATAGACAGGCAGATAAACAGACTGAAAGACAGCAAACTGTGAAAAAATATGCCTCTGATCTTATGATATGGGGGTATAAAAACCTCTGCATTTCTTATATATTTAATTTCAAAAAGGTACATCTCAATGAAGTATCTCAAATGGACAAAGTTTTACAATTTTGTTGACATCTATTCAACTACATTGTACATAAATACACAATGTATTAGGAATAAAAAGTGCTGTAAATATTTAGAAATACATGATTACTGTTGACGACAATAGGACCAGAAAAAAGAAGCTATGTGTACAAATTCCAAAATAGTCCAGATCATGCATGTGCCCTTTCTAAAGTCAATGGTTAAGCGCGAAACAGTTGTAACTACCTTTATGTTTATAGACAGTTACAACTTTTTTATGCTGAACCATCGAAGTGGGAAAAGAGCATTGACCAACAAAGATTGATCAATGGTAGAAACAATGCTCTGTCACTTATCACTTGATGGGTCACATACATGTAAGATTACAAGATTAAGATTTGAAACCCTGTATTTAACTCCCTTTTAGTCACTGTTAAACCCATTACCACACAATGAGGCTTTCTTATGCCCCACAAAAAAGATAGTTGAGAAAACATTGTTGAAAATGATGTAATTGCTTGTAACAAGCAATTTATCCATTTCTCACAATATTTTCTACGCAAAATGAACAAAAAAACAAAGAAAACAAGATGTGTTTGTGAAAAACAACGCCCCTGCAATAGGACTGAACGTTTGACCTTGGTATGTGACCTTGACCTTATCACATGATTTTGACTTTGACATGAGGTCATGTGTATTATGGAGATGTATCATCATGCCAAATATAAGCATTGTATCTTGAATAGACTGGTAGTAATTAGCAATGTTAAGGTTTTTGGTTAAGTTTTGCAGACAGACAGAAGGATAACGATAATATGATATGCCCCTGATCTTTCGACGCAGGGGCATAAAAAGATTTCATCAACTTGAAAATGTCATATGCAACTTTTTTTGAATGTCTTGTGTGGTAATGGATTAACCTTTTCCCAAACAACAAAATTCTAGACTGGTCCAAATTGAAAGGAGATGCAGACAACTATTTAAAGTTATGAATTTTCAGATTTTTTCAACTTTCTTGGTAGAAAACACTGTGTGAAATGAAGAAATTGCATATTACTATCAATTTTTTTCATTTCCAACAATGTTTTCCCAATTGATTTCCTTCAGGGGGTGTCAGAAAGCGTTATTGTGTGGGAATGAGTTAGATGAATAATCAGGTACCACAACTAACCAGTATTCTCCAGAGCTGTTTCAATATGCTGCTGTGAAAATCCCATCTCCATCAGCGGTGTGTAAATAGGGGGCAAAACAGGGGGTGATGGGGATCTTGGAACCCTCCTCTTATACTGCCGGGTCAGATAATCAGACAGGGGCCTCATCTGGGGCTGTGGGGGCATTCGTATAACCTCCCTGGATGAAGAGCTACTGGGGTTTGGGCTTGTTCTGGAATTAGGGGTTCCAGAACTAGAGCCTGATTGTTGAGGTCTATTAGCAAATAGGGATAAACTTCTTAATCCTCCAGGTCGGTACATGTTTCCATCTATGCTGCTGTAAAAAATAAAATTATGATGCTTTGAATAAATCAAGGGTTGACATTGCCCAGTCCTCAAGTCAATGGCCTGTGATTTATATGGCAGAATAGCATTATCCTCAAAGCTGGTCCTTTTGGCATAAAATTTTTCACATTCAAATCTGACTCATAAAAATCATGTCAGTCACTGGTTTTCATGAAACATATATCTATTAGGAAAAACACTGGGAAAAGACGAAATTGCTTCTAACAGGTAATTTCTTTTTTTCAACAATATTTTGCTTTAAATTATGTGTACTAAACACACATAACTTCATGATATATGCAGTTTTACATTGTAAAAATGAACGAAGGTTTGGAGTACCTTTAATCATAGAGGATGTCCTGTACTAACTGAAACCAAATGGTCCTAAAGGCCTGTGGCAAAATTAAGTGTTTATTGAACCCTGTAAATTTTTAAGCTAATGTATATTTCTTAAATGCTTTCCAGTAGATTAAAGAGATTTCTAGGTAGATATTCACTTGATAATTTCACAAAAAAGCAATGAAATTATCAAATGATAAACTTGCTATTTTTTGTAGATCAAGCCCCGAATTTGTTTGTTACATGCTACCGAACTTCATCTACGCAGGACCAAAGACATTGATGACATCACCAGGTTGCTATCTAATTCACATGTAAAATGACACGCTTTTTGAATTTTGTAAAAAAAAATTATATACATTTGTCCATTTTAGAATATTCAATAATAGTTGATTTTTCATGTAAGATCAATTTATCTTTCACTTTGTGAACATAAACCATATTTTCACTCGTGGTTCTGTAATTCATGAAAATATAGCTTTAGTTGTTCACTCAATGAGAGATAAACCGATCTTACAATGACACAAACAATCAACCCCTATGTTTTCTTTTATTTCTCTATATTTACCATAGGGGCGTCTAAAGGCGTCATTGTGTGGTAATGGGTCAAGAAAGAATGACCATTCTTCAATCTAATTTAATAACAACTTTCATCTCTACCTGAAATTTTACCAATCTTTCACAAGAGGCAATTATTTGCTCAGATGGAAGAGTGAAACAAAATATGGAAAGCAAAACTACTTGAACTACTTACCTTGACCTTATATGCATGGGTCAGTGCAAAACAGTTGTAACTGCCTGTATGTTTATAGGCAGTTACAACTGTTTCATGCCTACTCATCATTATACTGCAGTGTAGAGATTTGTTATCAGAAGTTCTGTCTCTATGAGTCAGTCTGTGCTAGGGTGTTTACAGAACTACGTGCGAGGTGCTTATGTCTCAGGGTAGATCTAGAAGATGATCTATAAGGTGCTTTTAATCCATTCCAACAAATTCATGTAGATCTAGAAGATGATCTATAAGGTGCTTTTAATCCATTCCAACAAATTCATGTTTTAGATGGCCCCATGAAAAAAGCTTTGGAAAACACCGTGGGAAAAGAAGAACTTATTTGTTTCAAGCAGTTTCTTCGTTATCTACAATAAGCCAAAGATTTTTTAAAATTGTTGCATTATAGATTGTCATCTGTAATTTCTTTGAATTTTGACCTGTCTAAAACTTTGTCATCTGGTAATGGATTAAACTACTTACCTTGAACTTATATACTGCAGTATAGAGATCAGCTGTAAGGGATTCAGTCTCTGTGAATTAGTTTGTATCAAGGTGTCAACAAAACTAGATGCCACATGTTTATGTCTGATGGTGGGTTAAGAGGTTGTTTTAACCCACTCCCACACAATAAAATTTCAGACCAGTCCTAAATCAAAAGAAGTTGCAGAAAAGAATTTCAAGTTGATTCACTCTTTAAAATCTTTGTCATTTTGGGTAGAAAATATTGAGAAAAATAAAGAAATTTCTTGTTACAAGCAATTTCTTCGTTTTACACAATGTTTTCCACAGCTTTCATATTGAGGAACATTTTAAAGCATCCTTGTATGGGAATGGGTTAAGGTGGATCAATAGGCAATTATTTGCTCATATGGAAGAGTGACACAAAATATGGAAACCAAAACTACTTGAACTACTTACCTTGACCTTATATCCATGGGTCAGTGCAAAACAGTTGTAACTGCCTGTATTTTGTTTATAGGCAGTTACAACTGTTTTGTGCTTACTCATCAGTATACTGTTGTTGTAAGAAGTTCTGTCTCTATGAGTCAGTCTGTGTACAGTGTGTTTACAGAACTACATGATGGGTGCCTATGTCTCAGGGAGGATCTAGAAGGTGCTTTTAATCCATTCCAAAACATTCATGTTTTGGGTGCCCCCATGAAAAAGCTTTGGAAAACATTGTGGGAAAAGAAGAAATTATTTGTTTCAAGCAGTTTCTTCGTTATCCACAATGTTTTCTACCCAGTGAGCCAAAGATTTTTTAAAATTCATGCATTAAAGATTGTCATCTGTAACTTCTTTGAATTTTGACTATTCTAAAACTTTGTCATCTGGTAATGGATTAAACCACTTACCTTGACCTTATATATAACAGTAAAGAGGTCTGCTGTAATGAATTCCGTCTCTGTGAATCTGTCTGTGTCAGGTTGTCAACAGAACTAGATGCTAGATTTTTATGTCTTATGGTGGATCTAGAAGGTGGTTTTTAAACAACTTACCTTGACCTTATATACTGCAGTATAGAGGTCTGCTGTAAGGAATTCTGTCTCTGTGAATCTGTTTGTGTCAGGTTGTCAACAGAACTAGATGCTGGGTGTCTATGTCTGATGGTGGACCTAGGTGCTTTTGATGAGTTACCAGTGGAATAATTGGTAGACTTCTTTGACGACTGCAAGTTTTCACTCTTTGAAGAAATTCCTGCAACCTCACATTTGTCTGAAGAGAAATCAAAGAATCATTGCTGTCAATCTATAAAGTGACTGGCCAATCAAATAAATTGACTCAAAGTTCCTTTAGACAACCATCAATACTCTTCATAGGTAGGAACTGTCACACACAACCCATTCCCACACAAGCCTCTTTTACACCCCTTGAGAAATAAGCCTTGGAAAAAAGAGTGGAAAATGAAGAAATTACTTGTAACAAGCGATTTTGTCATTTGACACAATATTTTCTCCACACCATATTTTTTAAATTCCAATAACTTAAAATTATGGTTTGAAATTTATTTTGATAGGACCAGTCTGAAAATTTATTGTGTGGTAATGGGTTAAAATGACATAAACAAGAGGACCATGATGGTCCTATATTGCTCTCCTGAGCATGATGGCTCAAGGCTTTAGGATATGTACAAAATATCAGAGCTCTACCCTTAATTATTTTGGAGAAGATTTTAAATCTTTTCTACTTAAATCCAAGGTATATATTTGATTCCACAATATAGCACTAAATTCCAGCGTATGGCAATTCTTTGAAGTATTTTTGTAGAGGGTCAAAGGCCATGGAAATATGCCATATATCAATACTCTAAGCCTAATAGTTTAGGAGGATTAGATTTCCAAAGATATTCTTACCAATTCCTTTCTAAAATCAGGGATTGCATAGAAAGGGCTAATTTGGCAGAAAAAGATTTCCAAAGATTTCATTCTTTATCTCTTTTGTAAAAAAAGGGGGGGGTCGCACAGAAAAGGGCTAATTTTCAGAGAAAATTAATTCTTTGAATTATTTTGGTAGGGGATCAATAAATGATGAAATATACCAAATAACCAAGCTCTAAGCCTTATAGATTTTTTAAGTTTTTCACTTGGTTGCCATGGCATGCCATGGCACCAAAGTTCTTCATCAATTTAAATTCTTTGAAGTAATTTGAAAGAACATGACTTAAGGATCATTTCTGTGAAGTTTGGTTGAAATATTCCATGGTTAATTGAGGAGGAGAAGATTTTTTGGTAAATTGTGAACAGATGGACAGAGAGATGGACAGACAGATCACAATAGCTCACCAAGAGAGCTTTGTGCCTAGTTGGCCAAAAAATTCCTTGGACCAATCAAATAATCTATTTAGAACTTTGAACTCAAAACATAGGTCGGCATTCATGCTAGTTGTTAACACTCAGTTCTACTCAAAGTTTTGAAATAGTTGAAATTGAAGGGTATGTAGATGACAATTCCAAGTAGGTGATTTTTATAAAATCTTTGCCTTTCAGAGTTGTAAATGTGTACAATGAAAAATTGCTTATACAGGCAATTTCTTCATTTTCCACAGTGTATTCCAAAGCTTTATCCATGAGGAGCATAAAATGCAGGATAACATTGAATCTGGTTAACCATTCTACTATACCTTTTAGCTCCACTAGATTAGTCTGCCTTTCAGCCTGCTCTTGTAATGCCAGTTTCATCAACATTCCTTGTGTACGATCTAATTCCTCAACAGTTACTACCCTCTTAAATGCTGAAGGACTTGTGGCTACATTTATCAATTTCTTCATAAAATCACATATTATTTTCTTGAAATCCTCATCCTTTCTCACAACAGTTCCGTCAGCAAGAGCCTTACTTGTATCCGCAACTAAATCAGTCTTAGGAACCAACAGCATTTCTCCGTACTTTTGACTTGTTAAAACAGTCTGGACAGCTTTGAGTGCTGTCAACTGTAACCAAGAACATTTTAAATCCAAAATCTCAGTTTTCAAACTACTTGTATCTGACTGTACTACACTTGGCAGAAGTTTGGCCTTTTCCTTGGGCCTACAAACAATGTCCCTTTTAACTACATCAGTATTGTCAGTTTGTGCTAGCCCTCTATCGCTTTGATTATTTTCTAACACAGCACTAACAATTTTACCAATTATTTGTGATCTTCGGTTAATATCCATCTCAAATCCTGCATTTGTGTTTTCAGATACATTATCCACATAATGATCAATATCTTGTGCATTTGTCTGACTTCCCTGGGATTGTTCATGAATTGTTAGAGCTTTGTTGAGATACATGTCATAAATATCTTGTAGTTCTCTATTTGAATCATCTTGATTATCATCAATTGTAGAAGGACCTGGGTCAATCTTAGCTCCTCTAACTTCCAGTCTCACTGAATCATCTTCTTCTGACCCTAATACTGGAGTTTCCTGAGAGTCCCTAGCCCTTTCTGTTAAAAAAGATAGGAAATGAGTATCAGCTAACCCTTTTCGTTACAGAAAACATAAAAATTATGGATACTGAAATTTACTCTGATAATTTTGTTTGTTTGAATGGGGTTTTACACCGCTTTCTACAATCTTTTAGTTATATCGCGGAGGCTGGAGCACCTAACAATGGATTCCTGGTATTTCTCAAACCAATACCACCATCACATCCTTTCCTAGCCTCCAGCTGCTATCCAACATAGGTCTACGATTATCGACCCATTGGTGGGAGACAAATAGTCGGAAAGGAAGAGTGCCGCCGTCGGGGATTGAACCCGGGACCTCTAGATTGACAGTCCGACTACTCTGATAACACAATAGTATATATCTATACAGAAGAATTATTTGTGAAAATCTTTTGAAACTGACGGCCTGTCATTCTTATACAAATTACACATTAAACTAATATCTTATAAAATAACATAAGCCTTTTTAAATAGTCATCTCTAGGTGATTTGTAAGTAAAATCAGGGGTGTGGAAATACGGGTTTTGTCCACTTGTCCCTGGACAAGTAAAATGCAATTTTCTACTTGTCCGGGGTCAGAATGGACTTGTCCAAAAGTATGAGAATAGATAAATTTTGGAACAGACATTCTTTTTACAGAAGAAAATGCTGAACTCCCCTTAGATACAAATATTGTGCTAATCAATCTCTAATATCTATTAGGACTATTAGGTACTATTCCAAGTTTGCCATGATATTTACTTGTCCATGGACAAGTAACCTAAAAGAAATTACTTGTCCACAGGAAGAAAAGCCCAGGTCGGACAAGTCGGGCATGGGAATTCCACACCCCTGAAAATTTACCAAAGCATTTTCAGTTGTATCTACATTATCAAAAGTAAAGGAAAGCCTTGAAAAACTATCATTTAACCTAGAAAATCAAACTCGAGATTTAATGTTGCTGTGATTTTAAACTTGAGAAAACATTGTGAAAAAGCAATTTCTTCTTTTCCCAAAATATTTTCTACCACATAAGATAATTTCATTTCAAAGTGTATCAGATTTTCATTGTCGTCTGTGACCTTTTTCAATTTGGACAAGTCTCAAATTTCAACAAGAGCCATGTCGGACATGGCCATCTCCCACCCTAAAAGCTTGAAAGTAAACTGAAGTCAGTTAGATTTAAGCTTCTTGTGCACTGCATTTCTTCTCAATAAGTTCGATAATAGCTATTATACTTTCAGAGATATGCTCAGGACAAGATCTAAGTCTTTAAAACAACAAAGGGCAATAACTCCAAAATTATGTAAGTAAGAGTTTTGGTTCTTGTGCACTGCACTTCTCCTCAACAAGATCTATCCACCTATGAAGTTTCAAGTTAATAGCTATTATACTTTCAGAGATATGCCCCAGACAAAATCTTAGTCTTTAAAACAACAAAGGGCAATAACTCCAAAATTATGCAAGCAAGAGTTGTGGTTCTTGTGCACTGCACTTTTCCTCAATTAGATCTATCCACCTATGAACTTTCAAGTGACGGAATGACGGAAGGATGGACGGAGACCATTATTATATTCCCATTGCCGAAACGGAGGGGGATAAAAAACAGGAAAGGGTTAACGAGGTAAATATTTTTTTGTATTGTATAACATTTAAGCCAAGAAATAAGAATCTGTTTATTTTAGAAAAAAATGTCTCTGTCCATATATTTTACAAAATAATGTTGTTCATACCCTATGAACAACTGTAATGCCAGAGGTTGGTGGTTGGGGCTATTGACCTGTGAATATGATAATACACATAGCTTTAATTATTTCTCACTAGTGTTAGACTACAATACACATAGTTTGACTGATTGATTGATTGATTGATTGATTGAGGTTTAACACCACTTTCTACAGTATTCCAGTCATATTGCGGCAGCTAGAGCACCTAACAATGGATTCCTGGTATTTCTCCACCAGTACTACCACTCATAGTTTGACTGATTTATCTCCAGTGTTAGACTATAATACACATAGTTTGACTGATTTCTCGCAAGTGTTAGACTATAATGCACATAGTTGGACTGATTTCTCACAAGTGTTAAGACAATAATGCACATTGTTATACAGATTTCTCACCAGTGTTAGACTATAATATACATAGTTTGACAGATTTCTCACCTGTGTTAGACTATAATATACATAGTTTGACTGATTTTTCACCAGTGTTAGACTATAATATACATAGTTTGACTGATTTCTCACCAGTCTTAGAGTATAAACACATAGTTTGACTGATCAAAGTTTGACTTATTTCTCACCAGTGTTAGACTAAATACAAATGGTTTGACTGATTTCTCACCAGTGTTAGACTCAGTTGCCCCAATTTCACTACTGGCACTGTGGAAACTGGAATCTGACACAACTCCAGCTGTAGTTTCTATTCTGGTACTACCTAAATTATCACCAGATGGTTTCTCTGATGTAGCTTTGGCTTCAGTAACTCCTTTAAAATTGAAAATCCCCTTTTAATCCATAACCACCTGACAAAATTTCTGACTGGTCTAAATTGAAAGAAGCTGATGAAGTTGTTGAAATAATTAAAATCTTTTTAATTTGGGTTAGAAAATATTGTGGATAATTAAGAAATTGCTTTAAAAAGCAATATCTTCATTTTCCACAATGTTTTCCAAAGCGTTTTTTTTTAGAGGCGTCCAAAAGCGTTACTGTTACAGAATCTGTTAAACATTTCAAACTTTACTAGAAATCTTACATAAGGACAAAAATAAATACCAGATTTTTTTTTTCTTTTAAGGAAATTAATTAAATATCTGCTGTTCATAGTTTCAATATGCTGAAAATATTGATATTTAGTGATCATGCGGGTTATAATTTAATTTTCAGTTTCGTCTATCATAATGGGGCGTTCTGATTGGTCAAAAAAAAATATTCATAACTCCATGAACCAAATTTTGAGCACGCAGCAATTTTGTATGCTTCCACATATAATAGTCCCATACAAAAAGGTATGAAAATTTGTAAAGCTTTTGTTTTTCTGCTCGATGCTATCAAATTAAAAGAAATGAAGAGAATGTTTTTTGTTTTCATGGAGGTATGAACCAAAAACCTAATCACACAATGTATGAATCTGCTTCGCTTATTCATACAGTGTGATTAGGTTTTTTGGTTCATACCTCCATGAAAACAAAAAATATTCTCTTCATCTCTTAATTGAATAAAGAATCATTGACATGAGCAAGAAAATAGCTTGACTATTCAAATTATTCATTCAGCCCGAAGCTTCAAGTTTCATATCTAACAATGGCAACCAAAATGGTCTCACAACAGTTCATTCATGATTTATTCATCGTTCAACTACAGTCTACATGATTGGTCAATCAGTAATTTATTTGATAGATGTGTTTGGGCAACTTGGTGATCAAGAAATCAGATGGATGATTTCAAAGGATGACTACATACTTGGAGGTATACAGACAGGTAAAGCTGCACCACTGCTGGCATTGGATGAGACACTCAGGAAACTATCATTGAGATCTGGACCAGACTCGGAGTCAGTGGTAGCTGTCGACACAAGAGTATAATGAACATTAACAACACAATTCCACATTATTTATGTACTGAAGAAGTACAGTGCTGGAAAACATAGTCAGAAAAAAAGGAAAAATTGCTTGAAACACTTGAAGAATCCTCTGCAACTTCTTTCAAATTAGACGAGATTAAAATTTGATACAAGCAATTTCTTAATTATCCACATTGTATGCAAAGAAACATATATTCTTTAAATTCCATCAACTAAAATTGTTGACTGCAACTTCTTTCAAATTGGACGAGTCCAAAATTTTGTTGTCTGGAAATGAGTTAACCCATTCCAACACAGTGATGCTTTTTGACGCCCCTCAAGAAAATAACAGGAAAAACATTGTGTAAATGAAAAAATTGTTTGTAACAAGCAGTTTCTTCATTTTACAAAAATACAGAAAGTTGAAAAATCCAAAATTTCATCAACATTAAATTGTTGTCTGCAACTCCTTACAGTTTGGTTGATTGATTGATTGAATGGGGTCTAAAATTTTACCTTCTGGTAATTGGTTAAGAAAAAACTTACAAGTTGGTTTAATGGTGTCCCGTTTATCTGCATTATGATCATGGTAATATTCTTCAGAACTTTCCTGGTCTAACACCCTTGCTATATCTTCATCCAGTTTCTTCATTAGGGCATCAGACTCTGCTTGGGCTGCTTTAGCAAGGTCTTCTGCACTGGGTTTGTTGGATACATTAGATACTACCTTCTGTGATCAAATATACAATACAAAAGATTTAGAGATACATATTTTCTAATGTATCAACCAAATATTTTTCTATGAAATCTCTCTTTTCCATTTTTCATAAATGCTTGCTTATTTATAGCAATTGTAAAATAAGTTTTCCCAAAACAAAATTAAACAATGTAACTGTTACAAAACAGGTTATTCGTGTGAAATTTTGTTGTCATTCTTAATACCCTGCTTTTATGAAATTTTCTAATGAAACTTGATCCAACACTTAAGTTGACTTAAGTTAACATGCTTAACCAAGGGAAACAAGAGCACAACATGTGATGCCATCACTCAGCTGCTCAAGCACTTCGTAGTAGGTAGAGCTTAATTGAGGGTAAATTTCTAAGTCGCCAAAGGAGCATAATTCCTTCAAAATGAATTGAGATTTGTCCCCTTGTTGGTCATTCTCACAAGTGAAGGGATACCAAGATCTTCTTTTTCTCTAATATCCCTTCACATAATGAAAAGGTTTTTTCTATATGATTTATTCTTAACCAACCAAACAAATGGTCAAAGCGTTTTCTGTGACTGCCAAACAGAGGGCGTCTTACATACGGCTTCATTAAAATCTTTCTGTTCACGTAGCAATATGTTGTAAACCACCTCATCCCTTTACATAATCCTACATTGATGGTTGTATATACTATGTACTTTAAGTTTCATTGCTAACCTTCGTCCCTTTTACCCTGATTTGTAAAACCCCTACTGATTGGCAAGCCTCATTTTCCATTTTTTGATCTCTATTCAATAGGCTAAGGGTTATATAAATAGAACATTTTTGCCCTTGGTAGGACAAGTTGCTTGTTGGTATAGATTGCTGTTTTGATAGTGACCAAATATTCTGAGTTTCAAGGGAATGTGTTGAGTAATACTAGAGATATTACAAAATGTCAACATTTCCGATAATGATACTTACAGATACGTGGATGTAGATAACAACCTGGCTATAGCAATACCTTGAGTTTTCTCAAAAAACAGCCGAGCTAAAATTTACAAGTGCTATATAATTTGAGACAAGAACACAGCCTCATTCACTTACAGGTGCCGGATTGTGAATAATCCCAGAGGTTTGAACATACAAACTCTTACAAAAATATAGAGTAATGTCCTTCAATCCGATAGATTGCTCTTTTGAAAGTGACTACAGGTCATAATAATAAGACAGATATGAACAAGATTAAAGTTTGTCACACATAGAAATCCAATGCAAACAACTAAAGAAATACTAACACCACCAACACAAAGGCGAAAAGGTAAATCAACTTTCTGTTGAGGAACCAGCCAATTCAAAAATGGGCAGACATGAAATTTAATGAAAGAGTAAAATCTTATGTTTGACCTTTAACTGTGAACTTGACCTTGGTGCTATGCAAAAAATGCTTGAAATGGCTAAATTATTTAGAAAAAAATCCAGAATCGTAGGAGTGCACTGGACAAAGTGTATCTTAACATTTGATCCTAAACTGTGACCTTGACCTTACAGCTATCTAAAATTTTGTTCAAATGGCACTTCTACTAATGATGGAGAACAATTGCGCCACGTTATTTTGAAATCCATCAATGAATGTATGCAATGGACAAATTCAGATGTACTGATAAAATAATACACTAACATGCTAATACACATACACCTTCTTGTAATTGTGACAACTATGAATTTCTCAATGCAAATTGGCTCGACAAAATTTATGTTAAAAGAGCAGAATAATTTTTACAAAAACGATGCCTGTTATACCCCTTCATAGTATAGATTACTAATGTAATAAAGAATACATGTGCCAAGAATCAAGTAAATCACTTCAATTATAAAATAGTTAGCATGCCAATACTAATGATAGCAATAATGCCAAGGTGATGACAAGAGCTTGAAATTTTGTTCCATACCAGGCAAAGTGTTCAAATGGCACTTCTACTAATAATGGAGAACAATTGCGCCACGTTATTTTGAAATCCATCAATGAATGTATGCAATGGACAAATTCAGATGTACTGATAAAATAATACACTAACATGCTAATACACATACACCTTCTTGTAATTGTGACAACTATGAATTTCTCAATGCAAATTGGCTCGACAAAATTTATGTTAAAAGAGCAGAATAATTTTTACAAAAACGATGCCTGTTATACCCCTTCATAGTATAGATTACTAATGTAATAAAGAATACATGTGCCAAGAATCAAGTAAATCACTTCAATTATAAAATAGTTAGCATGCCAATACTAATGATAGCAATAATGCCAAGGTGATGACAAGAGCTTGAAATTTTGTTCCATACCAGGCAAAGTGATAAGATGCCTTGATTAGACCAAAACACATAAAGATAGAGGAATTTCTTTATGTTTCTACACTTACATGAACTTTAGGCACTTGTTTATCAGATGAAAGAAGGGAAAGCTTCATTAGAGTTTCCAGGTGTTTAGCATGGAAGCCAGTCAACAATGATATATCAAATGCTGGAACTGTTAAAGGTCTGACAGCTGTCTGAGTTAAATCACTGAAATAAAATTGACATAAATAAGTGTGCAATACACTGTATTTTTAAACCTACCTGACAGTTAAATGTCCATTATCTCAATGCATTTTCAAACCTACCTGACAGATATATCACCATTATCCAAATGAATTTGTAAACCTATCAGACTCAAATCTCACACTGTATTTTCCAACCTACTTAACTGATAATCACCATTATCCAACCTCATTTAAATTCAACCCAACTGATAACCCATTCCCACACAATCCCGCATTTTTATGCACCATAGAAATATAGGTATGGAAAATATCAGAAAAGAAGAAATTACTTCTAACAAGCAATTTCTTCTTTTCCCACAATGTTTACTTCCTAATATGGCCCTTATTTTTCAATTCAAACCAACTTGATTTTGTCCACTGCAACCTATTTGAATTTGGACCAGTCTGAAATTTTGTTGTTTGGGAATGGGTTATGATATTGCATTTTGAACCTACCTGACTGATAAATCCCCATTATCCCACTGTATTTTTAAAGTGTTTGTTCCATCACTGGTCACCCCTAAAACTGTTCCTTGTTTGGAGGTTGTTGTATGAATGCATCTACCACCAAGTCTCAGGCCAGAATCTATCCCACCCAAAACTGCAAGACATGGCCAAACCTAGGATACAAATGATTTTTAACATAAATTGAACAAGAGCACCGCCTACTGGTGCCTACGCTCTGCTATTGAATAGTGGACAAAATGCATCTAGAGTTATCCCCCTTGATAGTAAAGGTTGTTCTTTTGATAGTGAACAAGTATGCCAAGTTTCAAGTGAATGAGAACCAGAGATATCACAAATGTCAAAGTTTTCGCAAGACGACAACAATGATGACGACACCAAGGCTATAGTAATACCTCAGTTTTTTTCCAAAAACAGCCAAGCTAATAAAAATATTCATTCAGCTGCTGTTTAGGTCGCTTACAAACTCGTCATTTTCTTTCTTAAACCTTGTAACGTCAGCTCGATTACAAGGTTTTAGAACCATAATGTTATAATACTTCATTAGTCAGCTCTAATAAAGTAACTAGTATTAATTCTTTTTCTTTTGATTTGAAATAGAAATTATCGAGGGATTAGAATCTTTTAATATTTTTTAGCTGTTGAGAAAACTGGAGGAACATTAAAAAGATGTTCTAAATCAAGATTCACCTATTTTAACTCTCTTGTTTACAGTTGTGCTGAGGTTTGCTTTTTGATATCATTTTTCCTGGTAACTGTTAATCTGTATATTCCTACCTGTCATATTTCATTTCATCTCAGAATGACGTGATTTTATTGCCTCCACAATTACTACATGCAGTGAAGGAGAGACAAACAATCATATTGCACTATTGATCTCCTATTTGAAGTTAGCCTGATGGCAATCAAATTGCATGTAATGCCAGTAATTTGGAGAAGAGATGATGTACTGAGCTATAGGAAATACATTGTTCATTTGTGTTCTTACATTGTTCTATCCCGTGATTTATTTGTTACTGTATGATAGCCAGTTTTTTGTTGTTCGAATTCCTCCACATGTAACATATATTCTGAAACCCATTTCAAAATGACAAACTTAAGGTTTGTTCAAATTCCAAGAAGTTGACAACAACATTTCAAAGAGTGTTCAAACTGAAAAATAAGTGAAATATAGAGCAACAGCCATATTTTTCATCCTATCAAACTTTTTCTATGCAGCTGACACAGGGTCAACTGAGGATCCTTATTGTGAAAATTGGTAATTATCCAGCTAGTGATTTCAAAGATTTCACTATTTGCCATATATTTAATTAGCCCTGCCAATAAAAGCTGTTGTTCATCTGATCAAAATGCTTTAAATGAATCTTAAGGATCATTCATTCTAATTTAGTTGAATTCAAGGCAGTAGTTTCTTGGGAGAAGATATTCAAAGAAAATGTTTGACGGATGGAAACAAAAGAGGAACATCGCCATGATAATAGCCCACTAGCCTTCCACCATTGGAGCTAAAATCAATTGATGAATTGTATCATTCATTGGACAATTTGTTTCACACATTTTGTTTTGTGGACCTGTCAACTGACCAATCGAATCATCTGTTTAAGTTAGTTGTTTCAAACATTTTGCGGATCACAGAGCAAGCTAAACTTGAGATGTTTCAGTCGATCACAAATGATTTATCTTGTTTCCTGTCCCTGACCGTATTTTTTACAGAATAAAGTTTTTGATTATCTCTGTCAAACAATCTTATTGGAGGTTAGTTGTAGTTGAAAAGGATTCTTCAATTTGGATCAGTCTACTATTTTACTGTCTGGTAAAATTTACTAATTTACCTGTTTCGATAGATGATCTACGATTTCTGGATCTATAGAGCTTTCCTGTCTTGTGCCCTTGTTAGACTCTTCTTCTTTTGCTGAAAGGTTCTCTTTATCAGGCACTGCATAGAAAAAAATGAGGGGTTAGTAGTTTAGTTTATACAAATCTATCTTTTTAACATCAATTGGAAAACAAGTTTCAACAACTTAGATTAATTTCTTTTGATTCCACTTCCTGGAGAATACACTAGTTCTTGCTCCATATGTGGGACTAGGATATCAACCAATTTTGATGGCCAATACCAGGAATCAAACTTGGGACCTCTTGTTGTGAATCTGACACTCTACCTCTCGAGCAAAGGCAACAAAGGGGGTAGTGAAAAAATATTCTGATATGTATAGGTATTTGCATTATTTTTTTAAAAACACCTACAAATGACAGGCATTTTTACAAAAGTAATGAAATAATTTTGATTAAATATAAGATTATTTTTTTTTAAATAAAAATCCAATTTAGTGACTAGCAAAAAAGAAGGTCAAAATCTCATCCAATCATTGATGGCTGATAAATCATTTTTTGCATTTATGACACATCTTCGCATTGACAAATATATTTTCATAGTCATATACTTATTAATGCAATGACTTTTCTAACCAAATCACTCATAAGCCCACTTTTTGATACCCTCAAAGAAAGAGAGTTTGGATACAATTTGTAATAGGCAATTTCTCCAATATCCAAAATGTTTTTCCACCCCAAAATGCAAAGAATTCAAAAGTTATTTAAAAACCACCAACTGCAATTCCCCTGAATTTGGACGATTTAACCCATTCCCACACAATCCCGCTTTTTACACACCTCATGAAAAGAGCTTTAGAAAACAATGTGGACAATGAAGAAGTTGCTTGTGACAAGCAATTTCCTCAATGAAAACAATATTTTCTACTCTAAAAGGCAAATATTTCTCAAATTGCTGTGTTGGAATGGGTTAAAGATTTTGTTGTCTGATAATGGCTAAATATCTCGTACTTTGATTATTTCCACAAATATTAATAATCTAATCTTAAGCTTAATCCATTCCTGCTTTTTGAAATTTTAGACAGGTCAAAATTGAAAGAGGTTGCAGACAACAGTGAAATTTTGATGCCATTTGAAATGAAAGCATCTTATATGGTTAAAATATTGTGAAAAAAGGAGAAATTGCTTGTTACAAGCAATTTCTTCTTTTTCCACAATGTTTTCTTAAGTATAAATAATAGCAATGTGAAATCCAGGGTTTGTACAGGAAAGGGTTAACCAAATACACCAGGTAATGATCAGCAAGGATCACCAAGAGTCTGTTTGCTCAGGTAAACTACAAAGCAAACTCACCTTCCTTATCTTTTGCATCTGTTTTTTCCTTAGTCAGATCAATACTCAAAAGATCAGAGTCTTTCACATTGTCGAGTTGCTGCACCACATGTTGACTGACAATGTCTGTCCACGCAGTCTGTGTATGTAAACTTCGTACAAGACTGATAATTGACTCACAGACAGTCGTCCCTGCTGGCGCGCATACTGGTTCACCTAGTAGCATATCCTTGTCTGCTGATTGTATCTGCATGTCAACAATCTTCACCTATAATATTGATATTGATAAATAAGATCACAATTTATTGGCCCCGCCCACTGATGTGCTGGCCACTCACAAGTGTCACTTTGATATCAAATAGTATCATTTTGGAAAATTTCAGGCCAGTTACATGTAACATGAAAAGTAATATATTTCAATGGCGACCTAAACATAGTAACTACAGCGTGAATGAGCTGCAGTTATGACTGTTAAGCCGCCAAACTAACAATTTCTCTGATTGACAACCATGATTTATAACCAACTAATTTTTTCCTAACAATGTTTTCTATTGTTTTTAAATTTGATTTGAATTGAATTGAATCATCAAAAAGCATGCTTTGTTTGAAATGAGGATAATTATTTATTACAGTGCATGATCCATTCATCTTTGATATACTGAAGAACATGACCCATATTTTCAGAATGTTAAACCTGTAAGTGAAATTAAAGCTTTAGTTGTTGGAAAAAAATGTGAGTTTCAAAAAAATTAACAATTGTTACAATTCTTTATTTAACAGAAAAGACCCATCTGAGATAGATTATGCTCCCCAAGTATAGCCCTGCCAAGACATATAGAAATCCATCCATAATTGATGGAGCTATGCTCTGGACATGCTTCATTTGATTGTTCAACATTAAGATGTGGCCTTGTCATCGGAGCTATCAAAAAAACGGGCAAAGGATGTGGGTGCAATTTCAGAAGAAATTCATATGTGAAGTTTCGTCCAATTTGGTCCGAGGCAGACAAAGTGGTGGTTATACGCTTCCCCTTCCAGAAGCACAAAAAAAGAATAAAGAAAAAATGTAATTTTTTCGGGAAATAATCTCTAAATGTGGGTCATATTAATCACATGGCAATAAGATAATGTCTAAAGTAGAGCTGTAACGATACACTTGAATATTCGGTGAATCGAATATTTTTTTACCGGCGAGTACGTATCGTATTCGTCTGTCTGAGAACCGAATATTGGCGAATACAAAATGTGTAATATTTTTCCGGGATGCAAAGTGCAAAAAAATATCCAAGAGGTCATAGATATCCAACATGCACAAGCTATAGCGATGGTTTCATCAAATTTATGAAGAAGACGTAAATCCTTAAAGCCTAGGCGGCTCTCGTAGTCGATTGACAGAGGGCGCCTCTGATGCAACTGAATACATATTCAAGATACTAAATCAAAGAATTTCTATTTCACTGGTGACAGCTATTTATTTGTTGTTTTGGGTAGTGAATGATAGATTAACTGGACAATCGATGCATGACTTTGACCGTGAACGGTCAGACCTCTGTTAATACTAACAATCAAAAATCATCTTTTTTAAGTCAAAGTCTTAGATCTACTAAACCTTTTAAATCAAGATTTTCAATTCAAATTCTAGTATTTATGGCCTAATTTTTCTATGTTATTGACCATTACGAGCAGATTCTGAAGAAATTGAATGACAATCTTTCCGAGCAAAGACCATTGTCTTCAATTATGCAACGTATAAATTACCTCCCTTTAAAAGATTAAAAGGTAAGCTATGGCTGCATGTCCAATATACCTTGAATGTTGGCTAAAATTTAAATATTTCATCTTTTCATTATAAGTGATCAATTCTTGTGACAAAAATTTTCATATAAATTTATAAGTTTGTAACAGATAGAAGTTTACAACATAATTCAAAATATACAAATTTAAAAGTCCAAATGCGTGAAATCCACAATATAGAGGCAATTAATTTGAAATGATCCAGCATCAAACAATGACAGATCTTGACCTCACCCTTCGTTAGGCTTGAATTTGCCATACACCTTTGATTGCTGTTGCAGTAATAATAAAATAGTGAACATAAAACAGCTGTCTGTATCACAGATAGGCATAAGTTTGTTTCATTCTTCACTCAAAGAAATATACAGATAAATATGTCTGTTCCTGGAATAAGTTGTATTCATGAATAAATATTCATATTCATGACCCTGTATCGTGATCTGTATTCGTATTCGTCACTTTCTGTATCGTTACAGCCCTAGTCTAAAGTGTCTTTGGTCCTGCTGTCTGCAATAATGATCAGTAGTGCAAAGATCAAGTTTACTATACAGAAAATTACACAAGTGAAATTATCAAAATGATATTCAATCAAAATCTCATTGATTTATTAATCAAGTACTAAGGAAAACATGAAACATTTGTTGGTCAAAATCTTAACCTATTACCACACAACCCTACATAGTTACATGCTGAAATAACACAGTATCTCTAACAATTTTCTACCCTATCTGGCACCTATTTTTCAATTTTGAAATGTTATCTGCAGCTTCTTTCAATTAGACCAGTCTAAAATTTAGTTGTGTGGTAATGGAGTAAAGGTCGTAATTTCCTAGACAAAGTATGGATAATTACATCCGGCTAGCACTTGTGAGTTGAGCTACAGATAGAGAATATTTGGGTTTCAATGTTTTCAATATTTGAACAATACTTACTCAAACCCTGTGTTGTGGGTACTCGTTGGAATCGTCTTCTTAAGACAGCTCTAATAAGTATCAAGAACATAGGGTTTTAATGAAAAATAACAATTCTAGACTAGTGTTACCCTCCTCTCTTTGGGGGGGGGGTGTCCAGTTTTACCTTTTCACCGGGGTTGTTACTGTAGAATGTCACACAGGGATATAACTCTGTAGCATCAACATCTTCAAATGCAATTCTTGGATCCTATAAGAAAGGTACATTTTTGAATAAGTGCAAGACCACAAAAAGTGTCTGTATGCATTTGGTACTGTCTTGCACTAAAAGCTTAAAATAGACATTTTTTGGGTGAAAATTGAAATCTCTGACTGTAAAGGTAGCAGAAAAAGTTGAGTTACAAAGGGGTGGGGATAAACCTTGCAAAATACATTAGTATTGATTTCCCTTAACGAAAGAAGACAGCTGTTAGTCTTATGATAGGCAAAGTATATATTTCTTTTCTAGTTAACAAGAGGGCCAAAATGGCCCTAAATCACTCACCTGAGAATTTCATCTGATAAGCCCTACCTGCCATACCCACACCTACTAGTTTTAAAAAGGGTCACCCTAGGAACATCTCCTGCCATATTTGGTCTGAATCAGCCTAATGGTTAAGGTGGATAAGATTTTTGAAGAATTAATTCATGATTTTTCAAAGTTTTCAGCCAACCCTGCTACACCCAGTTTTGTCATAAATCAAAATTTCACAAACAATTTTGAAAAGGGTCAAGTAAGGAACATTCCTGCTAAATTTTGTCCGAATCAGCCTAATGGTTAAGGTGAAGACTTAAACAGAATTATTCCATGATTTCTTTAAGTCTAAAAGCCTGGCCCTCCCTCACCAACACTATTTTGAGTGTCAAAATTTCAAGAGCAAGTTTTGAAAAGGGTTGCGAAGGGAACATTCCTTCAAAGTTTGGTTCAAATTGGCCAAGTCGTCAAGAAGGCAGAGATGTTCAAAGAATTATTTCATGATTTCTTTAAGTCTGAAAAGCCTCGCCCTACCACTCCAACGTTTTTTTGTGAATCAATTTTCACGAAAAAGTTTTCGAAAGAGTCGCCAAAGGAACATTTCTTCCAAATTTGGTTCAAATCAGCCAAATGGTTTGTGAGAAGATTTTTTAACAAGAGCACCGCCTGCGGGTGCCTACACTCTGCTGTTAGGTGCTGGATAGTGGACAAAATGCATCTAGAGTTATCCCCCTTGATAGTATAGGTTGCTCTTTTGATAGTGAACAAGTGTGCCAAGTTTCAAGTGAATGCCTTTAGTAGAACTAGAGATATCACAAATGTTACAGTTTTCACACAACAATGACAACAACAACGACACCGAGGCTATAGTAATACCTCAATTTTTCTCTGAAAACAGTCGAGCTAAAAAATATCCCATGATTTTTCTAAGTCTGATATACCGGGCCCTGCCACGCCCACATTTTTTTGTAAATCAAAATTTCAAGAAACAAATTTACATGCACTTCTATCATTCTTGTTTATTAATTACACAAGATAGAAAAATCTCTCTGTACCCTTCATCAATTCTATTATTTGACCTGGAATCGTTTCATGTTAAGTGATACCCTGATAGCGCTTAATAGTCACCCAAGGAACATTCCTGAAAAATTAGATCCAAATTGGCCAAGTGGTTTAGGAGGAGAAGATGATTGAGAAAATGTTGACATCGGACAACAGACATTGAGTGATCCTAATAGCTTCCTTTGAGCATGTTGTGCTCAGGTGAGCTAAAAAAAGTAAGTGATGTGTCTTGTCAATGTCTATCTTTAGAATGAATTTGAAAATGACCCCTGTAACAATGTACAATCATAAAAGTCTTCAAATAGTTTCTATGGAAATGATTTCTATTTCTAAGATATTCTATTTTATCCACAACACTTTTACTCTTTAACCCATCCCCACACGGCTAAATTTCAGACCAGTCCAAATTCAAAGGTGTTGCAGATGACAATTTAAATTTAATGATATCATTAAGATATTTGTCTATTGGGGTAGAAAACATTTGAATAATGAAGAAATTGCTTGTAACAAGCAATTTCTTCATTATCCACAATGTTTTCCATAGATTTATATTCAGGAGGCGTTTAAAAGCTTCACTGTGTTGGAATGGGTTAAGCACAAGTTCAAAATTGGTTATCAGGAGTTGTTAAGAATAAAAAATTTTACCTCTCCATTTTTTCCAAATGATAAAGTCCGGGTATCCATGTTCAGAATACAGGTAACATAATCTCCCTGGGTAAAGCCACTCAATGATCGAGTCTGTTCTCCATTGTGATACAGATTTCCACTGTAAGCTCGATACAACCACATGTCTCTTGTAGATCTGTGTCCATAATCTCTCACTGGCAGACAACATACACCAACACATGTACCTTCATTGTTTTTGTTCTCTTTGACGATAAGGAACTGAAACAAATCATAAAAACTTTTAACCTATTACACCAAAGCAAAATTTTAGAATGGTCCTAATACACAGATGTCTGTTTATTCTACAAAACTAGAACATGTTTCTTCTCTAGTATCTGAGTCTGTTCTCCAATACTAGATTCTGTTTATTTTCAAGATCTATAGTCTGTTTATTTTTTGAGTATTATAGTCTGTTTATTCTCACACACTAAATTGTTTGTTCTCGAGTCCAGAGTCTGTTTAATCTAGAGTACAAGGGCATGCTTTTTCTAAGGTATGAGTTTGTTTATTCCCAAGTACTTGAGCCTGTTTTTTCTTGTGTATTAAAGTCTGTTTATTCTAGAGGATTTGAGTAAGGACGAGACTCAGTTTCTCAAGTACTAGAGTCTGTTTCTTGTCAAGTACTAGAGTCAATTTGATCTACGTCTACACCACAATAAATCTAGATTGAATTCAGATAAATCATTTCACCAATCGCCGCTGTCAATCAAATGATCATTCGACCAATGAAATCGTTCATTTAGAATTGACTTTGAACTCCTTCATTGGCCACCATTTACATGAAGCATTTTTGTTGGTTTGGCAACTTAAAAATTTAACTACAGCTTATTCAAGCTGAAGTTATAACATTTAGGTCGCCAACCAACCATTTTACTATTTTGCTACATGATACTGGCCATAGATTTCACAAAATAACATTGATTGATATCGAAGTGGAACTTCCTGTCGAAGCCAGTTGGCGTGACCAGAGGAGTCAGTGGGCGGGGCTGCTATCCGTCAATTACCTTCCTTCAATCGGTAACACCCTGATGTTATAGGCAAGGAAACAATTATACAAACTTTACCAGCAGCATTATATAATTGACCAATTGCGGCTGTCAACCAATCAAATTATTCATTCAGCCCAGACCTGGGCTTTTCAACTCTGACATTGGTTGCCATTTTTTTAACCTTTATTGTTGGTTTGGCGACTTAAAAATTTAACTACAGCTTATACATTGATTGATACCGAAGCGGGACTTCCTGTCAAAGCCAGTTGGCGTGACCAGAGGAGTCAGTGGGCGGAGCTGCGATCTGTCAATTACCTTCCTTCAATCGGTAACACCCTGATGTTATAGGCAAGGAAACAATTATACAAACTTTACCAGCAGCATTATATAATTGACCAATTGCGGCTGTCAATCATGGGATAAACAGACCTATCAAATTATTTATTCAACTCTGACATTGGTTGCCATTTTTTTTAACCTTTATTGTTGGTTTGGCGACTTAACATCTTACTACAGCTTATTCAAGCTGTAGTTACGACGTTTAGGTCACCAACCATCTATTTTACTTTTTTTATTACGTGCTACTGGCAATTATTTTGTAAAATAACACTGTTATAAACCGAAGCGGGACTTCCTGACAGAGTTGGTTGCCGTTGCCATAGACATGAGTGGGCAGGGCCAGCGATTGGTCACTTGAGTTAATTCTCTACTACATAGAATCAAGATTGTATTACACATAGCTATAGCCTACCTTCCATTGGTAACATCCAGATGTTATAGGTATGGAAGCATATCCATATCCTTTACCAGTCGTACTGTGTACTAGAGTCTGTTTATTCTCCACAATACAGCTCACACATTTCTCCGAGTCAAAATTCACTTCCATCATTGTAACAGATCCCGCGTTAGCATCCAAAATATCTTTATCCTGTTCCTTAATTTCGAAATCTGCTAGCTTATTTTCATCGGCAGAAAAATTTGATTCTACAGACAAGCTTGAATTCACTTTGTTATTGCTCTGTTTTCGATCTTTTTCTATTACACTGCCAACTGACTTGCTAAGAGAGGACTTTAAGTCATCAGTTAAACTTGAAGATTTACTTATTTCATGTTGTTCAAGTTTTCTCATTAAGGCTAGTTCCTCCATCTTTGCATCTTGTATGGCTTGCTGATTTGGGGTTTCCCACATGTTCTGTGCCAGACAGTCAAATAGTCTTGTGATGACCTAGAAATGTATGGAGAATAATTTGTTTGTTTTTTGTATCTCAAACTAAAACACACAGTTATCATATTTCTGAAATTCTAAACAGAAAAATGATATGGCAAAATCTGAAGAAAACTAGAAATGTGACACATACCAGATGCAAATATCCCCCCCCATAAGTACTGGTCACATGACCTTCAATTTTGACATTGAACTTGGGACTATCCAACAGAAATTTTGCAACAGTACTCATCAAGGGGAACAGCTGTTCTGTGTTATTTTGAGATACGTCGAAATCAAAAAATGTAAGAAGTTAAAGTATGACGAAACACAGTTGGTCACCATGTCCTTTGGTCAGGTGACTTAAAAAAATCAGGAAATATTGTGGAAAATGAAAACTGCTTGAACAAAGAAAAAGATTTTCAAAATTTCATCAACTTGGAAACGTCCGCAACCTCTTTCAATTTTTACCAGTCTTAGATTTTGTTGTTTTGGATTGGGTTAATGCCTTAAAGATATAGGCAAAAGTTTTAGGAATAATATCATGAGGAATTACCTGTTTCATAAAAGAAGAGTGAGATTCTGCCTTACAAGCTGGAAGGATTGCCTCTAACACATGTATGGATGCTAGTCTTGTTCTAAGGCTGTAACCTATTTCAGAAAAAAATCCATGAAAATTAGCTACTCTACATCTACAAAGTAACTGTGTTACTTTCTGCCGGGTCCAAACTGTGTAGAAATCTGTCAGAATATCAAAGAGGTTTAAAACTTCTATGTACTTTATTTCTAAGCTATCTAAGTTTTAACAAGAGCACCCCATGCAGATGCCAATGCTTGGCTGTCCAATTGCTTGAAAGTGGGTAAGATTTCCTAGTCAATAAAGGGGCTTATTTCAATCAAAAATGCATTTAGAGTTATACTCCTTGTTGAAAGATTGCTCTTTTGATAGACAACATATATTCTGAGTTTCGAGTGAATGCGTTCAGTAGTACCAGAGATATTACAAAATGTCAAAGTTTTGGACGACAACTTTGACAATAACCTGACAAAAGCAATACCTCGGGTCTTCTAAAAAAAACAAAAAACAGCCAAGCTAAAAATGTACCTATAGCTGTTTCAATATAAGCGGTTTCTATAAAGAGTAGTCTTCTTTAAATTCATAATGGTATATGATTAAACATTTCATGCTTAAGTTGAATTAGGGCTCATTGAAAAATCTTGGTGTGTTTGTCAAACATGAAAGCCAAAATCAACCGCTTATTTTTAGAAATGTGACCTTGACATTTGACCTTGACACTTATGACTATGACCTACAGAAAGAAATACCCATGTAAAATATGGAAGCCGTATAACTTACCATTCAAAAGTTATGACCCATTCCAACTTATTCCAACACAACCCTGCTTTTTTACACCCTTAAAGAAAAAAATCTTTGGAAAATATTCAGGAAAATGAAGAAATTGTTGTAATTAATATATTCATTGTCAACAATGTTGTGGATAAAGAAAAAATACGATTTCATCAGGTTGAAATTACTGTCCATAACTTCTTTGAATTCGGTCCAGTCTAAAATGATCTCATCACCAGAATGGTTTACCGCAAGGAATACACATGTGAAAAGCCTTCAACAACTAATAAAAAGCCATGGGCAATGTTAACATTTTAATTTGATATAAGTAAGACCTTGTCCTTAGCAAATGACCTGGAACTTTAAAACAACAAGGTCTTACCAGAGGGAAGAAATATGTGATATATAAAAACGTTTTATCTTAACACGCAGGTTTTGATCAGTTTTAAAAGTTCTTTTGCAGACAAACATATCAATACACAAGCTATCTAACACAGGACAAAAACAACATACCCCCACCTGGTGATGTTAAGATTTATTGCAAAAATGTCATTGACTCTAATCATCTGTTCCTTGATGTCTTAAGATTACCAAGAGTCAAACACTATATAAACTTTTCACAATTCTTAATATATTCATTTAACATGTTAACACTTATATATACATACCAGAGTTAGGACTACCAATGATGGCTAACAGGGTTTCTGTCCATTTTGTGTTAGTCATGTGACTTCTGACACCAGATGACACGACAACTCTCCTTACAAACACCAGAAAGCCCGTCAGAATGGACTGCATATTTGCTTTCTCTTGGTATTTATGTATTTGATTCCATAACATGTCCAGCACTGAATGTATAACACCAGCACTAAGTTGATCCGAGTGTATACTGTAAAAAAGTAGGAGAAATCATTTCACCTATTCCCACACAATTCTGCCTTTTGATGCTCCTCGAGAAAATGATTCTTGAAAACATTGTAAAAAATGAAGAAATTACTTATAATAAACAATTTATTTATTTCCAACAATGCTATGTATCCATAAAAAAAAGATTTTTAAGATTCCTTTGACATTAAACTGGCCTTTGCAACTTCTTTCAATTTAGACCAGTCTAAAATTGTGTGGTAGCGCGTAGGACACTTAACGAGGGGTCCTGAGTTCAAACCCCCATTTTTTCCGACATTAGTCTTCAATCAATCAGTGGATAATCTAAACCTAAATGGAATGAGCACCTGGAGGCTTGGAAAGGATGTAATGGTAGTACTGGTGTGAGAAAAATCTTGAATCCAGTTTTAGGTGCTCCAGCTGCTGCAATATGACTGAAATACTGTTAAAAGATGCATTAAACCCCATTCAATCAATCAAACTAAAATTGTGTGGATTTGTAATAGGTTAGGAGATGAAAAGTTTATATTTCAATTTCATATCCTTAATTTCTAATAATAAATCTTGTAAGAGAGTATACAGTAGAAATATGCCAAATTAGGAAAGTTTGGGACAGATTTTTCTTTGCAAATACTTTGTGTGTAAGCATACAAAGCAGGCAAACACCTGTGCTTTTATACTCTAGAAAACACTGTGGAAAAAGAAGAAATTGTTTGTAACAAGCAATTTCCTTCATATCACAGTTATTTCTACTGTAACATTTTGCAAAGGGTTCATACATCCCCCTTCAATCCCTCTTTTTACCACCCTCAAGTAGACAAAGCTTTGGAAAACATTAAGGAAAATTAGACTGCTTATAACAAGATTGTCAGCTGCAACTTCCTTGCGTTTGGACCAGTCTATTTTTCTATGGTTTGGTAAATGGATAAGATGGAAAACAAAATTCCTACCTTGTAGTAAGAGAAACAATTTGAACCAGTCTGAAACTAGCAATCCTCATAACTCCAGTTAACTGAGATGCCAAGAGCTTCCCTCTCATTGGTGGAACCACAAACTGCATGTAGGGAACCATGCCCATCATTTCAAAGAGAATTGGCAATAGCTTGCAGGCAACCAGTAGGGAAATATCCACAGCATGGAAGTTGCTGCTCAGACAGATGATTGTGTACAACAAGAGTCTCTGTTGGCAGGCTGTAAAAGAAGACTAGTATTTTGTACAGAGGTTTCTTCGATCTTTTTGCAATAATATTGAAACAAATAGCATCTTGTTAGTTTCCAAGACTGTGAAACAAAAGACTTCTCAAATAAAAGGGACATGTTGCAAGAAAACTGCTTAACCCACTACCACACAATCCTGCATTTTGCCATGTTTAAGAAATATAGCTGTGGGAAACATTGTGAGAAAAGAAATTGCTTGTGATAGGCAATTTCTTTTCTCACAATGTTTTCTATCTGATATGGTTCTTATTTTTCATTTAAAACCAACTAATATTGTCATCTGCAGTCTTTTTTCAATTTGGACCAGTCTAAAATTTTGTTGTTTTGGATTGGGTTAAATTTCGATGTTTACAACTCATGGGATGATTATCGGATGAGTGTTCTAAATTACCCTTTTATATATTTTCTGCATGTTAGTCTGGAATATTATTGTAATTAAATAAAGTTCATGTTTGTGATATTCAAAATATTTCAACTTGTTTCTGTCAATATTACAAGAGCAAAATGAGACTAGTAGGCCCAATGGAACAAGTTGCTTTTTTAAACAATACCACCAGAAATTTATAAATCAATTCAAGTGCAATATTATACATGTTTATATCATTGTCTGGTTCCTGGAAGCAAAGAGGGAATTCTGTCAAGTGCTATATTAAATTCAGTAACCTGATTGCAATAAAAATGTTTCTCAATTTGCTATGAGATACAACCTTTAGTCTCCAATCTCCAAAGCTGCTTTATTAGAATGAATAAAAAAAGCAAAATATTTCCAATCAAATCATTTTTGTTTTGATTTGGTGTTTAAATACTAATCCAAATACCAAAAAATAGCAACAGTGAGACTGGGGCTTTAGATAAAGGGGCAACTGTCATGTGCAGCCAGTTTTGGCTTGTCCAAAAAGGGATTGCTGAGGACAGATAAAAGTGTAAATGAACTGACCTTGAACATGAGAGTATCCGACACAACTTTACACATGACATTAGTATTCTTCAAGGGGAAAAACTATATTATTTTGAAATCCATCAATTAACCTTTTCCTGTATAATCTCTGACTTCCCTGTCCTTATATTTTCATACTCGAAAAAAACATTTTAAAAAAGGAGGAATTTCTTGTGACAAGAAATTTCTTCTTTTTCGGCAATATTTTCTACTCTACTGAATTATCACTTTTCACATAAAATCGATGTGAAATAGTCGTCAGCAAAACCTTTGAATTTAGACAGGTGTAAAATTATGCAATATTGTAAAGGGCTAATGTAGAAGATATGCTCTGGCCGAGAACAAACTCACATACAGACAGAGGTAACTCTTTATGCCTGTCTCAATTAACCCTTTCCTGTTTTTGGAAATTTTAGACTAGTCCAAATTGAAAGAGGTTGCAGACGACAATGAAAACTGGATGCCATTTGAAATAAAACCATCCTATGTGGTAGAAAATATTTTGGAAAAAGGAGAAATTGCTTGTAACAAGCAATTTCCTCTTTTTCCACAATATTTTCTAGAGTATAATATCACCGGAACGTAAAATCCCGTATTTGAACGGGAAAGGGTTAAATGGCACGGCATAAAAAATTACCTTGCTGAACAGAGTGAGAATTGTAAGCATCAATCAATCCAGAAATTAATGACTCATAGATCTGGTGCATTGCTAACTGTATTTCTCTCTGGGTTTCTGATTTGGCTGCTGTAATACCATCCTAAAATTAGATGTAAAGAAATAGGGAATCTTGAATAAGTTGTCATGAAACACAGAAATTACTAAACATAATACAACAATGCTTTACTATGAGTTTACCAATTTTACCCCATTACCAATCAATCAGACTTATCCAAACTGAATGAAGATGCAAACAACAATTCTAAGTCGATGGAATTTTAAAAGTCTTTGTCTTTTACAGTAGAAAACATCGTGGACAATAAAGAAATTGCTTGTTATAAGCAATTTCTCCATTATCCACAATGTTTTCCGAAGCTCTTGAGGGGTGTAAAACAGCCGAAATGTGTGGGAATGGGTTAAATGAAGAGTTTGAGAATTCAATATTTTATGTATTTCTAATATGTAGGAGGAGTTGGCAACACATTTGTAAACAAAGATACAGAAAAAAAGTTTGACAAGTAGATTTTGGTATACCACAAAAACATTTAATTTGCTCTTGTATATTTCATACTTTACTTAACCCTTTACCAGATGACAAAATTTTAGACTAGTCCAAATCGAAGAGGTTGTAGATTACATTTCACAGTGGCTTAGAATTGATAATAAGTGCTACTAAGGGTATACATGAGACAAAATTGTCACATAAACAGATTTTCAATAAATTCATCGAAATCCGTAAAGAATTGTAGGTGTTGTTGTGCACACTTTTGTGTCTCCTTTTTCTATGATGCAGCATTGAAATGCATTATATGACACTGATTATATGCGTTAGGTCATATGAAGAAGAATCTGGTGAAAATTTCATCAAAATCCATCCAGAATTATAGGAGGAGTTGTGCATACATGGTAATGTTAATGACCCACCCCCCCAGCTGAGTGCCCGCCTGCCCCAATATTCAGCAAACTAATAACTAGTTTTTTCGTGATTAAAAACAATTTGAGAAAAGGAGTGATTGCCTGTTACAATTCTTTAGAGGCCTAAATCAGGATTATGTGGGAATGAGTAACTCATAATTTTACCTGATAATGATACAAAAAATCTATTTTTTCTGTATCTAATGACATCCCTAGATTGAAGCATCCAGCCAATAGCAGCAGGTGGGCGGAACATAGTAATGTTGACAGGGTTTTCTCTGAATTGTCAGTCTCTGCTGTTTTATCTTTCTTAGTTGATAACAACTCTCTTATTTGATTCAGGGCATACAGTCTAGACTAGAAAAAAAGAATTAAAACCATTACCAGATGATATAATTTTAGACTAGTCAAAAGTAGCTTTGTCAACATTTTCTCTTAATTGTCAGTCCTTGTAGTTTTCTCTTTCTTAGTACATAACAGATTTCTAATTTGATTCAGAGCTTACAATCTAGGCTAGGAAAGCATTATGTTAACTCTAAACCGTTACTGGATGATAAAATTTTAGACAATTTCAAGAAATTGCAGACAACAATTACAAATTGACAAAATTTCAAATATCTATGCCATTCTGGGTACAAAACAACAAGGAAAATGCAGAAATAGGACAAGCAATTTCTTCTTTTTCAACATTGTTTTTCCATACCAATTTTCTAGAGGGATGTTAAAAGGCTAGGTTGTCTGTCAATAGATCAAACAGCTTTCCAGCCTTAAATATAATCATGTCTTCTAGCTCTACCCTTTTAACTTTGCTTGACAAAAAATTCAAAAGTTGTGAAAAAACAAAATGTTTTGTATATAGCTTTAAAGCAGATCTTGAACAGAGTTTTTAAACAATTTGATACAGGAAAATTATTTTCTTTTCAAACAGTTCTTAATGTCATTTTCACAAATTCTTTGTTGTGTTAAATCTACTAAATTCACCATGAAATTAGTTCATTTTCATACATTTCCTATGCCCTACTTTGAAACATCAGAATTTATCAGGTAAGGTCAACAGTCAATTTTACAAGACAAATTTCGGTTCAAGAAGGGTTATACTTAGCCAACAAATTTGTCATCTCGTAATGCAAGATATTTTTGCTTCTTTTATCTTTTTATTGAAGTTATGACTAGTCAATTTCATTACAAAATCAGCTTTGTCTTTTTTTTACAAATGTCTAAAAGTATTACCATTAGAAATTTGAAAACTGAAAACCAAAGTTTAATTTTCATAATTTGTGCAAGCACCGCTTTAAGTAGAACATATGTTTTCACTGTTTTTAATTGCTGAAAACATGGAGCTTATCCATTTTCAAAAGAACCAATACTTAGGATTATGCAAACATTATATGAAAGTTTGATGAGAATCTAAAGTAAATTATAAAAGGCCCCTTTTCCCATGATACTTTACAGAAAAACCAAATTTCAAAAGGAACAATTCTTATGATGCTACAACCAATCCATAAAAGTTTGAAGAGAATCAATGAAATCACAATTATCTACAGATTTCATTAGTAATGATGCTTAAGTCGCCAAACCAACAAAAAAGTTGAACAAAAATGGTGGCCAATGTTGGAGTTCAAATCTCATTTCTGGTCTCAATGAATGATTTCATTGGTTCACTGATTACTTGGTTGACTGTGGTAATTGGTCAATTAATGATAGCCTCAGAGATTTATGTCAGTCACTTTCTGTTGTTTTGGAAACTGAAACATCTCAATATCTCGATTATTTCACCCAAATTTGGTACTTATTTTACATTTTTTGTGAACATTCAATTGTAGTCTGAAACTTTGAATTTGAATCAGTCTAAGTTTCTGTTATCTGGTATTTGGTTAGTACTGTAACTTTATGTGCAGAATCTGATAACACCGGTCAGATAAACTTTGTTTCATAAATGAAATAACATATTTGAAATGATTTGTCATTTATTTTATATGCCCTGTTGATTTATTATTTTCTATTTTGAAGAGGCTATGGTATTAATGAGGTATCACATGCAAGTTTGTTTTTATTACTTCTACTATTTGTCACTTTAAAACTCATTCTGAGGCTGTAGTTACGATGCTTAATTGCCAAACCAACAAAAATACTTCACAAAAATGGTGGCCAATGTCAGAGTTCAAAGTTAACTTTCGGTCTAAATGATTTCATTGGTCAACTAATTATTTGATTGATAGCTACAATTGGTCAATGGCTGGTTAGACAAGATGTGTTTGAGAAACATATGCCCCCACAACAGGACTTAACTATGAAAAGTATTGTTGACTTGTACATGAGTTTTAATAGAGTATTTTAGTGAAAGCAACAAGGAATTTTTTTTTTGGCATTTGACCTTGGTATGTGACCTTGACCTTATCACATGACCTTAACATAAAGAGATGTATATGATGGAGATGTATCATCATACAAATATGAGCATTGTATCTTGAATAGGCTGGTAGTAATTGGCAATGTTAAGTTTTTGGTTAAGTTTTGAAGACAGACAGACAGACCGATGGAATGACTGAATGATGACAGATGGACAGACAGACCGACAGACGGACAACAGTAAAACAACATGACCCCGATCATTCGATGGGGGGCATAATAAAAAGAATAACAGATGGTCACTCATGTAATATCCTTTATTTCATTTTCTACTTACAACTGCTCTATCCTGTTGCTTCTTGAGTGCTAGAGCCATTTTGACATGAGACAAATGCTTTCTATGTCCATGAGACCCTGGTCTTTGATCTGTCTGAAGATTATCTCCCTTTATGAATGAACAAATATCTATAACAATTCCATCAAGACTGTTTCTGGACCCCTCCAGGGTCATATCACCAGATTGTGTTCGATGCCAGCGCAGACGTCGCAGCGTTTCCTTCACCTTCTGTAGGGACCCAATAGTACTGGAATTGCCTAATATAAGAGCAAACGATATATTCAACTTCAATTTAAAAAAAAAATATTGAGAAATAATGTGAGAAAACAAAATATAAGCCTTTGGTCTGACATTCACATATACTATTATGCTGTATACAAGTATATAGCATTGCTCATAATAAACACTCCCTAGGGTGACCTGAACATTGGTCAATAGCTTTTATGTCATATCAAATCTACTGAGAAAAGAATGTGGCCTTTTCCTCAATTTCTTCATTTCCAACAACGTTTTCCAAAGTTTTTTTCTTAACCAGACAGCAAAATTTTAGACTGGTAAAAATTCAAAGGAGTTGCACACCATAATTTGAAGTTTATAAATTTTTTTCCCCCAATTTCTGGGTAGAAAACATTGCAGAAAATAAAGAACTTGCTTGGTGCAAGCAATTTCTTAGGGGTATCAAAAGAGTAATTGTATGGAAATGGATTAAAGGAGAAAAAGGCAAGATGAAGAGGGAATGGGTTAGTATTGAAGAGGCAACCACTATAACAGAGGAAGCATTTAATGGTATAAATACCATATATACCCACCTTGTCTGTATGTATTTGGAGTTACTCTTCCCCCACCATCTCGTGTATTTATAAGTTGATGAACACCAGGGTACATGGTCAGGTCCGGATAACTCCCTCTGTGTCCATGTATGTTGGCTTCTTCTGCTGGGGATGGCAAGGTCTCTGATAAACTTTCTGCAGCTGCAGTCAAATATTCAACATAAACTTTCATATATAGAGCATTTTTCATTTAGAGTAAAATATGTTAAGGTTCTCACTGAACAAATATAAAAGCTATATTTTAGGGCAACAAATGAAAATATAACCTTTGTTGTTCATGAAATGAAAGAGTTATGCATATTTTGTCTAACACAAATATTTATTCTGTTTCTTTAAAGAACAACAGTAAGTGTGTGTGTGGATAGTTAAGACCTGTGCATTTCAGAGAAATGGGGACACAAGTTCTTACAACTTAGTTTATTACCTCTTACTTCTTCTTCCTGGAAAATACATCGGTACTTGAGCTAAATGTGTGGGCCCTTAAAGGAACAAAGATCTATAGCTGATACAGGGTATCATACTTGTGGCCTCTTGATCATGAACCCAACGCTCTAGCCCATCAAACAAATATCCCTAACTCTTTATTTAATTTACTGTTAAAAAGCAAGACTTAATGCAACTTAAATATATATACATGTGCTAGTCAGATTTAAAATCAGAATAAACTTAGAGTAGCTCTTGAACAAAATTCCATGAAATTGTGATATAGGCCATTCATCTGTTTTTCCAATAGTTATAGATATTATTTACAAGATAAATGCTCTATTTTTGTGTTTAATCTACAAAATTAACCATAGATTTAACTTCATGTGACGTTTTCATATGTCATAAGGTCATTTTTGTTGCAATCGACAGATAGGTAACATATTTACCCAATGAATTCTGGCTCAATTCAGGTTGTACTACCTTGATTTATTTGGTGTCTCATGACGCAAAATATTTTAGCTTCTGTTCTTTTTTTTGTAATGTAATGAACATTCATTTCCATTACCAAATTAGTTTAAACACCTACTTTCAAATTTCTGAGAGCATTATAGTTAGAAATTTGAAAATTGAGAACTAAAATTTTTCTTTCATTGCCACAAGAAATTTCCCCATTTCCCAGACAGTTTTCCATGAACAAATGTTTTCTTGGTAATTGATTAAGCACACTTTTTTTGTGTGTATTCTTGTCCATTTTTTCAGTAAATTGTCAGCAGAAGCTAAACAAGGTTTCTACATCAAAGATTTCAATTCTTTAAAACTGATCTTTATTGACTAAATACCTTCTTTTGATTTACTTTTGACATCTTCAGCACTAGTGTCCTGGGCTGAAACTAGAAAAATTATACTGACTATACCAATTTGTTAAAATGTAACTGTTCTCGGTCTAATTGTCAATTCCATGACATGGGCTCACTAAAAAGAGCCCTCAATATGAAATTCAAAGACAAAACATTGAGAAACCCAATACCACATAATCCAAAATTTAAGCCCAGAGGGAATAATATTGAGGAAAATATTGTGAAAAAGGGGGAAAAGGTTTCAAGCATTTTCTTCTTTTCTGACATTTTCTACCATACAACTTCTTAGACTGGTCTTAAATTCTGTTATTTGGTGCTTTTTTCCAAATCAACTGCATATTATGATATTGTCTTCGAACTTCTTTCAGCTTAGACCAGTCCAAAATTTTGTCATCTGGTAAACTTGTGTGTAAATACTAGCCCATGACCTACAATCATGAAACTGCCTATTAATCTTGACTAAATCCAAATGGTGTGACAAACAAACTAAATCATCAATTCTTGTCTCCCACCAATGGTTGGATAATTGAAAACATAGAGGATGAGTAGCTGGAGGCTCAGGAAGGATGTAGTGGTAGTACTGGTGTAAGAAATACCAGGAATCCATGGTTAGGTGCTCCAGCCACCGCGATATGACTGAGATTTTACTAAACGTGGTGTCAAACCATATTCAAACACAAAAACTAAATCATACAAGAGTTTGTGAACAGGTAAATGGAGTAAAAATTGTTTTATATAACAATGTAGAGAAAAACATTTCAAACATTTGTTTCAAGGAATTCCAATTTGGTTCCCATTTCACTAATGGGTCTTAATGTACTGAATTATGAATTATGAAAAAAAATGACTGATTTAAGACTGATCTACATCACTGTATTATAACTATTCAAATTTCTTAAATAGAATGGAAAATTAAATTTTCCTAACTAAACTTAGTTCCTTCTACAAGATGTGATTTATTGTCTATCTCTTCTATCAACTTCTTTAAGAAAATTGCAAGGTGTAACCTGTAGCCAAACATTCCTACATTTTGACATCGTGAAGATAATTAGCCATATAGAACATGACAGATAGAGAAAAAGCTTGTAATAAGCAAATTCTACCATTTATCACAATACTCATCTAGTACGGGATAAACCTATCATCAGAGTAAAAATTAGCCTATTTGTGACATTTCTAACAATTAACTAATGGCGGCTGTCAATCTAATAACCAGTTGACCAAAGAAATCATTCATAGAGACCAGAGATAAGATCTTATACAATGGCGGTTATTTTCTTTTTTACCTTTTTTGTTAGTTTGGTGACTGAAACATTGTAACTACAGCCTTTTTCAAGCTGTAGTTATAAAGTTTAGCTTGCCAACCAACTATTCTACCTTTTTGATGCATGCTACTTGCCATAAATATTGCAAAAAAAGCCATAGAAAATAGAAGTATGACTTCCTATTGGAGTCAATGTGTATGGCAAATGGAGTAAATGGGCAGGGCCAGTGATTGGTCAATTTTGCAAGTATTCCAGATCCAGAGCAGCCTGGATAGTGTCTCATACAATTAGAATGTTTGTTTTTGTCTAATTTAGCTTTGAGTCAGTCTCTACCTATTTAGTGGATGCACAGGGTGATCTGAGTCTTTACTTTATGCATATATGTAACAGTTGGGAATGTCACTACTAGGCTGAAGTTGTTACCTTTCCAGTAAGGCCTGACTGCCAACAGAACAAACAAAGCTCTCTTCAGGTAATCTGAACACAGATCTTCATAGGAACTCTGAGTTTGATTACTAGTGCTGGCTCTACTACTCATGTCATCTGTAATGTCAAATAATTAATGACAGAGAGACCAATTGGCTGATCCCTTACCCTACCCACTGACCTCAGACTTCGCCATTCATATGGCAAACATGTTCAAGGACATAATCTTTAGATGTCAACCTAAATGCCATAACTACAGCTTTGATAAGATGTAGTTACTGTGTTTCAGCCATTCCTGTTTTGCAAATTTTAGACCTGCCCAGGTTCAAAGGTTTTGCAGATGACAATGTAGAGTGGATTTTATTTGAAAAATAACCGTTCAGTAGTGTAGAATATATTGTGAAAAAGAAGAAATTGCTTGTTCCAAGCAATTTCTTCTTTTTCTACAATGTTTTATCAATTATAAATTCACAGGGACATAAAAACCAGTGATTGAAGATAATTTCCTTGTATCAATTTTTTTTGTAATTCTGTTCAAGAGTTGCTTTAAAGCTTTTCATACAAGAACATTTTGTTTGTTGATAACTTTGAACTTGAAGTCACCAGCCAACAAAAATGCTTAACATAAATATTGGAATTCAAAATTTACTTCCTCTCTAAAAATACAGTCGAAAACCTTTACCTCGAACGTCCCTTAGCAGAAGTTCTCTCTACATCGAAGTTATTCTAAAGTCCCAATCTAATTACTCTTTACTTCTAAGTATTTGAACCTCCATACGATTGAGTGGATCAGAGACAATGTTACAGACGAATTTTACAATTAATAAAGAGGCATCTTACGCCCATACCAAGCAGGACTTGTTTGGCGCCGGACCTGGTCCACCAGGGGATGGCCGGCAACTTTGATCGATTGGACGCATTAAAGGAAGAACTCGGTAACCAATCCTGATGGATACTTGGGAAAATACATGTAGTCAAACTACGCATTCGACAAGAAATCTTAGCAATAATAGAAGAAGAAAAACAAACAAACAAAACAACAACAAAAAAGTGAAGTCTAAACAAAACTTTAGCTATGAGTGACAATATTAAGAATAATGATAAAAGAAATTACGATAAATAAGTCATTATATCTTTTGTTTGATTAGATAATCACATTTGTACAAATCATTTGTGGCCTTTTTACCTACGGTATTTTGCCACCATTTTGGTCACAAATGGAAATTATTCGATTATCTACACGTCAAACTATCTCTACGTCCAAGTTTTCTCGTTAAGTCCCCTGAACTTCGAGGTATAGGTATTCGACTGTAGTTATTTGATTGCTCAATTGACATTTAATCAGTAAGCTTATTGATGAAATGATTGATTTAGAACAGGCTCAACATTAAGTCATGTGTAAACAACATTGTCTTGTAAATCCTCTGTTCAGGCTAGTAATATCCAAGTCATGCTTGCCTGACTGGTCTAGTGAAAAAGTCTTGAAATTGAACATGCAATTCAATTGAGTTTTTCAACTTATGGCTTGCCTGATGACAAAAGACAATTGCAAAGCCTGCATGAACTGTTGAAGTTGTGAGAGACTACTTTAGATTTTAAGAAATTGGCTCAAACTTAGTGAAAGTAGAATTTTCATAAATAGGAAATCTAGTTGACATGCATGCCTAGAGAGAAACTAAAACTAGTGTAGAAGAGTTGGTAATTGAACTGTTCCCGGCATATTTGATTGTGCAGGAAATTAGAAACAGTCATTTGGATGGTCGATTTAGTTAACAAACAGATACAATTGAGTCTGCCCTGCCTATTTTAACCAGGCCAAATAGTCTTATTGAAAATAGTTGTTGCAAAAAATTTTGTGATTAATTTTAGACATATTTTTCACTTTATCGTAAGATTTGTCTGTTTGTTTTATCGTTAGCCTAATCTAGTTATATTTTAGATGTTTTATTTCTGAAATACTAATAAACAAAACAAACATGACAACTAAAACCGGGTCTATATCTGTTTTCATTATCAACAGTAGCAGATACAGTTGTCATGTCAAACTACCAGAATAATAATAGGAAGAGATAATTCATTTTTGATGGTAAAATTAATTTTCATGGCTAGAATTCGACCAGGAACAAAATGTGATGTTTTGTGTTCCTTACAGACATTATGAAAAAACAGGGACATTTCAAAAGTCACATTCTAAATGTGTTGCCTAGTTTTCAAATTTTCAGTTTAGTAGATTAAACAGGTGGTCTAGTAAAAAATTATGAGTAACTAGGTCTAGTGGTAAAATCTAGTGGTAAAAAAAGTTTATGCAAAACCACAGAGAACAATAAGCATTGCGAGAATTTCTTCATTATATCAGGAACTTTTACCATAAAAAATATATATATATTTCATATCACATAGTAAAACATTAATAAAACAGTCATCAGATCATTTATTCAAAATAAGGACTAGTGTTAATTTTTCGATATCAAAGTTACCTTCATTTTCTTCATCAGATTCTGTTTGTCTTTCCCTGGATTTCTCTCCTGTGTCCATATCCTCCGTCTGCGAAGCTATTGGCACTCCACCAGTACTCAAACCCAACTTAAAGGCCTTAGCATTCATAAGATGAAGTCTAACTCTGTATACCTCTCTAGCCACACATATGAAATCCACATCCATGCTGAAAGAAGAGACTTTTTGTTTAACAAATCACCACAACAAATTTACCGATTCATTTTCCACAATGTTTTCTAATCAAAAAGTTTGAACAAGAGCACTGTCTATGGGTGCCAAAGCTTGGCTCTTGGGTGCTGGGTAGTGGACAAAATGCATCTAGAGTTATCCCCCTTGATAGTATAGGTTGCTCTTTTAATAGTGAACAAGTGTGCCAAGTTTCAAGTAAATTCCTTTAGTAGAACCAGAGATATTACAAAATGTCAAAGTTTTCCGCACGCAGACGACAACAACGATGACGACACCAAAGCTATAGCAATACCTCAGGTTTCTCCGAAAACAGCCGAACTGAAAATCTAACATTTCATTGACTTTTAATCTTCGTCTGCAGCTCCTTTTAATTTAGACCAGCCTAATATATTGCCATCTGGTAATGGGTTAACAGACAATCAGTCAATATAAAGATAAATTGACCAATCAAATCATTCATTTTGACTGGAATTGATCGTTGACCCTATCCATGGGTTATAATTTCAGAAATAAGAACTTCAACCTCTCTGTGCAATTCAGCAATTTAAGCTATAGTTAAAGGCAATAAAGTTGATTTGCCTTTTCTTTATACCTCTTACCATATATTCTGTAAAATGATGCTTATGATACCCCAGTCTAAGTATCAAAATACTTAACAGCTTTAGATACTTACATTGTTATATTATGGACAGACTTCTGTAGATTTGTGTGCTTCAAAATCACAGAAACAATGAATCTTGTGACAAGTTCTAGCAATGGTTCATCTGTATCCCATGTATCCCAATCTGTCCATAAAACAAACATTATCATAAGTTTAAGACAAAAAATAATACAAGATATAGTCATTAAACATTGCTGTATTGCATTAAGTCACTTTTTTATGTGATGCAGCCTAAAATGGCAAAAATGCATTAATATGCACAAGGTCAGGTGACTGAGTAAGTTCTTGAAAATTTTCATTCAAATTTGTCCATAAATGTAGGAAGAGATATGTAAATAAGAAATTTTGCATTAAACCCTTTTTTCTGTGACACAGCCAAAAATAACAAAACCCTGACAATATGCACAAGGTCAGGTGACTAGGAACATTCTGTGAAAAATTCATTCAATTCATCAACAAATGTAGGAGGAGATGCATTAACAAGATGTGGATGTACAGATTGCCGGATGGACATCAAGATGGCTAGAGAGAGAAGATGACATCAATATACGTCCACCTTTGGGGGCATATAATAACAATGTACAAGAAACACTTAAACTCTATTACATTTAACTTATTATCACACTTTCCCACATTTTCACTCACTCAAAAAAAATAAACAAGAGGGTGGTTTGCCCTGGGGTGCTTACCTGAGATAAAGGCTCTTTTATTTCAACTGTCTAGTTTCAAGTTAAGGTTAGGATTATTGTACAAGTGGGCCATACTTTTTACATATATAGGCTCTGTACCTGGGGATCCAAAGTCTAAATTACAAATTCCAAGGGTTAAGGGCAAATTTGAAAGTAGGAGAAATCTTTTTCCTTCCTCTGGATCCATGGGTTATAATTTCAGAAATAAGAAAGAAGTAAGTGGAATAATGCTTCATGCATATAACCCCACCGAGGCTCCACCCCTGAGACCCGATGGTCATGATTTTAGCTATTTTGAAAGAGGTCAATATACTGATGAGTCATGCAAAATATCAAGGCTCTACTTCTTCAGGGTCTGGAGGAGAAGATTTTTAAAGGTTATTTTAAAATTTCACTTTTGTTGCCATGGCAACCAGACTTTTTAACAGGTTTCAATTCTTTAAGCTATTTCGAAAGGGGCCCACCTACAGTCATTTCAGCGAAATTTGGTTCAAATCGGCCAAGGTGTTTAGGATATGTTGTTTAAAAATCATTCTTTATATCTATATAAACCCTGCCCCCTGGAACTCTGCCCAATCAGGACCCGAGGATCATTATTAAAGCTATTTGAAAGAGGTCAATATACTGATACTTCATGCAAAATATCAAGGCTCTACACCTTCTGGGTCAGGAGGAGAAGATTTTTAAAGATTACTTTAAACTTTCATTTTTGTTGCCATGGTAACCAATTTTTAACCGATTTTAATTCTTTTACTTGTTTTTAAAGGGGACAAGCTATGGGACATTTCTGCCAAATTTGGTTTAAATTGGCCCATTGGTATGGAAGGAGATGTTGTTTAAAGAAATTGTTGACAGACAGCACACGATGGCCAGACGCCAGTAAATAAGTGATTACCATAACTCACTTGAGCACTTTGTCCTCATGGGACCTAAAAATTGAATTGATTGAATGGGGTTTAACACCACTTGTAGCAGTATTTCAGTCATATCGCTGAGGCTGGAGCACCTAACAATGGTTTCCTGGTATTTCTCAAACAAGTGCTACCACTACAGTGATCGAACCCATGACATCCCAATTTTGAAGTTTAGGAGTCTGACGCGCTACTGACTGCTCTATGACAGCGGCTCAGGTGTAATTACAACTCATCCCCTATCTCTAAATGCTCTGGTAAGTAAGACCTAAGACATTGTTACCATGCATCTCTGCTATATCATTCAAGACTTCCAGAACATGTATGGTCAGATCAGTCTGCACGCCAAAGCCAAGCTGAAGTAATCTATCTGTATCTTCGTCCAACATCTCACCACCAATAGATAAACTATTATACAGTGTACACGTTTCACCAGGGCTTTCTAACATTCTCTGTACCATACCCTCTATCTGATCTTGTAAATCTTCTGAAAAATCAGTGGAATCATATTAATTGCATCCCTGAATAATAGTAATTCACTACTTAATTGTAACTGACTTTATTGTAAAGAACAAATAGCTCCTTAATGGCAACTTTACAGTTACTTGAAACAAACTTGTTGATAAATTTGAGTTGCGACTAACAATGTTTTCCACATTTTCTACCCCAAAAGAAAGAGATTTTTAAAATTCTATTGACTCAAATTGACTTAAAATTCTTTGAATTTGGACCAGTCAAAAATTGAGTCCACAATCATGAAAATATCACATAATCTATGCCCGAAAGACAAATAGACAAGGTGACATGACTGAATCTAAAATGGAGAGAGACTTATCTCTGAAAATAAATCATCATTTGAAGACTGCAGTAATTTCTTTTGTGTTTAGATGTCACCGGCACTTATAAGTTATAACCCATTCCAAACCAATGACGCTTTAAAACGCCCCTCAATATGAAAGCTTTGGAAAACATTGTGGATAATGAAGAAATTGCTTGTGATATGCAATTTCTTCATTATCCACAATGTTTTCTACCCCAAAAGACAAAGATTTCAAAAATTTCATCAACTTCAAATTGTTGTCTGCAACTTCTTTGAAATTGGACCACTCTAAAATTTTGTCGTTTGGGAATGGGTTAAACCATTTTCTGACAACAAAATTCTAGACTGGTCCATACTGAAAGAAGTTGCAGATATGGTTTAGATGATGAAATTTAAACAAGAGGGCTGTTGGAACAAGCAATTTCTTCATTTCCACAATTTTTTCCAAAGCTTTTTTCTTGAGGTGTGTGAAAAAGGGGTTGTGTTGTAATGGGTTAAATGGCTTACCCTTCCAATCCACTCTCAATCCATTACTGAAGAGCTTCCTTTCCAACCATTTTCCCACATCTCTCTCCTCTGTAGTACATGTTGCCCCCAGCAGCATATCTCCTAGACACTGACCAATTAATAAAGAGCAAGTTCTCTCTAAGTCTACAAGCCAAAGTGAAGACACGCTTGATGTCAAGCCTGGAAAATACATATGGAATATTGTGTTTTAGTTAAGATGCAAAACCTTGAATTAGATTCAAGACTGCCGGTTGAGTGGAATATCAAATTTTTCTACTGAGTAACTATTTTGACTATAATAGATAAAAGAACCTTACTAAGATTGTATAAAATTCAAGCTTTTTATAACCCTTATAATGTTATTCTTGACATGGCAGGAAACTGATGTCATCCAACAACAACAACAAGTAAGATCTGGTCAGGCAGCCACCAAGGCCACACTCGTTAACTTAAAAAATCTAAGTGTTGTATTACTTCAAATCATAATTTTGACAATTTAGCCAATAGAAAAACACTAATGATTAATTTTGTTACGAATTGAAAATTGTTTCATAGAGAAATTCTCACTAAATGCACAATTTTACTAGAGGTTTGTATTGTATAGCTTCTTCTTTCTATACTTTTCTGACGAAATTTAAATCAGTCGTTCGATTCATTTACCCATTACCACACAAGAGGATTTTAGACTGGTCCAAATTGAAAGAAGTTGCGGACAACAATTTCAAGATGATGAAATTTTAGATTCTTTGTCTTTTGGGGCACAAAATATTGTGGACAATGAAGAAATTGAAGCAAGCATTTTCAACTTTGTCCACAATGTTTTCCAAAAGCTTTTTTCTTGAGGAGGGATAGTGTGGGAATGGGTTAACCCATTTCAATACAATCCAACTTCTACAACTCTGAAGAAAAAACATTTTGAGAATTTGGAATATGAAGAAATTAATTTTAGCAAGCAATTTCTCAATTATTTACAATTATTCTATAATAAAAACAAATATCTTTTTTTTTCTCTTTTGAATTTCATCTAGTGCAAATTGTTGAACACTTCTTCAAAATTCAACCATACTAAAATTTTTGTCATCTGGTAAAGGGTTAAACATGTACCTTGTTCCAACTCTCTTTTCTCATATCTATCAATGTTTGGTAACAGTTTACAGATCTGATCCAAGGTAGATAACAATGATAGCAAACTGTTAAGCAGGGGGATAACTCTGTACTGAGGAATCATGAGAAGGGAATGAAGTGTGTGGAACAGCATTGCTCCAGCTGGGGACTCATAAAGTATATCTGGAAAGGGTGAAAATATTTTCATTTACTAGTTAAATCTCATAATGCAAAATTACATTGCAAAATAAAACTGTTTATTTTATGAAATGGAACTTCCTGTCCTGTAAGAGGCAAGTGGGTGTGGCCAGTAATCTGCCAAGTCATAAATCACTAGCCCCGCCCCCTTACTTTGTTGGCCCTGCTAACTGACTCCAACAGGAAGGTCCACTTTTATTTCAAACGGTATTTTTATGAGAAGTTTATTGCCAGTAACATGTAATAAACAAGAGGGCCAGAATGGCCCTAAAATCGCTCACCTGACTAATGTAAGATGATTCAAAATTGAAACTGGCCCAATGGTTACTGAGGAGAAGATGTTTAAAGATTTCAAAGTCAAAAACTGCCCTACCCTTCCAAGCCCTTATTTGGTCATCAATCAAAATTCTAGAACAACTTTTGAAAAAGGTCACTCAAGGAACATTCATACCAAATTTGGTTGAAATTGGCCCAATAGTTACTGAGGAGAAGATGTTTAAAGATTTCAAAGTCAAAAAAGTGCCTGACCCTGCCACGCCCATATTTGGGCATAAATCAAAATTCCAGGAACAACTTTTGAAAAGGGTCACCAAAGGAACATTCATGCAAAGTTTGGTTGAAATTGACCCAACTGTTACTGAGGATAAGATGTTTAAAGATTTCAAAGTTAAAAAAACTGCCACGCCCATATTTGGGCATAAATCAAAATTCTGCAAACAACTTTTGAAAAGGGTCACCCAAGGAACATTCATACCAAATTTGGTTGTAATTGGCCCAATAGTTACTGAGGAGAAGATGTTTAAAGATTTCAAAGTCAAAAACTGCCACGCCCATATTTGGGCGTGAAACGAAATTCTGCCAAACAACTTTTGAAAAGGGTCACCCAAGGAACATTCATACCAAGTTTGGTTGAAATTGGCCCAATGGTTCCTGAGGTGTAGATGTTTAAAGATTTCAAAGTCAAAAACTGCCACGCCCGGCCACGCCCATATTTGGGCATAAATCTAAATTCTGCAAACAACTTTTAAAAAGGGTCATCCAAGGAACATTCATGCCAAGTTTGGATGAAATTGGCCCAATGGCTACTGAGGAGAAGATGTTTCAAGATTTCTAAGTCAAAAACTGCCACGCCCTGCCACGCCCATATTTGGGCATAAATCAAAATTCCATGAACAACTTTTGAAAAGGGTCACCCAAGGAACATTCATGCCAAATTTGGTTGTAATTGGCCCAATAGTTACTGAGGAGAAGATGTTTAAAGATTTCAAAGTCAAAAACTGCCACGCCCATATTTGGGCGTGAAACGAAATTCTGCCGAACAACTTTTGAAAAGGGTCACCCAAGGAACATTCATACCAAGTTTGGTTGAAATTGGCCCAATGGTTCCTGAGGTGTAGATGTTTAAAGATTTCAAAGTCAAAAACTGCCACGCCCGGCCACGCCCATATTTGGGCATAAATCTAAATTCTGCAAACAACTTTTAAAAAGGGTCATCCAAGGAACATTCATGCCAAGTTTGGATGAAATTGGCCCAATGGCTACTGAGGAGAAGATGTTTCAAGATTTCTAAGTCAAAAACTGCCACGCCCTGCCACGCCCATATTTGGGCATAAATCAAAATTCCATGAACAACTTTTGAAAAGGGTCACCCAAGGAACATTCATGCCAAGTTTGGTTGAAATTGGCCCAATGGTTACTGAGGAAAAGATGTTTAAAGATTCCTTAGTCAAAAACTACCATGCCCTGCCACGCCCATATTTGGGCATAAATCAAAATTCCACGAACAACTTTTGAAAAGGGTGACCCAAGGAACATTCATACCAAATTTGGTTGAAATTGGCCCAATGGTTACTGAGGAGAAGATGTTTAAAGATTTCTAAGTTAAAAACTGCCACGCCCTGCCACGCCCATATTTGGGGGTCAATCAAAAATCCGCGAACAACTTTTGAGAAGGGTCACCCAAGGATCATTCCTACCAAGTTTGTTTGAATTCCGCCCAGTGGTTACTGAGGAGAAGATGTTTAAAGAATTGTTGACGACTTCCGACACACGACGGACAAAAGGTGATACCAAAAGCTCACCTTGAGCACGTTGTGCTCAGGTGAGCTAAAAAGTAGAATAGTTTGTTGGCGACCTAAATATCGTTACTACAGCTAGGATAAGCTGTAGTTACAATGCAGTTTCTCAGTAGATTTTCACAAAGATAAACTCACTGTTTTGAAAGATTTAGCCCAGCTTTTGTTCACTTTGAGCTACTCAATGTCATATAAGCAGGACCCAAGACAATCATTATTTCATCATGTTGTAATGTAATTCATGTGCAGAATGACACATATTAACCCATTCCCACACAATTCATCCTTCATACCTCTCATAAAAAAAACTTTGGAAAACATTGTGGAAAATGAAAAAATTGCTTGTATCAAGCAATTTCTTCATTATCCACAATATTTTCTATCCCAAAGAACGAAAAAATTTAAAATGCCATCAACTTATAATATTCACCTGTAGCTTCACTCAATTTGGAAAAGTCTGATATTTTGTTGTGTGGTAAAGAGTTAAAAGATTTTGCACAAAAGATCATAATTTGTCTCCTTTAGCATTAAGGAAATTGAATAATAGTTTGTATTCAAGTAACACTGACAAATCTTTCATTTCACGAACAACAAAATCTATATTTTTACCTTTTACAGTCTCATGAATATACAACTTTAACTGTTAACCCATTCCCACACAGTGAAATTCTAGACCGGTCCAAATCGAAAGAAGTTGCAGACGAGAATTTTAAGTACATGAAATCTTTTAAATCTTTGTCTTTTTGGGTAGAAAACATTGTGGATAATGAAGGAATTGCTTGTAACAAGCAATTTCTTCATTTTCCACATTGTTTTCCAAAATTATTTTCTTGAGGGGCGTAAAAAGGAGGGAGTAAGTGGGAATGGGTTAACAAAATGAAAGATAAATCATTCTTAGTATGAAACAAATTAACATCTGCTATCTAATCTTCAAAACAGGAAACCTTAGAAAAATGTTTTATGAAATTTCAAAGTTGTCCCTTTTCACATGATTGCAAAGAAATCAGAAATATTTTTACACTTACTGATAATCTTCTCTTCCATGTTGAGTGGTTTTTGTTGGCAAGATTTGAGTAAAGTTGTGGTTTGAGACAGTAACTCTGAACACAGTGGCAACATGAGGTGTAAATGTTGTTGAATCAGATAGACAATACCCTCATACTATTAAAAAAAAATACCAACAAAAATACAATAAAATTATCAATATACTGAAATAGAGAACATGTTCATGGTACACACGTGACGGATCCCCCCCCCCCTCCCCCGCCCTGTCAATCAAAAAACCAACAGACCAATCAAATTGGAGGCAAAGTCAGGCGACATTTATATGAAAACTTTTATATGTCAAGCTGTAATTGCAATGTTTAGGTACACTTATTTTTTTTTTGGAAACGAATTTTAAAAAATGATGCTGTTTCATATCAAAGTTGAACTTCCTGTCTGAGTCAGTGGGCTTGGCCTGCAATCCATTGGGTATAGATATAAAAGATACCAAATTCAGATTCTAATTTCATGCCACGTTAAATTTGGAAATGTCAATACAAATAATAAGTCTTTCAATTTTATCTATTTGAAAGGACTAAACTACAATGATTTGATGGCTGTAAATCAAGGAAAAATAATCAACCAGTCAAAGAATTCATTCAGCCTGGAAGTGAACTTTGAACTCCAATAAAGGCTGACATTTAAATGAAGCATTTTGGTTGGTTTGGCTATATTGTCACTATAACTTATTCAAGCTTTGGCTATGATGTTTAGGGTTCCTACAAACCATTTTGAATTTGTTTCATGTTCCTGGCAATAAATTTTGCAAACTAATGCCATTTAATATCAAAGTTAAACTTACCGCCAGAGATCAGAGGGAATTGCCAGCTATCAGTTTAGTATATAAATATTACAGAACATACCGTTAATCACTTTTTATTAGCAGGGAATATATTTTTGCCTATATTTGATATGGTTATATCATTGAAAATTCAAGGTTCTGGCTAGAAATTTGGTGACAAAGACTTTCTAGACTTCAAAATGATTTAATTGCCAGAAATATTTTCCACTATAAACTTGTTAAGCACCTTTTTAGGAAAGAAGATATTGTGAGGAAAGAAGAACTTAATTGTTTTACTTACATTTTTCAAATCTACATTTGATTGTACACAAAATGAAAAGACATGTTTATGTATTGAAGACAACAAGGTGTGTAACTGTGGAGAGCAGGTATCCAAGACATCTACAGGTAGGACATCTTTGTCATAGTTCTTCTCTACCTCATTCAATGCTCGTTCCTACAATAAGAAAGCAGCTGTTTATAGTAAATTGAGTAACTGCTAACCCACTAACACCCAATAAAGTTTTAAACTGGTCAACATTGCATACAACAGTTTGTAGGAGCTGAAGGTTCAAAATTATTGGGGAAACATTGTGGACAAAGAGTAAATAGCTTGTAACAAGAAATTACTTCATTTGCCTCAGTACTTTCCTTTTTTCTTGAGGTGGGTGAAACTTAAAATTTTTGTATAATAGGCTTGAAAACACTGTGGGAAATGAGAAATACTTTTAATATGCAATTTCTACATTCTCCACAAGTTTTCTAAAGTGATTCATAAGGCTAAAAGGGAACATCCAGGAAATCTGTGACACAACTATATCATCTAGACATCAGATTCAGCACAAGTGAATAAAAGATAGTAGTTCAACTAGAAATGTGTCACAGATGCTGATGTCCCAGCATAATTACTTAACCCATAACTTTCAGTTCAGCCAATAAACTTTGGATCATCCAAAACAACACAACCCATAAATAGCCCATAAACTTTGGATCATCCAAAACAACACAACCTAATTAAGCCCATAAACTTTGGATCATAAAAAAAAAAAAAAAAACACCAACAACAACACACAACCCATAAACAGCCCATAAACAGCCCATAAACTTTGGAGCATCCAAAACAACACAACAGGCACAATCATAACATAACATAACATAACCTTTAATTCTCCAAGGTACATTTTAAGTACAACATTGGGTAATATATGAAACAAAAAGCAATGTGAGGGAGCATCTACCAATTTTCAACAAATGTTGACAACAACTTACTGTTTCAAATGCTAAGTTCCTCAGTATATTTTTCATCAGCATCTCCGCTAGATGTAGGTCAGGTACAAATTTATTGGTTACAAGATAATCTCTGGATGGACTCAATCCAAGAAATGTGGCAATATGGCTGTTATTCTGTAGACTTGTTAAGATCATGTTTAACTGCATTCTCTGAAAAATGGCCATGTTTAGTAAGAAGACTATTTTTTGAACCGCTTAAATAAACAACAGCCAATTTTTCCTTGAGCGACAACTTCTCTTTAACAGCTTCTACAGGTTTCTAAGCTTCTAGAACAACCCTTTTAAAAGAATAGGGGTTTAACTTTTGCCTGCTGTTGACGGAATGGACTGACCAATCAATAAAATCATTCAATCAAACCATGAGTAGTAACCTCTGATATCTAAGCCAAGCATTTCTATTGGTTTGGCATTTTTAAACGTCAATTCTACAGGTTATTCAATCTGTATTTACAGCAATTAGGTTGATAACCAGGTTGCCAACCAACAATTTGATTTTTGTTTTATATCCCTAACCATAAATCATGCAAATTTAACCCTTGTCATGCGGAAAATTCCTGCTTTGGTAGGAGGTATAGACAAAGATCAGTCTGCAAATATGTGCAGTCTGATCTTAGTCTTTACCATTTTTTTTTGTCCTTTCAAGCTAGAATTGGTTATAAAATAAATTTTTAATAAAAACCTTGACCCATAATTTACTGCTTCCAGTGCTTTCAGCCCTTTGATTTAAAAGGTTAATAAGTTGGTTGATGTCTTAGTCCAAGGCCATGTCAGAGATTAGAAAGCGTGGCCAATGTTCTGTAAATAGAGGATAATCAACTGGTTATTCCAGATATGAAATAATATTTCACAAGGATACGTTGTTAGGCGTTGAAAAAACAAGTGCACAGCATGAGTTTTTTTTATGTCTAACAGCGTATCCGAGTGAAATATTTTTTCATATCTGGAATAACCAGTTGATTATTCTATTTATCATATACCTTATTATTTGATATTTTTATTAAAATATCAAAACCAATCTTTTTGACAGAGAGAAGGTCTCTTTTGACAGTATTTCAATCATATCGCGACGGCTGGATCACCTAACCATGTATTCCTGGTATATTTCACACCAGCAATGCCACTACATCTTTTCCGAGCCTCCAGCTGCTAATCCCACTTAGGTTTACGATTATCCACCTATTTGTGGGAGATAAATGTTGGAAAGAATATTTGCCATGACCAGGGATTGAACCCTGGACCTCAGATTGAGAGTCTTGATGTACTACCAACTGCATTATGGCTGCTGCCAGGTTCAAGGTGAAGGCCCCAGGTCAAGGTGAAATATTCAATTGGCACATATCAACACAATACCTATTTTGTTCTTGTATCAGCTATGAGCTTTCTACCTGTCCCCATAATTCCATAAAATTCCTATTTTTGCAAGAAGCATAGATTAACATCAGCCTGCACATACATGCAGCCTGATCTATTGCCTACACTACCTGTACAAAATTCCACAGAAACAGGGTCAGTATCTTTAACACCAATACTACCTGTCCCCTAGAGAGCGTATTCCAGTACTCTGGTGACTGAGGTAACAGTGAATGCAATAGCTCCATCCTATCACCTAGACATGGTAAAAGTAGCTGGGCTCCTACTGACAAACATTCACATATAGCCTGAAAGAAGAAAGCAAATAAGTTAAACTATTTCCATACAATGATGCTTTTTGATGCCCCATGTAAAAAGCTTTGGAAAACGTCGTGAGAAATGAAGAAAATTCTTGTTACAAGCAATTTGTATATTACCAAAAATGTCTTTTATCTCAGAAGACAAAAAAAATAATAAGATAATATCAACAAAAAAAATTCATTTGCAATGTCTTTCAGTTTGGGACTAGTCAAAGATTTAATTGTCTGGTAAAGGACTAACACAATATAACAGCAGCCTTTTTTTCTTGTTTTGCAAATAAAAATCAATTTTGTCCTTTAAATTGTAGACCACCCGAGTTCAGAAATAATATCTACAGTTTAAAAACAATGCAAACAGAAAAAACTTCAGATTCATGAATCAACATGGATAAAAGTCCTATAGACTATTAGATAACAATGTAAAAGACATTTTATTAATGTTTACTGCCTTAATGTCTACTCTAAGTAGTATAGGGGCTATGCTCTGGAAATACACAACATTCACATTCGACCTTCGGCTGACATTAGAGTTATCTGAAGATTTATTTTGAATTGCACATCTACTCATGATTACTCATTCTAGGTAATATGCTCTAGAAATGCTTAATTTTAACATTTGACCTAAAGTTGTGACCTTGATATTAACTAGTCCCCTATTAGCCATCAGATTATTTTTCTATATATCTGCCTAAATGTTACATTCACATTTTCAACAGAAAACAATCAACCAAAATAGAACTGAAAAATTAATCTATTATTCATGAAACAAATTTCAGCTAAATACATACAATAACTTTTAAAAAAAGTTCCAGAACACATCTTAATTATGTCAAAACCAATAGACTTTTCCTTAGAAATTTGTTTGAATTCAATAAAGTGTTGTTTTTTTTAATTGAAGATTTTTAAGAAAGTGCTTTGCATAAATGGAGAGATACACTCGCAACAGAAACAAAGCCATGGCAATAGCCAATTGGCCAGTATTAACCCATTCCCACACAACAAAATTGCAGACTGGTCCTAATTGAAGGAATCTGCAGACGAAAAATCAAGGATTTTAATTTTTTCATCTTTTTTTTTCACCTGTTAAAAACAATTTCTTCATTTTCCACAATGTTTTCCAAATCCTTTTATCTGAGGGGCGTAAAAAGGAGGGCTTGTGTGGCAATGGGTTAAATAGTCAGAAACTGATTTCAGTGAAATTACAAAGTGCAACAAGAGTATTTTTGAGTAAATCACTTAATAGGAATGACATTGCACTTGATCTGTAACTCATGAATGCAGACTGACACACCAAAAGTCAGCTTGACATCTACAAGCACTTAGAAAAAAGTCTGGAAACTGAATAGAAGGAAAGACAGTGCAAATCTAAAGTTCACTTTTGGCTGCACAAGTACAGAGCCAATAACTGTGTCATCGCCAAGGTTAAACAATTACATCACTATCCCACATTTTGAGCTTTTATGAAAATAAACTATGAAAAACATAGCAGGAAAAATGAGAAATTGCTCATAATGTGCTCTATCCTAAATGATCCTTGTTTATCAATTTTAACACACTAATAGGATATCTTTTGTATCCTCTTTCAATTTGGCCCAGTCTTCAATTTTGTCTTCTCGTAATTTTTAAGACAAATGGCAACTGACACTGCTAACCCCTGGATCATAAGAAAACCTTGAATTCAAGTGAAACGGTATAAATAAACAAACAGGCAATTTTCAAGGCTGTTTTTAACAATGTCCATTTCTAGTTTAAATTTCCATCCCTCCCTTATATGGCCCTTACAATGCATTGGTAACCTTTAAGTAAGAATTTCAAATGCACACATACCTGTTGAATAGAGTCTGGTGTTTTTGTATCTATCAATTTAAACAGTATATTTCTGAGTGGTTTTGCTTGGTTTCCCAACAAGTTCTTGGATACACTACTGTTGAGGGCCAGTGATAGGTGGATACACAACACTCTCAAACACAGCAATACAAACCGCTGGTGTTCACTGAAATAACACAAATAATACAATGCTTAGTCAACATTCAATTCTTTGATAAATTTTTGATTGACAGCCTTGATACATTAACTGTTCAGAAATATTGTAATCAATCCTTTCCAAAATTTCAGACCTGTCCAAATTCAAAGGTTTTGCAGATGGACATTTAAAGTCGATTTATTTTGAAAAATAACCAATCAGTAGGGTAGAAATTATTGAGGAAAAAGAAGAAATTGCTTGTTACAAGTAATTTCTTCTTTTTCTGCAATGTTTCTCAATTATAAAATCACAGGGACATAAAAAAGGTATTGAACAGGAAATGGTTGACTGATCAGAAGAATTATACACAGGCCAAGATGCTAAGTTTGATAAAGATGGTATCTCAAACTATAATCACGAATTTAAAAGGGTACACAAAATTGCATAAAAAAACTACACAATAGTACCACTTGTTGATTGGCAGAAGCTTGACAGTTGAGGTTCAAATACTGAATAATTCCAAGTATAAAAGGGGCATAATTCAACAATATTCATTAAGAGCTATTTCTATTGATGGTTTGAATCGCTTTCTTGATAGTGAACACATACTCCACGTTTCATGTAATAACCTATGATATGATAGCTTAACAACAGAGATTTCACCAAATGATAAATGATAAAGTTGAAATGAAAACTTCCTGGCTGCCCTCAACACCAACATAAACACAGCAATAGCAATCCATCTGGTTTTTGTCTAAAATCAGTTGAGCAAAAAAAGATATGACCTGAAAAAAGTTTGGAGGAAGAAAATAGAAACTTACTGATGGTTTCTAAATGGTGGAGCTGGCTCTTGACTATCAAATCCTTTACAATATTTCTCCAAAAATACCCGCAATACACCAAATGTACTCTCTTGTATGTCCACACAGAATGGCCTGTGCCAGGAAATGGTCTGTCTACAGGTTTAAAAATTATGATATAAATAACACATGCCCTGATGATATAGTTTAATTGAGAGGTAAGTAATGAGTAGTTTACATATTGTAAACTGTTGAAAGCAATGGATGCACTAGTTTGGGGTCTATGTTTTTTTTTTTACAACAAACCTATCCAATATAATGCTTTTTTGTACCCTCATACAAACAAGAGGGCCGTTGTCCCTGGGGCGCTCACCTGAGATAAAGGCTATTTTTCTTTCAACAGTCTAATTTCATGTTAAGGTTAGGATTATGATACAAGTGAGCCACACTTACATATAAAGACTATGTACCTGGGGATCCAAAAGTCTAAATAACAAATTCTAAGGCTTTAGTGCTGATTTGAAAGAAGGAAAAAAACTTTTTCCTCCCTGTGGATCCATGGGTTATAATTTCAGAAATAAGAAAGAAGTCTGTGAACTGATGCTTCATGTCTATAACACCCCTTCCCCCCCCCCCCGGCTCCGCCCCTGCAGACCAGAGGTTCATGATTTTAGCTATTTTGTAAGAGATCAATATACTAATACTTCATGCAAAATATCAAGGCTCTACGCCTCATGGGTCAGGAGGAGAAGATTTTTAAAGATTATTTTGAAATTTCACTTTTATTGCCATGGCAACCAGAGTTTTTAATGTATTTCAATTCTTTTAGCTATTTTTACGGGGGACCTCCTAAGGAACATTTCTGCCAAATGTGATCACAATAGCTCACTTGAGCACTATGTGCTCAGGTGAGCTAAACAGATTTCGGAAACATTGTGGAAAATGAGGAAATTCCTTGTCACAATCGATTTCTTCATTATCAATAATGTTTTCTCCCTAGTGTACATATTTTATCAAGATTTCATTGGCAAAATTTGTCGTCTGCAACTTCTTTTAATTTGGACCAGTCTAAAATTTTGTCTTCTGGGAATACATTAACCAAATAAAATTGAAGCACGACTACACCAACATTATTTCACTCAAGTAGAACAGTTGATCTTTGACCTATGTTACCTATGAAAATAAGGCACATTCAATCATGGATAATATTTGTGTGAGGTACTAGGTCAAATGGCTCAGGATTACGAGCACAGTTTTCAAACAAAGTTCAATCAATTTCAACCATAACCTAGAAGACCCAAAATCAACAGGGTACTTCTTAGCTCATTGGCAATCATTGTAGCAAGTTTCATTATGTAGGTCTTTTAGTTCTAGAGTAAGAGCATAGAAAGGAATAGTCTAGAGACAGAGCAAAGGCCTCATAGATGAACAGATAGACAGTCATGGTCACACCAATACACCCTCTCTATTTCATGGTGGGGTGTGTATAGTTAATTTACTAACTATTCATTTAGACTGGAAGTTTAATATAAACCTATGACACAAGTGTCAAACATATTAGTTAGTGATATAAACCTTGTAACAACCACTTAGTAAATGAAGTGAATAAGCTGTAGTTAAAGTATTTAAGTCATCCGCCAACCATTAAGCTTTTCTTTTTCACCTTGACCATTTTATCTAAATTTTAACCAATCTGATATTTCAGGCAAACAGCCTTGTTGGAGGTCAAGGGTCATATCTAGCAATCTGTCAATTAATAGATCACTTGAGTCACTCACTGACTCTGACAGAAAGTCCAACATAGATGTTAAATGATTTATGGCCGGTTACATGTAACAATCAGATGCTCTTGTGAACCATGCCAACATAATAGGTTTTTTTTTTGGGGGGGGGGGAATTTGATCTTGATACTTGACCTAAATCTTCTCATGAAATCGACCTTTGTATCTGTACACGGGTTCAATGAGAACTATCATCAAGCTAAATATGAGAGCTGTATTTTGAATTGGTTGAAAATTGATTTAATTTTTTTCATTCAGTTTCAGAATGACAGATCAACAGACAGAGAAGAAAAAAAAGCCACAATCTTTTGATGAGGGGGGCATAAAAATGTAATATGGTGGGTTGATGACCAAAAGGAGCCAAACCGACAAAAAATCCTTGACATAAATGTCAGAGTTCAAAGTTGACATTAGTTATAAATGAACAATTTGATTGGTCAGTCATTCTTTTGATTGACAGTCATGATCTATCAATTCGAAGTTGCTCTTTGGAGCATAAATATAGCAGTAATATTTTGTGAACCATCATGTGAAAAGTGGCAATCTCAAAAGTGAAACAAATATTGATCCATTGTGATGACTGTGTAGACTTATCTGGTTCAAAACTTTTCACAATTTAAATACAGTAAAACCTGGGTAGTTCGTAGAGCAAGGGACTGGGGAAATTTGTACGAATTAAGCATAGTACGAACAAAACGGAGGGCAAGAGGTTGGCTGTTTGAGATACACGGAATCTGACATGGTCTGTTCTGTCCCTCATTTAGAAAATGATTCTAAATTTGTTATTTTTTTTCTAAACAAGACCCGCAGATACTAATTGAGGAAAACATAATTTAAAAATTACTCATCTTGTTTTTTCATGCTTTTAACTCAGTATTAATTTTTGGCATTTTTTAAACACAGTGTTTGTATCAAATGGTAGACTCCATCAGAGTGATTTCCCTTTACAATACATTGGATCAAATCACTCTGAGTATTCTATCATCCAATCATAAAATTAAGGACCGACGGTTATGGAGAAAGCAACAGCAGAATAAAATACAATTGTTAGAATTTCTAAATGATCAATAACACTGATACTAATGGGGGTATGTCAAATTTAAGTAAATTGTCGGCGATAATTACTGAATCCTTATTCAATTAATTACAAACCTACAATCCAAAAGCCCCTTTTAACTAAAGGTACATGATAACACATTATTTGTCATACAGATCAGCAGGTGTGAAAATCAAGGTAAGTGGTGATTGGTGACATTCAGTTTATCACAAATACGAATTAAACATAGGAGTTTGTGCTATAAACATACTTTTGGGACTTGAAATGGCCTTCGAACTACGAACCACTGACGTTCGAATTAGACAGAATTTCTTTACAAAGCCAAAGAAGGAAAAAAATCGGGACCACGTAAAGTATACAAACAAACACATACCTACGAACAAGTGACGTTCGAATTACTGTATCTTTTAATGTGTTCTGAAATAATGAGTGGTTATTCAGTTTCTCTATGCATGCTTTTTCACAAATAACTATCGGTTTGGCTCCTTAAACATCCTTGTCCCTAATGTTTGTTTAATGAAAATCTCCAAGTTGTTTATTTTTTTCATGACTTAATTTTTTGACTATCTTGTCCATTACAACAAAATGATTAACAAGAGCACCGCATTCAGATGCCAACACAGCTGGATGCACTTTATGTCTTCAGTAGCAATGTAGGAAAATATCAAAGTGTTTGGACAAGATGCTCTTGGAATATAACCTTGACCAAAGAGTAATAGGTGTGAAATTTGTGGTACCTAAGTAGTTATATATAGGAAAAATGTCAAAGTTTGGGGAGGACAACAATGCAGACTCAGACAACAAGGCTAGAGCAATACCTCAGGTTTTCTCCAAAAACAGCCAAGCTAATAAAATTCAATATTACTTGTCCACAGCAGCAGCAGTCCATGCAACACTGTGTGAAGTTCCAGCTGAGATCTGGTGTATGGGTACCTTATCTAATCCGAGGACCTTCTTGGGTCTTGTTATTGGACTCTGTATGTGTCCTTGACCACACTGACCCATCCCGTTGTTACCCCAGGCATAAACAGCATTATCTAAAATATACAACATGGCAAGTCTGTCAATGAGAAAGCATGAGAAAGCATGTCTCGTCTGTTTTTTGAAGGCATTAAAATTTCAAACCAAGACCATAATACATTTATATGACAATGAGAATGTTTTAATCCTTTACCACATAAGCATTTTGACACAATGAATAAAATTACTTCGTGAAAACATTGCTGGAAAAAGAGAGATGGTTTTCAACAACAATTTCCTCCTTACTGACAATGATTTTGACCTTACATAGATTTTTTTTTTCAATTTAACCACAATTTGATATGTCCTCTACAACCTCTTTCAATTTGGACCAGTCAAATATGGTGTTAATATAGTAATTGATTCACTCTTTTGGAAACAAAGAATACTCTTTATGAAGCTAAGGAATCTAAGTGAAAAACACTTTAAAGGATGATAAAAATATTTTGAATCTATAATGTCTCCAATGCATTTTTATACCAAGACTATATTCATAACTTTATTAGATTTATCTTCCTAATCTTATCAGTCTAACATTTTGTCACCAGGTAATTTGATATAACAAACCAAGTTAACCAAGGGGTTCTTTTTCTTCATCTTCAATTTTCTCCATTTTTATAAACCAAACAAATTTACAGGTGCAGTTGAAATTTTATAACAAGGGCTCTGATTGGCCAAGACGCATGTCTTCATAAATTAGACCCCATATTATTGATTTTAAAAACAAAATATTAATTTAGACTATATGATGATCAGTTCCACGAATTAAGAATCAAGTCAAATTAATACCATGTGTAAGGGCCAGACAGTGATTATCTCCACAAGCAATATCCATTATCCTGATAGACTGTAGGTCCTCCAAAAGTCGTGGCTTCAGTGCTGTAGCCTCCAGTGATCCACAAGCAATACCTGATCCTCCTCCCCAGACATAGAGCTGTAATGATATATAAACACTGGGGTAAAATCCATTATCCAGATAGACTGCAAGTCCCCCCCCCCAGAAAAAGATGGTTTCAGTGCTGTGGCCTCCAGTGATCCACTAGTTATACCTAATCATCCTCCCCAGACATAGAGCTGTAATCATAAACACAATGTGATAATCAATTATCTTGATAGACTGGTACATATTCAAAAAGCTGCTTTACCTGATCCTACTCCCCATACATAAAGCTGTGATAAGTAAATGCATTGAGTTAAAATCCACTATCTGGATAGACTGTATGTCCCCCAAAAGCCTTGGTTTCAGTGCTACGACCGCAAGCGATCTACAAGATTTAACACGATCATACTCCCCAGAAATAAAGCTGCAATGATCAATTAATATAGTGAATTCAAATCAATCATCCTGATAGCCTGTAGGACATCCGAAAGCATTGGAATATTGTATACAGGTGAAACAGACAATATTTTTTAGTTTCAAATAACTAATGCAAATGAAATTAACACCCATCATGAAATAATAAGACAAGGCTCATCAAGACAATTGACCAATTGCGACTGTCAAACAAAGACACTAACTCACCTTCCAAGAGGCTGTTAGACAGAGGAAGCATTTGACATTTGTTGGCAAAATATATGGTAAGGGATGTAGAGCTAATAGTAAATCATTGCTAGACACCCTAAACTCTATTATGCAAGATTTAATTAGCTATTACTATGACACAGAAGTGGTCAACCAATGAAAATGAATTACACATAATCAGAGTTCAACCTTGTTTTTCTGATATGAATGATTTCATTGGTAAACCAATATTTCAATGGCAGCAGTTTGACTTTTTCATTAGGTATTAACATTATACATTTTGGAATGAGAGATTTACATTATTATCACAACCTCTTTATCTAGTTATTGATGTCAATGCTTCAAACTCATGCTAAAAAGAGTCTCTATAAAAAACTTGAAATAGCCTTCTCCTAGATTACCTGTCCAGTTGTTGCTAGAGCCAGAGAGAAGTTGCATCCACAGGCTACTTTTCTAATCATGATTCCAGTCAAGCTGTCTATGATCCTTGGCTTGTACTGTCTACTAGAATCTCCATGTCCGAGCTTTCCTGTTGATAAAATATTACAAATGTGGCCTGTCAAGCAAAAAGGAACCTCCTGGAAAGTTTATAAATTATAGACCCTGGTCAGACTGCGTGGGCTGTGCAGACAGACTAGGGTTGAAACTTTTTCTGTCATGGTAGACTCTTTGATTCTAGAATGTTAATTTTATTTTACTATATGTTTATTCTCCAAAACATCTCATGGACCTTGACTAGATCTAATGTCTATTTAAAGGTTGTTTAACCCTTTCCCGTTCAAATAAGGGATTTTACGTTCCTGTGATTTTTTACTCAAGAAAACATTGTGGAAAAAGAAGAAATTGATTGTAACAAGCAATTTCTCCTTTTTCCACAATATTTTCTACCACATAGGATGGTTTCATTTCAAATGACATCAAGTTTTCACTGTCGTCTGCAACCTCTTTCAATTACGACTAGTCTAAAATTTCCAAAAACGGGAAAGGGTTAAATGAATATCCAGGGGGCCCTTCTGCCCTAGGGGGTCACAATGTAATCAGAAATTACTTTAACCCATTACAGATGGTAGATTTTAGACTGGTCCAAAATAGAAGAAGATACAGGTGAAATTTAAAGTTCATAAAATTTTAGACTTTTTCAATTTTTGGGGTAGAAAGTATTGTGAAAAATGAAGCAATTTCTTCTTTTTACTTTAATTCTATCCCATTGTTTTTTTGAAGGACGTCAAAAAGCATCATGGTATGGGAATGGGTTAACAAGAATATAAACTTGTTGATAGCATGACCTTTTGGTGCATGAGTGAAATATACTGTTGATTACTTTTTGTATTACCGTGATACAAGGGCAAAATGTGTGTAATAACTATGTTTATCAGCTAAAGCAGGGTTAGCTCTGGCTTGAAAAATGTTGTCGCCATCACTTTTGCCAAATGAAAAAAGTTTGGGCCGAATACAGTAAAGTTGGGGCAAAATTGAGAAGGGGTTGGTGCGAACTCGAACATTTCTTAACTGCACTATTATTTCCTTAACTTATATGTTGTTAAATAGATAATATGCATATTAAACAGGTTTTTTACATGGCAATTCATTTGTAATTTTTGTCTTGAATGAATGAAGCAAAGTCATACACCTACATTGATTTTTATTCATCTTTAATCGGTTTTCTCATTACTTTGATTAGAAAATCGAGACTATTATGAGGAAAAAAAAGAAAAAGAAATAGTAATTAAGCTTGTAAAATATGCTTGATTTAATCATAAAATAATGTAATTCTGTAATTAAAAAAACAAAAAAACAAACGGTTTAAGGTTGAATATTCTTGAGTAAATAGTAAAGAAATAAATAAAATGGTTCGTCTGCATTTGGGACTGTAGAACTGAAATCCATGTTAAATTTTGACAAACTACCACTGTTTCTATCAACAGTTCATCAGAATATCCTTCTTGTTACCTATAAATGCTGATTCAGTTATTTAGCAAGGAATTGCGGTAGGGGTGCCGAGATTATCAACTGACTGAAACTGTCAGTAGAAATATAAGAAAATATGCCCAAATTCGACAATTGCACTCATCAAGAAAAGGCAAATGGCAGCTAGATTAAATACACATTCCTTAGAGAAGGCATGATAATTGAGGTCTACTGATCTATTTTGTGATAGCTGTCAGCGGATCATCCATAATACTAGGTCACGCCCACAACACAAAATCAATACTACTCGCAAACCAATGAGCCCATTTTATTCATCTGATTGGCTGTCAATCAGAATTATAATTTGATTTGGTAAAGTGTTGGTCTTGTGTCAGACTCGATGATATAATTGACCTGATATACAAGCCCTGGAGCAATTATACACACTAGGCCCTCGGACTTAATTTCCGGAAATTAGTCAAAGTAAAAGTATGTATTAACAAAACTTTTCATTTTTTGGTGCCACAAACTTTCGCCAAATGAAAAAAACTTGCACCAGAATTTGATTTATGTCGCATTTGGCAACAATGGCGACCGACAGTGCAAACCCTGTAAAGACGTAGTAATGGCATATCATTACCTTGAAAATGACATGCAAGTAATCATGTCATTTTACAAACCATGCCATCTTTTTGAAGAACATGATTGATTAAATCAACAGCTGTGGTCATTTAGCGCCAAGTGGATAGTTTAACATGAAATAAACAGAACAAACAAAAAATGATAAATGAAGAACCTTTAGTTGCATTTCAGACATGCCAGTTGTCATGTTTGTTCCTCCAGATGAAGTGGCAGATCTGACAGAGATTTATTCTAATAACAGTTTAACCACATGGATCCCATACAGGATAGTGCTTTTCATTCCAAAGTTTATTTACACAAAAATATGAGCTTCGGAATGAAAAAAATTAAAATAGTTTAAATCAATGAAACCATTTAATTTTGATAATTTAATCATGTACAAAAATAAGGTCATATTACGAAAACAATATTAAATTCATGTTTTCATTAAACTCATCATCTAAAATAGATAGAATCTTTATAAAACCTCATTTTATCTGTTTAAAGACAACTTGTTTCATATTTCAAGTATTTCATGACTACTCAGTAAATAAAATTCTATGTGATAAGATGGTTAAACAAGCACCTGCCTTCTGCCTGATGTGAAAAAAAAGAAATGATTTGAAACTAAGCCAGAAGATCTGGTTTACAACCGTTTCCTTCTTATCACGGAACATCTGTGCTTTCATAGGTACCATACGCACTAATCAGCCTTCATATTGCATGCAGTCAGATCGTAGTTTGAACTATCAGAGGAAAAGTTTAAAGAGTAATGCAGTCCAGTCTTTGATGGAAAAGTTATCAAAATTGAACTTGGCCGATATGTTATGGATACAAACATTCTAACCAAATTTTAACCCTTGTCATGCTGAATAAAATCCAGTCTAAATTTGTGTAAAATCAAAGGACTGAAAGCACTGCAGATCTGGATTTCAGGGTCAATATTTTGTTTGAAAACTGATATTATGAACAATTCTGGCTTAAACACAACAGACTGTGCATATGCACAAGCTGATCTTTGTCTATGCTTCCTTTCAAACTATGAATACACCAGGTTTAGCATGACAAGGGTTAATATATTTGAGCCCAAAATATGTCCACTAGACTTTTTTAATATGATCTAGCTACCTAGTTTTTGACCTGGAGCAATCTATTTGTATGCAGTCCAATCTCAGTATACAGTTTAGATAATAATCAATATCTTACCATTATCTCCACTGCCACAAGACCACACAGTTTTTCCATCTCTTGATACAATCAAAGTATGAGAACTACCACAAGCCACTTGCCCTACAGCCGGCAAATCTTTCACTTTGGTTGGAAGGTTTTTACTGCTGCTATCACCATGTCCTATAAAGCATGCAAATTCAGAGCTGAATCTAGGTTTTCACAAAAGTGGGCCAACTCCCCCATCACATTTCAAAATGTGGGCCAATGTTTCAGATTTGAGCCACATGCGGAAATTACTTTTTTTAAAGCTCTGACTACCCTAAAAAGAAAGGCACACAAAACACAAGATCTTTTGGAAACACACATTTTTTTCATTGTTCTTTCATTTTATAAGATAAGTTATCAAGGTGAGCAATTTTGAAGGATCTGGTAGATCCCACCGCTGGTTAACCTTTGACATACAGGCTGCTGTATTTACTATTGCAAATCAAGAGAATATGAAATGTGAACAATTCTGGATCACCATGGCATCACTCAATGTAATATATGCGACCAAAATATCGTAAGTACAGCTTCAGTGAAGTTGTACTCACAAGGACTCGGCCGCCTATCGACAATATTCAGATGTTGAAAATTGATGTTTTGATTGACACATTTTAAAAGGGACATGTATAAATAAATGAAATACCCGAAAGAGAAAATCAAAATTCCCCTAAAGACTATCAAACTCTTTATGTATCATTCCAATTTTTTGACACTAATCTAATTACCAGACATAAACCACGGAATAATATCTAGCTTTCGTATCTGCTTCTTATTCATGTATTATCCGACAACTATCTGTCTTAGGTCCTGATGGAGAATGCCACATCAAAATATGACTTCGGAAGCTGAGGTCGACTGTATTGTGTCGAAAAGAAATGTGAAATCCGATTAAATAAAGCTTTATCTATAATGTGCATCGATATCACTTACGACTCTATGGCCTTAGAATTCCTACACATTATTACCTGTGGGTTGTACTCATTGAAGTGTAACTTTATCGGGGGAGCTGACTTGGGATTCTATTTATAGTATTCCAGGGTACGTATAAACAGCTTTACACAATGCAATAGAAATTAGGGGGTTTTCTCAAGAGCATCTAAATGGATTCACGTTAAATGCACCGCCGATTTAACAATGCGCCAACCTTTTAAAATGTGCATGACAAGTGGCGCACGGCCTTATGTTTTTTTCGTCCTGAACTATTTAGACGCGTGAATCCCACAATCCGGCGCCCTAGATTCAGCTCTGCAAATTTATTTTCTATTTCATTTATCAACCTATTACCAACAACAAATTTTAGATTTGTCAAAGTTTTAAAAGTTGCAAATGACAATGTTTAGAGAATTGAATTTTGAAATTCTTAGTCTTTGGGGTAAAAAACATCAGGGACAATGAAGAAATTGATTGTTACAGGCAATTTCTTCACTTTCCATAATATTCTCTACTAAGAGAAATGAAAAAATCTATAATTGCATAAACTTTAAACGGTCATCTTTAACTCCTTTAAATCTAACAGTCTAAAATTTCGCCATCTGGTAATGGATTAATTGTCTAAAATCAATAACTTTATAATCCTAATAGTGTTCATTCTCATCAAGACATCATTCCAACTAGGAAATTGATGAGTGTAACACGTCCCATTACAATATTCTACTAAATTTACTGATAATGATAACCCTGAAAGAATCCCTAAGAATAAAATCTGAGAAACAGTGATGAAAAAGAGAAATTGCATGATACAATTTCTTCATTATTCATAATATTTTCTACCAAAAAAGACAAAGATATTTAAAATTTCATCAACTTAGAATTGTCTACAGCAACTTTGAATTTGGACCAGTTTGAAAATTTCTCGTGTGGGAATGGGTCAATCAAACAAAATACAGAAAAATTTGAAGACATCAAAAAGCATTACTGTGTGGGAATGGGATAAGTCTGTATGCAATGTACACATGTATTTATTAGAACTAGATGGTTGTCCCAGGACAACCGGTGTCAAGCCCACAAAGTTTTGACCAGCATGACCTTGACCATCAATCTCTCTTAACAGAGAATAATTGTGTCAAATATTTTTTTTTTTAAATAAATTCTTAAATGTGGACAATATTTTTGAAATTAATTTGAAATCCACACATAATTGTAGACATCATGCTCCGGACAAACACGATTTCAGTATTTGACCTTGAACTTGAAGCTATCCAAACAATTCTTTCAAATGGCACATCTAATGATGATGGAGAATAATTTTGCCAATTTATTTTTAAATCCATCCGTAATTGTAGGAGAAATGCTCTTGACAATCACAATTTTAATGTTTGACCTTGAGCTGTGACCTTGACATTAGAAATACTCCAAAAATTCTATCGAAATGTACATCTATTCATGATGGAGAATAATTGTGCAAAGTTATTCTGAAATCCATCTATGAATGTAGGAGTGATTGTCTGGACAATTTCGATGGATGGACTTACTAACAGACTAACTCACTAACGCTCATACACTGACTTGTCATAGTCACAACTATGTCTTGTTCACCGCAAGCGGCCTCAACAAAAATTGGTGGTTAAATAATAATTGGTCTTATACAGATTCATGTACATATTCTAATTGACCTTAAGTTAATGTCTCCTCCATAGTTGATTTTGAAACACTCAAAACCATGAGACAACATACCTAATCTGCCGTAATCTCCCTCTCCCCATGTATACAGATCACCTTCCTGAGTTATAGCAGCACTGTGACGAAAGCCTGCAGAAACTTGGATTACAACCTGAAAAACAATTTGTTTCTAAAAAACCTATTACAAAACATGAAATTCTAGAATGAATCAAATTAATAGAGGCTCCAGACACTTTGTCAAAATATGTTTATGTTGAAAAATAAAAGCAGCATAGGTGAGAAAAGGATCTGATTTGTTTGTTTGAATGGGGTTTTACGCCGCTTTCAACAATCTTTCAGTTATATCACGGCGGCACGAGCACCTAACAATGGAATCCTGGTATTTCTCACACCAGTACTACCATTACATCCTTTCCTAGCCTCCAGCTGCTATCCCACATAGGTCTACGATTATCGACCCAATGGTGAGAGATAAATAGTCGGAAGGATGAGTGCTGCCGTAATGAATGGGGTTTTACTGTACATCAACAGCTGAGGTCATTTTAGATGTTGTGGTAGTACTAGTGAGGAAAAATATCAGGAATCCATGGTAAGGTGCTCCAACTGCAATGATCTGACTGAAATACTGTTCAAGTGGCGTAAAACTTAATTCAATCATCTTATCACTTTCATATCTCAATGAAAAACAGGAGTGCCATAGTCACAATTTACACAGGTGCTTTTAAGCTAATCTGAGCACAAAGTGCTCTGGTTGAGCTATTGTTATCTGTCATTCTTTGAAGTATTTCAGTTGAGGGTCAATAGGCATTGATACATACAAAATGTCAAAGCTTTAGGCCTCATGGTTTAGGAGAAGAAGATTTTCAAAGATTTCCTTCTTTATTCCTATATAAAATCAGGAATCACACAGAAAGGGGCTAATTTTCAGAATACGGTAATTCAGAGATTTTCTCTTTTTTCCTATCTAAAATCAGAGATAATTTTCAGAGTATGGTAATTCTTTGAAGTATTTTGGTAGAGGGTCAATATGCATTGATATCTATATATAATTCATTGAAGCTCTAGGCCTTAAGTTTTGGGAGAAGATTTCCTTTTTTATTCATACGAATTATCAGGTATCCCACAGATAAGAGCTAATTTTCAGAGTATGGTTCTTTGAAGATTTTTGATATAGAGTCAATAGATGATGATACATAACAAATATCAAAACTCTAGGTCTTATGATTTGGAAGAAGAAGTTTTTTTTAAGTTTTGCCACTTGGTTTCCATAGTAACCAAAGTTCTTCAAGGAGTTCAATTTTCAGGGATCATTCTGGTTCAGCATTTTTATGAGAGAAAATGTTCCATTTGTAAAGAAATTATGTGAGATTTCAAATTCTGATGAGATTTTTTCAGCAATGCTACTTTTTCAAGCATCAAATGCAAAACCTCTTGAATGATGGCTTACATCATATTTTCCTCAGAATTCTATAAAATGACATAATTTTTATTAAGCAGGGCATGATGAATTCTTCTAGTTGGAAAGGATGCATTCTTCTAGTTGTGAACAAAAAAGTGTATAAATTGACACAAGACTTAATTTACCATTACAATTAAGGTATTGATATACAATATTTTTCAGCAATTCTAAATAAAAGTTCATAAAACTGAAAATTTATGAATTGAAGTGCAATAACATTGTCTGTTGAAAGCCACCTCTCAAAAAACTGAATCAATTACTACTTTCTATGAACTAAAAGAAAACAATGTTGGTAAATGATAAATTGGCATTCATTATACTAGCTGTATCAAGGCCTTTGGATGCAGATATGGTTGCTATTGCTGTTTTGTGACCAAAGGACGAAATGTAACATTGAAGTGTAGTTGTACGAAAATGCTCAATTCCAATAGTTATGTCATTTGACATCTTTAAATCTAGACAATAATGACTGCATTTCGATTTTTTGAACCACCCTAGCTGCCATAATCTGAAAGAGAGCTACGATATCCCAGCTACAACCTTCCATGTTAATGAAGCCATAATTCATTAACTTGACTAGTTTGGTCTATTGTGGCACTCCGGGGATGAAAATTAGTGGTAGCGTCTTTCTTAGTCTTTTCCCTCAACTTGGATCTTCCAAGTCCTTACATTCAAATGCAGACGAAAGCAAAACAATGGGTCCGTTCACAGCATCAGAGTCCAAGCTTGTGATAAGGGAAAACTCAGAAACAGGCCGATTCTTGAAAGTGGTTTTCTGCTTCCCTCTTTAGATGCAACATGGGGAACAAGTGTATAAAGTAGTTTTTTATGGGGATTTTTTGTTATGTTTGTAATGGAGAGAAAAAATTGTCTGCCAAAACATGGTTTGCCAGAATTTGGCTCAATTGAGAAATAGCAATGCCTTTTCCGGATGAGAATCTTGCTATTTTGCAACCCAAAATGATCCCTGAATTTTTATAGTATTTTGAAAGAATTATAGGGATTATTTCTGTGAAATTTAGTTGAAATTCCATGGTAAGATTAGGAGGAGAAGATTTTTTTGTTATTGTGAACGGACTATGGACATATGGACGGACACCAGACAATGACCAATTACAATAGCTCATCAAGAGCACTTCATGCTCAGGTGAGCTAAAAAGAAAATACAAAGACTCCTGTTTCAACTTACTATACCACTCAAAGCTGCAATCAACTTTGGAAATTTCTGTGTTGAGTTGTTTCCATGACCTAACTTTCCATAATCACCTGAAATCATTATGAAAATAACTTAAACCATTTCCACATAACAAAATTTAAGACTAGCCTTAATTAAAAGATGTTGCAGACAACATTTCAGATTGCACTAGAAATTGGACGGTAGTTGCCAAATAAAGTAAGAAATATTGTGAGAAAAGAAGAAATTGCTCATAACAAGCAATTTCTGCTTTTCCCACAAAGTTTTCCAAGATCATATTTCTTTAAGGCACCCTAAAGGTGCATTGTGTAGTAATGGAGTAATTCTTTTGAAAAATATAAAAGGAATATAACAACAGTGTGTTTTTCTATTTGTTGTTATCATGTTCGAGAATTGTGTGTAGGTATTTTTTATTGGATGAGACCGCAGGTCGAATCCAATAAAAATACTTACACACGATTCGAGAACATGATAACAACAAATGGAAAAACACACTGTTGTAATATTCCTTTTATTATATACCTTTTAGGACATGACATTAAGAAAATTCTTTTAAATGATTAAGAAATAACCAACTTTCCAAATAAAACCGAACCTCAATACACAAAAAGGTAGTCCGTGTTTAAAAGTACTCGACGAATACGTTTTTTTAGTACACGCCCAATATTGATTTTTTTTCTGTGGAGTTGTATTAGATAGCCAGATTTTAATCCATATCTGTTATAGGTATATAATAAAACTGATGATTAGCTAATCCCAAGTTTAGCATAGAGGCAGAAAACTGTTGTTTATCTCAAGGAAAATTATGCATCTATCTTAAAATGCCACACAAAAAAATTTTAGGGTAAAAAAGTGCAGACAACAATATCAAGCTGATAGATTTTAGAATATCTGTTGCCATAGAAAACAAAGTACAAAAAGTAGAAATAGTATACTAGCAATTTCTTTATGGGTTATTAAATGCAATATAAAATATTTTGCTTGTTTTTCTTTTTTATCTTTTTTTATCACAATACTTTAAAGGTGTCGTGCATCTGTTTTGGACTGAAGTTTTTCCCAGTTGGTTTTCTTGAAGGGTTTCAAAAAGCATCACTGTTGGGGAATGGGTAAAAACGGTAATAAAGTCACCTTCTTAAAATTTCATGAACATTTGATGTGAGCCACCTTTCAGGTTACCCTGCCTTTGTGCTTGACACTGAAATATAACAAAATTCCCTCATCAACTCACCATCTCCCCAACTGTACACCTCTCCAGATCTACCCAAAGCTAGTGTGTGTCCATCTGAGCCTTTTGATGAGGAAATATTCTTGATACACTTATCTAATGGAAACATCAGCTTTTTTGGAACTGGCTGATTTGTTGAGTCTCCTAGACCTAACCTACCATAGCTACCCTTCCCACATGCATTCACATGGCCTTCTTTAGTAATAACAAAGGTGCAAAACTGGCCTGCTTCTATCTGTAAAAATCATAACACAAAAGTTAAAAATTTCCAATTGAAAATTACTTCAAACTTTTAAACCAAAAATTACTTGTCAATTCTTCATGCTCAATACGTAAGAATCTACTCAAAACGCATTTGGAGGAACTTAAAGTCAACACTTCTTTATAAAAACCTGGATTTTTCACAGAGTTGTGGGAATTCTGTGCCTGAAATAGTTTTTCTTCAAATTTGAATTGGAAGATTTGACTTCAAGATTAGGAGTATTTTCATCTGAATCAGACATTTTCATAAAAGTACAAACAGAAAGGTTCAACTCAATCGATAACAAGAATACCTGTGGACAATCTCTGAAGGCCATGGACAATTTAGGAGTCAGTATCTTTTCTTGGATTCCCTCAGCTAGCTGATGCGTGCTGTTACTTCCCCAAGAGTAGACATCACAGCAATCCAGTATCGAGGTTGAAGATGGCGAAGACGACGACGTTGTAGTGGAGGAAGACGAGGTGATCAGTGAACTGTAACTTGACGATTTGTCAACCGGAACATGATTGTCTGACTGGGAATGTGGGACAGTTGTGTGAGCTGAACTGTATTCCGCTGCTAGATGTAAAAGCTGTAATATTACAAGAGAGAGTCACTGAATTGACTTGATTTTTTTATTGAAGGGGGTTTTATGCCACTATTTACAGTATTTCAGTCATATTGCGGCGGCCAGAGCACCTTGTATTCCTAACACCAGTACTACCACTACATTCTTTTCCTAGCCCCCAGCTGCTATCCCACTTAGGTTTTTGATTATCCACCCATTGGTGAGAGATTAATGTCAGAAAGAATGTATACCACTGCTGAGGTTCGACCCCATGAAAACCCATGGTTGAAGATTGGGAGTCTGATGCACTACAGACTGCGCTTTGATGGCTGCGCTGAATTGATAGATTGCTAGCCAATCTTATTGACATATATTGCATTTAGATCAGGAAGCTTAACCCTTTCCTGGTCAAACCCGGGATTTTACAACGCTGTGATTTTATACTTGAGAAAATATTGTGGAAAAAGAAGAGATTGCTTGTAACAAGCAATTTCTCCTTTTCCCACAGTATTTTCTACCACATAGGATGGTTTCATTTCAAATTGAATCCCATCTTTATTGTCGTCTGCAACCTCTTAGAATTCAGACCAGTCTAAAATTTAAATAAACAAGAAAGGGTGAAAATCATGTGAAAACAGATACAGTGAGCACCCACTTCTTTTACCCTTTCCTGTTTAACAAATTTAAGACCTGTCTATATTCAAAGGTTTTGAAAATGAAAATTTAAAGAGGATTTAATTTGAAAAATATCAATTTAATATGGTAGTAAATATTGTGGAAAAAGAGGAGATTGCTTGTCACAAGCAATTTTTGTCACAAGCAATTTCTTCTTTTTCTACAATATTTCCTCCAGTATAAAACCTCAGGAACACAAAATCCCGGGACTGAACACGAAAAGGTTAAAACAATAAAATAAAAGTTATCTTGATCAACTCATCACAATACAGTAAAACCCCTCTAATACGACCACTAACGGTACTTTCTGAAAGTGGTCGTAATAGCGGGCTGGTCGTAATACTGAGGTTTGGTCGTTTGTTGTCAAGTAATTCATGTTAATTTTATTTTTGTTATTTGAATATATTAATACTATACATACACAAATAAAACTATAAGATTATGTATTACAGTGGAATCTTAAGTCATTTTCAAATTTATGATCTTTGATAAGTTCTACTTTCGCTATTCTCCATATGATCCATCTGATTCAGAAGTCCGACCTCAGATTATTTATTCGTAAGTACAGGTTCAAAGTGTCCACTGTCAATATCATATCTTCAAGAATGCGAATACCAAGCATCAATTACGTTGAAATCAAAATTTAATTGCTTATTAACTATTCGGAACGCCGTAAACAAACTAATTGTAACTTCTCGGATACGTTTTCACATTCAGATAACAATTAAAAATAATACGAGCTATAATTTCTAAAAGTGATCGGCCACCTTAATAATAACACCTATTACAATAAGGGTTCGATATCACATAATAAAAATCCGATAATGTATTTACAATGTATTCGTACCCAATTAGTGTCACTTTTATCAAGTGTGAAATTTGGGTGGTCGGTCTCAATGTGTGAAGTTACTGGTCGTTTTAGTGGGGTTCAAAATAGTGTATCAGCTATAGTTGGTACTGAATTTAGTGGTCGTAATTCGTAATAGCGGGGTGCCCGTTTTAGAGGGGTTCGAGACCATTGAAATAAAGAACAAAAAATTCCGTTCTGTAAAAAATCGGTCGTAATAGCGGGGTGCCCGTATTTCCGGGGTGGTTGTAAGGAGGGGTTTTACTGTATATTGAAGTAAAACAATAATTAAGATAACTCTCTTGGGAAATCACTAGGATAGCTCTCTGCAGCTTAAGTTATAACATTTGAGCCCAAGTGTGATATTTTCAACAATAGCAGAGGTGTTTAGTTTAAAGCACTTTCCCCTTGCAAACCTTAAAATTCTAATTTAAGAGTAAACACTGGATTGTTTATCAGAACTTTGAGCCAGTAGCTATCCACAGAGCACATAGTAAAGACTCTGATCAGACTGTGCAGATACACAGGCTGATCAGAGTCTGTACATGATGCATGTGTAAATCATTTTAAATGTCAAGCAAAGGCTCTATCTTACAGTATAGAATAAAGCATCAAGTACCTTTGCAAAAAGGAGTCAATTAACAATGTAAACACTCACCTGTTCCAGCAAACATATGGCTATCTGGTATGAAGGGGAAAACCCAGAATCATTCACCTCTACAGCATCATCCTTACAGCCTGTTAACTCTGTGAACCCCTAAAACACAAGATTGAAAAAACAAGATTGAATTAGACTTTGTAACAAGTTTGTGATACATTACTTAAAAGATTTCAATCCATATAATTCATAGTGAAACACATTTATCCATTCCGTTAAATGTCTTGAACATTTATATGAATAATAGTTACTAATCATTGTTTTGACCAAAACCAAGAATATGCATAGGATACACAGGATTGTTATTAATTCTCTTTTCTTTCAAGTAGAAAGGAAGGTAAAAAGTTCTGATATAAATCCAATCAGCATAATGTATATATATATTTCAAACTTGTAAATCTCAATCAGCACAATGTATATTTCAAACTTGCAATATTTCAAAGCTGTTCCTTGAAAACTTGGACAGACACTGCTTTACATTTCAATATAAACTAGAGGTGCTTGAGCACTTGATTTGCTCCACCTGCCTGAATTTACTTATCATTCCTGAGAAATTTGGTTGAAACCCATCCTGCAGTTTGCAAGAATAAGATTTTCAAAATTTCAGTATTTACCATATATGGAGATAACCCCCCTCCTCATAAGCCATAATTTTCATCTGATCCATATTTTATGAAGGAACATGACAAAGGGCCCCCAAAGTATCATTTTGTTGAAAACATATAATTCTTTGTAGTCTGAGAAGATTGTAGGTTTTCACTGTTTACCATATACGAAAATTAGCCCCTCCTAGTAAAGCCATTTTTTTCATCAGTTCAAAATTCTTTGAAGGAATCTGATAAAGGGTCACCCAAGTTTACGGACAGTTGCACGGATGCACAACCCCATGACAATAGCTCGCTGGCTTTCAGTCAGTTGAGCTAAAAATAGTTCACTTACAGCAGACTTCATCATCTTTGTTATAATGTCTCGGAAAAGTGACCAGCTAATTCTATTTTCCTGCTCAAGTCCCTGACTTGAAGATGTCAGCAAAGCTAGCTCAATCCACTGGAACAAAGAATGCAAGGAGCCTCTCTGTGCTGCAAGAGCTAACATCAATTCTGAACACAACCGTTTCCCTTCTAAGTCAGCACCTGTGCTTGTATAAAAAATACTTTTCAAAAAGTCTGTTGTGTGATTCATGGATTTGATTCCAAGGTTGGTTAGCTTTGATTCGTTTGCAAGAGTCAATGGCGGAAGAGAAGTGACAATACCCAAAGCAGTTGTGAGTACTTCATTACATAACCCAGGTGCTCCTGCAGTTGATGCTAGTTGCCAATTCTGTTTAAGAAGAGAGAACAATAAGCTTAACCCAGTCTGTACACCAATCTCAACTAATGCTTCATTACCAGTCTGGGACTGCCTTTCATCCTCAGATACATGATCCGACTTAATTTCTTCTCCTGTACCTCCATAAACAAGACAATTAGACTGTGTATGGTATGTTTTTGATGTAGCATAGTAAATCCGCTGTAAAACAGCAACTCTCTTCTGCAGATTGAGAGCAAACGGAGAACTGGATACAACAACTTGCGCCAAAGTTGACTGACATTTTAATAAGGCCTCTACAAGGTGTTCTTGTTCCTCTCTAGATGGACTCTCTACATCAAAGTCTGGAATATTGGGACCTGCAACATAAAAGCAATTAAGGATTGCTGAAACTGACCAATGATGCCAACTGCCAAGTAAGTTCAATTTGGATATCATTGCAAAACTTATGGCCAGTAATATGTTATCAAAATAGGGCCAAAATGACCTGAAATCTCTTAACCTCAGAATTATTTCATGATTTCTTGAAGTCTCATAAGCCCAAAGTAATTTGATGACTATAGTGCATAAACAATGACTAAACTTGATTCATGCTATATCACTAGTGAAAATAAAAAATGTTATCCAAATGCTGTTATCCATCTCTATGTGTTACATGAATAACTCTTTCTTTCTATTTATTCACTTTTTTTTAAACTAATGCTATCTGACAGTCTTAAATTTTGTCTTAGCTAAATATTGCATTGTTTCAAGGGGGGAGGATTCTTGTAATATGCAATTTCTTTCGTTATCCATAATATTTTTACAATGCACAAAAAAACGGCACTTCGTTTTATGAATAATAAGAATAATTTGATCCTCTTAGTACTCTTGAGATTTTCTAGAAATGATTCAAACTAATTATATTTGCATGAATACGAAACTTTACATAAAATTTATCTTGTTTTGAAAAAAAATTTGTTTGTTTGAATGGGGGTTTACGCGGCTTTCAATAATCTTTCACTTATATTGCACCGGCTGGAGAACCTAACAATGGAATCCTGGTATTCCTCACACCAGTACTACCATTACATCCTTTTCTAGCCTCCAGCAGCTATCTCACATAGGTCTACAATTATTGACCAATTGGTGAGAGACAAATAGTCGGAAAGGATGAGCGCCGCCGTGGGGGATCGAACCCAGGAGTATTGTAAAAAGAATACTGTCGGATTAGAGAAAGGTTCCAATCAGAGACAGAGTTTATTCTTAGGCATCACCCAACCCACCAAAAAAAGAAAATTTAAAACATATGAAAATTTTGGCCCAAGGGTCAATGACTCTTTGACTTTTGGTTACTAGTGAAAACCCTGAAGAAGCGTATTAGTCTTTGACATATTTTACCCCAAAAGAAAAGGGCACCTCCTTTGGTCATGGATAACATTTATAAAAAGTTATTAGTCCAAGGTCCAGGATGTAGGTCAGTTGGTTCTACTGTAAGAGCACAGAAACAAAAAATGTTATGGATGTATGAACGGACATACAGACAGAGATGGTGAAAACAATATACCCCCATCTACTTTGAAGTAGGGGGTATAATTAGGACAGTCTAAAATTGTATTGTCTGGTAAGGGGTTAATGTATTGAAACAGTTGTAACTTTATCAATTTTTAAGATATTTACATTTTCTTTCATTTTTGTTAATCAGGAAGATAGGTCATTCTACAATTTGAAAAATTGAAAAGATCAATTTTTTGTCATTTAGGTAGGATTTTTGAGAAAACAGATCATTTATTTTTTCAATTTTAAGCCTTGTCCACCTGAATATTCATCCTTTCTTCGCAAAATTTTAATTTTTTGTCAAATTTAGGTACACATTGTATTAAAATATTTCCTCAGCACTACAAAAACAAGCAGATAGTGTAGACTAAGATCAGACTGCATGTCTATGCAGGCTAATTTTAGCCTATTTACCTGCCACAGCTATTGTCAAAACAGGAATATTCTGGGATCAGCATGACAAGGGTTAAATCCCTTGGACTTATTTCAACTCGGGCCAGCCTAAAAGTTGGTCATCTGGTTATGACTGATTATACCTTTCAAATGTATGGTCTGTGGCAAATTTTGACACATCTCATTGTTGGTAACTAATTTTGAATACAAAGTCTCTAAGCCCTTTGGTGTTGCAATCTGCCTGCAGTTTTCTGTCACCCATTTGGAGTTAAGATGATTGGAGAAATTGTAAACTTTATTACTTCTGTTGACATCTGCCATTGTCTAGCTCCTACCTCTGAAATATGAATACAAAAAATATATATTAGACAGGAGTTAAAGTTGAAACAATAGTTATTATTGGCTAAAGCCTAAATGTAATCTTTTTCAACCAGGTTATCATATTTTCAAACTTTATTTGTACATATGCAGCCAGAGAAAATGTGCAGCTTAACTTGCTAACCATTACCAGAGACAATATTTTTTCAGACTGGTGCAAATTCAAAGGCATTACAGCAGAAATTTAGATTGATAAAATTTTGAACAAGAGCTTCGCAGAGCAGCGCATATATGCCTGCAGGGGCTTGTCAGTAACCTGAGCTTGAATGATAGCTAATGCTTTCTTAAGGTTAGACCTTAGTGACCTAGTTTTTGACCGAATGTTACCCAATATCAAACTTGACTGAGTTTTCATTTAAACAAACATTCTGACCAAATATTAAGTCATTTAAGCCCAAATGTGGCCTCAATGGTGCAAACAAGGTATTTCTTACATTTGACCTAATGACCTAATTTTTTTACCACACGTAATTCAAACTAAAACTGGCAAAGAGATATTATGGAGAAAATCATTGACAAAATGCCATTTGAGCTTAAAATGAGGCTTCATCGTATTTTTTATGACTTGACAAAGTGACCTTGTTATTTTTTCCAGCAATGACCATATTTGAACTCAGCTGAAATATAATGGAGACATTCATTTTGACAAAATACCCAATCAGTTGAGGTTAAAATGCAGCCTCTAGAGTGCAATCAAAGTATTTCTTTGATTTGACCTTAGACTTAGTGACCTAGATTTTTACCCAAATCCTAACTTGGCCCGAGATATTAGTGCTGACAAATTTTGAAGGCATGTGACCTCTAGAATGCAAACGATGTTGACAAACATTGCCTGTGACACAACACATGATGGAAACAGCATTATCATAAAAGCTCACCTTGAAGTTGAGCATGATTTGCTCAGGTGAACTAAAAATGAGCAAATGTACAACATGAAAAAATTGATACATCCTATTAATTGATAAATTTGGTTCAAGTCAATGGTAATTTTAATGCCTAAAACAATTGATATATTTGGCCTAAAACAATTGCGTATATACCTTCTTCTACTTCCTGTACCAAAGTTGTTTGAAGACATATTTGGTTCTAAAACACGATAGAGTAACCAAAGAAACCGAAGAAAGATTACTAGACACTTTATTCACTTCAAACTCATCTTTCTGACTTTTTTGTCAACATGCCATATAAGGTTGGGTAATGGATGACAAGGCCTAATACATTACGGCTATGTAACTGGCACACATTCAATCCTTCCTTATATTCCTTTGGAGCATTTGTCCAATAGTTAGCATGCATGTCTTTGTATTAGCATTCTCAAATATTTAGTTCTTGATAAAAACCTGTTGTTCTTGCTCATTTGAATCGTCTCTATGAGATGATTCAAGTTATTACCTACAACTAAGGATTTTTAACAATGTTGTTAAATCTCTAAACCTAATATGAATAAGAGCACCCCCTACGGGTGCCTACTCTCGGCTATTGGGTGCTGGATAGTGGTCAAAATGCATCTAGAGTTACCCCCCTTGATAGTAGCCTGTAGTCTCCCATATTCGATCACCTTAAGCTATAAATTTTCACATGCAAACTTACAAAATGATAACTAGACTCCTTGAACTGAAAATCATAAATTCAATTGGAATATTGCAGTACAAATGCAAAACAGATTTGTAACAAATTTTGTAACAAAAATTACACTGTTTTTGTATTCATACACTGGGCATTGAGATCCAAATTCAGTCTCCTATATTCAAGCACCTTAGCAATACACATCAAATGATCAATGTCACACTTGTGGCATTGGTGACACAGACTTGAAAATGTATTTTGAGTTATTTCCCATCTTTCTATCCGATTTTAAACAGTATCTATAAGGCAACAGCTTTTGCAAGAAGAAAAAAACATGGACCCCAAAATATTTGTAAGGAATGAGAGAAAAAAAGTATAAATCAGGTTATGCAAGAGTTTTAAGGGATATTTTGTATTTCTCAGGGTGCCCATTCACGTACTGCAGTACGTAATTCACATACAATTTCATTAGTTCATGTACAAATCTTACACCAAGACGTGCATGAACGTACAGAAAAATATATTAACGTAGAAACAATAATTCCATTACATGCGTGTTCATTTAAAATATAAGCGTATTAAATGAGAAACCCTACGTGCGGAACCATTTCCTAAAAAGGCCAAAATTGTAAGTTAAGTAGAACAAAATCGCGTCGGAAGCAAGTAGTTTCCCTTTCAAGCGACAGAAACCATCGCTTCTTTCTGGTCATTCGGAAAATCTCTCAGCCGATCTACAATCAACCCATATTGTATCAAGAGGGACTATCTTCCCGCTGATGTAAATGACCAAGTGTGTTCCGATTGCTTTCTGGTCTGTTTTCATCTAGAGAATGGGGGCCGTTGGAAAAGTTTGTATAATGCGGACCTTGATGGCCTCACAAGTTTTGAAACAAGTCCAAAGTTGCGCTATTTTTCAAACAAAACGCATGTTATTTTCGTGTTGTTAGCGAGAAACTGACAAACAATAATACTTTAGGATTTGATTTTGATTTGGTTTCTCTTGTAAGTTACGTTGTACATGTAAGTCGGATGTCACAAAATGGACCCGTTTATTCAACGTTGTTTTGTTTTACCTACATTATTTGCTATCTTCACAATGTCTTTGAAAACCTATTCTTTTTCTTCGCATATGGTGACTTTTAGACAGTAATGAGGTCATTTGATATTTACAAGAATCGTTTCAGTACCAGAGTTTGAGCTAACAATGACCTAACAATGAGCTGACATGCCTAGTATGGCCTGCTCCAAAATGCCATCCTTACCCTTGTTATTAACTTGTTAGAGTTGTTTAGCCATTGCTCTCATATTCCATTCAACCCTTCCATTATTTAAGAATGAATGAAAGAAGTATTTCATGGCCAATCGACAACTATGGTCATGTTTGGCTAAAAAGTACCATATGCAAATGTTTGCTATCCTTTTCTCTAAATTTATCTGAAACTTGCACATGATGTGTGGTACTCACTTATTTACTGATTATTAACAAAGTATATAACCAAAACATTGTCATTTGGTAAAGGGTTCAGATTCGTATGGTGTACCCTTAACTCTGAAAGTAAGGGGTACTCTGTATCCCTAGATTTTTCTTTGTACCCCCATTTCAAAACCTAAGGGGTACATGTACCCCTAAAATGAAAACCCAGTGGGCATGCTGTTTTTTTTACATAATTTATACACCGACATTGACTGATATTGATTTCTCACAATTTGCACATTGTTTGTAATTAACACAAACTGGAAGTGCGCAGAAATGAAAACGATCTAATATGGGAGACCAATTATGGGAAACTTGAGTATATAGGTTGCTCTTTTGATAGTGAAAAAGTGTTCCAAGTTTCAAGTGAATGCCTTTGGTAGAGTCAGCGATATCACAAAATTTCTCTATGACAACAACACCAAGGCTATTGCAAAACCTAGGGTTTTCACCGAAACAGCCGAGCTAAAACTTTGATAAACGGTCTGGAAGTAAGATTTTGAAGAAAGGTCCTTTCTTTGGGTATGAATCGACCCGGGGGCGAAACAATTGATTCAACGCTTCGAGTTGAAAGTCCTACCAATATTCTTCATATATAACCGAAATGCGTTTTACAAACTCGTGCATTTGAAGAGTTCTTTTTCTCACATGCTGTTGACAGACAGAAGCTAAATAAACCTTAAGGAAACTCGTCTGCAAAAATATTTGCAAAATCTTCCATGCCGGGCTTGATTTTCACTGCAAACATGAATCGAATGTAGGACATTTTGGTGTGCTCGTTCGATTTGCTCTCTTTTCGATATGCGAAATTACATTTTGTCTTATCGATAATTTTACCATGGGCTTTTTATCTAGGGCCCGTGCCTTAACTACTCTTGCTTTATTTTTTAAATGGTACAGCTCAGATTAACTCATTCCCACAAATTGACGCTTTCCGACACCCCTCAAGAACAGTCAGAAAACATTGTTTAAAACGAAGAAATTGTTTGTTACAAGTAATTTCTTCATGTTATACAATGTTTTCTAAACAGAGAGTTGAAAAAATCTAACATTTCATAAACTTGAAATTGTCGTCTGCAACTCCCTTCAATTTGAACCAGTCTGAAATTTTGCCGTCTGGTAATGGGTTAAAAGTTTAACTGAAAAGTTTAACTCATTTAAATTACACCCAATCCAAATCATCCTGAATCAAATGCAAATCAAGAGAGTTCAAGCTAGTTATGTGTGTTACAGCCAATCTGTGAAATGAGCCATTTCATGAAATAACTGAAAATTTTAGCTATTTCGTGAAATGCCAAATTCATTCAGCCATTTCATGAAATGACTGAAATATTTCAGACTCAAAGTCTGATGTCTAGAATTATGGCTCGGTAGGCTTAAAATAACCCTTTATTGTCTCCTAAACCAGGTAATTTTTGCAATTTTATCGGTCTACCTTTGTGTAATATTAATTGGCAAGTATAACATTTAAATATTGTTACGCCGAACACTATTTTTCGGGGATGTCTCAGCCGTGCTGAATATCTGGAAGATTACATTCAGTGATATACAAACGAAAGTCTACAAAATGGCTTTAAATTTTCAATTTGTCACTACAAAAAACGAACAGCATACTCTACTTTTAACAACTATGAGCGAAGCGAAAACCGGGATCTTAATTGCTGACTGAAAAACTTAATTGCGACGAAACGGTGTAATTCATTGCTTATTAATTCATGTTTACTTGAACTCAGCATTTTTAACAAGTAATCCTTCCGGTATATCTCCGTCCATTTTTTGTTGCTGCCAGGTGCCGACGCGTTGTTGACGCCCCAAGAAGACGGATGAAAGCCGTGGTGCAAGGTTAAACGACTTAAGCAACTAATTGTTCTATACTGAGGGAAAAAAAGTTTAGCAATTTCGTACGTTACAGCCAATTTCTCCGGTGTCTAGCTTTGGATTCAAACCATATTTTCACACATCGATCTTTTATGTGTTAGACACAGTATTTAAAAAATCAGATGATTTCCAGGTCATACGTGTTTTTTGTACAGCGTCAAACATGGTAGGGGTAGGGAAGTAATAGTAACACAAAGATTTAATATCGTGTGTGTCCACCTTTTGCGCCAATAACGGCATCACAGCGTCTTCTCATGCTGGAAATGAGCCTACGATAAATGGCCATAGAGATACGACCCCATTCCTGACGCAGAACACGTTCCAGGTCTCTAACGTTATTAACGCCATTCCTGTCTCTTATTCTCCTACCCAGATGGTCCCAAAGGTGCTCGATCGGAGACAGATCCGTCGATTTGGCTGACCAATCCAACACATCAACATTATTAGTCTGTAAAAGGTCCAACGTATGCCGAGCGAAAAGTTGGCGGGCATTATCTTGCTGAAAAATGGTAGCAAGCCCTTGACGCAAGAATGGCAATACCACTGGCTGGACAATTTCGGTGCAGTATAGAACGGCATTTAAGTTTCCATGAATAGCTACCAAGTAAGTCTTGCCACGGTATGATATACCACCCCAGACCATGACGCTGCCGCCTCCAAAACGGTCATGTTGAATGACGTTGGCGGGATCCATCCTTTCGCCATCACGCCTCCAAACACGTACCCTGCCATCCGCAAGCATCAAATTAAAACGGGATTCGTCTGTGAGTAGGACCTGATTCCACATTCGTCTTGGCCATCGACGGTGTACCCTTGTCCAACTCAATCTTGCATGTCTGTGTGCACGTGTCAAAGGAATGCCAACGTAAGGTCGACGTGCGCGTAAACGTGCCGAACAAAGTCTGTTTCGTACAGTACGAGCACAGACCCGTATTCCCGTTGCATTTAGGACCAAACCGGCTGTACGAGTGCTATTGAGGAAGCGATTACCCCGTGAACACGTCACGATGTAATTGTCCTCACGTTGGGTAGTCTTACGTGGCCTGCCTGAACGTGGCCTGTCTTTGACGGTGCCTAATTGACGATACTTTGTTCTAAGTCTTGAAATGGAACTTTGGCTCACGCCAAAATGTTGAGCCACCTCCTTTTACCATCATACCACCAGCCAGCATACCGATGGCTACCTTCCGTTGGTATAAGTTAAGCCCTGGGTGACGTCCCATTTGAATTTTTTAAAATGTTTTAATGAGTCATCTTGCTATTGATGCTAACCAATAAACTGGGATAGCTATTGTGGATATAGACTTCACGTACATGTGGAAGAACGTGCAGAACGTGTTTCAGCAAAATTGTGTCAGACAGCCTTTAGAAGCGAGGAAAACGTGCTCTAAATGCATAATTAGTTTGTTAGCTTTTAAAAATTGCAAACGATACTGATTTTATAAGGCTTATAACGATCGCAGATCGTGTCTTGCGAAGCAAGACACGATCGAAGATCGTTTCGCGGTAGTACCGTCTTTTGTTATTTTTTTCAAAGACGATTATGAATATAAGTGAATTAGACCAGACCCGCATTTTTACTATGAGAAAATTTTTTGTGTAACTTTTCGGTAAACTGGTAGCCCGCTGTCTGTGAGAGACAACGGGTAGAGTATAAACTTTCCTCCAATCTGATTGGCGGTTGAAAATGTTATTGTAGTTCTTATGACGAGTAAAGTCTCCCGGCACCGGTAAAAATTTCCCATCGTGCAATCGCACATCCGTTTGAAAAAATGGTAGGTTTGTTAAAATTATCGTTTATATTGATTTGCACTTTCCCCGACAAGCGCAAGACATTTAGTACTAATTTTGGACTCCAAAGCAACTAGAATGTCTAAATTTAACTTATGACTATGATACAATCGCTTAGATATCTACATTCTCAGTCTTCGGTAAATCACTCTGGTTTTATGTGGGTGAACTGTCAACTCGGACCACCCTTTACTTCTTGGTCGAAAGCAATATGGCTGTTGTTCTGCGACAGCTGTAACAAAAATATTGAGCCCAGTTGGACAGGTTAAAAGGCAGTCAAAAGCCAGTGCCTGATGAAAGATCAAGTAATTGGTGAGGACGGCCTTTCTCGGAATGACTATTTGATTTTGATTGGCTTTAATGCCATTTGTTACAGTATTTCAGTCAGATAGCAGTAACTGAGCTCATAACCATGGTTTTCTAAGATCTCACAAACTAGTACTACACTACAACCCCTGATGCCAGCACCCTGGCTAGGGAGTTCCCCTTGACCCAGAGGGGGCCCTAGTTGCTCTCAGCTTTTCAAGGGTAACCAGACAAAATCCCCTCTATGTTTTTTGACAAGCCGGACAATATTCCCTTCCAAAATTTAGAAGGACAGACTGATATTAGCCCCTTTGTCATTCTGACTGGGCAGACAAAATTTCCCCTCCTTATTTGACTGCCACGAGTTCGAGCCCCCACATCACGGGGATTTGTTCACGGGCAAGACACTTAATAGCCAGATCCAGTCTACCCAGCTGTAAAAGTGGGTAGCAGTGGGATTCAGTCACTGCCTCTCTTTCAGGGATGTGAAAACATCTGGATTGTGTCACCTGCCAGTAATACCCGAAAGGGGAGTTAGGCAGTATAAATAGATAGATAAGATTATTAACAGGGTGGACATTATCCCCTTCAACATTTCACTACTGCGGATAGAAGCCCCTTCCTGAAATATATCACAGACAATTCATGGTTTCTGGATTGGTTAGGATTGAACTTGTAGTTATTGTCCGCATCTTTTTTTAATTCGGACTGGTCTAAAATTTTATTGTGTGAGATTGGGTTGAAATGGCATGAATTTTGATAGTTGTCTTACACTAATCAATCACTTTCAATGCGTTCAAACAATAAAACTGTAATTTCTAAATACTTAGTCAAGCAGGACTATAAAATTGTGTCTTTTTATTCAAAATCATGTATGGGGGTTCGATTCCCTCCCCAGACATTATAAATAGCTGGTGCATAAAGGGATAAATTGTCTGGTGGTCCCACATGATTTTGATTGACAAAAATACAAAAACAAACAAAAAACAGATACCTTATAGATTGAATAAATCGATTTTGAGATAAACAAAGAGAACGAATGAAAGTGATTGCTTACTGGCCTAATTGCAAAGATATAGTACTGGGAATGCATATTAACTTTTATGAATAAATCATTTGGTGATAGAGACTGAGAAAAGTCATATGGTGATAATGACTGCAAACCAAAGTGATTGCCTAATGTCCTGATCTCAAAGATTTGACACCAATTTGGCATTTTTTATGCCCCTATGTTTAAGATCAAGGGTATTATTGCTTTACCATTGTCCGTCTTTCCTAATTGCAATAATTTTGCACCAAGATAGTATATTTTATGCCCATATCAAAAGACTGAGGACATATTGTTTACCATTGTCTGTCTTAAACTGAAACAAAAACAAATTACAATGTACTTGTACTTTAGGCCCGCTCAAGTTAAATGCTCATATTTGACATGAAGATAGATCTGACAATACCCATCTGCAGATAGCAAGGTCAATGTTATTTTTTATGTCGCAATTTGACCCATTACCAGATGACAATATTTTTGACTGGTCCAAATTCAAAAAGTTGCAGAGTTGATGAAATTTCAAAAATCTTTTTCTTTTTGGGTAGAAAACATTGTGGATAATGAAGAAATTGCTTGTAACAAGCAAAATCTTCATTTTTTAAAAATATTTTTCGAAATTTTTCTTTGGTGGGGTGGGGTGGAGGGTGTGTGTGGTCCAAAAGCGTTAATGCTCTGAAATTGGTTTAAAAATTGGCTTTTATGGGTGCGTGATGTTTCACAAACACATCTTGTCACATCAGGCAATTTCTTCATTTTACACAATGTTTCCCCATTTGTTTTTGTACAGTGGTGCCAAAAAGCATCACTATGTGGGAATGAGTTAATTGTCCTTTTTCATGCTCCTCCAATGGTGAGCATATAGCACCCCCTCATCTATCTGTCCTTCGATCATTCCATCCATCTGTCCGCCTGGATTTCTCCACAACCCCTGGGCCAAAATGGATGAAACTTCAAATGTGAATTCCTTGTGATATTTTGCCGACGCATTTTCCAAAATTTTGGAAAGTCCCAAGGTCAAGGTCACAGTTCAAGGTAAAACAATTAACTTTAGCTTGTCCATAGCATAGCTCCTTCAATTGAGGATGGATTTCAATATACCTTGACATAATTGTTCTCTTATCATGAGTAGATGTAAAACTTGAAAAAGAATTTCAGAAAGCTGTCATGAGTAGACGTACCACTTGAAAAAATATTCAGATAGTTTCAAGATCAAATTTTCATATAGCTCCAAAGTCAAGGTCTCAGCCCAAGGTCGTACATTAAGATTTAGCATGTCTGGAGAAGGGCGAGCATATAGCCAATGCTTTGTCCATCTGAACCCTTTTCCTGTTTATTTTATACTTTTGTGACAGGGCTATATTCGGGGAGCATAATCCATCTCTGAAGGCTCTTGTTTCTTGATAGTCACTGTAAAACAAGCACTGGGGTCTTGTTTCTTGATAGGTCACTGTAAAACAAGCACTGGCACCTGCACTGGGTACTCTTTTTCATTTCTCACATTGTTTTCTTACCTAAGTAAAACACACTTTAAATTGTTATAACCTATCTCTCATACTGCAGTTTTCAAATAAACCAATATCAATAGTTTTCCTAATTAATGCCTTTTTCAAAATACACTCATTGTATAGGTATTAATTGGGTATTACTGTAATACATTGTTTTACAACTGTTAGTTTTTTCACAAAACTTTTTTTTTCATTGCCTATTTTTCCAGACACTTTCTTTCCGATAATCAGTAAACATACCATAAATTACAATGTCAATAGTCAAGTGTTCTATCTTACTTTTCTTCATGTATTTGAAAAATTCAAAAGCCTCTTGTTTTCAGTGGATTTTTTTTTTGCGGCAAGAGCATGGTGTGAAATAGGATTTATCATTTATTAAACAATTTATATTATGCAACATTTGTCTCTTTTATTCTTTTCACAAGATATTATCAAACATTCTGTAATTCAATGAGTATAGTTCAGCCTTTTAAGATGATCCCTCATTTTTATTACCCCAGACAAAACATAAAATTTCATATAAACTTAAATAGATCAAAGAATGGATAATCATGCTGTGATTTTTAGTTCACTGTTAATTAACTTACAAGTTTTATTTAGAGATATAATTTTGACAACTGAAAATTAATGGGGGAAAAATGCAATTACATAAAGAAGACAAATAGATTTAACATATTTTTCAACATAACAATATAAATATCAGTATGATATAAATTTTGCTTATCTTACAAGAAATAACTTTACCATTAAGTCAGACCAATATTAATTAAATTTAAAACCTATGTACCGGTATTTGATATGACAACAATACTTTTGCAAACGTATAAATATTTAATTCAAATTGTGATTTTTTTTTTTTTTTTTTTTTTTGGGGGGGGGGAGGGGGTCATGTAAGGGATAAACAGACATATGTAAGAATTATATATAGGGGATTATACAATTTGATTTAATCTCTGATTATACTATCTGTCTTTGATGTACTTTAGGAAAGTGTGCCCAAGTATTGGAAGAACAATAGAATTGAAAAAAGTGGTTTACTGTATTTGTTAACATATGTTTCTATCCCTTAATACTGAAAAGTCTAGAACTTTGCCCTTAGGATCAGTAAGTTAATAGATTTCTGATTACTTATTTTTAAGCTTTCAATTAATTTCATTTTATTTGAATTTATATAGTGTATACAAACTTATAAGATTAAAAGAAAAATGAAAAAAAGAAAATGTAGAAAATGTGCTTTGATATTCAAAAATATACTACTTATTTCCTCCAATTATCAACTTATTTAGATAAAAATTTGCCATTTACAAGATAATTCTTTTTGCATTTTGTAGAAGTTTATTAATTCTTAAATCACATGACAAACTTCCACAAGCTTAATCCCACTACAAACCAAATCTATGAAGTTAGAACAGAAAACAAAAATTTAAAAAGGATCAAGAAATTAACCCTTGTCATGCTGATCCCAAAATATTCCTGCTTTTGAAATGGCTTAAGCTGATGTATAGACTAAGATCTGCCTGCACAGAGGTGCAGTCTGATCTTAGCCTACACTACCTGCTTTTTCATGTTGGAACTCAACATAGATCGGATTATATCAAAGTTTTTAAATATATTTAAAAGAGGATAAATATATAGCATGACAAGCGTCAAAGACAAATATACACTTTCTCTTTTATGATTGGTTTATACATATGTATGTTAATGATGAATATTTATTGAAAAATAAATTCAGAGAACTTTGATTAGAATTGTATTAATTTGGTTAGTATAAGAAAACTACTTGAATATTATTGATTTTGCTTTCCACAATATGGATATTAAATTTTCTTTATGTAAGCCGGTACATCAATTTTAATTGAATTACACTTAATTCATTCAATTCCTTCTTTATCATTAATCTGATTTAGAACTCTTCATACTTATTAACCCATTTTCACTCAGTGACGCTTTTGGACACCCCTTAAGAAAATCAATTGGGAAAAGCAATTTCTTTGTTTTACAAAATTATTTCAATCCAAAAAGTTGAAAAAATGTAAAAGTTTGTAAACTTTAAATTGTTGTCTGAAATGCCTTTCAATTTGAAGCAGTCTCAAATTTTGCTCTCTGGTAATGGGTTAAGAGACCACCTCATAATACCACAAATGGAGTGTGTAATTTTTGTAACAAAATAAGTTACAAATCTTTTTTTCATTCGGACTGTAATATTCTAATTGAATTGATTTTATTTTAAGTTTAATTCACAGAGTCTAATTATCATTTTGTAAGTGCGCATGTGTAAATTTTTAGCTGAAGATGATCCACTACGGGAGAATATAGGCTAATTAAGGGTGCATGGAAATATACCAAATTATTCCTGAAATACCAAATTTATTTCAAGTAATAATAAATGCCAACGATATTATTTTTTGCAAAATCAATTTCAGGTTTTTTTTTTAATTATGGCCGAGTATTTTCGCGGAGTTTTGATCCTTAAACCTTGTATAGATTAACCCATTATTTTCTAGTCAGAGACCCGCCGCATTGAACTGTATTTGATCATCTGCAATTTTTAATCAGCGTTCGTCAAACGTTTGATAATACCCGTTTATAGCGTTCGCCCAACTATGATCAACTGACGTCACTTCCGCCCATTTTAAACAAGAAATTTGTACCGTACCTGTCTCTAGTATCGATAGATCTAGGGGCAGTAACCCAGTCAAACTTTTCGGCGTAAGGGCGCCGCAGCAAATGATTTGATTGGTCAAAATTGCCAGGGTCAAAGGTCAAGAAGAAGAAATAAAATCTAAATTAAATTCTGGATACAGAATAACCAATTGTGAAATAAGATCACACCGAAACGGTATCGGCTTTGAAAAAAATCTTTGTATTTTTACTGAAGGTTATTCACTCCGACGGAACCATCTGTCATCGTCCATTTCGCGCGTTTTGGTAAGTCAAATTTAAATCTACTGTTTTACTCAAAGCTCAAGATAATTTGAATGATTTTTTGTGCATTTGATTTCTTTATTTATTTTTTCTATTCATAACAGATTGAATAAACACTGCGTTAGTTTGTACTTGTTCCATAATCGCAATTGACATGGGCAGGCTGTACGGGTGGGTGGGGTGACTTCCACTGGATTTGGGAATGAGTTGGCGGTAAGCCCTTTCTCAGCCTTTATCAGTTTCAGACCTGACTCTAATCAACACTGGCTTTGGTGGTTTTGACTCTCAGAAGTCATGATAGAAATATCTGAGAAAAAGAAAAATTGCTATTTATCATCAATTTCTTCTTTGCCAGGAAATTCTGGCCTTTTTGACACTTGGCCTTTTTGCACACTGGGCCCTTTTGACCCGAATTCTTTTCTCACAAGCAAATTCTCTGTTTCACACAATATTTTCTACCTCATAGGATGTTTTCATTTCAAATTGAAAACAATGCCATCTGCAAACTCTTTATTTTGTACCAGTCTGAGATTTTAAAATCAGCAAAGGGTTTAATTTGGAACTGTCCAACTTTTTGTGGTCTGGTAACAGGTTAATTTGTTTTATATGGTTGCTAATACTTGAAACCTATTCAGACTGCTAGCTTTGTTGAGAAGGTCCGTTACTGTGAATGAATACATTGTTGTGTCATTGTTCATGAAAAAGATGGATAATCAAGAAATAAATTATTTCTTTATTATTAATCGTTTTAAAGCTTAATTGGTGACACAGGTTTTATTTTTTATCCCCCTTTCCTGTCTTTTAACCCCTATTCTTGCAAAGCCGAGGGTAGAAAATCCCAAACAAAAATCAGCGTTCGACACTAACGGGAGTCCGGGAGTCCGAGACTCCTAAAAAACGGCCCGGACTCGTAGAATTTCTGTCTAGGCAGTCCGACGGACTCCTTTAAAATTCACCAGTAACCTTGTTTAAGTAGTAGCCCATATCGTTTGACAAAAATCCTTACAATCATGCTTACTCGTCACGTTTTGCCGTGATCGGAAATTATTTCTGTAGTTCAAATTTTCCAGTAAAAAAATCTACCGGTGTCAACGTAAAATCACTTTATCAAATCAAATGTGACTAACGGTTAAATTCGGTAAAGAACCGTTCTATTTATATCACTCGTAAATATAAACAAACGTGAAATTATGGATTGGTTTTTGATTGGTTATAGGCTAAAAACCAAAAGTAGATCTAGACAAGGACAAACAATCAGCAATGTTGGGGATTACGAGGGAGAGAACGTTCCAGTCGTCATGGCAGGCATCTAGCTGCGATATCATAGCCCTCTTTCTAATAACCAGCTGGCGAGGGCTACGACACCCCCTTCCTTTTTCTTTGTCGCAGTGCCCAGAGTGAATCACTCCAGGCACTACGAGGTCGATTATTAGAAGTTGTGTAAATAGTACAAACACAAGTTTAATATCAAAATGAACCTTAATCATTTATCTATCCATCTAAAGAAATGTTAATCTGCAAAAAGTTGTATATTTTATGCATTTAAGTCTCTTTGTCACGCCATCGGAAACTTCAAGTTTTAGGCCATTTTGAATCAAATGTCAGCCATTTTTGCCGTTTGACAGCGAGATCCAATAGGAACCCCGCTTCAATTCTCAGAGATCTCGGGCTCCCCGCCAAAACGATAGCAAATGAAAATCTAGGTCACCATATTTGGAAGGCATAGTATGTTTTGAAAATTGGACAGTTCTGATAGTAAATAAGAAAAAATGTATGAAAATAATTCACGAGTTCAATGAATTTGATAGAAAAAAAAAGTTATTGAAAATTCAGTATCTTTTAAGATAAAAAATTATCATGGTAGGTTATAAAGGATACTTTGATTTATTACAAACAGTTCCCCGAGGGGGGGGGGGACTCGAAATGATGATGAAGATACGAACAGCTGTTTTGACAGCATGACATCAGTAAACAACATGATGTAATAATAGATCACATGGCCAACCAAATGTCATGGCCGCCAAACATAATAAATATTTTATTAACTGAAAAGAAACCGGTATTAAATGCTTGATACAATTGATATTATTATTTTGATAGAATTTGTTAAGGAATTAGTCTGTAGAGTGTCGCTTATCACAAAACATACAATATTAGGACTTGCAACAAAGCTCAAAGAGGGTGGTAGTTGTAGATTATCAGAAAGAGGGCTACGATATCCCAGCTACTGAGCTAGCAGGGATCGTACACCTGTCTTATGTATGACGGTGAGAAAAATGAAATGTAATGTTTGTACTAAGTATGAGAACTTTGGTAGTTTTGTAACAGGTTACAGCAATTTTAGAGTTGAGGTAGTGAAGAGGCACAATACCTTCCAAAGTCACATTGACAATGTAACTAAAGAGAATGCTAAACAACACACACAGCTCAACCAATCGACTGCTGGTCGTTCATTACTCCAACTAAATAAATCTATTTTTGAAAAACTTCCAAAGCCTGGCAAGTTATTAAATTCTAGTGCATTGATTGAGTATTCTAATCACTGTCTCTTAAAAAGTGGTTATTTTGATCAATATTCATGTACAAAGATAAGATTTTTCTAGTGTACATTTTCAAATTAGCATTTTACATTTTTATTGGGATATGGAGATAAGCAGTATCAAATGATCAGTTTTGATGATGAATAAATTAATACATGTTAATAAAACAAATTAATTTAAAGACAATTTTCAGAATTTTATTCGGACTCCTTGATTTTTCTCCCGACTCCCTGACTTCTTAAGTTAGGAGTCCGATGGACTCCTTGCTTGGAGAAGTTAGTGTCTAACGCTGAAAATCTGAGTCGGACACTGGTGGCAGGGATTATAAGGAGTTAAGGACACAGGTTTTGTGAGCCTAAAACTCACAAATTTGTTGCCAGGACTCTCAAATTTTTCTGATGTAAGTTCAATGAATCCTCCTTAACTAATCCTTAACTTCAGGAGGGAACTGTTTTAGGTTTTTATGGTCATAGCTGTCAATTGGTTTTCAACATTTAACCTCAGGGCTTTGAATGGAATGTTTTAAGATACAGGCTGTGCCGTACCACAGTTGGTATGGTGTAGGACTCCTAATCATGGGGTCACAGGTTTGATTCCTGTCTACAAAAAATATTCTCTCTAATATTAATCTACCACCAATAGGTGAATTATGGTAAACCGAAGTTGGCTGAGCAGCTGGAGGCTTAGAAAGGATAAAGTGATAAAACTCTTGTACCAGGAATCCTTGGTTAGGTGCTCCAGCTGTAACAATATGACTGAAATACAGTTGGAGTTAAAACCATTCAGTCTATCAATCAATGTTTTAGCAATTACTATACAATCCCACATATGCTATGTAGAAAATGAACAGTTAAAACATTGTGAGAAAAGAAGAAATTCTTTGTAATAAGCAATTTCTTTGAACTTTTCTCATAATGTTTTCTACATTATCTGGCACTTATTTTTAAATTTTAGTAGCTTTGATTTTTTATCTGCAACCTCTTCAGATTTGAACCAATCTACAATTTTCTCATGTGGTATTGTGTTAAAACTTAACACATTACCACATCAGAAAATTTTAGACTGGTCTGAGTTGAAAGAAGATGATGGCCTCCCAATTCTGAACCCATTATAAAGGCGACAATATTTTAGACTAGGCTAAACTGAAATAAGGTGCAGACAACACTTAAAATAGGTAGAAATCATTGTAAAGAAAGGAGAAACTGACTTAGCTATTTCTCTTTTTACCACTAAAAACTTTGAAACCTCACAGCCTCAAAAATCAGAAATATGCTTTAATTAGTTATGCAATGACCCTTATGATGCAAAGTTGCAAACACTTGTGTCCCTGGGGGAAGATTAAAATCCTGCTAAGATTGTCTAAAAACCTGCTCACCATGTCCTCTCAGGCCTTTTTGTCATTTTTGTAACTTAACCCTTTGACAAGTGAATATCTATTTAGATCTTGCTGTTAAGTGTGGATGTATTGTGACTGGAGTACTCTCCATACTGATCTAGTAATTGTTAATCCATATCCCTAAAGGACAGGTCATCCAGCTATACACGATGTCATGCAATGGTTTTTAGTTGTCATCATCATTTTAACCCTTGTCATGCTGGATACATTACCTTACTGAATTGCTGTAATATTAAAGGGCTTAAAGCACTGATAGAACTTGTTGTTCAAAATTCAATATTTCTTTTAGAAATCAACTTCATAAACAACTCTGGCAGGGAAAGTGCAATCAGGAGGTGTAGACTAAGATCAGACTGCACTTATTTGCAGGCTGATCTTTCTCTACAGCTCCTGCCAAAAGTGGAATATTCCAGATTCAGCATGACAAGGGTTAAAACTCAGAAATTTTGATTTTCATTTCATAAATAGAAGATTGTATATTGATATTAATCAATGACTTTTGGTTTGTTCAAAATGGATTAAACTGATGTTGCTAAATATTCAATCAATCAGGACCATATAAAATGTGTCTCCTTATTCAAAATCATGTATGGGGGTTCAATTCCCTCCCCAGACGTTATAAATAGCTGGTGCATAAAGGGACAAATTGTCTGGTGGTCCCACATGATTTTGAATTTAAAAAAAACAAAACAGATACCTTATTGAATGAAATAAACCATTTGGAAATCAAGATAATGAATGAAAGTGACTGCCACTTTCCTAATTGCATGAAAAATAATTGGCAACAGGATGATATATATTTGGTAATTAATTGAGACTGAAGAAAAGTGTTTGATTAATGTCTTAGTTGCCATGATTTTGCAGCAGGATTGCATATTTTCTAGTTTTACTCTGATTGATACAATGGATTGATATGAATCCGTAGATACCAAGGTCAAGGTCATTCAACAAGGTCATTTGTCAAGGTCAAACATCTTCAAAAACTTACTTAAAAACCTTAACATTTGCAATTATTTCAGGCCTATTTAAGATCCATTGCTCATATTTGGCACGATGATGGAAATGGGTAAATGGGAAAATTCTTTTTCAAATGCTTTGTCATGCTGTAACCTTACTGAATTGATGTAAAATCAAAGGGCTGAAAGCACTGATAGAATTAATTAAGAAACCAATATTTCTTTTAGAAATCCATCTCATAAAACTTATGTGCAGGCTGTTCTTGGTCTACACCTCCTGCAATATTCCGGATTCAGCGTGGCAAGGGTTAAATCTATTCAATTTATTTATTTACTTACCCTGCTGTAGGCAGGGTGAGGCTTATCTTGGCCAAAATTGTCTGCCAATCTGTATGTCTGTTTATTTTTTTTTTAATTTAAATTCTGTTAGATGTTTTTTGGGAAAAAAATCACAGAATATTAGTCATCAAAATTATTTTTTTATACATTTTTTACTGGAGTACAGAAAACTAGCTTGTTTAAACTTCTCTTACTTGTCCTGCTCATTCCAGTTAATTCAGTTGATAACACCCTATGCTCATAATGCACCAGTGACCATGATATAACTGAAATATTGTTTGACCCATTTCCACACAGTGAAGCCTTTTGAACCCCCCCCCCTTTCCACAAGAAAAACAATTGAGAAAACATTGTATGAAATGAAGAAATTGCATGTAACAAGCAATTTCTCCAATTTAAAACAATGTTTTCTGTCCAGAAAGTTGATCATTTTAAAATTCCATTAGCTTCAAATTGTAGTCTGCAACTCCTTTGAATTTGGACTTATCTGAAATTTTGCCATTTGGTAATGGGTTAATTGGTGTTAAACATCATGCAATCAATTAATCAATTTTACTTATCCTGACATGATGATGGATTTAGATGAAATTTTCATAATATGTATATCATTGATTAGCCTTTAGCAAACAGAACAGTTTTAGCTCACCTGAACACAACATGCTCAAGGTGAGCTTTTGTGATCATGCCTTTTCCAGCATGCGACATGTTTAGACTGTCAACATCTTTTATGTACTCTAGAGGCCAAATTTTTGGGTCAAATGTGGTGATTTTTGTGAGAATATTTGTCTCCATAAATTCCCGGTCAAGTTTTGGTCCCATGGGTTAATACATCAGGTCAATTCTTAGAAAATACCTTGTGTTCACTCTAGAGGCCACATTTTTAAATCAAAATCTTAATGTCTTGATATTTGGTTAGAATATTTATCGTTATAAAGTCTTGGACCGCCTTCATAACGAAATATAACTAGAGTACTGTTAAATTGAGTGATTGAATGAGATTTAATGCCACTTTTAACAGTATTTCATTCGGCGGCTGGAGACATAATAACAGATTCCTGGTATTTCTCTCACCAGTACTACCATTACATTCTTTCCCAGCCTCCAGCTGCTATCCCAGTTATTTTTACAGTTGTCCACCTATTGGTGAGAGACATGTCGGAAAGGATATGTGCCGCCGCTGGAGGTCGAACCCATGACATCCCATGATTGAAGATTAGGATTCTGATATGCTACTGCCTGTGCTATGAGAAATACTGTTAAAAGTGGCGTAAAACCCCACTCAATCAATACAATAAAATCTTGGTCAAATGGGTAAAAAATAGGTCACTAGGTAAAATTTTAGAAAAACCTTGTGCTAATTCTAGTCTGTAATAATTTGATATTTAGTCAGAATGTTTATCTTCGCCAAAAACGAGGCCGCTAGGTACTCTAGATGTCAAATTTAGGTCTCAAATACTGTATATATAGTCAGAATGTTTCTGTGCTGGAGGTTTCAGAATTTACATACCACTACAAATTACCTCCCCTGAAACCATCACTTTTAGCTAGCCAAGCTGGGGCTTTGATAGCTTAAGTTAACAGACATAATTTGAGGTAGTCTCAAAGTTCAACGAGTGCAAACTGCCACTGGGGGCTTAACCACTAAATCTGTTAAATGCCTACACTATAAAAAGTACCGGTAGTTCTTATGTATTTAAGGAATATTGCAAACTCTGAATGCAAGTTCATTCATAGGTATTTTTAGCTGACTTGAGCACAATGTGTTCAAAATGACTCTGGTAAGAGTCTTCAAAGAAGTTGAAGACGAAAATTTCAAATTGTTGAAAAGTCTTAATATTCATCTCTTTAGATAGAAAACAATGTGGAAAATGAAGAAATGAAGCAAGCAATTTCTTCATTTTCCACATTGTTTTCCATAACTATTTTCTTTAAGGGCACAATAAGGAGGGATTGTGTGGGAATGGGTTAACTCCTTCGTTACTTTAACCCCATTTCTTTATAATGATAACGTTTGAGAAAGAAGATTACTAAACAAAACAATACATTGCTAGCTTACAGTACTTTTCAGTACTTTGATTTTAAATTCATGAACATATCAATGACTGAGAAAACTAAACAACAAAACAACATTTCATATGATCTCTTGGATTCTCAGTCATATTTGGGTACCATTCGCCTAATCCTTTCTCATTTTGTAAAACTTTGAACAAATTTTGGCGACAAAAGAATTACACTAGTAAATTCGAAGTGATTGAAATTTTAATAATAAATACAGTGTATTTCTTATTGTACTTAAGATAGCAACAATTTCCATTCAAAATGATATGACATGATGAAGTTTGAATACATTTTGGAAGTTTTAACTGTCGATAATCAGAAACTGCGATCGTTCTGAGGCTTTGCCTTTTTCATATTACATTTACGTTGAAAAATAATGTAGGTCGAAAAAAATTGCTTAACTTTTTTCCCTTGGTATATTAAAGCAAGTCTTAGCTTTTCTTTCAGTAAACGTCCAATTTAATTGACCAATCACGGTTGTCAATCAAGAAATCAATCGACCAATCAAATCATTCATTCAGCCCGGAACTTAGCTTTGAACTCCAACATTGGTCGCCATTTTTATAAAACGACTTTGTTGGTTTGGCGACTTAAACGTCGCAACTACAGCTTAAACAAGCTGTAGTTACGACGTTTGGGTCGCCAACCAACCATTCTACTTATCTGTTACATGCTGCTGGCCTTGAATTTTTGCAAAATAATGCCGTAAAAAATGAAGGGGAACTTCCTGTCGGAGTCAAATGGAGGGGCCTAAGTAGTAATTGTTCGGGGTCAGCGATTGGTCAACTGCAGCGTTAATCGCTTATCTAAAATCTGTTTGAACAGACTCTCCTGGTTCTTTAACACGTTCTGTGTGTAGAGCACTATCCCACGGGAACCGTCGATTTATCGCACCAGAACGACAAATAGTATTATCATTTGATTTTAGTTTCGTCCATCAAAAATGAGCGTTCTGATTGGTCGAAGAAAATTTTTCATATCCCCACGAGCAAAGCGTCAGCTTTGATAGCTTAAGTTAACAGACAGAATTTTGAGGTCTTCTCAAGATAAAGAGCATTTAAAGAAAAAAGCTTTGGAAAACATTTTGGACAATCAAGAAATTGCTTGTAACAAGCAATTTCTTCAATGTCCACAATGTTTTCTATCCAACAAGGGGATTTTTTTTCTAAATTCGACCAAGCTTTGCTAGCTTACTGTACTTTAAGTACTTTGATTTATGATATTTCCGCGTTCGTAAGATTTTAAATTATTTGGATTCCACGGTTACAACACAAATGTACGTCGATCACTATCTTAGTCCTGAACAATAAAAGCAAAAGTTATTGATCTAAAGATTGTTATTTCAAAATATTGACGGTTGCTCAGTGAGCAACAAGCTGTGTTGTCAATCGCGAAGCCACGATTTCGAACCCCTGACAGTCCCATCCGGTAATCTTTCTGCCATTTGAAAGTAGTCATGTATGAATTGCTTCACACCAATGAGAAACATTTTTGATAGTTAAAAGCACACATGCGTTAGTTGGATGAGTAACTTGCAGTCGTATTTAATCCCGCGGTTGTGCATGTGAAGTAAATGACACAAGAGCAATGGGTAGGTGCACAAGTCAACTTCATGATCACGACAAGATAATATCATATCTAAACAACTTATCGTTCTAAATTATGGTTTAGCAATTTGAGTAAACGTTCAGTGGACGGATCGCGAGTATAACTGAAAAATAGATTGACCAATTAAACCACCTACTTAAACCGGAGGTGAACTTTGAACTGTGACATCGGCCGACAATATTGTTAAGCATTTTTGTTGGTCTTGCAAAGTAAACGGCGTAACTACAGCTTATCTAAGTTGTAGTTACTATGCTTAGGCCGCTAATTAACCATCCTGTTTTTAGCGATTTTTTTAGGAAAAACCGGTATTTCATATCGATCAACCGGAAACAAGTTCTCACACATTTCCGCTCATTTCCACGCATGCTCATAAACGTGAAGTGAAAATCAATTTGATTGCCTCCATCTTGTTTCATCGCTGATGAAGAAAATAACTTACTTGCTGAATGCCAACAGCCTCCTTTTAATCATGAATATCCAGGAAAATGGTTTAAAACTTAATATATCCTTGGTAAATTGTCTAATGAATTGTCAAAATGAGAGAAATAATCTCCTCGCGTTTCAAGATAGAATCTAGGTCAGTGGTTAGTGGAGTTAGCGAATACATGTAAACTGTCTGCTGGTGTATTGACCTGGCAGGGCTGGGCAAAATTACACCCCGCATACACAGAATATGTAACACGTTACAACCCTGTTATAGGCGCCTATTTAACCCCATCGAATAAAACACCTTTTACATCTCGAATTCGACTAAATCTTTGAAACGGGTAACTACTTCAATTGTGATAATAATATGCTCAACGAAAAAAAAAATGAATGTTAGCTTTGATATCTTTACCTTTTATCATTTAACCTTTTACCACACAACCACACATTTTCACGCACTTAAGAAGAAAACGTTGCAGTTAATTCAAAATAGCGATTTCGGTAAACAGTAATAGGCTATGATTGATTAAATAGAGTTTAACACAACTTTTAATAGTATTTCAATTATATCGGGGCGGCTGGAGCTCCTAACCATGGATTCCTGGTAGTTCACACACCAATACTACCACTACATCCTTATCGAGCAACCAGTTGCTCCTCCTACTTAGGTGTACGATTTACTCATTCATATTGATGAAAACAGCTCGCATTCTGATAAACCAGGAAAACCGCTCTCAGGACTTTCGGTCCTTTGATTTGATACATGCTACTGACTATATCTTTACAAATAACGCCGTTTACTATCTAGGTGGAACTTCTTGTCGGAGCTCAATGGACTGGGCCACCGATGCGTCTTTCAATTGCGTCATAATTCATTTTTTTCGCGTGGGCTTATCAATTTTAGACTTTGGAAAAAACGCCCTAACTGAAGGACCTGCCCACTGACCGCATATGCATTATTTGAACATCTTCTCTTTTGGGTGTGCCGGTCGCAAAGTTGGTAAGGACGTCGGGTTTTGCGGGCCTGAGTGACAATGCCGTATCCGCGTGGGCTCGAAATAAGCTTTCAACTCCGATAATGGTCACCATATTTGTTTACTTTTATTGTTGGTTTGGCGACTTAAACGACATACCTAGAGATGTACATAGTTTCGTCGTTTAGGTCGCCTACCAACAATTCTACTTTTTTGTTTCATGCTACTTGCCTTAGATTTTAAAACTCGAGCGGTACTTCCTGATGAAGTCAATGGCCGGCGCTAATGTAGTAAGTGGGCGGGGCCAGCGATTGCTCAATTAGTTATTACAGTGAATTTGCCTTTGATCTGTTTGTCTATCCTCTGTAACAACTTACCACCTTCTTGGGACGTCTTCTAAGGTTGCGACGACCAATAACCGAACATACACACATAGTTTACAAAATATTCTGCACAAGATCTTTAACCGAGACCATCTTGGCCTTTATCCCATTACCATACAATAAGTTTTAAGAATGATCAAAATTGCAAAAAGTTGCAGACGATATTTTTTAGTTCGTGAAGTTAAAACAAGAGGAACATCAGCCATAGTGCACTTTCCTGGGCCCAAAGCCACAGTGCATAGCAATTTTTCAAATAATTCAATCAAGATTCTAAAAGACCCTTTCAAGGCTCTACGACTTTTATTTTAAGAGAACATTTTTTCCTTTGGTTCAAAGGGTAATAATTCTAGTAATTTGGAAAGAATTCAAAGAACTGATTTTCATACAAAATACCAAGGCTCTATGCCTTATAGGTCAGGACAAAGCGACTTTTTCCCACATTTCATATTTCTTTCAAAAGAGGACCACCAAAAAACATTACTGTCAAATTCGGTTGGAATTTGCCTAGTGGTTTGATATCTATTAAGACTTTGTTGACTGCCACTGGAGGATGTCGGAAACATGGTAATAACAAAAGTTCACTTTAGTACTTTGTGCTCAGGTAAGCTAAGATTGTCTTTCGGGGAAAAAACACGGTGCAAACGAGGAATTTGCGTTTTACAAGAAATATCTCAATTTTCCACAATATTTTCCTGTGTGTCATTAAGGCAGAATAGTAAGGGGACTGGTTTACGTATCAAAACCTTTTCAGTGCACTCATCACAGAAAATATGTGCACCGAGTAATTTTAAATCAATTTAAGAATGTGAGAGAAGAAGATATGTTCTATATCTACAAGGTAAATTTTACCATTTTAGCCTTAACTGCGACTTTGACTTTTAGCATATTAAAGTAAACTTTTTCGAGCCACCAGATTTAATCATAGAAAACACGTTTAAGAAGTCAGTTTAAAATCCATTCATGATTGTAAAAGATAAGCTTCAGACATGATCATTTTTCTTTCTGATCTTTATTAATGACCACGGTAATTGGCTTTTCAGAAGAAATGGATTAGTACATATTCTAATCTAGGAGAAAGCCCCATTACATTAGAATATATAGAAGAATCTTTTGAAGATAATATATACTTCAGACAGGCAATTTCGTGTTTTCAAAACTTTCTTCGTTAAATAGAATGATTGTCAAGAGAACCTGCGAACACTTTAATTAAAGCATGACCTTGACTTTTGCTCTTTTCAAACAAATACTTCATAATTATATATATATTTATAAATCAGTCACCACAAAAATTTGACCTTCAATTGTGACCTTAACCATGGACATACTGGAACAAATGACATGTCGCCACAAACATTTGACTTTCAACTGTGACAGTAACTATAGACATACCAGAACAAATGGCACATCTACTTATGATGGAGATTAATTAAGGTGCCATTTTTTGTTGAAATATGTAAATAAATGCAGGGTTTATGGTCTGGGCTATTCAGATATATTGACTTACCCACACTAATAAATGTACATTGTACATAAATTGATTTTTCATAGGGACAGCAGTGTCTTCTGCTCAGCAAGTAGGCTAGACAAATTTAAGGGTCCATATTTCGAGATATTTAACCCATTCCCACAAATTCTCGCTTTTTGACGCCCTCGAAGGAAAAGGCTTTGCAAAACATTTGGGAAATTGAAGATATCCACTTTATTTTCTTGTCTTTTCTTTATTTTCTTCCCCAAAAGACAAACATACTTGAAAATTATCTACTATAATTATTGTTTGCAACTCTTTTGAATTAGACAAGTTGGTTGTCTAGAAATGGGTAAAGCAAACCCAACAATGACAAAAACTGAACAATGCTTGTATTTATATGTCACCATTTAACATACTGAATAACACACAATCACAGATCCAATGACACATATTAAAATATCAACAAAATATCTATCAATGGCTGAATCTTAGACTATTTTTGTATGTAACCAAATGCATATGAGTGAAATAAACTCAAGAGGCAATTTTGCATTACATGGAAGGCTACTTCAACTAGTCTTCTTTTCTCACAAAATTAAACAGGTACAATTGGGTTGCACAAACAAAAAATAATAATTCTGGACATTCATAGATCTTACCTAGCTTTTTTATAAGACAGAAAAAAAAGAATGATGTAGCAAACAAAAGGGTAAATTGCCCTAAGCACTCACCTGGGTCAATGGCAATAAACAAGCTAAAGAGCACGAGTGACCTACCTTTTTTATCCAGAATTCCGTCTATTCTATATGCATGGAAATACATGTGTATAAAATTTTAACCATTTTTTTTATATTTTAGCAAGGGATGTAGCCTCTACACAGTAGACACAGTAGTTCAAAGGTTTGACCTAGTTTATACCAAGTTAAACTATATTGAACTTATCCTAAATATCAGAGATAAACATTATGACCAAATATCAAGACATTCAAGTCTGAAGTATAGCACACAAGGTATTTCTAGGATTTGATCTAGTGACCTACTTTTTTGACCTAACATCGAACATGGTCAAGTTATCATATAATCAAACAAAATTTCTGACCACATAGCAAGACAAATGAAACAAAAATGTTGACCCTATAGAGCAAGCCAAGTATTTCTAACATTTGACCCAGTGATGTACTTTCTACATTATGTAACCTAATGTCAAACTTAACCCATTCCAACACAGCAACATTTTAGACTGGTCCAAATTGAAAGAAGCTGCAGACGACAATTTCAAGTTGATGGAAATTTGAATTATTTCGGTTTTTTTTTTTTTATAGAAAACATTGTGGATAATGAAGAAATTGCTTGCATATTATCCACTATGTTTTCCATAGCTTTTTTCTGGAGGGGCGTAAAAAGGAGGGATTGTGTGGGAATGGGTTAAGTAAGATATCATTAAGACAAACATTCTGACCAAATATCATGACATTTGAGGGAAAAATGTGACCTTTTGAGTGCACACAAGATCTTGACTCATGACCGGACACAGCTAGATCACAAAGCTCATCTTGACTAATAAAGTGAGCAAAAAAAGCCTTTTCATGCAAAATGAAATGTCCAGCCCAATAAGGTTTTTTTCCCCAACAATTATTTTGTCTATTTTTTGCACTATATGGACTAGCAAAACAAAAATGTAGTTGACTAGTATTGGACTTGATATTCATGATATGGTATTATATTTGTCACAACACAATCAACTTTCATAACCCATTACCCTACAATCCTGGGGGCCGTTTTACTAAAGTCCTTACGATCGCTTTTTTCGTAAGTTTTTGCGTACGTTCAAATTTTAATCGTAAGTGCGTCTTACTAAATATGTTCGTAACTAAGATTAACGTAACTTTTGCATAAAGTTACGTTCAGAAAAACGTGGCGTAAGTAGGATCGTAAGTCTTTAGAATAGTGTATTGGACATTTTCACAATTCGGCATTGTATCAACTATCTATTTATAATGACTTTTTGGTAAATTTCAGTAAATGATCAAGTTATAATAACAAAATTAATAAATAATTATAGCAACAAAAGTGACTTTTCTTTCGGTTCTTTATACATTGTGAGTTTGGCAAGTTCCGTAAGCTTGATCCTTTACCTTACACACGAGCAATAAACTAAAAAATTAAAACGAAACAGTCTAGCTAAAGGATACATTGATAAAAAACGATTTTCTCCTTTTACCAAAATATTTCTTCTTTGAAAAATAAGCAGGCCAATAGAAATCTACTTATTTTCCTATTGTAACATTGAATCGTCGTCTACTTTTTCTTTAAACATGATCAGTCTAAGGTTTTGTCTATATTTACTCCTTAAAGTTCATTCATAAATATCGGTGTCTAGACGAAATAATGTATTGATTTCTTTGAATTCGTTGTATTTTGTGCGTCATAATTACGTCATTCATTAATACTTGACGTCACATCTTATGAGAATTTAGATTAGTCGGTATTACAATTACACCGGTTAGATATCTCTATTATGGTTCTAGATTTCTTCCACCTCGACAAATTAAAGTATACTGTTTTTATTTTTCAATTCATTATTTTTAAGGTGAGGTTTGTGTGTGAAATATTGAAAGAGATATCAATCGACGTGCACTATTATTGTATTCTCCTTTATCACAGATACGACACAAATATACTTACGTCTACGATAAACTTACGCAAGTTTAGTAAAACGCACTTAGGATTTACGTAAGTTTTGCCGTAAACGTAAAGTTACGAAAATTCTTACGAAAACTTTAGTAAAACGGCGCCCAGCTTTTTAACGCCCTAGAAAATTATTGTTACAGAAATTTTTTTAGGAAAGCAGAAATTACTTATAAAAAGCAACATCTCCTTTTCTCAAAATTTTGCTTACCATATTTGGCGCTTATTTTCCAATTACAGCACACTTTAAAATCTTTACAGTAACTTCTTGCAATTTGAACTAGTCTAAAATTTTGTCATCCAGAAATGTGTTAAACTAAAGTTCAAGTTTACTTCACAAAAACAGATTGCTGGCAAAATCCACTTAACTCTTGACAGGAAAATCGACTTAGATGTAAACACTGTCTTTTTGCTAATTTAATTAATTACCAGACAACACCATTAAAGACTAGTCAGAATTAAAATGATGTGCAGCTGACAATTTAAAGATTATGAAATTTTAGATTTTTCAACTTGATAAGTAGAATATAATGTACACAATGATCTACAAATTGTTTTTCTTAAGGGGTGTCTAAAAGTGTCATTATATACACTCTCATTACATGAGAATAGCTATGGCTTTCTTGCATCCTGAATTGTTGTTACAGTAATAAATTTGGACAGGCAATGTGTAGTATGTTGATAAGCAATGCTAAAAAACAAATAAATATTGGTCACATGACAATAGAAGACAGAGGAAAGGCTATCGATCTTGTCAAAGGTTGCTCGTCTTGCCCATGTACATATACCAAAGTGTTTTGTTCGAAGGATACAAGATTATATGCAACAACGCACACAGGGTTAATGACGGCAAATCTGCTACTACTAACTGATGACAGTTTTTCTGCAGAAAACAAAATGCCAGATCTTCACCCACTTGAAAGCGTGCGTAGACAATAACCAGACATAATTTGGTAACGCGTTAAACCGAGAATCATGGCATTAGAAACTCAATCCCCACCATGGGCAAGATTCCTTCAGGCATTTTATATATTTATATGTCTCTCACCAATCATTTAAGTGATCACTTAAATTGGTTTAGTGACCCGAGAATCAGATACGGTGTTCAGGTAGCTTTGTTGTGAGAAATAGCAGGAAGCCATAGTTAGGTGCACAAGTTTCCACAATATTACTGAAATACTGTAAAAATTGACATCAAAACCTTAAGATTAATGGTTGAAAAGGCAAGAAGGTATGGTTTGGTCCGTGGGGTGTCAGAAAGTTTTCACAGGTGAGTCACAAAAAGTTAAGGTTTTCAGGAAAAGTGGATCCGTCAACGGTTCAATCATTACTTTATCCTTTCCAGGGGATAACGTTTTGGAGCTTTTAAATCATTTACACAGATGTTATACCAGATGCTGTTGGTTTTGTTCATTTGTCTTTAAACCCCAGTCTCGTAAAATTTCTCAAAAAATGTAACCAATCTGTATAATTTAGAAAAAAAGTTAGCATTATCATTTAAAAATAACTATCCTATGTATTGAATACAAATTTCACCTCCTGGTCCATTTTTCAAAGAAGATGTATTGATATTTCTGATCAGTGTACTTATGTTTGACCAAAGAGTCCACAGAGTGAGGTTTTGTGTGATTTAAAAATTTGTGAGGAAAAGAGCAATCAAACGTTTCTGGCTATCTCTCCTTTTTCCAAAATATTTTCCTAATGACTACATTCAAAAGTTATCAGAAACTTTCATATCCTAACCCATTCCCACACAATAACACTTTTTGACTCCCCTCAAGAAAAATAATTGGGAAAGTATTGTGTAAATACTTTATCTACCAAGAAAGTTGAAAAATCTAAAATATCATAACCTTTAAATTGTCTTCTGCAACTCCTTTCAATTTGGACCAGACTAAAATTTTGTTGTCTGGTAATTGGTTAAATTAATGTCACATCAGAATGGGATGTTTACCTTTATAGTACCACAAAATAAACAAAAAAGCAACAACATCAATAATAAGCAAACATAAAAGATCAACAGCTGATAACAAAATTGACAAAATGTGTAGCAATACAACTAAAACAACAAAATACATTATCTGTAATTTAAATAGGATATAATAATATTTGATTTATGCTTTACATAGTGGTGTGAAAATACAGATATTCTCCTCTTGTCCCAAAAGATGTAAGACATGATTTTCTTCTTGACCAGAATTGAAGTGTTTAAAAAAGTATTAAGATAAACTTATCCCATTTCCACATAATGACAAGTAATTGCTTCATTATCGACACTGTTTCTAGCTTAAAAAGTAGGTTTTTCAAATTTCACAACTTGAAAATGTGGTCTGAATCACCTTACAATTTGGACAAGTCTACAGCTTTGTCGTGTGGGAATGGGTTACAAAATTATTGTTGTTTAAGAAGAAAATCATGCGACCCAGCATTTTCTTCGTTAATAACAATTTTCCTCCCTTCAAAATGAATATAATTAAAATCTTTCCATACATATTGAGTTCTCTTTAAGATCTATTTTTCAGTATTTCCTTCATTAACAACATTTTCTCAAAATTAATCTATTCACCTTTTTTTGCAGACAAGTACAATTTAATTCTGGTTGATTGATTGAATGGTGTCTAATGCCGTTTTAACAGTATTTCAGTCATATCATGGCGGCTTGAGCACCTAACCATGGATTCCTGGTATTTCTTACACCAGTACTACTACAACATCCTTTCTGAGCCTCCAGCTGTTCATCCCACAAGTTTACAATTATCCAACCATTGGTGTCAGACAGATGTTGGAAAGGATATTTGGTTCAGCTTGCATTTTATTTCTGGACAAGAAGAAAAACAGAACAAGTCAAGAAAAATCCGTATTTCCACACCACTGAACTTGTCTAATTTATGCTTCTAAGAATACTTTTAGCAATTGGGTTTCATAACAAGGGGTCTGATTGGAAAAAGCATAGGTCTTGTCCAAACAGAGTCTAATTATTCAGAAATCCAAAGATAAAGGTTAATACAGACTTGTTGCAGAATATGTACCCTGATCAATCCAATCAATCTTTGATGAAGTTCAAAGGAAGTTTTTGTAACCAAGCAGGTTGATGAAGAAATTTTTTGTGCTAAAGAAATATAGCTTTCCAAAACATTGTGAGAAAAGATGAAATTGCTTGTAATAATTGCTTGAAACAATCAATTTCTTCCTGTCTCACAATGTTTTTCTTCCTCATATGGCCCTTGTTTTTCATTTCAAACCAACTTTGCATTTTCATTTGCAACCTCTTTCAATTTGGACCAAGCAAATACAGTGGAAACCTGTTAAAATGCAACACCAATTTGTCAAAGCTTTTGAGGTACTGGTAATTAACCAGGAGTTGCTATTAAAAGGAGCTATTTGTTCTGCAAATCTAATGTTTGTGCAAAATGTGACCTTCAATTAAGCAGTGAATTGCTGCTATCGGGGTTACAATTACGAGAATTTCACTGGGTTAACCACCAAATGTTTTTTACCATTCCCATTTACCACAAAGCTAAAAGTTTGGTTATCATGTATTCATTAACCAAAATTTTAGACTGGTCCAAATTCAAAGAAGTTACAGATAACAAATTAAAGTTTATGTAACTTTGGAATTTTTCAACTTTCTGGGTAGAAAACATTGTGGAAAATGAAGGAATTGCTTATTACAAGCAATTTCTTCATTTTACACAATGTTTTCCCTAGTGTATTCTCTAGAGGGGCGTTCAAAGGGGTCCTTGTGTGGGAATGGGTTAACAAACATTCATGAATAGTAATTGACGGATCGTGGCTGTCATTGGACAATCAATAGGCCAGTTAAGTTATAGACTTAGACTGGAAATGAGCTTTGAACTCTGACATTGGTCGACATTAATGTGAAACATTTTTGTTGGTTTGGTGACTTAAACGTCTAAACTATAGATTATATGAGCTGTATTTATGATGGTAAAATTCCAAACAACCCTGTTTATTATCTAAGTCAAATTTCCTGTCGCAGCTCAGAGGTGGAAAAGCAATCAGTCAATTAGCATAAATATACAAAAAGGGACCATGTTGGTTCTGAATTAACCCATTCCCACATAGCAAAATTTAGACTGGTCCAAATTCAAAGGATATGCAGTTGACAAGTTAAAGTCTATTAAATTCTAGATTTTTTCAACTTTTTAAGTATAAAACATTGTGGAAAATGAAGAAATTGCTTGTTGCAAGCAATTTCTTAATTTTTCCACAATGTTTTCCAATGCTGTTTTTCTTTATGGGTGTCGAAAAGCGTCACTTTGTGGGAATGGCTTAAGTATACCCCCTGATCAAACTACATACAAACAACACATAGAGCTGTAAGTTAGGATCCGAAAATTTTGCTGTTGGAAATATTCAAAATGCCGAAAGACCATTTTGCCTGTAATACTACTCATTCCTATTTCAACTGATAATCTTAGTTGTTTTTTTTCTGAGTTTGTTTTAAAACTTTGACCTTTACCTTCTGCAACACAAATTGATCTTAAACATGATTTCATATGATATGCAGTGTATTTGGTGTTTTCTTAGTATCCTTTTCCCCCAAAGCCTCTCTGACACTTAGCCATAGCTTTACCATTACTATTATGTAATGACAATGCCTTTGACCTTTGACCCTTGCTAGGTAAATGAATCTATGACCAAGATTCAAGATGACGCAGTTATTTCATGTATGTCCAGTATCATAGGCTATTGTTCACTAATGCCTGTTCAATTTTCATTTCTCTGCCAAATGGACATATCATTATGACGATATAAACCGTTGACAAAGTTTCATGAAGACGCTGTCAATATATCCAGTGTTTTTTCCCTATCATTGTTTGTGTTCATTAATGCCTCTTTGATCTTATCTCCACTAAATCCCAATTCTTGGAATTGCGTGAACAGCTCTAAAAACGATGATGCCTGCAATAGATCAAAGATATCTGATATAGGTTTTACATTACCAATTCTCAGATGACAATATTTCAGACTGGTCCAAATTGAAAGGAGTCTCAGACAAAATTTTTTAGTAGATGGAATCTAAAAAATCTCAGTATTTCTTGGTAGAAAAAATGTGGATAATGAAAAAATTGCTTGTAACAAGCAATTTCTTGATTTTCCACATTTTTTCCCAAAGCTATTTTCCATAAGTGGCGTCCAAAAGTGTCATTGTGTGGGAATGGATTAAAGAAAGAAACCAAAAATGACATGTATTGCTAGTATTACCTTACCCTTTCCCACACAATCTCTTTTTTTTGCACCTCAAGAAAAAGCAAGAGGAATTAGATTGGTCAAAACGCAGACTTATACCTACACCAGTATATTATCACTCAAGGAGCACAGCTACCTTCAGCCTTTGTTATCCAAAAGCAAGACAGTGTCTCCTTGGGTCATAAATAACATTTGTATAAAGTTTCAAGGTCCTAGAAAAAATAAAAAATATACAGAGGACAAACAGATGACTTATTTCAAAATCTATATAAACTTGTATAGTTGAGGTCCAAACCAATTCAGACAGACTGTTCTTTTCCATATATATATATACACCACTATTCAAAGTGTAATTACATCAACCTTGTCTCACTCATCACAAATAGGCTCAACAAAAAGCATTTATTGTAAAAGAAACTGTCAACTCATTAACTTGCAACAAAATTCTAGACTGGTCCAAATTCAAAGAAGTTGCAGACAACAATTTGTAATTGGGAGGGCATCCGAAAATGGGATTGTGTGGTATTAAGTGATCTATAGTCCTACCTGATTCATACTATTTCTGAACATCAATAGGGCTGTTTCAGCCAGCTGTGGTGAATATCCTTTGTCTGTTAGTTGATCCACTAAACACAGGAATTCAACAATCTGTTGGAACAAAGCGGAAACTTAAGCTATTAACTTATCATCACATGACAAAATTTTGACTGGTCCAGATTGAAAGAACTGAAGTTTGTGAAATTTCTAGGAAGAAAACTTTGTGCAAAATGAAGAAATCGCTTGTCACAAGCAATTTCTTCATTTTACACAGTGTTTCCCCAATTGTTTTTCTTGAGAGGCGTAAAAAAGCACCATTGAGTGGAAGTAGGTTAAATCAATTACCATATGAAAAATTTTAGATTGGTCCAAAATGAAAGAAGGTGCAGAAGGTAATTTCAAGTTGATTGAATTAAGTAATTTATTGTCACTTAAGGTAGAAAAAATTCTAGTACAAGTAACTTCTTCATTGTCCACAATGTTCTCCAAAACCTTTTTTCAGAGGGGCATCAAAAAGTGGGATTTTGTGGGAATGGGTTAAATAAGTATTGCATGTAGGTGCCGACCCTTCACTGCAAGAGCTGGATAGTAAAAATATCTTAATTTATAAAGGGACATAATCATAACAAAATTTGCTTCTAGGGTTCTCTCCCTTTGACAGCCTAACATAGAAAATAAAGCTTTGGTTGTTCATTCAATGAGAGAGAAATTGATTGTATACTCAAACAAATGATCATCCTCTACATTTTGTTTGTATTATGCCTAATGAGGGTATTTTTAACTAATTACTATTACCCATTACCAGACAACAAAAATTTAGACTGTTCAAATTTAACCCATTACCACATGAAAACATTTAAGATTAATCCAAATTGAAAGATGTTGCAGACATCAATTTTTAGTTAATGTAATTTTTAAACATCTTTGTCTTTTGGGGTGGAAAACATAGTTGATAATGAAAAAATTGCTTGTTACAAGCAATTTCTTCAATCTTCATGTTCCACAATGTTTTCTAAAACTTTTTTTCTCATGCGCGTCAAAAAGCGTCATTATGTCATAATGGGTTAAAAGAGGTTACAGACGTCATTTCAAAATGTCTGCAGACTGAAGAAATAAGTTTCATATGGGGTAACAAACATTGTGGGAATAGAAGAAATCACCTGTTACAAGTATTTTTTTTTTTCAATTTTTCCTCAAATATACATTGCAAGAATAGGAAAATTCTGAAAAAGGCCAGTAACAAGCAACATAAAAATTAAATAGTCCTTTTGCAACCTAAACACTGTAACTACAGCTATTCAAGCTGTAGTTACGACATATAAGTCACCAAACCAACTAAATGTTTCTCAAAAATATCTCTCAATGTGTCAGTTCAAAGTTTATTTCTGGTGTTAATGAATAATTTGATTGGTCAATTTATTCTTTGATTGTAAGTCTTGACTGGTAAATTGCATAATAATAATGATATTTAGTATAGTCTATATTAACCCTTTCCTGTTTTTCAAAATTTTAGACCTGCTCAATTTCAAAAGTTTTCCAGACAAAAAAAAACATTTAATTGAGTAGAAAATATTGTGGAAAAAGAAGCAATTGCTTGCTACAAGCAATTTCTTCTTTTTCTACAATGTTTTCTCAATTATAAATTACAGGGACATAAAATCCCGGGTTTGTACAGGAAAGGGTTAAAGCAGTTGTACATTTAATTTGCCAATTTTGTATGTAGGCCTCATTACGTCAAACAGCACAATTTATCCATCATAAAAAGGAAAGAAAGCAATAAAACAACATAATCACTAAATACAAGATCCTGTAAATGCATAACGCTACAGCAGTAAAGAAAGTATTCAGAGACATTCTTCAAATAATTCCAATGAACTTTAACAAAGCCATTACAGATGACAAAATTTTAGACTAGTCTAAATTAAAAGCTGTTGTAGACAAGAACTTCAAGTGTCTGATATTTAAGAAAATCTTCACATTTTAGGGTAGAAAACATTTTGAACATTGAAGAAATTAATCGTAACAAGCAATTTCTTCACTGTCCACAATGTTTCCCAAAGATTTTTTCCAGATGGGTGTAAAAGAGTGGGACTGTGTGGAAATGTGTTAAATAACTGATTTTAAATCACACATATCTGAAATATACTTTTTGTTATAATAATTTTTACATTTAATTAATTGCACCACTTACTGCTGTTCACTAATATTTTGACTGATTGTGAAGTTAGTTCAACCAAAAAGTTAGACCATTACCAAACAACCCTTCACTTTGGCATACAGACTATAAATAGCTTAGGAAAACAAGCTTGGAAAAAAGAGAATTTGCTGGTCACATGCAATTTCAAATTCTCCACCAAAAATGATGCTTTTTTTAAAAGTTGTGCACACATTAAATTTTATATGTTTTCAGTTTACATAAACTGACAGATGGCTGATTATGCCCACTGAGCTCTAAACAGAAGTTCAACTTACATATCAAAAGTTGTCATCTTTGTTTAATTGGTCTAGCTGGTTGAAAGGGACGGCCTCTTCTAATGGGAAGTTGTATCATGGTCTGATGACCCAAAGCTGGGTAGGGTATTTGTGTTTGTACTGTACTTCTTTGAAATTTTTTGGTAAAGGATCAATAGATGATGATTTATACCAAATATCACAGCTCTAGATTTTATTATTTGGGAGAAGATTTTAAAGATTTCCTTCATCATTTCTAAGTAAATTCAGGGATCACACAAAAAAGGGCTAATTTTCAAAGTTCTGTAATTCTTTGAAATACAGTTGAACCTGTCTCGTATGCAGCCAGCCAAGCGACAGATCAAAACTGGCCACATACGACAGTTGGCTGCTTAACACAGATCAGGCTTTTTTTTTTCCCCTTGGGGGGTGGGGTGGGGGTGGGGGGTTACAACCCCGTTGACATGAGGTAGTCATGATACAATGATGCGTCTTCTTATGAGAATGGCCACATAAAATGTACAAAATAAAGAAAGACAATTGTTTTAATCAACAAAAAATAGTAAACACACCAATATTTAACTATTCTTAATAAAGTATTTCCATTCATTTTTTGATTTGCACAACCCAAACTCGGATGCAACGACCAACCGCGATCAAGAAACTGAGGAACATTGACATGTTCTTCTAGAGTTAAACATTTACGGCGCATTACGGTCGGTGTACAATAATTCGTTGCATGATAAAACGTCGAACGACTTATGATCGAGACTGAGTTCCGTTGAATTTATTTTCTTGGAAAATTCGACGAAAAATATATTTAGATACTCTGTTACGACTGTATGTTTCCTAAATACTGGAATATAATGTCTATGAACCGCTTGGAAAGAAAATTCGGATCCAGACCCGCACCCATTCCAACGCGATCCCGCTTTTTTACGCTCCTAAAAAAAGCTTTGGAAAACATTGTCGGAAATGAAGAAGTAGCATTATCCATAATATTTCTACTGCAAAAGACGATTTTTATTTAGTTAAAACGTCTACAACTTTTTTGAATTTGGACAAGTCTAAAATTTTGCTGTGTGGTAAACTTACAAACTTGATACGTAATTAGACTTCATATCAAATTCCATTAATTAGAATCAACGTAACTCGGCACTTATTGCATTCAACCAAACACACATTAATAGAGTACACCTTTAAGTGGTGTGTTCATGTTTATCTCACGCGTTGAAAAGTTTATGCATTAGATTAGCCAGACACATTATTGATTTTTTACACGACACCTGTCAGCAGCAGTTAGTCGGGTTGCATGACTGTTAAAGGGATATACATGAAGTGAAAATTGGACAATTTAAGGTGATCGCTGGCCACATAAACAGATTACCGCTATTCACAGTAATTTTAAAGAGCAAATTGCACGGGCGGACCTGGGATGGCTGTTATACGCAGATTGGCCGCTATTCTCAGGTGACCGCTAACACAGTTTTGACTGTATTTGGGTAGAGGGTCAATAGACATTGATACATACAAAATATTAAAAGTCTAGGCCTTATGGTTTGGGAGAAGAAGAATTTTAAAGATTTCCTTCTTTATTTCTATGTAAAATCAGGGATCGCACAGAACAGGGCTTATTTTCAAGATACATTAATTCTTTGAAGTATTTTGGTAAAAGGTCAATAGATGATGATTTATCCAAATTATCAAAGCTCTAGGCCTTTTGGTTTGGGAGAAGAAGAATTTTTAAGATTTCCTTCTTTATTTCTTTGTAAAATCAGGGATTGCACAGAAAAGGGTTAATTTTCAAGATAGGTTAATTCTTTGAAATACTTTGGTAGAGCGTCAATAGATGATGATTTATACCAAATATCAATGCTCTAGGTCTTTTGGTTTGGTAGGAGAAGATTTTTTTAGGTTTTTTAACTCTGTTGCAATGGCAACCAAAGTTCTTCATGAATTTCAATTCTTTGAAGTATTTTGAAAGAGCATGACCTAAGTATCATTTCTGTGAAGTTTGGTTTAAATTCCATGGTTAGTTAAGGAGAAGATTTTATGTAATTGTGAACGAACGTAAGGAAAGATGGACGGAGGGACCGACAGATGGCTGGATGCTGGACAATGACCCATCACAATAGCTCACCCAGAGCACTTCATGCTCAAGTGAGCAAACAAGAGGATCGTGATGGACCTGTAATGCTCCCCTGGGTATGATGGCTTAAGGCTTTATGACATATTCAAAATATCAAGGCTCTTCGCCTAATCATTTTAGAGAAGAAGATTTTTAAAGATTTTCTCCTTTAACAAAAATCCCACTCAGTGACGGTTTTAGATGTCCCTCAAGGAGTAAAGATTTGGAAAACCTTCTGGAAAATAAAGAAATTGCTTGTTACAAGCAATTTCTTCACATTTTGTAATGTTTTCTGTACAGAAAGTTGAAACATGATGGCCATTGGTCCTGAAGCACTCATCTGAGTCAATGACTATAGAAGTAAAATAGCACAAGTGACCTTATTTTAGCCCAAAGTGACACATTATCAATGTTTGTCTAACAAATCAAGAACAAACATTTTACCACGTTTCAAGGTCTTTGTGCAAGAAAGGTAGCATGTCAATTGGACAGAAGATTTCTTCAGCGTTCTGCCGAGGCCGCGATTCCGGGATATTCTCGATTACTGGATTCAAATAACCAACAACACAAGGAATGATTTATATTCACAGTAAGAAATAATTGATATCTAACTATTCTATACTTGGATAAAGTATGAACGATTATATTTTGATGTCAAAAGAAGTTTGCAGTTGTAAGTGTACCAATATCCAGACTTGACATATCACGACCGTTTTTGTCCAAATTAATCATTGTCAACGGTTGATATAGAGGTTAACTTTTACACAAATATTACAGAATTACAAAATCTCTGTTTATAATGATTTAAAATGATTTAAAATAATTTACAGATCTTTAAACAATCATAATTGATTTTATTCTGGCCTTTTCCTGTCTTGGAATTACAAGCTCTGATAGGTCACTCAGACCTTTCTCTTGATACTTTTGAATGGCTGGTACAAACTTGATGGACCTAAACTTTATACATGCAATACATTCTGGTCATGTTTCAGCTTAGACCAGTCTTAAGTATTGTCTTCTTGTAAAGTGTTAGAAAGATGTTAGAGATATATTAATCACAAATGAAACAAAACAAAGTTTCAGTGTAATTGGCTTTGGGATTATGTCTGGTTACGGTATGATACGAAATTTTATGACTGTCAAACTCGGATTGGACAAAACGCACACACACACAAAAGCCCACAGTAGCTAAATATCTTATAATTCACCCAATCATTAAATGAAAAAAGAACTAAACTATGCTGCTCTCATTTTTTTGTATAATCAGCAAAACAAGGTTTATGACTGTACCTGAAGTTGAAATTATGCTTTGATGTTAAGTATTACAGTGAAATGGAAGTGTCTCTTTCATTCAGAAAATGTCTCCAAAAATTTAGGGCTGGGTGGACAATTGTCCCCTCTTCTGAAAATCCTTGGCAGAACACTGTGTCTTTATATCAGACCTTGCAACCTAGTACACTGTATTTGACCCTTTGACCGAATAACAAACTGGAAAAAGATTTTTATTAAGACAATTATACATTCATCCAGTCAATTGAGTAAAAAATGTTGCCTCTAGAGTACAAGGTTTTTCACAGATTTGGCCTTGTTTTTGGCCCCAAAAGACCCAAATTTGAAAATGGTAAATGGTTGCGATTTTTTGTAAACAGATATCCTGACCAAATATCAAATGAATCAGGCCAAAAATGTTGTCTCTGGAGTGCAAAAATATCTTTTAAGATTTGGCTTAGTAACCTACCAGTAGTTTTTGACCCTACGTAAACCAAAGTCTAACTTGGCCAAGATATCATAGACGAAAACATTCTGACCAACTATCAAATAAATTGAGCCAAAAATAGGGTCTCCAGAGTAAATACAAGATATTTCTAAGATTTGACCTAGTGACCTAGTTTTCATCCCCCATGTGGCCCAAACTTAAAATTGGCTGACATATCATCAACACTATTATTCTGACCAAATATCAATTCCATTGAGCCAAATATAGGACCTCTAGAGAGCAAGAAAGGAATTTCTAAGATTTGACCTAGTGACCTAATTTTTTACCTAATCAGACCTAAATTTCAACTTGGCTGAGATACTATGGACATATTCAGCAATTATTAATTTAATTGGGCCAGAAATATGGCCTCTGGAGTGCACACAAGATATTTGTAAGATTTGACCTAGTGACCTACCTTTTTGACCCCATGTGACCCAAATCTGAACATGGCTGAGATAACAAAGACACAAATATTCTAACCAAATACATGTATCATTTGATTTGAGCCTTAAATGTGGCCTCTAGAGTGCACACAAGATTAGTTCTAGGATTTGACCTAGTGAGCTAGCATTTTATCTCAAATAGCCCAGTATCGAACTTCTTGACCAAGATATCTAGACAAACATCCTGACCAGATATCAATACATTTAAGGCAAATTGTGACCTCTAGAGTACAAACAAGGTATTTCTAAGATTTGACCTAGCGACCTAGTTTTTGACCCCATATGACCCAATATTAAAGTTGTCCGAGATTAAATGGAGACAAACATTCTGACCAATTTTCAAGACATTTGAGCAAAAATTGTGGCCTCTAGAGTGCAAACAAGATGATGACAATAGCTTGACGCCGGACACAGCTAGATCACATAAACTCGCCTTAACCACTTAATGGTCAGGTGAGCTAAAAATCTAAAATTTCTTAGAGTTGAAATTATCAACTGTAACTCCTTTCAATTTAGACCAGTCCAGAATGTTGCCGTCTAGTAAAGGGATAAAGTAGATATTTCCTCACCTCTTTTTCATCCTCACCAAGTTTTTCCACAGCCCTAACAACTCTATCTTTAGGAAAGCCCATTCCAACAAGGTTGCTCACCGCAGTTTGAGCCTCTTTACTGAGTCGGTTGTTGCTCTCAGCACCACTAGATATCACAGGCAGGGCAACAGTTGTTGGTTGTGGTTGATCAACCAGAACAGGAGTGGGAGGTAATGGACTGTATCTGTTCCATGACTGAATCGAGAAAAATGAAAATAGTTTGACAAATTACCATTTTAGACCATTTCTAGTTGTTGAAATTTTAGAATATTAGTATTTTGGAGTACAAAATATTGAGGATAATGAAGAAGATGAAGAAGTTGCTTGTTAGAAGCAATACATTTCTTTGTTTCTGCAATGTTTCCCAAAGCCTTTTACTCCAAGGGATTCAAAAAGTGTTATTGTGTGATAATCTTTAAAAAGTTTATTTAATTCAAGATAAAATTTATGATTTAACTAGTTTTACAATGTCTAGCTTGGGTGCTTGGATATACAAAGCATAGAATAGATGACAAGATATCCCTTCTGTACAAACTTTTCTTCACTTTAACCCATTACCACACAATGAAGCTTTCAAACGCTCTGAAGAAATACAATCATGCAAAATTTTGCAAGAAAAGGAGAAATTGCATCTAACAAGCAATTACTCCAATCCTCACAATGCTTTTTATTCTATATGGCACTTGTTTACCAATTTAGTGAAATTTAAAATGTTGTCGAAAATTTCTACAAATTTGGACTTGACAAAAATTTTGTCACGTGGGAATTTGTTAAAGCAGATCTTTCAGAATACAATTTTTGTAGGAATATACATTATAAACAAGAGCTTCACAGAGTGGTGCATTATCACCCGAAGGGGCTTGTCAGTGGAATATAATATTTTACCATAAGTTTTTATGATAAAGATAGCCTTGAAAACTGACCTTGACAGATAAAACTATACTGGATATCAACAAAATGGCAGTATCCAATTGACAGAGCTTTGACTGGTCTTACAAGAAGACAATCTCGAAAGTGTAAAAAGTTTCAACCTATTGAGACTGAGCAAATCGTGCAGGCCAAGCAGGGTTGGAACTTTCACTTTTGGAATATCTTTTGTATCTAGAATGATTATCCTAACAGTACATAACAATATTTGTAATGCGAGTTGCAGTTGACCTAGGCTCTATTTAAACACTAAGATTTGTCACTGCGAAAAACTGTTTGTATTAACAACACCAGGAATGTGGAAATACGGATTTTCTCTACTTGTCCATGGACAAGTAAAATGTGATTTCTACTTGTCCAGGATCAAAATGGACCGTGAAAAGATGAAGAACAGATAAATTTTGAGAAAACATTATTTTTAAAGAAGAAAATGCTGGAACTCAGCATTTTCTTCATTAAAAACAAATTTTTCTAGCCTTAGATACAAACATTATGCTCATAAATCTCTTCTATCTATTTAGTACCATTCCAAGATTTGCCCTGATATTTACTTGTCCACGGACAAGTAGCCTCGAAAAATGTACTTGCCCGCAGGTAGAAAAGCCCATGTCGGACAAGTCGGGCATGGGAATTCCACAGCCCTGAACAACACTATGGGTCACATTGCACACAAAAAAACGATAATATTTAGCAATTCTCTAAACAAAGGGGAAACATTTCATTAATCACTGGAGAGACAAAATTTTAAAGATCTAATACACAAGAACACATTATGGAGAATCACAGTAGTAAATTTCAATAATTTTCCATCAACACTAGGCACAAGTTATAAGCATTTCAAAAGTTGCCTACTCTAGGCAATTTTTCAATTCAAGGGTAGATAATTGATGAAGAACTGGTGTTATCTTGATAGTGTAGGAGGAGTTGTGCACACAAAAATTGCTAACAGACAGACAGATGGATGAACAGACAGATGGGGCCATAACATAATACAGCCCTTTCTGCGTATAACAACTACATTGAAAAGAATCCTATAAAATCCCATTTTCGTATGACCCTAGAAAAGAATCCTGCAAACAGTGTTAGAATTTAGAATTTGATTGTTAAAAGCAATGTACACTTCAAGCCTGCCAAGAAAGATAGATATCTAAATTCTATCAACTTTAAATTGTCATCCATAACTTAATCAAATTTGAATCAATGAAAATTTTGTTAACACATTTGAATCAAAATTAACCCATTACCACACTGCAAAATACTAGACTGGTCCAAATTGACAGAAGTTGCAGATGACAGATTCAAGTTGTTGGAAAATTTAGAAAATCTTTGCCTTTTAGGGTAGACAACACTGTGAATAAATAAGAAATAGCTTGTTACAAGCAATTTCTTCACTGCCCACAAAGTTTTCCAAAGCTTTTATATTGAGGTGTGTCATAAAGTAGGATTGTGTGGGACCAGGGTTGAGGATATTGGGCATGTAACTGAATTTCCAAACAAGAGTACAGTATGCAGATGACCAGGTTGGGTTTCAAAATAATCTAAGAGAAAAAAGTTCATCATATATAATGATATAGGCATCTCCCTAAATGCATTCCCACATGATCCCATATTTTCAAACACCTCAAGAAGAAAGCTTTGGAAAACATTATAAGAAAATTAAGCAATTTCTTCTCACAAGCAATTTCTTCATTTCCAACACTGTTTTCTAACTCAGAGGACAAAGATTCTTAAAATCTCATCATCTGCAAATTCTAAAAAAAATTGTTTGGGAATGGGTCAATTTGTGTTGTCTTTCCCTGGCAATCATTTATGCTAAGCTTCATGTCATCAAACATTCCCACATTTTCATGCATTCAAGAACTAGAGGTGCTTGAAGGCCTGTATTGCTCCACAGGCCTTGAAAGTACTTATTAACCTTTCCCTGTTTTCAAAATTTTAGACTCGTCCAAATTGAAAGAGATTGCAGACAAAATGTTATAAACATAATGAAACGGTCCTATGTGGTAGAAAATATTGTGGGAAAAGAAGAAATTGCTTGTTACAAGAAATTTCTTCTTTTTCCACAATAATTTCTTTAGTATAAAATTACATGGATATAAAAACCATGAAAAACATGTTTTTTCAACTGATCCAAATAGGATAAAGGAATCTGATGGAGTCAGCTGAGAATCATTCCTGTGAAACTTGGTTAGAATCGATAAACAGGTCACTGAGAAGCTTTTTCAAAGTTTTTAGTATATACAATAATAAACATTATATGGAAATTAACCCTTATCCCCCCCCCAAAAAAAACCCCATCATGATCCAATCAAATTCATTGAAGAAATCAAATGAAGGGTCTACAAAGGATAATTCCTTTGGAATTTGGTTGAAATCAATCTACTGGTTTCTGGATTTTTTTTTTCTAAAGTTTTCACTATAAACCATAAACCCTGCTATTTAGTCATGCTTTTCACCCAATAAAAATCTTCTAAATAATCAGATAAAAAAAGTCACCAAAGGATCATTCCTTGTGAAATTAGGTTGAAATCCATTAAGTGATTTCAGAAAAAAGCTTTAACAATAAATGGAAATTGAAATCATTGTTTGAAACAGAGGAATTGCTAGTAACAATACTGTACAATCCTCTAAAACTTCTTTGAATTTGGATCTGTCAAAATTTGTCATCTGGTAATGGGACTCATATCTTTTGCAATACATAAGATTTAATTAATTTTACAGTTTGTCACATCTTTTTGTTTTAAAACAGCCAAGCTAAAGCAACTTACTAATTTACCCATTACCAGACAACTAAATTTTAAATGTTCCAAATTCAAAGTAACTGCAGACGACAATTCAAAGTATATGAAATTTTAAAATTTTCTTGAAAGAAAACATTGTTGAAAATGAAGAAATTGCTTGCAACAAGCAATTTCTTCAGTCTTCACTTTACACAATGTTTTCCCAAATGTTTTTCTCCAGAGGCACCAAAAGGTACCTTTGTGAGAATGAGTTAATTTGTCTCCAGCACGACACAAGCATAGAGGGATCAATGGTCAACTAACTGATCTAGGACATGGTATTTTGAGTTGCCTGAGATACAAAACCACAATAGTTTCAAAAATATGTGGTAAGATACATAAAACAAAAGGTCAATTTTTGGTAGGTGAGCTAAATGTTGTAATTGCAGCTTAGGTAAGCTGCAGTTACAACAGTTAGATTACCAAACAGTCAAAAATACTTGACATGAAAGTCGAAGGTCAAAATCCTTTTTTGATATGTCAGTCAGTTTTTCTATAGACAGAGGTGATCTGCCAGTTTACCTGTCCTGAAGATGGTCTGGGAGGGGGAGATGCAGTACGTCTTGGAGCTGGAACAGGCCTGCTGCTCATCTTATCTCCAAAATGATCACTGTCGAATCGTAGTTCAATATCCTCATTGTCTTCACTCACTTTTGTATTAGTTTTTGTATTATCATACTGAACACTAAAATTTCCATTACTAAAGCTTGTTGATATCGGATTTGCTTGTGATGGTTCTATATTCTCACTGTTTGATTGTTCAACTCCAGCATTGTTTACAGCCTCCAATTCCGGTTCTACATGCCGACTATATTTGAAAGTTCTTGGGGGCTTTTTAACTGGTGCCCTATGATTAATAGTCGTTGACTTTCCAAAGTCTGTGGATTGGAATGGCAAATCTGTGTTCACATTGTCTGATATAGTAACACTTTGGTTCACAGAATTTGAAGGTAAAGAAGTCTGACTTGTAACAGGATTGACAACACTATTTATTGGTGGATTTGACGATGTTATGTCCATAGATTGACCGATCGGAGGCAGAGGTGAAATTCTTCCCACCAAATCTCTCCTTGGTGGAACTGGTGGCAACTTGGATAAATCCAACATACTAGAATTTGGGGAAGTTCCACTTTTAACTGGTCCATTTTTTATTGGAACTAAATTGACATTTTCATAAAAATGCTCATCATCTGCCTCACTTTTACCTACATTATCAGTATCTGTTTCAATATCAACTGGCTCAGCATAATTTCTATCTGGGTTTTGGACATAACTAACATTACTAGCTATATTTTCCATGCCAGGGATGCTATTTACCTGGGGTTGAAACACCTCAGGGTTTTGTTCTTCAGCTTTTTGACTGACGTTACTTGAGTTTTGTAGAACACTAGCCAATTCCTCCATGTCATTTATAGTTTTAAGCTCAAGATTGTCAAATGGGTCATCCTGTTTTTCAAACCATGACAAATCAATATCACTTTTACTTGGTACATTTTTGTCTGTTTCACCTATCAAACAGTTTTCTTTACTACTGGTAGTTTGTATAGGAGTTGGTTGAAGAATATCGTTTGAAATGTTAGCGATTAGAGAATTAGGAATTGTGACAGTGGCATAATTAGATACTGGTTTAGGTCTAGATTGAGGTTTTGGAGCAGGTTTAGGTTGCAGGACACCAGCATTTTCATACAAAGGCTCTGATTGGTTATCTCCATCTGTTTCTTCTACACCTGCATGACTTTCTGAGCTACTTGATTCTTGTGATTTGCGTAATGTAGCCTGACGCTGTAATTCCAATCGTTCCTCTTTCTGCTTCTCTCTCTCTGCAGACCATTTCAAAACAGCCTCTTCAACCTCAAATGTGTACTGAAAATATTGGAAAGTACTTGAAAGAGCAAGTTAAGACTTTACTACCATTTGATAATCCATTTAATCCCTTTCCTGATTTGGAAAATTTTAGACCTGTCCAAATTCAAAGGTTTGCAGATGAAAATTTAAAGTGGATTTAATTTGAAAAATAACTATTCAGTAGGTTAGAAAACATTATAGAAAAAGAAGAAATTGCTTGTCATGATATTGTAACCAATTACCAGGAAAAACAAATCCAGAGTGCTGAATGGTCCAAATTCAAAGAGGTTGCAGCCAACAAGACCAAGTTTTTAAATTTGAAAGAAAAATAGAGTATAATTCATTGCAGGAAAAGGAGAAATTGCTTGTTAAAATGTTTTTCACTAACATTTTTTTCCATATGCAGGACTATTATATGGTAATGGGTTAATTCATTACCACACAACAAATTTAGACTGGTCTAAATTGGAAGATGTTGCAAAGGGCAATTTTTAGCTGATGAAAGTATATAGACCTTTCAGTTTCAACAGAATTGTCGGCATTAAAATCTTTAAATATAGACTACAGTGAAACCTGTTGGACCAGCCACATTTATAAGAGCCTAACCTGCCTTAACCCCTTCTCTTTTAGCAAAATTTAAGACCAGTCTTATTTCACAGGTTCTGCATACGAAAATATATTAGAGGCGCTTGTGCACCTGTATCGCTCCACAGGCATAAATGTACTGATTAAGCAAATTTTTCATGAATTAAATATAAACTGATGTAAGAAAAATAAATCTAAGTCACCAAATCTTTGAAATAGTTCTAGAGAAGCATTTCAACTTTTTCATTGTTTTACAAAAGTCAAGTTAAGTTATGTAAAATTCACTCACTGGGGAAGATGATATGGTATTAACAAAATTTAAAAATTTTCATTGTATACCATATATGAACATAAGCCACAACCATAACAGCCAAGCTTTTCAATTGAAAATCATATGAAGGAATACGACAAACAGTCATCTGAGGATCATTCCTGTGAAATTTGCTTGAAATCCATAAACAGTCCATTTTCACTATATACCATATATTGAAATAAGCCCTGCCCATTTAAGACATATTTTTCTTACAGTCAAAATTCTTTTTGATAATCTGATAAAGAGTCACTAAATGATCATTTTGGTAAAAATTTGGTTCAAATCCATCCAACTGGTTTCCAAGAAAAAGAATTTCAAAGCTTTTACAAAATATGGAAATTAGCCCCACCCATAAAAGCCATGTTTTTTATTTGATCAGAATTCTCTGGAGGAATCTGGTAAAAGGTCACCCAAGGATCATTTCTGTAAAATCAGGTTGAAATCCATGTACAGGTTTTTGAGATGATTTTCAAGCTTTCATCATATATGGAAATTAGCCCGCCCATTGAAGTCTAATTTTTCATCCTATCAAAATTCTTTGAAGGAATCCAATAAATATTGACCCATGAATCATTTCTGTGAAATTTTGTTGAAATCCATTTAATGGTTTCTGAGAAGAAGATTCTTAAAATTTTTACAATATATGGATATTAGCCCTGCCCATTTCAGCTATGTTTTTCATCCAATCAAATTCTGTGAAGGAATCTTATAATTGGTCAGCCAAGGATCATTTCTGTGAAATTTTATTGAAATCTGTTCAGTACTCTAAGGAGAAGATTTTTAAAGGAAAAGTTTACGGACTAATGGTAGGACAGACGACCAGATGGACTGATGGAGGCACGCCAGACACCACGCCATTGCAATAGCTTGAAATCATCTGGTTTGTGTGTTCGAGGGCAACTCTATAAGCTTAAAGCTTTCGTTGCAATCGAACAAAAATTAATTAGTGTAAACTCAACAGGTTGCAGTAGACAAATTAAACTGTGTGTAATCAAAATTAGCTGGTTTATACGGTTTATAACATTGTAGAAAAAGAAGAAATTGATTGACAAATTTCTTATTTTCCCACAATGCTGTTCACTTGTATGAAATCCTATGATTGTAAACAAGTGATTGTATTGGAAAGGATTAAGCTATCAAGGATGATATTTCATATACAACAGGCAATTTTTCCTTTTCTCACAGTGTTTTCTATAACAATTTTTTCTAAATGTTGTGTGGCAATGGGTTTATTAGAAATGATGTTCTCTGTACCCACCTCACTGTTCAACACCGATGATCTAGAGGCAGTCCGCAAGTCAAAATCTGGTGGTAAGACAACCTGTAATTTAAAATATAGGCTCTTTTTTCATTTTGTATGTTTCTTAACTCATTTCCACACAACAAAATTTTAAATTTTGCTGTCTGATAATGGATTAATAAATTAAGTTTGAGTAGAATCAGGCCTAGAGTAGTCACCTGTAACATACAAAAATTGAAAGATTACCTCTGAAAATCAAAAACTATATTGACCAATAAAATCATTTATTGAGACCAATTGAATAGTGAACTCTTACTGTTACATAAAGCATTTTAGTTTGTTAACAACTTGGGTAATATAGCTACAGCTTATTCAGGTTATAATTTTGTCTGCAATCCATTAACACATGATAAAATTTTAGAACAGTCCAAATTCAAAGAAGTTGCTGAAGACAATCATAAGTTGATGAAATCTTTAGAATCTTTGTCTTTGGGGATGGAAAAATTGTGGGTAACATTGTGTAACAAGCGACTTCTTCATTTTCCAAAATGTTTTCCAAAGTTTAATATTGAGGGGCGGTTAAAAGCATCATTAAGTTGGAATGTGTTATGGACAGCGAACCAGATATTTTGCAATCTTATGTTATTTGGTACCTCAGTTGAAACAGCCATATCGGAGGTCGTCAATCAGTTAACACATTTCCAGATGACAAAATTTTGACTGGTCCAAATTCAAAGAGTCACAAAGAGCAGTTTCAGTTTCTAAATTGTTGTGAATAATAAAAAAAAATTCATTGAAAAGTGAAGTTTTCCAGAGTTTTTTTTTTTTTTTGTCAAAATATCCCAGGATTTGAGGTTAATACACTGATGCATAGAATACCGGTAGATGGCATACTTACCCTTGTTGGTGGTTTAAACTTTGGCCCAATTTTAAAAGGTATTCCTTCCAGGCATGTTGAGGTGAAACCACTTCCTACAAAAACAAGACAAATTGATTGATTGATTGATTGAATGGGGTTTAACGCCGCTTTTAACAGTATTTCAGTCATATCGCGGCGGCTGGAGTACCTAACAATGGATTCCTGGTATTTCTCACACCAGTACTACCACTACATCCTTTCCTAGCCTCCAGCTGCTATCCCACTTAGGTTTACGATTATCAACCCATTGGTGAGAGACAATTGTCGGAAAGAATATTTGCCGCCGCCGGGGATCGAACCCATGACACCTATGATTGAAGATTAGGAGTCTGGAAAGACAAATTGACCTTCAAGACAGCTGCTTAACCCATTCCCACATAATGATGCTTTTCAACGCCGCTCAATATAAAAGCATTGGAAATTATTGTGGAAAATGAAGAAATTGCTTGTGACAAGCAATTTCTTCATTATCCACAATGTTTTATACCCCAAAAATACTAAGATTTTCAAAATTTCATCATCTAAAAAATGTCGTCTGCAACTTTTTTTCAATTTGGACTACTCTTACATATTGTTGTGTGGGAATGGGTTAATTGTTTTTATAGTCCATGGTAAGACCTCGGGACTCTGGATCTGAGACCTCGGGGCAGGGTTTGTGCTAGTGTTATAAATTGAAGAGTCATTGTCTCAATCACTTTGGAAATTTACAGGTCAAAATTGGTCAAAACAACAAAAGGTTTCATGAATATCAATTCGATTGACAGAACCCATTCCCACCCAAAATAGTTTTAGACTGGTCCAAATTGAAAGGAGTTGCAGACGACATGGTATAGTTTATGAAATTTTAGATTTTTTCAACTGTCTTGGTAGGAAACATTGCGTAAAATGAAGAAATTGCTTTTTACAAGCAGTTTATTCATTTTACACAAAGTTTTCCCAATTGTTTTTCTTGAGGAACGTCAAAAAGCATCATTGTATGGTAATTGGTTAAGTCCTAACATGCTTTCCCTTGTAAAAATTTCAAGCTGAATAATTTCCAATAGTACATAGGCTACATTACCAGGTATCAAAGAAATGAGGGATTAATGAAACCTGTTTTGACCATTAGAAATTCCCTTCGAGGGTGAAAATGACCCCTTGTGAGAAATTTCTTTAGAGTCAAAAGAATGTATTTTCAGATTTTTGAAGGTCAAAACCCTGGTTTACGAGTCAAACACAAGCCCTAGTCCTGGGTTTGAATCTCATCCATGCCATAGGAATTTTTCTCAGCCAGCTTGTGACAAGCAAATTCTTCATTTTCTACAATGTTTTTCAAAGCATTTTTAAAGAGTAATTGTGTGGGAATAGATTAAGTTTTCTAAAATTATTCAAATCATCTTAATCTTTTTCCCATTAACATCCCAGATACACTGCCTTAACCCTTTACCAAACATCAAAATTTTAGACTTGTCCAGATTGAAAGATATTGTAGACAACTGGTCAAATTTGCTGCTTTTTTAGATAATTACCATCTTATAGAAGAGAAAACATCTTGGGATAAGAAATAGTGGGAAAAAAAGAAATAACTTGTTAATTTTGAACCAATTTCTAAGATGTGTACCTATACTGTTTAAATTTTCTCATTAAGACCAAGTCACCAAGTATCCACAACACAGGATTTGATGAGAAATGACATCCTTTTGTTTACTCTGCAATTCCTGTCATAGGATAGGAAAAAATTGTGTGGAAAGTCTTACAATGAAATTACATTTTTCATTTGCAACAATGTTTTCTTCAAATCATCAATATATTTACCTAAATTAGGTAAATATATTAATGATTTGAAGAAAACATTATGATGAATTTTTATACAGTATTTTGCTTTGTGATTTATGTAACATAATGTAATTGACCAATCGCTGGCCCAGCCCATTAAGTCCAACAGGAAGTCCCCCTTCCATTTTTAACGACCCAAAATTTATGGCCAGTTGCATGTAACAAAAAATGTAAAATGATTGTTTGGCCACCTAAATGACATAACTACGGCGAGAATTGTAGTTTCGAGTTTAAGTTGCTAAACCAACAAAAAAGGTAAACAAAAATGGTGGCAAATGTCGGGGTTCAGGCTGAATAAATGATTTGATGTGTTGATTGATTCCTTGATTGACAGCCATGATTGGTCAATTGACTCACCACTAAGACTTGAGTAGATAGTTGAATCATAGCCTTCATATGCCATCCTTATTGACCCTGCAAAGACCAGGATAAAATATGTTATCCCATTACCAGAAGGCAAAATTGTAGACTGGCCCAAATTGAAATGAGTTGCAGATGACGATTTCCAACATATGTAATTCTGATTTTTTTTAAACCTTTCGGGTAGAAAACATTGTGGAAAATGAAGAAATTGCTTGTAACACACAATTTCTTCCTTTTCTACAATGTTTTTCCGAGCTTTTTTCCTTAGGGCGTCTTAAAGCGACATTTAGTTGTAATGGGTTAACCCATTTCCAGACGACAAAATTGTAGTATCGAAGAAATTGCAGACAGCCATTTTTAGTTGATTAGAATTTAAAAATCTTTGACTTTGGGGATAGAAAATATTGAAAATATTGTAGGTAATGAGGAAATTACTTGTAACAACCAATTTCTTTATTATCCACAATGCTTTCCCAAGCTGTTTTCTTGAGGGGGATTAAGTTAAGAAAGGATAAAGTCAACTATTGTAATAATGTAACAAGCATTGAATTCCATTTTCAAAGGATCAAAAAGAGCTTGATTCGTTATGAAAAAAGCATTTTCTTTCAAATAAACCCTATGATGTTTGTACTCATTTGAAATTGACTGATTAAGACAATTCTAATGAGAACCATCAACATTTTACGTCAATGTGAATTCATAATTGAGAGGATATTGTAGCAATTTCATCTTTTGGAAGAAGTTGCAGAATACCAATACTAAATATATTGAGTTTCTTTTTTCAATGCTTTATCTATCTATCTATATATACTGCCCAACACCCCTTTCGGGTATTACTGGCAGTTTGAAATTTAATTGATAATTTACTTTAAAAAAACACCTCAGGGCTCTGCAGACTCCCAGAATTTGGGGAGAAGTCACTTCTCACTAGTCTGAGAATTGGGAGATGTTTTTCAAAATGGGGAGAAGTGGTGAGACTTTCAGGAGAAGTGGATCGTGTTAAAAATTAAGTTTTTGCGCGTATTCCTCATTTCTATCAGAAAATAAAATAGCTTTACAACCAAGTAGTTGCATTTTATATCATGTATCATGCAATTAACATAGAAAATACTGCTTATCCTTTCAGTCCTCAACAAAGATCTTATTCCTGTGAACAAATACTTTTGTATTTTTCTTTTTTTTTGTTTTAGAATTCAAGAGTTTGATTCTGAATTTATTTTTTTTTAATATTTCATAATAGATTCATATATGATAAAAAAGTCAACTAATAAAAAAAATGCAAATAGTGTATATAGGCAGTCTTAATGAAATGAGTAGTGGTTCTATTTGAAGCAGAAAATGAGGAAAGATTTTATTGTAACAACATGTATTTAATCAAACTTTTACCAGAAGAAAAAATTCAGTCTGGTACAAATTGAAAGAAGCTAAATAAGACATTTCACAGTGAGCTTAAATAAGAAAAAAGGTGCCAAAGGGGGTAGAAACATGTGGGGAAAGGATAAATTGCTTGCTGCAAGCATTTCCTCCTTTTTCCACAGTTTCCCATAAAAACATTTCAAGATATCAAAATGGGGGATTGTGTGGTAATGAGTTAAAGTCTGTGCACTTTACCTGATAACATATAAATGGATAAAAATTGTCATTAATTGGTCAAAAATAGTCCTCTGTGATTAAGTCAGTTATAGTGTGTAAAGGGTAAGGGTTACTGCTCAGTACACAAAACCAGACTCTGTACATGCAGAGGTTTAAAGTTAACACAGGATAATTTGCTCCATTTTATAGGATTACATGTTATTTAAAGGAATTATTACCAACACAAGTAAGTGAAATTTAGTTTTTGGATAGAATGTATCATAACAAAAATCTCAGGAAAAGACCGTAGAAGCCTTTATATTGTTTGCCATAATTTTCTTCACTAGTTACAATTAAAACAGATAACTCAAATTGAAGGATTCTAATGAAAAATGAATTTACTCAACGTAGATTTTCGGCAGAATTATTTTTCATCAAGATTTCAAATTTTAAAAATATTTTGACTTCTGGTAAATGACACGGCATCCATAACTGTCCGCCATTCTTCTGAAAGTAAGCAACAAATCTCATAGACTGATGATAACTTAATTTACAGAAATAATTAAAACTTAAGAAGGGAAAGGATTTTAAATAAAGATTTCTAGTGCCGAGAATATACACAGCATTGCCGAAATCAATCAGCGTATGTGTGAATGAAGCAAGCATGTTGACTATCAGCTGCCAGAACATACCCCTATTTCTGATAATCTGCTGGCCTCACGACTACACTTCTGATTTACGATCAAAAGGCTTCAGACGGACAGTTGTATAATTGCACACTGTCCCCTAATTTTATAGCCACTGGGCCAGATTTGGTTATCACCTATCGTATCCAGGCGACTTCCTGAAAATTCCAGGCGACTTCGACTTCGCTTTGATCAGCAAATCAGGCGAAGTTTTATGAAACCAGGCGACTTTTTCGCCTGAGTCGCCCACTCTGCAGAGCCCTGCGTGACCTTTGTCAGAAGACATTGTTAGAAGAGGTGAATAATCCGAGGCTTATACTTATGGATCTCAGATATAGTTGGTAATTTCTATACTTACTCCGCTAACAGGGACATCTCTTAGTCTTATAAGATGTAGGCACACGATTGAATAGACCCCTAAAACGAAAATATCATTTCCTCGAAAATCTACCAGAGAAACAACACTTTTAACTCACCTTACCAAGGAATTTGCAGTTTAATCGCGAACCCTGGAAACTCTCTAAAACCTAAGATATTTCATATGCCATAGATAGACTTAATCATGTACAAAGATTCTATTTTTTATCGATTACTCAGACTGTTCTGACAAATGACAACATTTTCGACATTACAAAATACGCCATCTACATTTGTTAACGGGAGGCAACTGAATCAACTTCGTTATTTTCGGTTTATTCTACGGCTACATTTGAACAAGGTAGAAGGTAACGGATCTAAGGCTTTAAATGGGCAATGGGCAAATTTTTCACAATTATTATTGGCAGGAAAATCACAGCAGTATCGAAAACATAGGATTCCAACCTACAGTTTTCAAAAGCCACCCCAGTTTCATGAATCGTGTTAGGAATTAATCATAAAACCTCCTTGTGCTTCAGAGTGTAGACACAACAGGTGGTGGGTCGAAAAGGCTCACTATCACTACTCAGACCAAAACGGTTCGGTGAAAAAGGCCCAAACCAGAAATGCTATTAAGTATGGCAAAAAAAGGGCCAACTAATCTATCTTGATACTATTTTGACTATGATCATTTCAATATCCTTTGCTTTGTAGACTTAATTGATAGTATGATATCAAACACTTTTTTTTTAAATAATTGATTAGAAAATGATAGTTCTATGTTCATCCGTTTATCAAGTGCTTTTAAGGGTTTTGGCATAAAAAACTCTTGAAGTACCATAATATATATAAAGTATGATTAGTCCTGAAAAGTATTTTCCCTTTTTCCTAAAACGACTTTCAGTCATTGCAGCAGTGTTTTTGGAAAGTGGACGAGCGAGGTTTTTTGATGTAATGGTAATAAATCTTTTTTGTGTTGTAGAGTATCACCCAGTGCTGTCTGGGAATGATTTATCTCTGCTAGGATATTGAAATACACTTCTTAATATATTTATCTTTTAACTGTATTGTAAAATATACTCAAATTGGCTGCCATAAATGTTCTAGGGGAGAAAGAAGTAGAGTGGTAATGGGTTCGAGACTGTTGGGCGAGGTAATTAACCCTTGTCATGCTGTATAAACTACCTAACTGAAACGCTGTCAAATCAAAGGGCTGAAAGAACTGATAGAACTCGTTGTTCAAAAATCAATATATCTTTTAGAAATCAACTTCATCAACAACTCTGGCAGGAAAAGTACAAGCAGGAGGTGTAGACTAAGATCAGACTGCACATAAGTGCAGTCTGATCTTAGTCTACACCTCCTACCAAAAAAACGGAATATTCCGGGTTCAGCATGACAAGGGTTAAGCTTACCGGTCGGGGTTAAGTGGTGATAGTCAATTTATACAAGGCCGTTTTCAAGTGTATGGAAATATTATTGCCGGATGCTTGTCAACGTCGCTAATGGAGGGGATTCTAATTTAGGGTTTCTAACATTTTTGATACGCCGTTTGTATATTCATAGTTATTGAGGACATAGCATGCTGCAGCTCGTTTGACATTTTTCTAGTTTTAAGGAGTCTGTTTGTTGCCGAGCCGGGTACCAGATAGTCGAGCAGTACTCAAGTTGTAGAGAACATAAGTGGTATAAGCTTTAGCCTTGACTGCATGATTCGAAATTTAAATATCCATCCTATTGACCCTTTCCTGTTCAATCCCTGGTTTTTACGTCCTTGTGATTTTATAGTTGCGAAACTATTATAACATATTATAACAAGCAATGTCTTCTTTTCATACAATATTTTCTACTCTGTAGGTTAGTTACTTTTCAAATTGCACTCTTTTTAGTTGTAGTCTACAACTTCTTTCAAATTGGACAAGTCAATTTTTTTGAAAAATAAATAAATAAATAAATAATGAATAAATAAATAAACAGGAAAGGGTTAAACCTTTTGGAGAAATTGGCTGGAGCTGTAATGTTGTTTAGGTGACTTGACCAGTTTAGAGTTTTGTTAAAGTAACCCTCTGGTATTGACTGATTCAGTAGTTTCAAGTAGGACATTATGGAGGGTATAGGAAAAGATGGACGGGTTTCTTTCGCGAGTCTTTCTTTTTATTTATCGGTGTCTAACTCCACTGTCCAGTCCCGTTTCCATTTTTCTAGAGCCTTGAGATCATCTGAAGAATATTCGCGTCTGATTCGGATATGACAGTAAGATAGACATTACTGTTATCTGACAAAAAATTGTACCTTACTTTTAACATATTCTAGGAGGTATAAGCCAATAAAAGGCATATGCATAGCACAGACCTCTGTGAGACTCAAGAGACGATTGGCTATTTAATACTACTCGTTGAGTGCGCTACTTGAGAAATTATCTTATCTTTTTTGATACTAGTGGGTGGATTCCCAGCTTCCTGGGTGAAACTCAGTTGGGATTCGCAACAAGGCTTCGCTCTAAAGCCATGCTGGTACTGGCCCAGGAGGTTATAACTGTCGAAGTGGCACATGATGTTGTGCTCCGTCATTTTTGATAGGATAAAGGGTAGGGAAATGGGTCGATAGTTACAAGCTTTGGATTTGGGGTCTTTTTGTAAACTGGGGCTACTGTTGAACTTCCCCAATTATCGGGGACAATACCAGTTTCTAGTGAAAATTTAAATATAATTTTGAGGATTTGAGCTATTTCTTGATTGGGCTCTTTAAGGATCCTTTTTGAAATTTCATGGGAACTAACTGCTTTATTAGGGAAATGCGCGTAAGACTTTGTCAACACCTTCGGCTGTTATAGCAATGGTGTACACTTTTGGCGTAAACAGGTTAGACGTACTATTTAAGCTTTCACCTTCACCATACGGCAAAATTTTAGACTGGTCCAAATTGAAAGATGTTGCAGACCACAACTGAATAGTTGATAAAATTTCAGATTTGTTTTTACATTTCTGGGTAGTAAATATTGTGGAAAATGAAGAAATTGCTTGGAACAAGCAATTTCTTCATTTTCCACAATGTTTTCCCAATTGTTTTTCTAGAGGGGCATAAGAAAGCGTCGCTGTGTTGAAATATCGTTATTATCTAAGGAGTATTCGAGCTTTAGCTTCGACGTTTTTGTTCCGAAAAACAATATTAAGATCGAGCCATCGATTCTATGTTTGAACGGGGCCCGGTTTAAGAATAAACTACTGCAGGCTTACCCCAGTCGCACTAGCCATTTCATCTGCTGAAACTAACGTGAGAGTTGGTATGTCGGAAAAGGCTACTGTAGGGTCTTCATTCTTCATTTTTTTTGTTTCTTTCCTCATTTATATTTTGATATGTCTTGTGTTTGTCTTTGTGTTGTTCTATTATGTTTTATGTTGAACTATCCTTAAATTCATTGCGCTCTAATTGACCACAGCTGTCGATGCGACATAATCAACCAACCAACCACCCAACCACCCAACCAATCAATCAACCAACCAACCAACCAACCAATCAATCAACCAACCAATCAATCAATCACTTAATCAATCAATCAATCATTTAATTAATCAAACAATCAACCAATTGTATGTTTGTGTGTGTGGTCTCCCCTTCTTATTCCCTCCATCTCTCGTGACGACGGCCGCCATATCGTATAACTTAACTTATTTGAACACAGCCATGCTTTTTGCAACCAAGAATGAAGAATGAAATATATATGTTTTGTGCCAATGTTTTCTACCCTGTTTGGTCTTTTTTAAAGTTCGATTTAAACGTGTTTTGAATCACGTTTGTCTGCAGCTTCTTTCCATTTGTCCACCAAGCTCACACATGCACGCCCGCCCCCTCTCCCCCGCATACACACAGGCATGCACGCAGTCAAGCCGGCCAAACACCCCCACGTACACCTACGCGCGCGCACAACCACAAATCTACGCGCACCCACCCACCCATCAACACCATTTTTCGATTTTTGTTTCGAATGCCCTCGATTTTTTATAGGACACCTTTTCTATTCAAGTTCACAGAGCGTGTAGACTTTTGTACCGCACACTGAATATTTTTTCTTTATCGTTGAGTGATGGCAAAAGAAAAGGAGTCTATCGTCGTTTGGCGAGCAAAGTATCGGAAATACAAAGTGAATAAAGCTGTATTTACGACATTTAGTTAGCCGAACGACACTTAGTTAGAATGGAGAAATGCCATTTCTTTGCCATCTTTGAAATTTCGTCACTGAATCTCTGAACCATTATTTGATTTGACAACACCATGAAAATAAAACAACCCCCATTTCAGTCACGTTGTTCACCATACGCGAAATAGAACGCGTTCGTCGATAAAACTGTTTATCTTTGACGAAATATGCCTGAAGAATTTGCTTTGTTCTTCCCTCGACTTTGAAAACATGAAATGCATTTGACCGAGAATACGAATGCAGCGTAATGAGCATATTTACGTCCTTTACCAAAGTATTGTCGGCGCATTGTAACTGACCTTTACACATTTAGAACGGGTTGTTTTTTGTCAACTTGTTTATGTACAAATCAAAAATGGAAGTGGGTACATTGCTTGTGTTTTTAATAATTTTTCTCCTAACCTTTTCATATTTGAGGAAAAGGAGCAATCTACCACCGGGTCCGTTTAATTGGCCACTGATTGGATGTGTGGGGATAATCAGAGCAATAAAGGTAATATGTAGAATCATTATTTTTAAGGGGTTGTAAGTTCGTATCTCCGACCGTGCAAACATTCTTTACATAGGCCTATAACTGAGTCGGAGGTGTTTTTTTTTTTAGAATCTTTAATATTACTGTAGTCTTCCAATGATGATTTGTTTAATTAACCCTATTCTGTTTTCCAAAGTTATAGACCTGTCCAAATTCAAAGGTTTTGCAGACGAAAATCTAAAGTGCCTTAAATTCGAAAAATAACCGTTTAGTAGGGTAGAAAATGTTGTAGAAAAAGAAGAAATTGCTTGTTACAAACAATTTCTCCTTTTTCTGCAATCCTTTATCAATCATAAAAAAAACAAGGATTAAGCAGGTAATGTTCTCTTGCTCACCTCTCACTGTTCTAAATTCAATTTATTAAACTTTTGAAATAAGCTATTCGGCCCGAACACTTGTTGCTTGATTTTCATATAGGTATTAACCGGATGGTTTTTTCCCCTATGTTTTTAAAATCACAAATAAAACCTTTTGACACATTTGACTAATTATAGTCGGTAAGATGTAAACCTGTGAATATTTATAAAGCCGGGTATCTTTCGAATTCTGTGGAAGATACGATGTTTTGATACTGCACAGGGACTTTAACCCTTTCCTGGACAAAGCCGGGATTTAACGTCACTGTGATTTTATACTTGAGAAAACATTGTGGAAAAAGGAGAAATTGCTTGTAACAAGCAATTTCTCCTTTCCCAAAATACTTTCTACCACATAGGATGGTCAGATTTCAAATTGCATGCATTTTTCATTGTCGTCTGCAACCTCTTTGAAATTGGACCATTCTAAAATTTCATAAAACGGGAAATAATTAAGAGGTCGCCATTTCGAAATATTCAGCCGAAGCAACGATCTTGACATTTAAAACCTGTGAAATTGACAAATCGCGGCTGTCAATCAAGTAATCAATCGACAAATCCAATCTTTCATTCGGCCGAGAATTGAAATTTGAACCTCGACATTGGCCGCCATTCATATTTTTGTTGGTTTGGTGACTTGAACGCCGTAACTACAGCTTATTCAAGATGTAGTTTCGTTAAAGTCGCCGATCAACATTTCTACCTTTTAGCTAGCAAAGCGACAGCTTTGATAGCTCAATTTAACAGACATAATTTTGAGGTCTTCTCAGAATTCAACGAGAGCATACAGCCACTGGAGGCATAACCACTAAATGCAATAAATGCCTACGCCAAAAAAGTAGTTCTTGTGTATACTCAAGTATATTGTGTTAAAATTACTGGCCACATGAATCAACTTTATTCAAATTGTAGAGAACACCTTCAAAAGAATGCTATACAACCCATTCCCATTCAATCCCGCTTTTTAAGAATCCCCCCAGGCTTGAGAAAACATTGTGGACAATGAAGAAATTGCTTGTAACAAGCAATTTCTTCAGTGTCCACAATGCTTTCTACCCTACAAATGGAAAAGAAGATTACATAACAAAACAATGCTTTGCTAGCTTGCAGTACTTTCAGTTATTTTGATTTGTTACATGCTACTGTTTATAATAAGTAGTGCCAAAGTAACGCAGTTTAGAATCGAAGCGAGACTTTCTGTTGGAGTCAGTTGGCATGGCAAACGCAGTAAGCGGGCAGGCCAAGCGATTGGTCAATTATCGAGCCCCAGATAAGAGGGAGCGAAGATCATCCAAATCTTTTATTTCTCATCAAAACCCTATGTTGTAGTTACTTTTATTCACGTTCGTTAATCGGTAAAACCGTTAATCGCATTTATAGGTGAGACTACGGGTGCAGTTCGATCATGGCACACTTGAATATCCGAAGGATAAAAGTTCCATGGTAGGGGCTCTTGCATGGCTCAGTATTTGAGGCGGCTCAAGAACAGAATTTCGTGAAATTTGAAATAGCTAAAGTATATGATTTTCAGACAATTATAGATGTTATGTTCACAATAAGCGTTAAATGTATTGAATTTACTTTAAATCTAATTGAAATAGTATATTACCCAGCAATACTTTGAAACAGTAATTCATCGGATGAGGTCGTTAATCTTCGGGTAATTCCGATAATGACTGACTCGGAAGCCAATGATTTAAACGTCATGGGAACCACAAATAAGGAAATTTTCGGTACAATCAACGGATTACGTGTGTAGCAGATGAAATTTGGTTCATTTCGGGTTTTACTTCGTTGACTAATTTGGCGTCTCGTAACGTGAAATATTTTGCTTCTTTTCTTTCTTTTTCTTACGGTTATCAACAGTCATTTTCATTACAAATACAGCTTAATCCCTTTATTTCAATCGTATGAAAGCATTGCAGTTACAGGTTTGAAAATTGGGAGCTAAACTGTTTCTTCCATAATCTGTACAAGAGCCACTTTAAGTAAGGCGGCGGACTTTGACCTGAAAGATGCACAGGATCTTAGGCTTTTATTCTAGCCCGTGGAGCTGGCCAGTCTTATTGGCCGATATGTCTTTGTGCATGACATTCGATTTGTTTGTTTGTATGGAGATTATTGTAGCTTTGAACAGTCTTTCTATTACAACAGTCGCCCATCTAGCTAAGTGCCCTTGTTCATATGCTACCCGGGTATTACCAGTACAAGCACTTGGGTTCTGACTTGTCTCTCACAAGAACATGTCCAAGTGACAATTCGAACTTGCAACCCTCGACCTCTTCAGATCCCCGAGCTACGCAGGACCACCCACCTCACTCATCCCAAATACTGGGGATTCTCGGACAAAAAGTACATATGGTCGTCGGGCGTGCAAAATGTCGTAATTACAGCTTTATTCATGCATGCATATGAGCTCCTTCGAGATATACTATGCCTGAACGATAACGGGGTTCATTCGAGTGTCAAATCAGTTGACCCAGTATATAATATAATTTTGCAAAATATCAGGTTACAAAACGTGTATTTTACTACTACACTGACAGATAATAGAATATTTCGGCTACCAAAAGATCGTCCATATATTGAATGTAACACGTCGATATGAGAAACACAAAAATATTGACCAGAGTCAGTCTGCGCCATCCGCACAGGTTAACAAGGATCGAGACTTTTCATTGAACCATTTCTTACCATCCTTATTGGTTGAATGAATGGGGTTTTACGCTACTTTTAACAGTATGTCATATCGCGGCGGCTGGAGCACCTAACCATGGATTCCTGGTATTTCTCACGCCAGTACTACCACTACATCCTTTCCTGTTCACCCCCACTTATGTTTAGGATTATCCACCCATCGGAGGGAGACATATGTCGGAAAGGATATTAACTGCGACCTGGGATCGAACCCGGGACATCATGATTGAGCGTTCGAAGCGCCACCAGATTCGCTGTGGTCGCGGCCCTCCAACCCATCCTAGACATATGGAATATTAAGCATTCTCTGTCTTTGACCTTGCGTTTAGATATTTGTCTCAACTGACCAAGCGCTGGCCCCGCCCACTTAGTCCGTTTGCCACGCCCATTGACTCCGACAGGAAGTCCCGCTTCGATTTGAAATACAAATATCGTTATTTTGAAAAAGTTATGGTCAGCAGTATGTAAGAAAAAATTGTATAGTTTGCTGGCGACCTAAACGTCGTAACTACAACTTGAAAAAGCTTTAGTTACAACGTTTAGGACGCCAAACCAACAAAAATGTTTCACACAAATTGCGGCCAATGTTGGAGTTCAAATCTCAATTCCGGGTTGAATGAAATGTATAATTGGTCGAGATAATCCTTGATTATATACCTATAAATGATATAAAATTAAAATCTGGCTATCTAATACAACTCGACAGAAAAAAAATCAATATTCGGCGTGTACCAAAAAACCTTATTCGTCGAGTATCGTTAAACACGGACTACTTTTTTGTGTATTGACGTTCGGTTTTTTTTCGGAAAGTTAGTTATTTCTTAATCATTTAAAAGAATTTTCTTGATGTCATGTCCTAAAAGGTATATAATAAAAGGAATATTACAACAGTGTGTTTTTCTATTTGTTGTTATCGTGTTCTCGAATCGTGTGTAGGTATTTTTATTGGATTCGACCTTCGGTCTCATCCAATAAAAAATACCTACACACGTTTCTCGAACACGATAACAACGCATAGAAAAAGACACTGTTGTAATATTCCTTATTGATTGGCAGCCTCGACTGAACTGTATAGCTGCTTCTGCTGGGAACGTAGGACGCTGTACGGGTCAAATTTGGTAGGTTAGTCTTTCAATAAGTTTTTAAAGGCTCCATGGCTCTTGTTGGGACAAAATTTCTCATCTAAAGGATTCCTGAAATCTTCTTTGAAATTGTTTACCTACCCCATCCTTATAATACTAGAAAATGTCACAAGCGCGATATGGCTTAAAGTAAATTTCAAAATTTCCAATATAAAAACATTCCCTACATAAAATGACTGTGAAGCTTATTTTCGTTTGCTGTTCGGTAAATTTTTTTCGAAGTGTGCTTGTAGCCGCCGTCATAGCGCAGTTGGTAGCGCGACGGACTGTCAATCAACAGGTCCCGGGTTCAATCCCCGACGGCGGCACTCATCCTTTCCGACTATTTGTCTCTCACCAATGGGTCGATAAACGTACACCTATGTGGGATAGCAGCTGGAGGCTAGGAAAGGATGGAATGCTAGTACTGGTGTGAGAAATACCAGGACTCCATTGTTAGGTGCTCCAGCCGCCGCGAAATAACTGAAAGCGGCGTAAAACCCCATACAAAGAAATCAAAGCGAGCTTGTAACTGATTCTGAAATAACTAATAGAAGGGTCGGCCTATGAATTTAAGGTTGAAGTCATGTGAAAGAGTCAAGGTCACTTATCAAGGTAACATTTCTAAAAAAAGGCTAGTGTTCCACAAACACACCTTTTTTTTATTTATCAGAAGCAACGACCTCATTTGGTTATGATGGAACTAGCAGAGAAGTATGGGCCAGTTTACAGTTTCCGACTGCGAAAACAGCCTATCGTGGTTCTCAATGGGTATGACGCTATACACGAGGCCTTCGTTAAACGAGCCGAGGAGTTCAGTAATAGACCCACCCACCTACCTCTGTTTAAACTTGCTGTGCAAAATGGTTACGGTAGGTGATGTTACAACTGAAATACCGTTTTATTTGTGAATGAAAAAAAAGCGTTTTGAGGAAAAAAAAAACAACAACAACAAAAACACACACACATAAAACCCCATAAACAACACTTAAACAAAAGTAACAACAACAATAGAAACAAAAAGAAGAAAGAGCCACGCTAAGCTGTATGTGCTTGATGGTGAAAATTTCTATCCAAGGACGAAAAGGGGGCACAGCTCTCATGAATTGCGTTTTGAGTTATTTCCCTTTATAGTAAGGAATATTCTCTTGATAACCCGAGCTTACATGCCAACTTTAAGTAAATTATCTCCATTAATAACGAGGGTTTATAACGTTGAAAGGTTTATCACTCAAATAACACCTACGCCAAGGCCAACAATAACACCGACACTATTGCGACCTTAAAAAAAGGCCTCCAACAAAACAACAACAAAACAAAACAACAAAAACAAACAAAACAAAACAAAAACGGCCAAGCTAAAAAAGTGAATTAAAAATTAAGATGGGTAGAGAATCGTCCGATTTGATCTTTAAAACTCTTTCATTAGATAACACAATATCACATTTTTTCAGGAGTCTGACATTTGTCGTAGAACGATAATTAACAAGGCATTTCTCCTCTTGCAACAATGTTTTTCTGCGGATAACACACTTCCTGTTCACACACACATTGATTTAACCACGTGTATCCTATTACATTGTATTTTAGGATTCCCGGTGTCTTCGTACGCGATTTTATTTCAGTCGCGTTAACGCCACGAACGAGCTGAATGTCATGTTATCATGTAGAATATCTGCGGAAATAAAACAAGCGTGTAATGTGGAGACTGAAATGAAATATTGTATAACAGGGTACACTCCGTTAATTGACCAATCGCTGGCCCCGCCAACCTTTTCATTTGGCAACAACCACTGACCACAAGAGGAAGTCCCGCTTCGATTTTAAACGGCCTTATTTTGCAAAATTTATGGCCAGTAGATTGTAACAAAGGATGGCGACCTAACACGTTGTAACTATTTGAAAGGATTTCAACTTTGTTGTGATAAATCAGCCAGTCCGCGGCGTTTGATTTAAACACCAATACTTTCAAATACCCCGATGTCTTTGCCCTTTGCGACCAATCTATTTTCCTGCTAGGATGCACTACGTGTAACTCGTTTATTAGCTGTGACGAAGGGAGTAATTTCTTTTTCTTTCTTTCTTTATATACCCTGTTTCATATCACGTTGAACTCTTGTTATTCGACAAATATTCACCTTTATTAACGTTCTTAACTTTCTTCGATTCGACCTAGCCAAATTTTTTTTTCCTGCAAATCTAAATTAACCGATTCCAACGCACCAAAATTTTAGACTGGTCCGAATTAAAAGAAGCTGCAGACGACAAATTTCTAGTTGATGGAATTTGATTTTTTTGTCTTTTTGGATAGAAAACATTGCTACAAGCAATTTCTCCATTTTCCACATTGTTTTCCAAACCCTTTTTCTTCAGGAGCGTAAAAAGGAGGGGTCGTATAGGAATCGGTTAATAGATGATCAACTTCACAGGTATAGTCTTTAACAACTACAACCACAATTGGAAGGTCCTGCGACGGTTCACTCTGCAAGCTTTGCGAGATTTTGGAGTCGGCAAATCTACACTAGAAGAGAAAATAATGACTGAAATAGACGCAACTTCTAAGGAGTTTATAAAACACGGGGACACACCTGTTGATATAAACGGCTGTATGAATAGGTCAATTGGTAACATCATATTTGGGATCGTGTTTGGGGTACGGTGAGTATACATGTACTGTTTTTGCCACAGGTCCGTTAGATTCTGTTTTAGATTGTCATTATCATCACAATTTAACCCATTCCTTTATGACAAGATTTAAGATTGGCCATATCCCATTATCAGACAACTAAATTCAGACTAGTCGAAAAATTGAAGAAAGTGACAGACAACAGTGTTTAGCTTACTTGTGCACAACGTGCTTGAAGAGAGCTTGTAGGATTACACAGTGTCCGTTTTCCGTCATGCATCGTCAACATTTTCTTTTCCTCCGACATGTAAACCACTTGGCCACTTTGGACCAAATTTGGCAGAAATGTTCCTTGGGTGTCCCCTTTCAAACCGTGTTCGTGAAATTCAAATATGCCTATTTAGGGTTATTTTGGCGCTCTTGTTAGTTGATAGAATCGAAACAGTTTTCATCTTTTTTGGGTTGAAAACATTGTCAGGACAATGAAGAAATTACTTGCAACAAACAGTTTCTACATTTTCCACGACGCTTTCATAAGCCTTTTTCTTGAGGAACGTCAAAAATCGGTATTGTTTTGGAAAGGGTATCAGAAGTTGCAGACGACTTTTTAAAGTAGGTTCGAACAAGAAAAATGAGTAGCACATTGGTTTGGAAACATCGTAAGAGAAGCAGGAATTGCTTGTTACAATTTACATGTAATTCACTTAGGGGTCATTAATGTGAACTCGTGAGGTAATGGGGTAAGAGTGACCAGAATTGAAGGGATATTCAGATGTCTGTAAGTTGAGCGAAAAAGAGTGCATTATGCGAAAAGGAGAATTTTTTCCCCAAAAACCATATTTCATCTGTGTGCCAATTAAACGACCGTTTTTGTTCTACCAAACTTATATTTTCGAACTACATTTCTGACTGTTCTAATTCCTTTATGACATTTAACCAACGGCCGTCAGACCGACCCTAACGACCCGACCGACCGACCGACCGACGAACGAACGAACCAACAAAGCAAGTAAGCAAGCAAGCAAACAAACAAACAAACAAACAAACAAAAGTTAGAAGTTAAATGACGATAAAGTTTTGTTACAAAAAACAAACAAACAAAAACAACAACAAAACACAACAACAACAACAACAACAACAAACAAACAAACGCTATTTCCTCAAAGAGGATGATCTATATTCCATAAAATTCATTGGCAATATATAAACATCTTTGTGTTTGTGTTTAACACTAAGGCTCCATTTGTCATGTGAAATAGATTGCTATCCATGCACACTGACCTTCGAAAAACTAGTTTGACCGAGACATTTGACGATAAATGTTTGCAAAATATATGGCCAGAAACTATAAAACAAAATGTGAATCGTTTGTTGGTGACCTAATCGTCGTACAGCTTGAATAAGCTGTAGTTTCGACTTTAAGATCGCAAAACCTACAAAAATTCTTAACATAAATCTCGGAGTTCACAGTCATTTACGGTCTAAATGAACTCTCTGATTGGTCAATAGATGTTTTGATTGACAGCGGCGATTCAGCAATATACTAACACTTTCTTCTTTCTTTCTTTACACTCAGATATGACTATGGTGACCCCGAGTTTGAGAATGTTCGTTTGTTGACCAGCGGTTTTTTCCAGGGAGACGGAATATTAAACCTGGCGAATTACCTTCCAGAGTCGGTCATCAAATTAATTATTATATTGGTAAGTAATTTAGTAAAACGATTCGTCAATAAGAAGCTATTGATCAGTAGATCGATATCAGACAATTGACCAATTGCGATTGTCAGGCAATGAATATGTCGACCAATCAAATCATTCATTCTAGAATTGCGTTTTGAACTCCAATGGTTGTAATTTCTAGAAGCAGTTTTGTTGGTTTGGCGACTTGGACGTCGTTTGTGTGAAACATTTGTAGGTTTGGCGTCTTAAACGTGGTAACTACAGCTTATTCAAAATGTAGTAGCGACGTTTAGGTCGCCAACGAACCATACTACTTTTTTGTTACGTGCAACTGGCCATGAAATTTGCAAAATTACGCTTTTAACCCTTGTCATGCTTTATAAATTACCTTACTGAATTGCTGTGAAATCAAAGGACTGAAAGCACTGATAGAACTTGTTGTTCAAAAATCAATATTTCTTTTAGAAATCAACCTCATAAACAACTCTGAAAGGAAACGTATGAGCAGGAGGTATAGACTAAGATCAGCCTGCACAAACGTGCAGTCTGATCTTAGTCTACACCTCCTGCCAAAACCGGAATATTCCGGGTTCAGCATGACAGGGGTTAAAATCGAAGTCGGACTTCTTGTCAGAGTCCATGGGCGTGGCAAAAGGAGAAAACTGGGCGGTGTTAGCGATTGGTCAATTTGACATCCACGTATTCATATATGAACAATGTGATTAAGTTCTTAGTTTCATACCTCAATGAAAAGAAAAAGAAAAAAAAAAGAAACCCTACAACAAACTATTCTATTCCTTTATTACATATAAATAACCGAGAAATTCATTAATGTATAGATAGCAGTGCGGTTGTCTTATATTTGCACAAGCTTTGAACCGAACTAACTGGCTCCGCTGGCCACGCCCACTGATTCCAACAGGAGGTCCCGAATCAGTATTAAACGGCGTTATTTTGAAAAATATTATAGCCATTATCATGTAACAAAAAGTAAATGATTGGTTGACGACTTAAACATGGTAGCTACAGTTTGAATAAGCTGAAGAAACGACGTTAAAGTCGCCAAACAAACGAAAATGCTTCACAAAAAATGATAGCCAATGTTGGGAGTTCTAATCCCATTTCCTGTTCAAGTGAACGATTTGGTGGTCGATTGGGTCTTTGTTTGACAGCCGCGATTGGTCAATTGCACGGGCAAACGCATGTCAAGCAATCGCACAAATTTCGCCCAGTCTACCACAGACAAAATTCTTATTGATTGTTGTAATTCTAAATAAAAGGACAAGCAGTTTTAGTTTACTAAATGAAGCATTCACGTCCTCTACATGTCAATGCTGGAATATTCTGGAATCAGGGCCACGACAGCAAGACAAGACTAATCATTATAAATTCCTTTTGACAAACTATATCAATTTCAAGAAAATGAAATAACATCATAAATCTCTATTTTTCCCTTTCAGTCCAAACAAATCTCATTCGAAGGCAGACAGGCAGTTTTTATTAAGGCAGAAGCTTTTGTAAAAAAGAACATAACAGAGCATGAAATCACGTTCGACGAAAATATAACTCGAGACTTCGTTGATCTTCACATTAAAACAACACGAGACAAAAATGAGAGCCACAATGTTGAGTTATCAAGTAAAGTCATAATAATTTGTATTTGTTATGTGCTTGTAACAGCCAGAAAATTAATGATTAGTTTATTAAGAAGTTTGTTTGCAGAGATATTTATACTTAGTGCACCCTTTTGGTCTATTTATTTCCCGATATATGTACCTGTTTACATATATGAAATAAAGAGATTTTCTCTGGTTTTTATGGAGCACATGCTTTCTCTGTATGAAACGGAGAAATAATTTTTGAAAACAAAAACATTCTCTTAATATTTTCGAGGCATATACAATCATAAAATGATAAAATGACATAAAATGAAGAATATAAAATGAATTATAACCGGACTACCTTACACATGTTGCAAAAGGACGGCAGAAAGTAAAGGCACTATAGTCCATCGCAACTGCAAAACTGGGTCTACTCTTTCTCACACTTATAGTACAATTTTTAATGTCAAAGCCATATTTTTCTTACCTCAGATAAGCAAATTTGAATATAAGGAAAAGTATATGTAGCCGTTTTCAACCTATTTGATCGATATTCTATTTTGACGAAAAGTAATGAATTATCTGTCAAAACTCTTCACCTCTTCCTCCATGTAGGAAATGAGATGACGAGGACAATCCTTGATCTATTTGTTGCTGGGTCAGAAACGACGTCATCAAGCCTCGATTGGGCGTTTCTTTACATGGCAGAATTTCCGGAGGTACAGGAAAGGTGTCAACAGGAAATTGAAGAGGTAAATCAAATTGTCTGACATTTACAGGGATGTTATGATGTCTTGGTTCATCTAAATATCAAATATCGATATTCTGTTTTTGTCGAAATTAACTTATTTTGATCACGGACATGGGAGCTTACCTTTGAGTGGGTTGCTGTCATTATTTTGTTTGTTTGTTTGAATGGGGTTTTACGCCGCTTTCAACAATCTACCAGTTATATCGCGGCGGCTGGAGCACCTAACAATGGAATCCTGGTATTTCTCACACCAGTACTACCATTACATCCTTTCCTAGCCTCCAGCTGCTATCCCACATAGGTCTACGATTATCGACCCATTGGTGAGAGACAAATAGCCGGAAAGGATGAGTGCCGCCGTCGGGGATCGAACCCGGGACCTCTAGATTTACAGTCCGACGCGCTACCAACTGCGCTTTGACGGCGGCTATGCGGTAATTTGAAGCACTGCTTATCATTCAAAAACTATTCGAGGCCATATTGTTCAACAATTGTCCTCCTGTCTGTCTATAAGATGATTGATTTGTTTCTCTATATTAAAATCTAACAACAACAGCAGCAGCAACAATAAGATAACATTTCCATGTCTTTTACGCTGTTCTAGATACGTATTTAGCAGAAGAGTCCTTTATCAAAAGCCGTTTGCCGACAACAAGGTCGAGGTCATCTGTCAAGGCTAAGTATCGAGGTAAAATGTCTGAAACTTGGCTGCAACTAGGGCATACTCAACCCAGACATTTTTATACAGTTACATTTTTGGGCAGGCCGAGTTACGGTTTTGGTTAAATAAATGAATAAAAATCCAAGTTTCCCCCTGTCGTGTTATCCTGTAAAAAGTGAATTTTCTTCTTTGTTACCATGGTAACAGACTAAAAAGGCGTATTTTGCGTAAAATGACCATTTTCTCGCTCAACTTTCCAGCTTTTGTGAATTCACTCTTTTGAAATGTTGTTGTAAACAATTAACCAAGATATTAGTTTTTCAAAACCTTTGAAAACCTGGGATTTGACAAGCTAGATGCAAATAAAAATCACTTGACACACAAACGATGTCCGATATATTTCTATTTCCAGGTGCTTGGTGATAAGCCTATCCAATACGCAGACAGAGACAAACTTCCCTATTTGAATGCAACACTTCTGGAAACTCAAAGAATGAGCTGCATCGGTAAACAATTTTTCTTTTTTATTAAACCCGCCCGGGACGAATATCGTGTTAGAGCTATTGTCTTACCCTCTGCATCAGCGACGAGGTCGAACTTGGTTAAAGTTTTTTATATCTCTATCATGACTAGTTCTAGGGGGTTCATATTTCATACATGCACTCACCAGGAGATCGGCATTCATTAGTGTCAATGACCCTGTGGCCTTGTGACCTTGACCTTTACCTTGTTGTAAAAACTAGAAAATAAAAAAAACTTTTTATTCAATCTTTGTAATTTTCGAAGACTCATATTTCACATTTGTTTTGACCAGAAGGGCTACCATTTAAGACAATGACCTTGACCATGTAACCTAAAACCTTTACCTCTTATCTAAACTATAACCCAAAACTCTTACCTAAACTTTAATCCAAAACTTAAACTTTATATCTATTGGTTATTTTTCATCATAGGGTGCTCATATTTCACACATGCCATCATAAGGGTGATGACATTGACTCTATGAACATGTACCCTTAACAATTAACCCTGTTTCAATTAGCACAACAAAGGTGACAAACACCCGCTAGGGCAAGCTATGTTGTCCGCGGAGAACTCTTGTTGTATATATATAAACTTAAGGACCGAAAGTTTAGAGATACATTTAGAGGTATACTAACCCTTGTCATTCTGAACCCGGAATATTCCGGTTCTGGCAGGAGGTGTAGACTAAGCTCAGACTGCACTTATGTGCAGGCTGATCTTAGTCTACACCTCCTGCTTGTACTTTTCCTGTCAGAGTTGTTTATGAAGTTGATTTCTAAAAGAAATGTTGATTTTTGAACAAAAAGTTCTATCAGTGCTTTCAGCCCTTTGATTTGACAGCATTTCAGTTAGGTAATTTATACAGCATGACAGGGTAAATGTTGTTTTATTTTCTTTTTTTCTCGACACTCTCTAAGTCGAAGTAGGCTTTTTAATACAGTTGTTCACCAATACGCCTTTATTCAAGCTTGCGTGTCTTTACGAGTAAAATATATCGCCTTGGTCCTATCTCTCTTTTTTTACGGAAAAGTATTTTAATCATAACCCCATTTATATTTTCAAATTGGTTTGACTTCTTATTAAGTTTATATTTGAAAATGAAAATAAAATAAAAGAAAAGAAATAAAAACAACAACACCCCCAGGGGTTGGCATATGTGCCAAATTCGGAGATTCTAATTCTATTCTGTGTCAAGTTATCATATATTGACAAGGTTTAGTCTACCAAAGGTCAAGTTCAAGGTCTCTCTATGACCTTAATTTTTAACGTTGGGCAATCAACATACGGATGTGAATGTCTGCACCAAATTTGTTAATCCTAACTCTATTCTGTGTCAATTTATAGTCCGACCAAGGTTTGGTCTACCGAATGACCCACTTACCGACGGACAGATAGTCCAACGTAGGCAATATACCCGCTTCTTTACAGGGGGGGGGGAATAATAATAAAGATGATGATAATGATAGACAAGTTAAACAAACTATAACTCCCGCGTATCTCACGCACGCGTAGAGGGACCTCCTTGGAAGTGCGTAACTATCTACCCTGGTCAGCAGAATAATTATTCTACCTTACTAGGTACTTATTTTCAAAATCTTTTCGAACTCTTTCAAAACAGCACTTTTGTTGTACACCGTGAGCAAAAGACATAATCATAAGGTTGTGATATTTCGGCGATTACTGTTATTTTATGTTTCTTATAGACTCAATATATTATTTTGTTTTTCAAATTCTCGACTTATTCTATTGACTGCTCTTGACTTTTTCCCTTAATAGCACCTTTGTCAGTGGTACACTGTGCAGCAAGGGATACACAACTCTACGGTTTTGATATTCCGGCGAACACTGTTATACTGCCGAACCTGTATTCCGCTTGTTACGATCCGATGTACTTTATAGAGCCGGATATTTTCAAACCAGAACGCTTTTTAGATGTCCTTGGAAGGTTGATCAAGGCTGAAGCTTTGATACCGTTTTCGATAGGTAGATTATTTTAGATCTCAGTGTGAAGTTGATGAAGGCTGAAGCCTTCAATACCGTTTTCAACATGTAGAGTAATTTTAAGATGTCATTTGGAAGTTGATCATGGTTAAAACCTTTATATCGTTTTCAACAGGTAAACTATTTTTAAATGTTAATGGAAGGTTGATCAAGGCTGAAGTTTTGATACCGTTTCAACAGGTAGAGTGTTTTTAGATGTAGATGTGAAGTTGATAAAGGCTGAAGCATTGATACCGATTTCTACAGGTAGAGAATTTTTAGATGTCATTGGAAAGTTAGTCAATGTTAAAAGCTTTATGCCGTTTTCAACAGGTAGAGTATCTTAATCAAGGCTGAAGCCTTTAATACCGTTTTCAACAGGTAAAGTATTTTATAGATGTCATTGGGAAGTTGATCAAGGCTGAAGCATTTATATCGTTTTCAATAGTTAGAATGAATGAGCGCATGCGTGACATTTCCAACCATTACGCATGTGCGCAAAGAAAAGACTCAGATCAGCCTGTGCTTCCGCACAGGCTTATCAGAGTCTTCACTCTGCGCTCTGTAGATAGATACTGACCCAAAGCTTCTTTAAACATTCAGCGAATATTCTAATTGCCCCGAATGACTGTCCAGGGTGCTCAATGTGTGCGAGTCACGCACATGCGAAATGGTTGGAAATGTCACGCATAGGCTCAAATATGAGAAGGTATCAACTCTCTAAAATGTCATACTATACTAAAATCTTGCTCCTTTTCGACGTGAAATTAAGTTAAATAGCCCCCTTTAAAAAAATGAAACATTTAAGTGTATATGAAATAAACCTATTGTGGTTCAGTATATTTAGTTTTGCACTTGAAAAATAGAACTTCTTACTTGCAGCGGATATGATCTTTTTTCGACTTTGAACTTGTATCAAAGGTTTATTTTTAAAAAAAAAAATGATTACAAATGTCTCATTTTCACAATGCAGTGGTTCCAATGGACCTAAGGATTCATTATTAGGCAAAGCAATAGGTTTGGAGTGATTAAATTGCTTGATTGTTTCAAGCTATGTTTTTGGTCAAAATTTTGTCTGTATATTGTCCTTTATCTCATTCGCTTTAAACTTCTTAGTACAATGTGACTTTGGTCTAGTCTAAAATTTTGTGGTCTTGTTATCAGACTGAAAAGAATTGGACTAATTCTAAGTCGTAGACAACACCCTTCAGTCTATGAAATCAATATAACAAACATTGACTTTCAGCATAGCAAACTTTGTAAAGTTTTTTTTTTCTTTGATTCCATAAAAAACGGGAGTGTGTGAGCATGGGTTAAGCAAGTCATTTCATTCCATTTATTCTAGGTCCCCGACAATGCCTCGGTGAGCCCCTTGCCAAAATGGAATTGTTTCTTATTTTCGCAAACCTTCTTCAACGATTCAATTTTCGACGTGATCGAGATGCAGTTAAGCATTCCTTAAAAAGTAGAATGTTCCACACGACGAATGTTCCAGAGCCTTACAGACTGCGGATTAAAAATCGGAAAACTGATTGAAATAGTCATATAGGCAACGACAAAAGATCGTACTTGTCCCTTTTAAACCAGAATTGTTTATAATACTTTTTTTCAAACAGAAAGACGATTACAGAATCAAAAATGGGGGAGAAAATAATTTCGGAATATTACAAAGACGACGGTGAACACTTTTCCACATTAGCAGTTAAATTTTCCAATCTCGCCTGTCAATCAATGACCCAGTCTGTCAATGAAATCGTTCATTTCGACAAGAAATGAGGTCTGAACTCCGACATAGGCCGCCATTTTAAAATCTCTGTATGCACCAGGCTGCAAATATCATTCACGGACTTCTGGCCACGCCCATTGACCTCCAACATGGCGATTTACCAGAGATATTAACCTTTGTCATGCTGAACTATAATTCTTCTACAGATTTTCCTCAAAAACAAAGTGCTGACAGAACTGGAAGCACCAATTGTAGGTTAATCTTTTTTTTAAAAAAAATGTTTTATAAATAATCCTGGTATAAAAAGGGACAAGCAGGTGGTGTAGACTAAGATCAGACTGCACATATGTGCAGTCTGATCTTTGTCTATACCACCTGCCAAAACAGGAATATCATGGGCTCAGTACGACAAGGGCCAAGCGACTTTAGTTTTCAAAATTTATGGCCGGGAGGATAAAAAACAGAAAGAAAATCGTTGTTTGAGGTCTAAAAGTCGTCAATAACATGTAGTTACGTCGTTTATATCGCAAAAAATAAGAAATGCCTGACATAAATTTTGGAAGTCACCATTTTATTCCGGTTCAAATGAAAGCTTTGATTGGTCAATTAATTTTTTGATTAGCGACAAACCGTCAATTGGCTATAAAGCTAGATTTTTGAATTACATTGACTCAGACGGACTGCACATGTATATATCGTCGGCGGGCCAGAAAAACCTTGTAACCTAAGCTTGTTCAAACTTCAGTTGATAGATTTTGGAGACCAATCGAAGAATTTATTGATCAAAGTTAAAATGTGTATCACTACAGCATTTCTGTATTGTACTGCAACAATTTTTATTTTCGTAGCCAATTCCCACGCAATGACACTTTTTGACGTTTAAGAAAAGCAATCAGAGAAGCATTGCGTAAAATGAAGAAATTGCTTGAAACAATCAGTTTCTTGGTTATCGACAACGTTTTCTACTCTAAAATTGTGAAAAAAATTAGAAAAGATATTTGAAAAAAGTGTTGAAATTATTGACATGAGCTGGAGCTCTAAGACGAGAGAGTTCATTGTTGTCTGAGAGAGCAGGTAGAGGATATTATATTAGAAACATGGTTTGATTGTACCTAGTCTCAGTATTGAGTACTCTTTCATATTGTTATGTATGTAGGAATACCATGATTTGTAATAATCTTGGAGCCGCCGTCATAGCGCAGTTGGTAGCGCGTCGGACTGTCAATCTGGAGGTCTCGGGTTCGATCCCCAACGGCGGCACTCATCCTGTCCGACTATTTGTCTCTCACCAATGGGTCGATAATCGTAGACCTATGTGGGATAGCAGCTGGAGGCTAGGAAAGGATGTAGTGGTAGTACTGGTGTGAGAAATACCAGGATTCCATTGTTAGGTGCTCCAGCGCCGCGATATAACTGAAAGATTGTTGAAAGCGGCGTAAAACCCCATTCAAACAAACAAACAAATGTAATCATCTTGGGTTCTTTTATCATGAGTTTACGTTTGTTATGAAACGATTTGCGATTGTATATTTTCTTGATTTTAAGTATATTATATGATTTGAATTTTTTAGATTATTTGGGCTGAAATATTAACAATATAAGGAAATTGTGTTGTCAAATTATCAATACCAAAACCATCATTTTCAATATTGTGCAAACAGTTTCCAAGTAAACAGACACTGTCGTTATCTAAAAGATATTCAGTATATTTATGTTTTGTAGATTCGTCAATACTAAATTTACCAGGTAGTTTGGTATGGCCAGTTTCAGGAGAATAAAAGTATGGGAAACTTCTATAATGTCAAGTTTTCCTTTTTTGCTCGAGGGCTTAGAGTAAAAACAATGTATAAGGCCATACTATGTTTTTGCTCTAAGCCATCGACATGTATTTTGATACAAATCCTCAAATATTAAATAAATCGTCGTTATTCAAGATGTATTTACGACATTTCGCCCGCGCAACGACGAAATGCTCTTGACGAGGTGAATTTGGTCATTTGACCTTGAACTTGGACCTGGACAAGGAATGTAGGTTAACGAATCTTGCGCCCCGTAACACGTCTCATTAAGATACACCATTGTGCAAATACTTGAAAGCTGGACAAAGCGTTCAGGAGATAGACTGACAGAAGGGCAGACTGACAGTCTGGGGGTTAAAAAGATCTTGATCGAGAATGTTAGAAAACGAGAAATCTTTCCGACGACAAAAATTGTTACCAAATTTGATTTGTTTGCCCAACAACATTATATATTTCTCGGAGAAGCGAACCACTTTCTCAAGCTGTCCAAGTTGTCTTTCGTATCCTCGGTGCTTATCGTGTTTAACCGATTTAAACGAAATCCCGTTTTAAAGTTGGAATGCGGAGCAATTCCAACATAGATTTAACAAAACCGCAAAATGAACACAAGAAAATTTCATTTCGGGTTTTTTGATAACTCATATCACGTGATCTCTTAGATATGAATACACCTCGGGTTACTTCTCATATCAACTTGCAACGGACAATCAGTTAGTTGTAGCCGAAGACAATAATACGGCACATGTTAAGGATGATATAAAAATTCGTTTAGAGATTTTAGTTTGCTTTACATTATTGAAAAATAAGGTAATAATCAGGGTAGTAATTTGTTTTTGTGATTCACCGTCCCGTGTTTGGTAATCACGTGATCTCCAGTGACATGTGTTAGTCATGTGACCATAGATAGGCAATGTTTACAAATATGGCTCAGGTCGAAAATGCATTTTACAATAATCACGCCGCCCAATGCTTTAAACCATTCTAGAGCGATTAAGGGGGATCGTAGGCATCAAGCAAACGCGATTATTGTTGGATTTACCGCTCTTACTCAATAAAAATCAAATAAATGCAAAACGAAAGAAGAATATTTTGAGAATTAGAATGTAAACATATCAACTTCCGGTTTCTACTTATTTACTAAATAATTACGCTTTATTATGTAGGTATTTACAAGTTTAAATCAATAATAACACATCCAACCTTTAACAAGTGTCATTTAGCTTTCAGCTTGGTCCTTTTTTTGCTCACCGGAACACAAAGTAAGAGGTGAGCTATTGTGATCGGTCGTTGTCCGTCGTCCGTCCGTCCGTCTGTCAGTCTGTCCGTCAACAATCTTCTCCTCCTAAACCACCAGGCCAATGACGCTGAAACTTTGCAGGGATGTTCCTTGGGTGAAGTTCTACCAAAGTTGTTAAAAGAATTTAATTCCGTCAAAAACTCTGGTTGCCGCGGCATTTGAAAATGGGAATCTTAAGTAAATCTTTAAAAATCTTCTCCTCCTAAACAAGTTGACCAATCAAGCTGAAAATCTGCAGGGATGTTCCTTGGGTGAAGTTCTACAAAAGTTGTTAACAGAATTTAATTCCATCAAAAACTCTGGTTGCCGCGGCATTTGAAAATGGGAATCTTAAGTAAATCTTTAAAAATCTTCTTCTCCTAAACCAGTAGGCCAATCAAGCTGAAACTCTGCAGGGATGTTCCTTATGTGTACAAAAGTTGTTAAAAGAATTTAATTCCGTCAAAAACACTGGTTGCCGCGGCATTTAAAAATGGGAATCTTTAGTAAATCTTTAAAAAATCTCTAAAAATCTTCTCCTCCTAAACCAGTTGACCAATCAAGCTGAAAATCTGCAGGGATGTTCCTTGGATGAAGTTCTACAAAAGTTATTAAAAGAATTTAATTCCGTCAAAAACTCTGGTTGCCGCGGCATTTAAAAGCGGGAATCTTAAGTAAATCTTTAAAAAATCTCTAAAAATCTTCTTCTCCTAAACCAGTAGGCCAATCAAGCTGAAACTCTGCAGGGATGTTCCTTTGGTGTACAAAAGTTATTAAAGAATTTAATTCCGTCAAAAACTCTGGTTGCCGCGGCATTTGAAAATGGGAATCTTAAGTAAATCCTTAAAAATCTTTAAAAATCTTCTCCTCCTTAACAAGTTGACCAATCAAGCTGAAAATCTGCAGGGATGTTCCTTGGGTGAAGTTCTACAAAAGTTATTAAAAGAATTTAATTCCGTCAAAAACTCTGGTTGCCGCGGCATTTAAAAATGGGAATCTTAAGTAAATCTTTGAAAATCTTTAAAAATCTTCTCCTCCTTAACCAGTTTACCATTCAAGCTGAAAATCTGCAGGGATGTTCCTTGGGTGAAGTTCTACAAAAGTTGTTAAAAGAATTTAATTCCGTTAAAAACTCTGGTTGCCGCGGCATTTGAAAATGGGAATCTTAAGTAAATCTTTAAAAATCTTCTTCTCCTAAACCAGTAGGCCAATGAAGCTGAAACTCTGCAGGGATGTTCCTTTGGTGTACAAAAGTTGTTAAAAGAATTTAATTCCGTCAAAAACACTGGTTGCCGCGGCATTTAAAAAAGTGGAATCTTTAGTAAATCTTTAAAAATCTCTAAAAATCTCCTCCACCTAAACCAGTAGGCCAATCAAGCTGAAACTTTGCAGGGATGTTCCCTGTGAGAAGCTCTTTAAAAGTGGTTAAAAGAATTTAATTCCATGAAAAACTCTTGTAACCGCGGCATATGAAAAGTGGGAAATTTTAGAAAATCTTTGTTGTCTTTTTTTAATAAGACTACAAGGCCAAAGGCTTTTATATTTTACATAGAACTTAATCATATGGTTCTCTACCAAGTTTTTAATAATCAATCTCTGGGGTCAAAAATGGTCCCGCCCCTGAGGTCCGAAGTTTGGAAAAATGCTAAATTAGAGCAAATTCAAAAGACTTCTCCTCTTAAACTATAAGGTCTAGGATATTCTAAGGAGGAGGGCATTTATTTTTTGAGTGTAGCATAGCCTGGCTGTTATCTTTCAGTTTTGATTAAATTTTGCTTGTGGGTTAATAAATACCCCTTCCCTTGGTGTCTAAAGTTTGTAAAAATGCTTAATTAGACCATGCTCAATAGTCTTTTCTTCCCAATCTACAAAGTCTAAAGCATTCATATTTTGTATATAGCATATCCAGATGGTTCTCTATCATGTTAGCTAAAATCTTAGCCCTGGGATAAAACATGGCACTGCCACAGAGGTCAAAAATTTTGGAAAACACCCAATTAGAGCAACATCAAAAGTCTTCTCCTTCTGAAATATAAGGTGATGGGCATACATAATTGGTATGTAGCATGACTAAATAATTTTGTACTATGTAACAGGAAAATATGCTCTTAGGATAAAAAATGTCTCTGCTCCTGGGGTCGAAAATTGCGTAAATCGCATTGAAAGAATTCTTCTTCTTAAATATAGGTTCTAGAGCATTTACATTAAAAACATACGATAATATTTTTGTTATCTGTCATGTTTATATCCTTTGGACAAACATGGCCCTTCCAAAGGTATCCAAAGATATAAAAAACGCTCAATAAGAGCATTTTCAAATATCTTCCACTCCTCATGTATAAGTTATAATGCATTAAAATTTTGATTTATAGAACATCCAGATTGTTCTCTACCAAGGTTGCTAAAATTACACCTATTGAAGTTGTAGACAGTAATAGAGTTTGATTGAAATCTAAATACAAAGAATTTCAGGTAGAAAACACCGTGAGAAATGGATAAATTGCGTGTCACTCTCTTTCTCACTATGTTTTTTTTCAAACCTGAGGGTGACAAATTCTTGGATAGTTTGGTAATTGCTTAAACTATAAAGCAAAAGGAATTCATTCTTATTGTAAAGCATTACAGGATTGTTTTGTACAAAGCCCAAATATTTGTTTTATTTATTTTGCTCAAGTTGTGTCTTTTTTATACTCAAAAGTACTGAAATTTGCAGATGCCTCAGGTGAACGATTTAGGACCATCATGGTCCTCTTGTACTTAAGATTTTTTACGGTTCTAAAGCCAAATAACGAATAAGGAAATCGCGCGACTACAGGGCGCCGAAGATATTTTGATACTTTCTTCATCATATTATAAGAATTTTTAGGAAAAAGGCAAAACTACCATGTGCAAACAACAACGTTACAATAACGTTAACGTCTTTTTTTTGCTTTTGAATTTTACTCACAACGCTTTAAATATTCTTTTTGCCTAAGTCTAAACGGGTATTTCAAATCGATCACCCTGAAACAAGTTTCCGCGCATCTCCGCAAATTTCCACGTATACTCATAAACTTGAAGTGAAAATCTACGTGAGTGTAGTATGATCGTTACAGAATTGGCCGAGTTGAGGGTAAAATAATCATCGAGGTCATTGATTTCTTAATGTAGAAGCTGTTATTCTCTGATTTCAAGATTCTGAAAGGAATTCACGTATTACAGTTGATCAAAAGGAGAATGTTATGCTTGAAAATTCTAATTTTGCTGTGCGTGACACGAGCTTATAAACCATTCCAACACGATAAAATTTCATACCAGTCCAAATTCAAAGAAGTAGCAGACGACTATTGTAAGTTGATGAAATCTTTAAAAACCTGGTCTTTTGGGCAGAAAACATTGTGGATAATGAAGAAATTGCTTGTAACAAGCAATTTCTTCATTTTCCACAATGTTTTCCAAAGCTTTCATAATGAGGGTCATTTAAAAGCGTCAATGTCTGGGAATGGGTTAAGACAATGCTAGTTTTTGATTTCTGTATGTGGATTTATGTTTTTGTGCGTTATTCACGCACATATGTACACGAATGGGAATGCTGGTTTAAGTTTAAAGGAGGGAGGCTTACTCGGAAAGTAATAAATGAATTTGAACCGAATTCCACAGTTATGACCCTTTCAGCGCATTCCAACTTCTCAGTACTCTCAGTCCTCTGATTTTGTGACAAAGTTAAATTTCAACATGTTTTCAAATGTTGACTTAAGCTTCGTTTAATTTTGACATTTCTGAAATTTTGTAGTCTAGAATTGGCTTAACACATTCCCGCACAACCCCGCTTTATGAAGCTCCAGAAGAAAATATTTTGGAAAAAATAATGAGGATAATGAAGATATGTTATGTATCCTAGATAGAGAAAGAGACATTATCACATCCATTCGCTCGTGAGAATGAGAGAAAGGAGTTGCTAGAAAGGACAAAATGTCATTTTCCCCCGCTGCTCAGCTGATCTGAATTATGTAAATTCCATAGAGGAGAATCCATTGAAAACATAACATGGGAATGGAGTAGCGCCTCCCCCATTTCACGCATATTCACTTATTTGTTTACATTTAGATTGCCTGAGAGACAGATATATATGTACAGAGAGAGAGAGAGAGAGAGAGAGAGATACAGACAGACAGACAGAGAGAGAGTGTGTGAGTGAGAGACAGAGAGACAGAGAGAGAGCTGCTTTAGTTTGTAAATATGATTACCGCTGGAAATTGCTGTGCATTAACTTTCATTTTCAAAGTATTGCAGGCGCATTATACTTAACCTAAATGCTCATATTACATAACGATCTGATATGATTTATACGGGTTATTTTTGCCTTTGCGGGCATGTCGAGATCCAAAATGGAAGTGGGTACATTGCTTGTGTTTGTGATAATATTTCTCCTAACATTTTCCTATTTGAGGAAAAGGAGCAATTTACCACCAGGTCCGTTTAACTGGCCGCTGATTGGCTGTGTGAAGATTATCAGGAAAATAAAGGTAATACGTCTACCCAATATTTTAAGAGGTCTCGAGTCTGTTTCTTCCACTCGACCAATATTCTTGACATAAACAATTATACAATTATACAATTCAACTCAACCCTTTCCTTTTTAGTCCATGGTTTTTACGTCCGTGTATTTTTTTTTAATTGAGAAAACATTGAAGATAAAGAAGAAATTGCCTATACAAGCAATTTCTTCTTTTTTCTACAATATTTTCTATTCTACTAAATTAATAATTTTTTCTTACATTAAACCCACTTTAAATTTTCGTCTGCAAAAGCTTTGAATTTGGACAAGTCTGAAATTTTGTAAAGCAGGAAAGGGTTAAAATAATTTAGTCCAATTGATGATATATTTTTTGTTCCATGTTCCTTTCAGTTTTAATTCGAATACTAAATGTAATTCGGATGTACTTATACTGTCGATAAGTCGCAAAAAAGGAAAATTTTTAGAGTCTGGTATCCCCCGATTAATTTATTTGGAGACAAAGCGGGTCTCTATATGCTGTGAAAATGCAGGGCTCCGGATAAGGGTGAGAGGTTATTAATCATTATTATATGAGCCTATGCGTGACATTTCCAACCATTTCGCGTGTGCGTGACTCGCACACATTGAGCACCCTGGACAGCCATTCGGGGCAATTAGATTTGTTTGTTTGAATGGGGTGTTACGCCGCTTTCAACAATCTTTCAGTTATATCGCGGCGGCTGGAGCACCTAACAATGGATTCCTGGTTTTCTCACACCAGTAACCCCATCACATCCTTTCCTAGCCCCCAGCTGCTATCCCACATAGGTCTACGATTATCGACCAATTGGTGGGAGACAAATAGTCGGAAAGGATGAGTGCCGCCGTCGGGGATCGAACCCGGGGCAATTAGAATATTCGCTGATTGTTTAAAGAAGCTTTTGGTCAGTATCTAACTACAGAGCGCAGAGTGAAGACTCTGATCAGACTGTGCAGATGCACAGGCTGATCTGAGTCTTTACGTGACGCACATGTGTAATGGTTGGAAATGTCACGAATGTGCTCATATAATTTTTTGTAGCGCCTTTTTCATGTTAAACACGTTCAATGGCGCCTAACAGAGCTTATACAATGCTAAGATTAACCTATTCCAAAACAACAACATTCTAGAGTTGTCCAATATGAAAGAAGTTGCAGACGAAAAAATAACGATGGCTTGAATTGAAAAACTAGGGCCATATGAAGTAGAAAACATCGTGAGAAAAAAAGAAAAGAAATTTCCTGTTACAAGCAATTTCTTCTTTTCTAAAATTGCTTTCTAAAACTCTGTGTATTCGGCGCGTAAGAATGCAGGTTTCTTTAAGAGATATTAAACAAGCAACAACATTATATAAAATAATCATAAGGTATGAATATAACTACTTGTTAAAACGTAAATGAAAAACATAGATAATAAGATTAGTTTATTTTCTCCATAGAAAATATTTATGACATGAAACACACCACAGAAAATATCAGTTAAAATGATAAAATGTTGGTCCTGTGGATAATTATATACATAAATAGAATGACTCAAAAAGAGATTTAACCCATTACCAGACAGAAATAAATAGACTGGTCCAAACTGAAAAAAAGACAGACGACAATTTAAAAAGTTAATGAAATTTTCGAAAATTTTTTCAACTTTCTGGGTAGAAAACATTGCGGAAAACGAAGGAATTGCTTGTTGCAACAATTTCTTTATTTTACACAATGCTTCCCCAATCGCCTTTCTTGTATTGGAATGGGTTAAATGACAGCTTATTTTATTAAAAAAGGTGTATTTTCAGGCCTTTTTTTTTATAATATGTAATAATTTGAACTACGGATAACTTCCGGTAGAGCATTCCAAAGGTTTAGAACAGCATGTCCGAAAGTTCGGCTACCAAATGTAACAGTTGTGTTTGTCGGTACAAGTTAATGTTCATGACTAGAACTAAGAACACGACCCTTATCAGTCAGCGCGAACTGTGATGATTGACGGGTCGCTAACCCGCCCACTGACTCCGAAGTTATTTTACGAAATTTATGGCTAACAACATGTAAAAAAAACCCAACAAAATCATGACGTCACCAAATGTTGCTTATTTAGGTGGTAGTAAAGACGCCAAACAAAGTAAAATGCCTCACCAAAATCTTGGCCAATGTCGAATTTCAAAGTTCACATCCGTTCTAAATGAATGATTTGATTGAAAATCGCTATTTGTCGATTGCATACTGTGTCCCCCGCCCGAATAAAAACACACAATACCCCCCCCCCCCAAAGAATATTAAATCTTCGTGCGACGGGTCCTATTCTATCATTTTTTAAGAATACTTTTTGATAAATCAGAGACAACGACCTCATTTAGTTATGATGGATTTGGCGAAAAAGTATGGGCCAGTTTTCAGTTTCCGAATGGGAAAACAGCCTATTGTGGTTCTCAATGGGTACGACGCCATACACGAGGCCTTGGTGAAAAGTGCGGACGATTTCAGTAACAGACCAAACCACCTACCTTTGTTTAAACTTGCTGTGCAAAATGGACATGGTAAGGGGATTTCAAATTACAGAAAACACCCCCCCCCCAAATGAATTACCTTTACCCCTGTCATGCTGAATAAAATTTTATTATATACCTATAAAAGATATGGATTAAAATCTGGCTATTTAATACAACTCGAAAGAAAAAAAATCAACATTCGGCGTGTACTAAAAAAAACGGATTCTTCGTGTACCGTTAAACACGGACTCCTAATTTGTGTATTGGCGATCGGTGTTTTTTTTTTACCGGAAAGTTGGTTAATTCTTAATCATTTCAGAGAATTTTCTTAACGTTATCTCCTAAAAGGTATATAATAAAAGGAATATTACAAAAGTGCGTTTTTCTATTTGTTGTTATCGTGTTCGAGAATCGTGTGTAGGTATTTTTTATTGGATGAGACCGAAGTTTCACTTCGATCTTAAACAGATTTATTTTACAAAAAATATGCCTAGTAGTGCGCAAAAAGGTAAAATAGTTGGTTGGCGACCTAAACGTCTTAACTACAGCTTGAATAAGCTGTAGTTACAATGATTTGGTCGCCAAAAGAACTAAAATACTTCACATAACTATCGACCAATATCAGTGTTCAAAGTTAAATTTCAAGTATAAATGAATGATTTCATTGGTCGACTGATTATTTGATTGACTGACGCGATTGGTCAGTTCCTACTTAACGCCCATTAGAAATAGAGTTCGAGAAAATGGTTAAGCAAAATGTGTTTTAAAAGGAATTACCTCATTTCTCACGATGTTTTCCACTATAGAATACCTTCGAACTTAAAAAGAATCGTCTGCAACTTCTAAGAATTTGGACTAGTATAAAACAGTGGTGCCTTGTAATGTGCTGTTTTAGTTTTAGTTTTAGGAACGACGTTGTCTGAAACAACGACCTCGTCACAATTGACACAAAATCGGCTCCTCCCCGAAGGGCGATTGAAATTGCAAACGGCTTTATTTTGCCAAATTAATTGTCCGAGACATGTAACAAATACGAACAGGCTGCAGTGACGCCGTTTAAGTCGCTAAACCAATAAAAATACCAAACACAAATGTCGGATTTCAACTTTCACCATCGATTAAGATGAACGATTTTATTGCAATTATCAATCAATCAATCAACCAACCGACCGACCGACCGACCGACCGACCGACCGATCGATTGGTCGGTCGGTCGGTCAATCGATAAATCGACCGATCAATCAATCAATCAATCAATCAATCAATCAATCAATCAATCAATCAATCAACCAATCAATCAATCAATCAATCAATCAATCAATCAATCAATCAATCAATCAATCAATCAATCAATCAATACTATTTTCTAATTTGATAATTAATCAATTTTCAATTGCTTATACCCTTTTCCGTGCATTATAACATTAATTGTGCTTATTAATGTGATAGTTATAACTTTCTAATTCACATTGATTTTACGCTTTTTAAATCGTGGACATGTATTCTATGGTAAATGACGAATGAAACCTCGAATTATAGTTTATAATTCACTTTTAAATGTGTAAATCAAAGCTTTGACGTCAGTGTTGTTATAAGCATTAACGTCTTGGTAACTTATTAAGTGTTCTCCTTTATATATCACAAGACTTTAACTTTAACCCTTGTCATGCTGAACTAGGATATTCCAGCTTTGGCAGGAAGCGTAGACAAAGATCAGCCTGAGAATAAACACAGTCTGATCTTAGTCTACACCTTCTGTATATCCTTTTTATGCCAAAACTGCCCACATGATCAATTCACAAACTAGATATTGAACCCGAAAACAAGATCTGCATTGCTCCCAGGCATTTGATTTTTATGCAGTTTTCGAATAGATTTTATTCAGCATGACAAGGGTTAACCTGTATCATGAAAGCTTAGACGAAAGTCGGTTTTCGTCAGGTGACAAATTATCGCCGTCGTATTATACGTCTCAGGGATTCGCTTATATTTGTTTGTCTTATAGAACGGCATTTCTATCATGTTTTTGTATACAGTTATCATATGAATGAATCACATAACGCGCAGGGATGCATTAAAGCGTAGAAATAATGTTAATCTAGGACTGAAATACCTAAAGAATGATCGTTTCAGAATAAGATCGTTTTATTTTTTGTTGATTCATTTTCTATCGAAATCATGGAAAGAGTATGAGTAAGTTGAGCTCAAAATGATAAGTCCACCGCCGTCAGAGTGCTCCTAATCTTCAAGCATTGGGGTATCATGGGTTCGATCCCCGGCGGCGGCACATATCCCTTCCGACATTTGTCTCTCACTAATTGATGGATAATCGCAAACCTAGTTGGAATAGCAGCTGGAGGCCAGGAAATGATGTAGTGGTAGTACTGGTGTGAGAAATACCGGGAATCCATTGTTAGGTGCTCCAACCGCAGCGATATGGCTGAAAAATGTTAAAAGCGGCGTTAAAACCACTCAAACAACAAACAAACAAACAAACTAAATGACCGGTACTGTGGGTCGATTCAATAGCCTCTTTACGCTCTAAGTCTAATATGATCATTTTGCTGATCTTCGACGCAGCATATTGAAAGACATTTTCTCTTTTATCATTTATTCTTCTGTCATACTCGCAAACAAATAATAAACATTTAAGAAATGGAGAGATTATTTTGTTTGTTTTCATTGGGATGTAAACATCAAAACTTAATAACACTGCTTCGCGTATTCATACAGTGCAATTGCAGATTTTCGTTCGTACCTCAATTAAACAAAAAAAAAAATATCGCCATTCCTTATAATTTTAATCTATCAATCAAAACAAAATATTTACCAGTTTTGAGTAAAATTTTAAGTTTCTTTTTTGTGCGCTTGCCTCCAAAATAGTTGAATGCTCAAAATTTTGTTTAAGGGAGTGTGAAAAGAAAATTGTAAATCGATGATGTTATAATTAAATTATATAAAACTCACATGTAAGACGGCACAAAAGACTCGTTGTGTTGCACATATAGGTTTCGTTGTTTCATTGAAAGATCGATATATCATTCAATGAGTGAACAACAAATGCTATACTTTTACGAGTGACGGAGCCACGAGTGAAAATATGATTTAGTTGTTCAACAATTAACACTTATTCTATTTCTTTAAAGAAATTAACAATTATACTATTTCTTAAAGCAAAAGTAGACAAAATATGATCTTTTGTGATTTTTGTTTTAAAAGCGCGTCATTTCGCAAGTGAATTACATGGCAAACTGATGACGTCACTATCGTCTTTTGTCCCGCGTAGACAACGTTCAGTTGTGTGTATCAAACGGAAGCAGAACTAAATCTACGACCCCCCCCCCAAAAAAAAACCCCAACAAAACAATCAACAACAAAAACAATTCATTATATCATAACTACCATTATAGAGTGATAGTCTACCAAGAAATCGCGGTAATCCAACGAAAATCATTTAAGAAAGAAAACTCTTGAAAGACTAAATGGCGGAACGCCGCTGCTAGTAAAACAAAAAAATCGGAGGGCCACTCATATCATTTATTTAGGACGGATGTGCACTTTGAACTCCTATATGGGTCTATATTTATGTTCTGAATTTCTATTGTTTATTATATACATGTATAGATCTATATTTATTGGAAAAAAGAGAGGTCGAATTAAACAGAGGTCAATTAGGCTTGTTAGTTCTAAAAGGAACGCTTATTGATGTAGCTTGACCATTCCAAATCCGGAATTAGTCTGGAAAGTTGACATTGGGAAAGAAGTATTCAACTGTAAGATTAGAACCATGATATCTCATGTCCTTTCTTGCAAAAGAATAATAGCACTCATGATTATGTATTAAAAGGAAACAATTTTTGTGCATTTTTTTCTCATTAAATAATGAATTATTTCAATGGGTTTATCTGCATTAGGCTATCATGAAAATTTATTGAAAGTTCAAAAATGTAAATTTTGTCAATATACATTTGCAAGTTTTAGCCAAATCGAGATGCCGCCTCTATAAATGGGTTCTGTACCCTCATGAATATCGGGATCTCAAAGACCCAATTTTCTGCCAGTAATTAATTTTATTCAATTCAAACTTATTTTTTTACTAACTAGTCATCTTTTATCATTGGGTCTTTGTGTCACCAATTTCATCCGATACCTTACAGTAACAAAATTTATCGTATGTTAACTTTGGGTCGGGATGAGTGGAACAGTGACACGATTGACCAATCAAATCACTCATTTAGGCCGGAAGTGCGATGTTGACTCCAACATTAATGTCAAACTTTTTTGTTGGTTTTGTAGCGTATTTAGTTACCGTTGAGTCGTTTAAGTCGTGCGCCGCCGTCATAGCGCAGTTGGTAGCGCGTCGGACTGTCAATATAGAGGTCCCGGGTTCGGTCACGACGGCGGCACTCAGTCTTTCCGACTATTTGTCTCTCTCCAATGGGTCGATAATCGTTGATAATGGATAGCAGCTGGAGGCTAGGAAAGGATGAAATGGTAGTACTGGTGTGAGATTCCATTGTTAGGTGCTCCAGCCGCCGCGATATTACTAAAAGATTGTTGAAAGCGGCGTAAAACCCAATCCAAACAAACAAAAACGTTTAAGTCGTAAAAAGGATATGTGTTTATGTATCAGACCACATATTGTTAAAACTTAACGTCGTTTAATGTATTCAATCTTTGACGAGTTGACTGTTCGGAGGTCAATTGACCAATCGCGACTGTCAATCAAGGAATCAACCGACCAATCAAATCATTTCTTTCAGTCTTGACCTGAGCTTTCAACTACGACATTGACCGTCATTTTTGTCAACCCTTTTTGTGGGTTTGCCGACTTAAACGTCGTAACTACAGCTTATTCAAGCTGTTCTTGTTATATGCTACTTGCCATAAAAATGTCAAAATAACGCCGTTTTAAATCGGAGCGGGACTTCACGTCGGAGTCAATGGGCTTGGCTAACGAAGTTAGTGGGCGGGACCAGCGATTGGTCGATAGATTTTGCAAGCGATTCATCAATTACATGTTTTCTTGTTATAGCTACAGCAAAAATGATGTTTTTTCTTGTTTTACGTGCGGGTGCGAAAAAATATGGTTTTGAGAGAGCAAGAGAAAAAAGTACCGCATTCGGACGGCTTACGTTTGGTTGTTAGGTGCAGGGTGGTGAATAAATTAAGCATGTTCGCTCGTTACTAACTATGTATTCTACACATTTTCTGTATAAATATACACCATGGTTCCACGGTGTAAATCCTGTCTTTTTTTCCGTTTGCGTTTAGTATGATCAAAACAGGACTGTATTCCCGTTAGGGTAACGCCACGAACGAGATATCTATTAAGATACGCGTTAGATTGGTTCCGTGTCGGCACTGATTCTCTGAGATGAATTTTGATATAACTATCAGTCAATCTGTGGCATTTTTGGTCACAGGTCTAGGTCAAATGATAAATCTGATCGATTAAAAGATGGCAGCGTGTTTTCATTTAAGAGTACATATGCAAGTCGAAACAAACAATTGGGTAACCACAAGGTTCCATATCAAGGTAAAACGGTAAAAAAAACTGGTTTGTCAGCAGAATCTCCCGTATATTTACTCGGCACAGTCGATCACCACAATAAATAGATGTCAATTTGAAAAAAAAGATAGTTTCAAGATCGTGGTCCTAGGGATCGTCAATAGGCTGGAGCATTTGAGAGACGAAGAGAATATTTTTTGTTTTCAAGGAGGTATGAACCGAAAAAACTAATCACACTGTATAAATACGCGAAGCGGATTCATACTTTTAGTGATTAGGTTATTCGGTTCATACCTCCATGAAAACAAAACATATTCTCTTCATTTCGTATAATCTAATAGCATCGTGCGAAAAATACAACAGCTTTACAAATGTTGATACCTTTTTGTATGGAACTATTTAGTGCGGAAGCATACAAAATGGCTGCGTGCTCAAAATTTTGTTCATGGAGGTATGAATTAAATTTTTCGACCAATCAGATCGCTCGTTTTTGATAGACGAAACTAAAAATTTAACTATTACAAATTTATCGATGGGGATTCGTTTTCCTATTACAGTAAATTTTGGAATAAGCGACCGCTTATGGGACGACCAAAAGGTGGTCGCTTATGAGAATGGTTGCTTAGTACAATTTTTTGCCAAAGGAATGAAGAAATGATTCGATTGCGTACATGAATTATTAGAGAATTCTCGCTTAATCCTATGTTGCTGTGACTCATTAGAATCGTCTAATTGAGACGATTCTAGCATAGGGTTCAGTTGTAATTTTACCTTTTAGAAAAATACATTCACTTCTTAAAAGCTTCTGTTTTAAAATATGGGATTTCGATTATAGTCGTTTAATGGACTTGGTCGCTTAATAGAAGTGGTCGCTCGAGTAAGATCGACTGTATTATCAAATTTATATGGAATTCCCCTACGAATACGAAAATAATTAGGCCACAGAGGGGGTGTTAAAACGAACCCTCGAACTTCCTCTTAATCTACACTGCATACATTTATGGATGGATTTAAAATGATTTAGCACAAGTATTTAGGAATTTATGTAATTTGAAACAACTTTTAAATAGCTTCAAGATCAAGGTCAAATGTTAAATTAAGGTTATCTAAAAGCGTAATTGTTATATATTTGAATGGATTTCTCAATAATTTGTCTAATTCTTCTCCACAAAAAAATATATTTGTAATTTAAAATAAATCTAGGGATACCTTCAAGGTTACTGGTCAAGGTCAAAGACTTAAGTGACCCGTTCCATGGAAAACACTTATTCCGGGATCTAAGTTCAATAAAGTAACTTCTTTTTCCTCTGTTTCATGTCATATACATGTATGACTATTCATTTTCTAGAAAAGGCTACCTTGTTTGTTTTTCGTATGTAGTTTCTTTCTTTTCGATAAAGCCCTAATTTTCGTGTTATCGTCAATCTGAGAAAAAATGACACCATCTTCACAGGAATAGTCTTTAACAACTACAACCACAACTGGAAGGTCCTGCGAAGGTTCACTCTGCAAGCTTTGCGAGATTTCGGAGTCGGAAAGTCTACATTAGAAGAGAAAATAATGACTGAAATAGACGCAACTTCTAAGGAGTTTGTAAGACATGGGGACACACTTGTTGATATAAACACCTTTTTGAATATATCAATTGGAAATGTCATCCTCGGGATCGTGTTTGGGGTTCGGTAAGTAAACTGTTTTTATCGCAGGCCCTTAGAAAGCCTTTTGATATTGAGGAGGATGAAGGATTTAACCCAGCTCCAGACGACATATTTAGTACTGATCAAAATTAAAGCAAGTTACAGATGCCAGTAAATTGAAAAATAGTTTGGATTTATGGTTGTAGTAGAAATCGAAAGTCAATATTTTTTAATAACGTTTAATAACGAAGATATATTAATTCTAGGAGGGAACATGGTACAAAAAGTTGAAACTATTGAATGATATTTCTATTAACCCTTTCCTGTACAATCCCTTGTTTTTACGTCCCTGTGATTTTATACTTGAGAATGAATTGTGGTAAAAGACGAAATTGCTTGTAACAAGCAATTTCTTCTTTTACCACAATGTTTTTTTATTTGTAGGTTCATTACTATTCAAAATGCACCAACTTAATTGTTGTCTGCAACTTCTTTAAAATTGGACCAGTCCCACAATTTTAAAAACAGGAAAGGGTTAAGCCTTTCCTGAACAATACCTGTTTTTACGTCCCTGTGAAAACATTGGAAAAAAGAAATTTCTTGTAACAAGCATTTTCTTTTTTTCCACAATATTTCAACCCTACTAAATAGTTATTTTTCAAATTAAATCTATTTTGAATTTTTGCCTCAAAAACTTTTGATTTGTTTTTTTGAATGGGGCTTTACGCTGCTTTCAACAATCTTTCGGTTATATTGCGGCGGCTGGAGCACCTAACAATGGACTGGTATTTCTCACACCAGTACCGCCATCACATCCTTCAGCTGCTATCCCACATAGGTCTACGATTATCGACCCATTGGTGGGAGACAAATAGTCGGAAAGGATGAGTGCCGCCGTCGGGGATCGAACCCGGGACCTCTAGATTGATAAAAAACCTTTAATTTTTGACAGGTCTAAGAATTTTCAAAACAGGAAAGGGTTAAGCATATGCATTGATGTAATCTGTATTAAGCAATCACACATGGGTCACACAAAAATGCTTGTTTAAGACAAGTGCTTGCTTAATACGGGTTAATTTCTATTAATTTGCTTTATTTGGAAACTCAATGAATGCTTGCTTAATACAGGTTGCTTGCTTAGTATAGATGTCCGCCAAGGTTACTTGCTTCATACAGGTGGCCTGCGAGACATGTTGAGTGAATTTATTTTTGACTATCATTTGCCATTATTTAGGTCACCTGACCGAAGGTAATGGTGATCTTTTGCGATCGTGTTTCGTACATCGTTGTGCATTAACTTTCGAATCACTGCACGGATATCAACCAAACTTAGCAGGAAGTATCCCCATGGAAAGGCGCTCCATTTTTGTACACACAAAGCAATTATTTCACCTCGGATCCCTTAAGGAACCAAAGATAGCAAAATTGGGTAAATCTGATATAAACAATATTTTTTGTCATGAACTAGCAGTTGGATTGGATTCACATTTTTACTTGGAGTCTTTAGGTAAAGGCCTACAAGATTTGTACATCGAAAATATCCATCAATAAATGGCAGCGCTAGGGGTTGGGCAAATGTTAGGCATAAGCTTACGTAGTGAAAACTCTAAAATTTTTCTTTTACCAAACCAAAAGACCCACTGCTCTGATACTTTATATGTGACACAATTAAGTAGACATCTACCAAGATTGTTAAGAAAAAACGCTTCGCCCTGGTCAAAATTGGTCCGTCCCTGGTGCTTGATAGTTTAACCTAGGGCTTATATAGTGTAAAATTTTAAAAGTCTTCTCCTTCCAAACAGAAATACACAGAGCTTTGATATTTGGTTCACAGCATAATCTGGTGAAATCTATCAATGGTTCAAATTATGGCCCAAGGGTAAAGCTGGCCTGTCCCCGAGTGTCACATTCTTTTACAAAGGCTTATATAGTGAAATCATCATCTGCTGAACCTCTACCAAGGTCAATCAAAATTTTCTTTCCTTGTCAGAATTGGCCGGTGTCCTGTAGAGAATACATTTTAGGTCACCCGACTAAGGGTCATGGTAACCCTTTGCGACCGCGTTTCGCCTGTCGTCGTACGTCGTGCATTAACTTTTTCGACTTTTTCATAAGAACCACTGTACGAGCTACTGTTTGATCTTCGCCCTTATTTCATCCTATGTCACAAAGAAATGGATATTTAATCCTTTCCTGACCAATCCCTGGTTTTTACATCCCTGTTATTTCATACATGAGAAAGTATTGTGAGAAAAGAAGAAATTGCCTGTAACAAGCAATTTCTTATTTTCCCACAATATTTTCTACCCTGTAGGTTGGTTTCTTTTCAATTTGCACTCAATTTTAGTTGTTGTCTGCAACTTCTTTCAAATTGGGCAGGTCTAAAATTTTGAAAAACAGGAGAGGGTTAAACGTTTCCTGTAAGAATTATCATGTTTTGCTTTTGGTATTCCCCGGCGAACCTCTAAAAATATATATTAAGATGATTCCCCACTCGAACATCTTTTACTTTGTTTTAGGAGTTTCATCTCTTTCCAGAATGCCCCCCCCCATAAACCTATGACACGGCAGGATTTCGTTCAAAAGTAGCACCCCCATTAAGAATTTTTCTCAAAAACACATGATTTAATGTGTAATTTTTGAACATAATGGATTTCGTGTTTAAATCGTTTTCCCCTCGATTTGATATGTAAGTTTACGAATTGTTCTCCTCATTTACTTAGATATGATTACGGTGATCCAGAGTTTGACAATGTACGGCTGCTAGCTTATGGATTTTTTCAGGGAGATGGGATATTAAACCTGGCGAATTATCTTCCAGAGTCAGTCATCAAATTGATTATTACAATGGTAAGCATTCTGATAATTCAATTTGTCAACAAAGATACGAAACACGCACGAGTCGAATTCAAGAACGTGTGTCAAATACGTTTGTTTAAAAAGATACCGTTAGAAAATTTCAAGATCCATAATTCGAATCCACCTTATCTTTTTTTCCAAAAAACAAAACTGCAATTAATTACATGTATATTAAAAAGTAGATTTTGTTAGTTGAGGAATTGTTATTTTAATCCAAAAGAATAATGTGTTTCATCGAAGTTGTATTCCTCGAAAAGCTAAGAGCTACACAATGTAACTAAGTTGTAAGTAATTAAGTGGTCTTGTTTTTTTTTAATTGACAGATCCATATCCTCGACCGCTACATAAAACATAGAATCAACAATATTGACCAATCACTGGCCCCGCCCACTTACTCCTTTTGCCACTTTCATCCACTCCGACAAGAAGTCCCGCTTCGATTTTCAAGGCGTCATATTGAAAAATTTATGGCGAGTGTCATATAAAAAAAATGGTAGAATAGTAATTGGCTTGAAAAACTGTAGTTACGACGTTAAAGTCGCCAAACCAACCAAAAAGCTTAACAAAAATGGCGGCCAATGTTGGAGTTCAAAATTCCGGGCTGAATGAATTATTTGATTGGTCGATGTATTCCTTGATTGACAGCCACGATTGGTCAATGTTTAACATAGCTGTCGGTTTCGAAGTTCACTTCCGGTCTAAACGAATAATTTGATGGCCCATTCGTTTCTTGATTTTTAGCAGCGATTCGTCAATTAATAAGTATCCAATAACGATATGTCGGTGGAATTTATTTAATGTCGACTGTACATATGTATATGAGGCGCACCATTGAAAAAATTAGCGGTCAAACCGATCCATTAAAAGAAATTTTTGATGGTCAATACAAGATAATTTCGGAACTTTGAGGAAAACCCTTCGATCACCAGTGCCCTAGAACTCTGTAGTTCACACACAACCGCAACTAACAAAATCTTAAAGATATATTAAGTATTTGTTTATTGCCACTTTATTAAAACTCGACTGTACATATGTAAATAAGGCACACCATTGAATAAATTAGCGGTTAAACCGATCCCTTAAAGGGAATTTTTGATGGTCAATACAAGATAATTTCGGAACTTTGAGGAAAACCCTTCGATCACCAGTGCCCTAGAACTCTGTAGTTCACACACAACCGCAACTAACAAAATCTTAAAGATATGAAATATTTGTTTATTGCCACTTTATTAAGACGAATAATCATCGCGTCAACGAGTTTCAAGCATAACCTGAGACAAATTATTATAATGTCTCCTAAAAACATCACCCAAGTCGAACTTCCTACCCCTCCCTCCGATTCCAACAGCAGCATTTAAATAACACGAAACTTGGCAGTAATGTTTATTAAATTAAAACGGAATGAAGAGGGCAAGACCAATGGCTCTATATACCTAGTTATTCTTTTTAATTGTTGATTTTTCGGGGTCGTTAACGAAAGTCGTCTGGCATTAATATTTTCGAAAATATCACCAATCACAGCGGTCTATCAATGCCGATTCTTTCGTTATCTCTCTATTGACAGCGTATGTCATTAGTGATATAATGATAGTAAAATTTAAATTATTTCAGAAGAAAATGATTTCGAACAAAACACCTTGATGTTCATATAAAAGGATCAAAGACACGAATCTCTCTTTTCAAAAGACACACAAAATGCAATTTGGGGAGAAACTTGAACGTATCAATCAAAGAAATTCTAGAAAAACCATTCTTTTAACCTACTAGTTTCAATAACCCAAAGCATTGTATGATTGGATATACATGTATAACGGTACTAAAGCCCGAACACGAATCTGATAGTTTCCTTTGTGGAGGCAATTTGTAAATTGACCATACGAGCTATTCGTCTCGGACAATCTTCTTCCAGATACAGAATAACAAACTACAGGCTATAAATTGCAAAAATAGTATTGGCATCTGGCTTGTTATAATTACATCACAGTATTAATACCGAAACATCTTTTGTTGGTCAGAGTCTGGTCACTCTACCGGACACTTCTCCCATATTAATGGCGGGACGTCAAACATAATTATTATTTAATTTGTATATTTATTTTTAAAAATAGTGTATACATACTTGTGAAATCCGAAGGTTAAAAAAAAAACTTTGACAAACTGAACACACATGCAATTTCGTAAAAAAAAAAAAAAAAAAAATGAATACATAAAAATAAAAAAATGTGCAATCGAAACAAACATCTTACTTAAAATTTCCTGGTTGAGACAATATAAAAAAGACAAAAAGACAAGAAATACATGGATAGTTACGTGGTCTATGTCGGATAGAAAATCTCGTGCAGCTGTATTACGGAAATAGACTCTCGCGTCCGATATATCACGGCACTCGTTTTAGTTTGAAATTTGGGAAGCTGCAAACTTTTGTCAATTATCTTTTCTAGGTACAATCGGAGAATACTTTTTCAGCAAAATCCAGCGATCGCTTAGAAGATCTTGTCAGTGTAGGCAAGCTTTGAGGCAAACTTCACTGGTCAAACGCCAGTCAAACGCCTGTTGTAAAATCTAAGTGGGCAAGACTATTAGACCACGTCATTAGATTTTCTATCTGACTTAGACCACGTGACTGTCCATACCTTTCTCGTTATATCAAAGCTTTATATGTAAACATTTTTTATATCTTATACTTTTCTTTTAAAATTGCATTTGTGTCAAGGTTCTCAATGTATTTTGATATTGGAGAAACTCACCTGTTCACGTGATCTATGAAGCTCCTCGAGCGCTTCGCGCTATCGGTGTCACATGAATCACGTGCCCAGGTCATTCGTATACGGAAAGACCTCGTCGATATCCTATACATTAAACGGTAATACAATGGTAGTACAGCTCACACACGAATCCCGATAGTTTCCTTTGCGAGTCATTCTATAAGTGTACCTTTCTAACATTTCGCAACATCAGTTCTTTTTCTAGTCTAATATACCAATTGCTAAAAAATGCAACAGATTTTTACTCTTATCGTAGAAAAATAATGATAATGACCGATTATATCATTTCAGGCTTTTGCATTTTAACACAGCATTTTTCCAGTATCTGCAGTGGTTTTAACCTCTTCCCAAAGCTTAAAGCGATTCTCACAGTGTTCATATTCTCTTATGCACATGACGGAAGGGAAGTGCTTTCTCCCGTTGTATGGATAGACGTCTTACGGAAATATTAAAACAAATATGTCGTCTTCTGTAAAAAATATTGTTAACACTTTTATGTGAAATCCGAGTTAATAGAATAAAACATATGTTGCCGAATTAAACACACACATACATAATTTAGTTAGAACAAATTAACAATGTTTATCCAAATTGAAACGAGGATATCATTAAATATTTCCACGTTGAAACAATAATAAAAGGGACAAAAACATAAGAAAAGTATCTTCAAAGTGAAAGTTGTAAGACAGTGTTCACTATTACAATCATCCTTTCTTCAGACATTTCGCTCTATCTATGTCTTTTTAACAATCTTTCGAATGCAAGAAAATAAGAACATTACATTTATTTTAGCTAGCAAATCGTCAGCTTTGATAGCTTAAGCTAACAGACAAAATTTTGAGATCGTCTCAAAGTTCATCGAGTGCAAACTGCCACTGGAGGCTTAACCACTAAATCCGTTAAATACCTACGCCATAAAAACAGTTCTATGTGTTTCAGGAATAATGCGAACTCTAATCAAATTGTAGAGAACTCTGTCAAAAGCATGCTATTTAACCCATTCTCACCCAATTCCGCTAATCCACAATGTTTTCTACCAAACAAGGGAAAGATTTTCTAAATTCAACCATGCTTTGCTAGCGTACAGTACTTTGATTCTCTAACCTTTTCAGTCCAAACAAATCTCATACGAAAGTAGACATGCATTATTTAAAAAGGCAGAAGCATTTGTAGAAAAGAGAATAACAGAGCACGAAATCACGTTTGACGAGAATGTAGTTCGAGACTTCATTGATCTACATATTAGCACAACACGAGAGAAAAATGAAAGCCATAATGATGGATTATCAAGTAAGATTTCATGACCATTTTTTGTCATTAATTTTTATGTCATAATATATCGGGGACGTCTATTTGCATATATGTTTATATTTGCAGCGACTCGTTGGTCATTTGAAGGCCCGTTAAATAACCTCGGTGTATATTTAAGAAAATAATGGATTAATGGTATTTCTCACACTAGTGCTACCATAACATCCTTTCCTAGCCTTCAACTGCTATCCCACTTAGGTTTACGATTATCCATCCATTGTTGAAAAACATATGACGGAAAGGATATGTGCCGCCGACGAGGATCGAACCCATGAAATCCCATCATTGAGGATTGGGAGTCTCATGCGCTACCGACTGCGCTATGACGACGGCTACAATATTTGAACCAGAGAAACAAAAATATGCTCTTCCTTCCGTTCGTTTAATTTAATATCACCAACGAGGAAAAATGAAAAGTTATATTCATTAAATCATATCTGCATTACTTAACAACGTACGTAAAGGATTAACGGATATATAAGTTTAAAAGGACAGAATCAGTCGAACCATCTTGAAAAAATACTTTGTCGAAATCGAAATATGACTATTTGAATGTCGTGAAACGGCTATGAATTTTCGGTGGCTATTTTCACCTAAGTTGATCAGCTGAACACTTATTTTCATATACATGTATTTTTAATGTAAGGCATTGCAGTGTCTGTCAAAATATTCATCCCTCTCTCCTATAGGAAATGGTATGATGAAAACAATTCTTGATCTATTTGTTGCCGGGTTGGAAACAACATCAACAGGCCTCAATTGGGCGTTTCTATACATGGCGGAGTTTCCGGATGTACAAAAAAGATGTCAAAAGGAAATTGAAGAGGTAAATCGTAATGTCTGACGTCTTGATGGATGTAATGGTATCTTAATTTTACTTTCGTATATTAAGATCAAGCGTTCTGATTGGCTCGCTCGGTATCTTTAAATCATTAGAAATAAAGAGAATTTTTTTTATTTTCATGGAGGTATAAAACGACAATCACACTTAAGTATGAATCGGCTTAGTTAGTTTTTACGTTTAATACCTCCACGAAAATAACAACAACAACAACAAAATCCATTAGATATCTTTTGATTGATAAACATCTTAAGTCTTATTTTCAACGTCAGTCAAAATAAGCTTATGTTTATCTTCGACACTGTGGCAATTCTTTGTACTGATTGCTGTCCTTTTGGAATTTACTGCAAAATGAAAAACTACTTAAAAGAGTGCGATTTCTATGTAATGATTCTCCCTGGAGTTTAACCGCGTCTGTCTTTCCGTCTGTTTGCCTTTTAAAACTATATCTGGCCGGGGTGGTTTGATACTGGTCATGTGCTAAGTAAGAGCTTTTCTCTGTTCAGCAGCCCCAACGGACTAATCATCAAATCAAAATATTTAAACAATCCTTGAACGATCGGCATCAATGGAATGAAATGAAACTCAAAAAAGGTTGACAACATAGAGCAGAAAATCCAAGAGTTATCTACTAAAATACCAAACATGGACACACGATTTACTTAAATTTAAAAAAGGGCTAACGAATCCAATAAGAAACTGTCTGAAAATGAAACTAGGAAACAGTTTGTAATTCTTATCAAGGCAAGTTATTAATCAAGCGGACAATCCATGATAACCGAGAACAAATTGATATTAAAGTTAGTGACTAAGACCCAAATGTGATCCAAGTTAATAATTCTCGAACTTATCAAAGCGAAGTAGGGCGGTAAAAATCGGTTCTCACACCAAGTACTACCGCTACACACTTTCCTAGCCTCCAGCTGCTATGCCACTTATGTTAACGATTTTCCACCCATTGGTGAGAGACAAATGTCGGAAAGGATATGTGCCGCCGCCGGGCCTATGCATTGGGAATAAACTCTGTGACAACAATCTTGTACATTATATTAGCAATTCTATTATCTGTGTTTTTCAGAGACATGACGTTCAAAAGTATCCAATGTTGATTTAGACTTAATCTTTAATTTTAATCCATTCATACACAATGACTCTTTTTGACACCCCTTATTTTAAAAAAACATTTTGGATGATGAAGAAATTGCTTTTGAAAATTGTCGTCTGTTACTTCTTTCATTTTGGACCAGTCTCAAATTTTGTCGTGAGGGTATTTGGTTAATTGGCCGAGACCAAAAATAAATAAACGGGCTAATCGTTTCAGTACCGGTATAACCATCTACTATGAAATATATTTGCATCGAAGCTATTGATAGAAATATGACCGTATTTTGCGATTTACGTTGAAAAAAAAAAGAGATTTGTAGTTTAAATAACGATATACATTTATATACATTTACATTTTCGATATTTCGCCTGAGGAGTATGATGTTTTAAAAGCCTAGAATCATCACTTTTCAAATTTCATGTTCTGAATTATTTACAAATGTTTGCGTTCTGTACATGTCTTACTGGATATAACAATGGGTGACTTTAAAGCAAGGGTAGATAATCGCCTAGATTTTATGGGAAATATTTACCTTGATAGGTATGTTAACACTGCAAATATAAATTTTGAATCACAGCCTAGATTACATGAGTAAAAATCTAAAGATAATACCTTTAATTCGTAGGCAGTAGAGTTTTATCCTTTTGCAAAGAAAATTATCTCTTTCTCGTAAACGGCCATCTCGAGGACGGAGTCTTTACCTGTTATAGCACAATGGAAAGTATCATGAAATTAGCAGAAATTTTCCATTTAATTTATGGACAGTTTTATCAATAAGAGCACCGCAAACGGAAGCCAACTCCAGGCTATTCTAGTGCTTGAAAGTGGGAAAACATTTAAGTAAAAAAGGGGCAGTATTCGTTCAAAATGGTTCAAGAGTTATCCTCCTTAATGGTATAGATTACTCTTTAGATTGTGACTTTATATTCTGAGTTTCAAGTGAAAGCGTTCAGTAAAACATTAGTTTTACTGAACGCTTTCACTTGAAACTCAGAATGTGAAAGTTTTCGGTCGACGTCACTGTCGCAGACGTAGATGCGAACGAACTGGCTTTAGTAATACCTTGAGTTTTCTCCGAAGACAGCAAAGCGAAAAACAACAACAACAACAACAAAAAAAAAAAAAAAAAAAAAAAAAAAAAAAACGTGCACACACACAAACACACAACCCCCCACACTTTATTAACAGGATATCAATCAACGATTATTTCCAACATTCAAAAATATATCTGATATCCATTCAATTTACAGAAGACTTCGCAAATGTTGGCGAGAAAGAGAGTTAGGGAGAGAGAAAGAAAGAAAGAGAGAGAGGGGGAGAGGGAGGGAGAGAGAGAGGGTGGAGAAAAGGAGAAAAAGATATTTATACAGAGAGAGAAAAAAAGGGGGAGAGAGAGGAAGGGAGAGAGGGGAAGGGAGGGCAAGGGTTGTCATCAAAGAACAATATTGTGCTATTTATTCATTCCTTGTTCTTTGCATTCCAATTATGTCTTTAAAAGTACAAAAATGTTTTCCATCTAGAAATAGAAACTGTTACTCGATTTTCTCTGATTCAAACTGATCTGAATCGAGTCTAGAATAGAAAAGTTATAAACCCATTCCCACATATGCCCGCTTTTTTACATCTCCAAGAAGAAGTTCATGTTCAAAATGAAGAAACCACTTGTTACAATTCTTACCCCCATTGTTTTCTATCCGGAAAGACAAAAAAGATTCAAAGTCTATCAAACTTTGAAATGTCGCCTGAAACATCTTAAATTTAGGACATGTTTAAAGCATTGGATTAAGCGGGCCTTGGCCAGCATATTCCTGGGGAGGTTAAGGTTACTTCATCTCCAATGAAATGTCACAAATCTATTCCAGATGCTTGGTGATAAACCCATCCATTATGCAGACAGAGACAAGGTTCCCTATTTGAACGCAGCACTTCTGGAAACTCAAAGAATGGGTTGCATTGGTATACAAGTATTATTTTCTTTTAAACTTTAATACTTAGAAAAATACACCGAATGCTGTGCTATTCCTTTGTATCTCCAGATAAGATCTATATAGATCAGGTGTCACTTGATTATGGAATTGTTCATCAATGCCAATTCATTAAAACTCACGCGATGAAAATGTCTAATTTCCACGAGTTCAAGTTAGAATATCATATTGGACCTTATGATCTTTCTCAGGAATATATTCTGAGTATAGATCATTTTACATTCTCGAATTACTTTGGCTTTTTTTAAAAAAAATATTTCAAACATCCGTAGAAGATTTGATTCAAATGATAAGCCCAAACAGTCAAATAGGCAGACCTTACCCGTTAGCTCTTTGTAAATGTAACACCGCGCCTTAGATAGCGTTAATCAACGTCTGTTCGTTTAAGTATACTTTTCAAACAATCGCCACTATCAATTGACCAATCGCTGCTGACTATCAAGAAATAAATCGACCAATAAAATCATTCATTCAGCCCGGAATTGTGATTTGGACTCCAGCATTGGCGGCTATTTGTGTGAAACATTTTTGTTGGTTCGGCGACTTAAACGTCGGAACTACTGCTTATTCAAGGTGTAGTTACGACGTAGGTCGCCAATCAACCGTTGTACTTTTTCGTTACATGATACTTGGCATAAATTTTGCACCCCCTACCCCCACTCCAAAAAAAACCTTGCCGTTTATAATCGAAGCGGGACTTCCGGTTGGAATCAGTAGACGGGGCCAAATTTGTTTGTGGGCGGGGCCAACGATTGATCAATTAAGGACAACCACAACACTTTTACCATAACATTCAGATTTTCAATGTAACGTCTTCAGAGTTGGTGACAAGAAAACGACTTAATGGGGGGTGGGGGGTTCACCCAAACTACTTTCATACCAGTCAAAATAAAATTGCGCCTGGAAAAACTTAAGCAGCAAATATTCCCTCTTTCTATTGAGACCCAAATTAAGTGAAATGAAAAGGCTTAAATGCGACTATTTTGGCAAAATTGCAATATTACTAAAAAGTAATGCAAAATTAGAACTTTTTAAAAATTGGAACATTCAGACTTCTACCATTCCTTAAAATAAGTAATAAATCTCTAGAAAAAGGCTTTAAAATTACTGTATATAATCACCGTATTCGTGTTTCTACAAAATATCTTTTGAAACTTTTGGGTTGGACACTTTTATAGAGGTTGATAAACTCATTTCATTTTGATACTTGTTTTAGGATATCAACCATTTACCGGACAGTCCCTGGTTTTTCCGTCTTTGTGATTTCATACCTAAGAAAATATTGTGCGGAAAAAAAGAAAAGGAATTGCTTGTAACAAGCAATTTCTTCTTTTCTAACACTATATTTTACCACACAGGATCGTTTCATTTTCAAATTGCACTCAATTTTCATTGTTATCAAGCCTTCAGCATATCTCCAGCATTTATAAAATCGAAACAATCTAAATTTTCGAAAAACCGGAAAGGGTTAAACATTCACATTTCACATTCTTTAAGAGGATACCTAAAATTGTATACATTTTACTAGGCTTGTTCTTTCACAAAATGGATTTAGAGTGTGTTTGTTGTGAACTTAATGAATGAATAAAATGAAGTTTTGACTCAAATACCTTTCATAAGGTATAAATTTTGAATCCTTTTAAAAAAATCCATGCAAAACCGAAAATGCACAAGTTACATATGTTATGTGTTCGCTCTTTTTTTCATAATCAATGACTGTTATAGAAAGGCTTGTAATTTTTTCATTATTATCATTTTTTAAAAGAATTATATTATTATATTAGGGTAGAGCACGAGATGATAGAGAATATAAGGTAGAACACGAGGAGATAAGGTAGAATGTAAAAAAGTAGAGCACGAGATGAAAGAGAATATAAGGTAGAGCACGAGATGAGAGAGAATATAAGGTAGAGCACGAGATAAGGTAGAATGTAACAGGTAGAGCACGAAATAAGAGAGAATATAAGGTAAAGCACGAGATGATGAGGTAGAATGTGGTAAGGTACAGCAATAGATGAGATAGAATTTAAGGTAAAGCACCAGATGAGGGAGAATGTTATAAGGTAGAGCACGGGATGATTAGGTAGATTGTAATAAGGTAGATTACGAGATTACAGAGAATATAAGGTAGAGCTCGAGATGATAAAGAATATAAGGTAAAACAAGAGATGAGAGAGAACGTAATTAGATAGAGCACGAGATGGGAGAGAATATAAGGTAGAACACGAGATGAGAGAGCATGTAATAAGGTAGAGCACGAGATGAGAGAGAATATAAGGTAGAGCACGAGATGAGGGAGAATATAAGGTAGAGAACGAGGTGAGAGAAAACATAAGGTAGAACATGTAACAAGACTGTAATCGGAAAGTACGTGTAATAAAGCAGAATGTAATAAGACAAAATGACTTTTCTAGAATATAAGCATAGAAAGAGCGATTTTTTTTTTACCATACTCAGTTCGTGTAGTTTAACTAAGGTTGTTTACTCCCCAGACGATCCTAATTCACCTGAGGGGTAAAATATATTTAGATTTGGATGCTGGGTTTACTTGTTGATTTTTAAGATTATTTTTGAAATACTGTATCATTCGGCCATGCCCTTTAAGTATTTCAACGTATTCACAGTAGGTATTCACACCTGGTTAATCATTAATGTCATTTTTTAATCTCGTTGATTTTTTATCCAAAATAGCACCGTTGTCATTTGTACACTGTACAGCCAAGGACTCACAGCTCTATGGGTTTGATATTCCGGTGGACACTGTTATACTGCCGAACCTGTACTCCGCTTGTTACGATCCGAAGTACTTCTCAGAACCGGATATATTTAAACCAGAACGCTTTTTAGATGTCAATAGAAGGCTGGTCAAGACTGAAGCTTTAATACCATTTTCAACAGGTAGTTTTTTTAGATGTAAAATAGAGGTTAATCAAGACCGAAGCTTTGATACCGTATCCAACAGCTAGAGTTTTTTTAGATTTAAATGGAAGGTTTATCAAGACTGAAGCTTTATTAAGGTTTTCAACAGCTAGAGTAGTTTAGATGTAAATTGGAGGTTGATCAAGGCTGTAGCTTTAATACCGATTTCAACAGATAGAGAATTTTAGATGTAAATGGGAGGTTGATCAAGGCTGTAGCTTTAATACCGATTTCAACAGGTAGAGAATTTTAGATGTAAATGGGAGGTTGATCAAGGCTGTAGCTTTAATACCGATTTCAACAGGTAGAGAATTTTAGATGTAAATGCAAGGTTGATCAAGACTGAAGCTTTTATACCATTTTCAACAATTAGTTTTTATAGATGTACATATGAAGTTGATCAACGCTGAAGCTTTATTACCGTTTACAACAGGTAGAGTATTTTAAGATGTAAATGGGAGGTTAATCAAGGCAGAAGCTTTAGTTTTTTTTTTTCAACAGGTAGAATATTTCTAGATGTAAATGGGAGTTTAATCAAGACTGAAGATTTATTACCGTTTGCAATAGGTATAGAGTATTTTAGATGTAAATTGGAGGTTGATCAAGGCTGAAGCTTTATTACCGTTTCCAACAGGTAGAGTAGTTTTAGATGTAAATAGGAGAATTGATCAAGAATAAAGTTTTGATACGGTTTTCAACAAGTACAGTATTTTCAGAAGGTATGAAACTCTCTTAAACGTCAAACTGTGCTGAAAATTATGCATCTCTTTCATTTTGAAATGAAGTTAAATAGCTCTTATAGAAAAGAAAAACAAACCCCAAAACCAAACAAACAAAAACGACCAACAACGAAACAGCCCCAACATCAACCAACCCCTCAGAAAACAACAACAACAAGAATAAAAAAAAAAAAACATACCCACCCCGAACTGTTACATGTACATTAGCTTGCTCCAAAAACGAAACTAAGGAGGTTTAATTTATTGATTCTTCAAATCGAAATTCGTACTAATAGGGAAAAGGATCACTTGTCAACTTCGATTTAAAAGATCGATAAATAGAGTTAAGAAAAGAAATTGCATTCAACGTTTAGATTTTCGAAAACGTGTTGATATACACAAAAAGTCTTAATTCAACACTACATTGCTTCTGACGAGCAAATGGATTCATTGTTAAGAAGTATTTTTGGAAGTGATGATATTGTATGTTTATTTCAAGCTTTGTCTTATTTTTGCCGTATTAGATCACTTATCTTCTAAACTTATTCGTTTTAAACTTTCTTATACAATGTCTGCTAATATGGTGTGATATAAGATATTATGGTCGGGTTGGAACATAACCAGATGATAAAACCTTAGACTGGTCTAATTTCCAAGAAGCTGCAAACTACAATTTTAAGTTGGCGAAATAACAAAATGTACCCTGTTTTTTAAGCGTAGACAGCTTTGCGGATAATGTAGAAATGATTTGAAACAAGCAATTTCCGAAATTTCCTTAATGTTTCCTCAAAAAGTTATATCTTGAATGACATAAAAAGCAGTATTGTGTTAGAATTGGCAAATCATTTGATTACATTCCAGGTCCCCGACAATGCATTGGCGAGCCCCTTGCCAAAATGGAATTGTTTCTTTTTTTCGCAAACCTTCTGCAACGGTTCAATTTTCGACGAGAGCGAGACGATGTTAAGCATTCCTTGAAAAGTAGAATGTACCAAACGTCCAATGCTCCAGAGCCTTACAGACTGCGGATTGAAAGTCGAAAAACGGATTAAATTATTTTTATAGCCGACGATAAAACTTTATATTTGTCCAATTAAAAAGTTTTCAGACTATGTTAAATATGTATTTAAAAATAAAACTTGAAAAACAGATTGATGACGGTGAATATTGTTTCTAAATTAATGATTTGATTGGTTATTCGATTTTTTTGAACACCGGCGATCCGTTAACTGGTAATAGAATTAGATTTTTAAAGTACTTTGACTCAGACGTACTGGATAAATCGTCGGCAGCCTAAAAAAAAAACAAAAAAACCCCCAACCCCCCCCAAAAAAAAACAAAAAAACCCAACCCCCCCCCCCCAAAAAAAAAAACCAAAAAAAAAAAAAAAAAAAAAAAAAAAACCAAAAAACCAAAAAAAAAAAAAAAAAAACGTGTAAATTAAGCTTGTTCGAATTACAACTTAGATGTGTCAAGGCTACTTTTGTATACATATTATTCCAAAATGATATCTCTAAAGAGCCAACTGTTATTTAAACCATTTTAAGGGCATGGTACCATGTTTGAATTCGGTAAATCCAAAGTAAACAGTCAGTTGCTATTTCAAGAGTATGGATTTTTAAGAGCGGACGTTACAAACCTTACAGCCTATTTTTTTGCCGACATTTACCTATAATTTAATTTCTAGTTTCGTCTATCAAAAACGAGCGTTCTGATTGGTCGCAAAAAAAAAAAAAAAAAATTCATACCTCCATGAACAAAATTTTGAGCACGCAGCCATTTTGTATGCTTCCGCGCAAAATAGTCCCATACAAAAAGGTATCAAAAGATGTAGGGTTTTTGCTTTTTTCTCTCGATACTATTAAATTATGAGAAATGAAGAGAATATTTTTTTGTTTTCATGGAGGTATGAACCGAAAAAACTAATCACACTGTATGAATACGTTTCGCGTATTCATACAGTGTGATTAGTTTTTTCGGTTCATACCTCCATGAAAACAAAACAAAACAAAAAAAAAATCTCTTCATCTCTTATTGCATTTTTGTTCGCCTTACACCATAAGTTACCATACACGTATACAAATTAAAAGATAGCCGCTTTCAATCAAATATGGATTGACAAATCAAACTATCAATGTAAACGGGAAGTGAACTTTGTCTCGGACATTTTCATTTAAAGCACTTTTGTTTGTTTGGAGACTAAGTCGTCGTAATATCAGCTCATTTAAGCTATGCTTACGACGTTTATGTGACTAACTAACGACATACCGTTTATTTTATTTCCCTGACAACATGTTTAACACAATAATGTCGGTTATGACCTAGGGAGAACTGTCACATCGGAGATCCGACAATTGACCAATCGCGGGCTCTGCCCATTTACTCCTTTGGCCACGCCCACTGACTCCTACAGAAATTCCCGCTTCGATTTTTTACGGCGTTATTTTGCAAAATTCATGGACAGTCGAATGTTACAAATAAGAAGAATAGGTTGATGGCCACCCAAACGTCGTATCTACTGATTGAACAAGCTGTAGTTACGACGTTTAAGTCCCAAACCAACATTAAAGGTCAACAAAAATGGCGGCGAATTACGGCGTTGAATGCTCAGATCCGGGCTGAATAAATGATTTTATTGGTCGGTTGATTACTTGATTGACTGTCGCAATTTGTCAATTGACCAATCGCGACTGTCAATCAAGCAATAAGTCGACCAATGGAATCATTCAGTTAGACTAGAAGTTGGTTTTGACCTCCAACATTGGTCACCAGTTTTGTTAAGCTTCTTTGTTGGTTTAGCAATTTAAACGTCGTAACTACATCTTACAACTGTTTCTGTGCATTAACCAAATAACAGACGAAATAATTTCAAACTGGCACAAACAATGCATTGTGGTCAATGAAGTAATTTCTTCATTTCTACAATGTTTTCCCAAGCGTTTAGCTCATCTGAGCACAAGGCGCTCAATGTATGCTATTGTGATCGCCCAATATCCGGCGCCCGGCGTCGGCATTGTGTGTCCGATGAAAATTCTTTAAACATCTTCTCTCACACTATAAGGCCAATCTGGATGACTTTTGCAGAGATGTTCCTTGGGTGAAGCTCTACAAAAGCGGTTGATTTTTTTTTAAATTTACCATTAACATCTAGTGAATCGATTCCGTATTTGTTTATATAATGCATCTGGGATTACATTTTTCGCTCTGCCTAGGTACAGCTTGAAATTATTGACATGACTTGACCTTTATGCAATGCATAAATTACCTATGAATAGGAGAGTCGGGCGCTTACGAGTTATTTCGTCTATACCCGGAGAGATTCAATTTACATTTAAATAATTCAATGTAGCATTATCAACTTAATTTTTCAACAGATAAGTGGTCGCGCACAGACTTGAAAAAGACAATACGGGGTCGAATCTGCAAAGAAACAGTACCTGTTTTATTTTTCAACGTTTTTTTTCCTTTTTTTTTTTCTTTTTTTGTTTATTTAATCAAATGATTGGTGTTGAACACAGTATTCTATGCTTGTGCTTTGATACATGAAATAGAATATATATGATTTGTATAAATCATCACACATTTACTTGAATTTATTGTTTACTCGATTTCAATAGAACGAGGTTCTATACACGTGTTAGAAAGAGAAAGTGTATCTTCTCGATTCAACATTACAGCGATAAACAGTATCGGTCAACGGATAAACAGCTACGAGAGTATCGCTCAGGAACACCTCTCGGTGTAAGATTATTCTCTCCCTCCCAGTTTCGACAACGTGGCTCCTTTCTGTGTAGTATAATCTGCGATAGCCCCAAACCATATATTCTAAAGAAATACAATCGTCACATTATTCGCATACTGAGTGACTTTTGTCGTATCTTCAAATAACAGCTGAAACGAATTTCGAGCACACCGGGACCGTATCAAGAATACGTAAAGAACGGCGAAGCTGTTTTATATACAGTGCCAGGTACTGAGCGGCTTGTTATTCTCTGACGTTTTGAAGTTAAATGATCAAAAAGCAGATGAATAAAATTACAAAAAGAAAAGACTTCACTCTATCACATCGTAAACATTTCGGTTTGTGAATCTCGTGCATTTAACAAATACATTAAATGTTATTACAGATTAGCGGAGTAAAACGAGAAATACCACAAACCGCCGCGATATAACTGAAAGATTGTTAAAAGCGGCGTTAAACCCCATTCAAAACAAACAAAAATTATGCAAATAGAGGTCACGGTCCGTCAGGTCAATAAAATCTTACTATACACCTCTTTTAATATTGAATCAAGAAGAATGTCTTTAAAAGTTTTTTTCTCCACAGCCAGCTCAGATCATTGTTTTTTGGTATGTAGAATTGCCTACTGAACGTTTTTAGCGGTTTTGTAGGACAAAACCGGTATTTCACATCGATCAACCGGAAACAAGTTTTACAAAATTTCTACTCATTTCCACGCATGCTCATAAACTTGAAGTGAAGATCTATTTAATTGCCTCCATCTTGTTTCATCGCTGATGAAGAAAATAACTTACTTACTGAATGCCAACAGACTCCTTTTAGTCACGAATTTCAAGGAAAATGGTTTAAAATTTCGACTTAATATATCCATAGTAAATTGTCCAATGAACTGTCTAAATGAGAGAAATAATCTCCTCGCGTTTCAATATAGAATCTATGTCAGTGGTTAGTGGAGTAAACAAACTCTTAACCCTGTCTGTTAGTTTTGACCTGGCAGGACTGAGCAAATTTACACCCCATGTACGCAGTATATGCTACAAGTTACAACCCTGTTATAGTCGCGGTTCAAGCGCATATATAACCCCACCGAATAAAACACCCTTTTACCTCTCGAATTCGACTACATGTAGTACGTAATAATAATATGCCCAAAGTAAAGAGATTTTAATGTTAGCTTTGATTGCTTTACCTTTTATCATTTAACCTTTTACCACACAACCACAAACTTTCGCGCACTGATGAAATAATATTAAAGAAAACGTTGTGATTAAATCAAAATAGCGATTTCGGTAAACAGTAAAATGGTCATGATTAATTTAATGGGATTTTAATGCAACTTTTAACAGTATTTCAGTTATATCGGGGCGGCTGGAGCTCCTAACCATGGATTCCAGGTAGTTCTCACACCAGTATTACCACTACATCCTTATCGAGCATCCAGCTGCTCATCCCTCTTAGGTGTTATTTATTTTTACTCATCTTGATGATACATGTTGGCATTATTGAGCTCGGTTACCGATAAGCCAGTAAAACCGCTCTCAGGACTTTCAGTCCTTTGATTTCATCTGATGCCCCAAACGTCATATTTAGGCTCCACCTGGGCTCTCCCTGTATGCATAGAAACTAAGAGGGGAATCTTTAAATCATCTTCAAAACTACCAGAGAATAAAGGTTTAGTCTGTAGTATCTCCCATTGGAGATATTCATATATATATGTTACTAGGGTAATATTTTGGCCAAGGCTGAATGCTGAATGCATCGAATTTAAAATAGAAACGAAAAAGAAAATCTAATTCAAAATATACCTATGACCAATCACGAAGTTTCATATCGTCGGTGCGCGAGCAAAATGTCGTAGCTACAGCTTTAACAAGTATATAGTAACAACATTTTGCACGTACAACAACAGTTAACCAGTCTACTAAAAATGAAGTTAATTTTGTGGACATAAATTAAACCTTTCTATATAGCCAACGAGGTTTACTCAATCCTAAGGCTATCGAATTGTGACCTAGAAAGTAAAACAAAAATAAAAGCTGTTATGATAAAGCTATATTTACCACATTTTGCTCGTGCACCGACGATATGTTAACATGAACTGGTAAAATGGCAACGATAGTGTACTATTTATGCTAATGAAATAACCAAATGATAAAAATTACATTAAATGGAATTGTTGCCAAAACGAAAAGGGAGAAGAAGAGAGAAGAAGATAAAAACAACAACAACAGAAAACAGAAAAGGGTAAAAGCAAAGAAACCAACAACTTAACTGTCAATCAATGAGTCGACAGACCAATCAAATCATATATTTAGACAGGAAGTCAACTTTGAACTCAAACATTGTCGAGATTTATGTGAAGGACTTTTTGGTTTGAATTCATAAATACCCTAACCACAGATTATTCAGGCTGTAGCTACGACGTTTAGGTCTCCAATCTACCATTTGTGGCAAACGTACATTTTTATTTTTGTTACTGACCGTTTATATTTGCAAAATAAGGCGTTTATTGTTTTGTTGCTTGAACTTCTTGTTGAAGGTCACCTGCCAGTAATACCCGAAAGGGGAGTTGGGCAGTATATATAGATAGATAGATAGGTCAGTGGGCGTGGTAGGCGATCTGTAAATTAGTCCGCAGTTTCGAATCCAACCGTCAATATATAGGGAATATTACAACAGTGTGTTTTTCTATTTATCGTGTTCGAGAATCGTGTGTAGGTATTTTTTATTGGATGAGACCGAAGGTCGAATCCAATAAAAAATAACTACACATTTTTCGAGAACACGATAACAACTACGAGAAAAACACACTGTTGTAATATTCCTTTTATTATATACCTTTGGGACATGACATACAGAAAATTCTCTTAAATGATTAAGAAATAACCAACTTTTCGGGAAAATAAACCCGAACGTCAATACAGAAAAAAGGATTTCGTGTTTAAAGGTACTCGACGAATACGCTTTTTTGGTACACGCCGAATATTGATTTTTTTCTCTGTCGTGTTGTATTAGATAGCCAGATTTCAATTCATAGAATTTATAGGTATATAATAAATATACTTATGCTTGAATATTGAACAAACCTTTCACAGAATGAGTTTCGCATTGATCAATGCGAAACTCATTCTGCGAAAGGTTTGTTTTCCAATGGCTTGGCTTAATTTAAGAACCGAGAAAAACATAAGGAAGGCACGATTTGTAACAGCCGTGTGGCGGGAACGGTTTGTTTATTGGAAGTACGCGAAAAAATATACAGAATTAATGGAATTATGTTCGCTTTGCTTTAGATCTCGGATTTAAAGATCTGAAAGAATGTGTTCGATTTTTGACACGGAATTTAATTAAATTGACTTTTATGTATCTGGTGAACTAAGCCAGAATAATAAATTTTAACTTACCTCGCAAAGACAAATTTTACTAATAGAAGTCTCTTTGTTAAAAGTTTCTTCTTATAGAAAAATTCTAGAACAAAACATAAAAGTTAAGAGTTATGTAATAAAAACTAAGTTAAAACTATACATAAACTATTTAATTAGACTAATCTAATTACTCAACATCGTAAAATAATTGTAGCACTAGTACATGATCGGAGTGTCAATCAAAGAAATCATTCGACCAATCAAATCATTCATTTTTGCCGGAACAATGGCCGTTATTTATGTGAATCATGTGTGATAGTTGAGCGAATTAACCCATTCCAACACAACAAAATTATAGACTGGTCCATATTGGAAGAAACTGTACACGACACTTTCAAGGTGATAGAATTTCACAATTTTTGTTTTTTTTTCGGATAGAAAACACACCGGATTATGAAAAAATTGCTTGATACAGGCAATTTCTTCATTTTTCACAATGTTTTCCAAAGTTTTTTAGCTATGTAAGGAAGAGGGATTGTGTGGGAATGGGTTAAACGTAGTGATTACAGCTTACTCAAACCAAGCAACCGTTTTTCTTTCTTCCTACATGTTACTGTCCAAAATTGTTGTAAAATAATGCCGTATTGGATAAATAAATGATATACATATATTATCTTAACTCGATGTGGAAAACTCTAATTATCCAATTATCAGATTTTTGTCTGGTCTAAACTGTAAAAAGTTGCAGACGACAATTTTTTTTTTTTGATGAACCCATTTTTTATTTGTCTGTTGAGTTTGAAAAACAATGTATATATTAAAGAAACTGCTTGTAACATGCAATTTCTTCCTCATCCAAAATGTCTTTCAAAGCCCTTTTATTGGGGGGTGTTAAGGTGGGCGTCAAAAAGAGTTATTGTAAAGAGGAAAAGAGTTATTATGAAGAGGATAGACACATTTTTTGGTCCGTCAAGCTGTAGTTACGAAGTTAGGTCGCCATCCAACCATCTTACCTTGTGCTACATGTTACTGACAAGCGTTTAATTTCGGAGTCGAACTTCCCTTTGGAATCAGTGGGCGGGGTCGGCGGAGTCAGTGGGCGGGGCCAACGACAAGTGATTTTTTGATATCTTTTTCGTTTCATGAAATGCGAGTTAAATAGTAATAGATGATAAAATTATAGACAGGTCTAGATTAAAAAAAACTTTACTGGCGACAATGCACAGTGTTAGTTAAAAAAAACTAAGATGCAGGGGAGATATTATTGTGAAAAGGGAACAATTATCGCTCCTCTTGCAAAAAAACTGTTCTCTTCTCGCAATGTTTTCCAAGGTTATTTTGCGTCCATCGCGTCAAGGTGCGGGATCGTGTGGTAACAGTTATTAAAAGAAAGGTTGACTGTAAATTAGATAAAAAAAATCGCAATCTTACAGAACGAATGAAATAAAGAGTATAAGCTCAGGAAGGAATTTGGCTAGAATCAAACACATATCGGAAAACAATCAACATAAATCGAATTTCAGTTTAATTTTTCAAGGCCTCTTGGCACGAAAAAAGCAGTTGGATGATTGTCTTATAAGCAAAATGGAACAATCTGATAGTTGATCGGAGAATAGTACGTATACGGCAATCTGATCGCAATCCTGTAGTGATTTGTTTATGGTTGGGTTATTGACCAATCGCGACTGTCAATCAAATAACCAGCCGACCAATGAAATCATTCATTGAAACCAGAAATGGGTTTTGATCTCCAACATTGGCCGCCACTTTTCTTAACCTTTTTTATTGGTTTGGCGAATTAAACGTCGTAACCAAAGCTTATTCAATCTGTAGTTACGATGTTTAGGTCGCCAACCAACTATTGCTCGTTTTTGTAACATGTAACTTGCCATAAATTTTGCAAAATAACGCCGTTTAAAATCGATGCGGGAATTCCTGTCGGAGTCGACGGGCCAAGCAAATGGAGTAAGTGGGCGGGGCAAGCGATTGGTCAATTGACCCTCTCCCGTTTTTCGAAATTTAAGAGCGATTTGAAAGACGTTGCAGACGACATTGAAACTATCCTATGTGGTAGAAAATAGTGTGAGAAAAGAAGAAATTGCTTGTGACAAGAAATATCTTCTTTATTCACAATGTTTTCTTCAGTATAAAATCACATATACGTAAAAACCAGGGACTGTACAGGAAGATTAATTAATATGACCATTGCAGTGAGAAATCAGTCAGATTTTTACAAACTTTTTACATTCTCCTAAAACTCCATCTGTATCACAGAAAAAAGGGCTTTAAAAAACATCTGTTTGAAAATTATACTGAGGTAAGAGGGGGGACTATATCATAGTTGTAATACAAACATTTGTCTTGGATTCGAGCTATGGGGGGAAAATTTAATAATTCATGAGTTGGAAGGTCGAGTGAAATATCAAATTCCAAACGCGGCGGAAATCAAATATAAAAACATAGTATTCCTTTTGTTATTGATTTTATTTGATATTGTCCAGAAATTTGACTGTAAAAGTGTGAAAGAAGCTCATGAAATTTGTCTAAAATCAACTTTATTTTTTCAAATATATCCTAATGACGTTGTTCTCGTTGTGACATCAATTTATTTGAAAAATCACGTCATCTCCCCTGTCAACGATTACATGTCTGATACATTATTGAAGAGTGTGGTTTTGTCTAAATTCAAGTAATGCATCTTAGAAGAAAAAGTGTATATGATAAAATTTAACATTTTCTAATTCAGCAGTTTTTATCGGTTTACTTTCTAGGCCACCGTTCAGTTTTCATACCATTATCTCTAATTTCTTTGTGTTACGTTGGTGTTAATCTAAACTCCGTTGCTGTGTCTAAGCGTGCTTTATCGGAAGATAACAGTTTAATTACCTGAAATTCTTGTGAAATCCCAGTTACCTTCAAGAACTTCTGGAATGATAAATAGGTTGGGGATCGATAGAGACCAAAATAATCCACTGTACAAACAATGTCACCCTTCAACTGCTCGGACTCATTGTGCAAAGAGATTGTGGACAATTCTTCAACACTTAACCATTCCACCAAAACATTCCTCAGTGTTTCCAAAACAAATACAGATTCAGAATATGTTTACGTCATTTTGACAGCGGTGACGTCAGGACTTTCCATTACAGGAGGCGCGACAATCTGTATTCTTTACGTCAGCTTCCGGGACATACGCACTCCGAGTAGAGCACTTTTATTCTTTCTAGCCTTTTCCGATGCCTTTTTGGCGTTCGGAAATCTTCTAGGAGTTTTGTGGTATTTATACAGCGATTCCAAAACAATTCATAGAAGCCACGGATATTGCGCATTCCAAAGTGCAATGACGATATATTTCAGCTGCACATCGTTCTTCTGGACTGTAATAATGGCGCTGAACCTGTTCCATGCTGTCGTATTGAAGAATGCCACATTCGCTGCTAACTACATGAAATTATTTCATTTGTTGGCATGGCTCCCACCAGGTAAGATTGTTATCATCTGTTGATGAGTATCACATGTAAACAACTTTGACAAATTGGCGATAAGTGTGTGTAATTCCTTGAAATCCGGGTTTTCTAAGAACAAATTTATAATTACGAACAACCGTATGAACAAGACTAGCATTACATAGCCCCATGGATGTTTCATATACATTCAAGTTCAATCATATACAACTAATGATTGTATTTGACCAATCGCGGCTGTCAATCAAAGAAACAATATTCCAATCAAATAATGTATTCAGAACGGATGTGAAATTTTATGTCATATATTTGCCGAAATTTATGTAAGCGTTTCTGTTGGTTAACCGACTTCAACGTCATAACTACATCTTATTCAATCTGAATTTTATGTCGCAAATAAACCGTTTTATTTTCTTATTACATGCATTTATCCATAAATTTAGAAAATAACGCCTTTTAATATAGGAGTAGAACTTCCAGCTGGAGTCAGTAGGCGTTGCCAGCAGAGTCCTTGGGCTTGGCCAGCGGAGTCGGTACTTTATATAAGTATCACAAGTTACTAAAACCCGTCTGACAACATATAATAGTTTAAAAAATTGAATAAGAAGGTTCTTTTACATATTATCAGTAATATGCTGACGTGGTTGTTAATATATATATATGGGTCACAACAACCATCCCACCAGCGGTTCCTCCCACTTCAAACGTTATGGTACATGTAGCACGTATGCAATCAATTCTTAAAGTAATAAAATATCGACAAACTATCGTCTTTCAATTCAGACAGACTTGTTTCACTAAATAATAGTAATAAACGGACATTCGCGTGATATACTGTATATAGGTACTCTTTATTTACCCCAAGTGATTATTTGTAAATACAAAATAATATCTTTTTTCGCACGGCGAGTATTTATCATGCTCTTTAGACTAACAAAATATGCTGAGCAAAAATCAAAACCTCTCACTATTGAACTTTCCAATATTTTCGTTCTCATGTGTAGAAAAAACATTCTGAGCTATAACATACCAAATGGGAACCCTGTGACTGCATAATATCTTTAAAGTTAAATAATCGCGTGTTTTCCGTTACGTATAGAAAGTGAAAAACGGAAACAGGTAATGCACTTGCATATCATAAACCTTGCTGTCATTGGGTAAAAAATTGCCTTAACTTATCGTAAAAGCTCAAGCTACCCCCAAACAACAACAATAACAACAACGACGACAACAACAAAACAAAACCCCAACAACAAAACACACGCGTCGGCCTTGACACTATAATGGAATGCCATGACTTTCAAATGAGCAACGTCAAAAGAAGCCTTTACTTGACTGACTGTCGCAATTTGTCAATTGACCAATCGAGAGGGTCAATCAAGCAATCAGTCGACCAATGGAATCATTCATTTAGACTAGAAGCGAATTTTGGCCTCCAACATTTGTCTCCAGTTTTGTTAAGCTTCTTTGTTGGTTTAGCAATTTAAACGTCGTAACTGCATCTTACAACTGTTTCTGTGCTTAAACCAAATAACATAAATAAACATAAACATAATTTCAAACTGGCACAAACAATGCATTGTGGTCAATGAAGTAATTTCTTCATTTTCAACAATGTTTTCCATAACGTTTAGCTCATCTGAGCACAAGGTGCTCCATGTATGCTATTGTGATCGCCCAATTTCCGGCGTCGGGCGTCGGCATTGTATGTCCGATGAAAATTATTTAAACATCTTCTCCTCTCACTCTATAAGGCAAATATGGATGACTTTTGCAGAGATGTTCCTTGGGTGAAGCTCTACAAAAGCTGTTGAAATTTTTAAAATTTACCATTAACATCTAGTGAAACGATACCGTGTTTGTTAATATAATGCATATGGGATTACATTTTTCACTCTTCCTAGGTACAGCTTGAAATTATTGACATGACTTGATCTTTATGCAATGCATAAATTACCTATGAATAGGAAAGTCGGGCGCTTACGAGTTATTTCGTCTATACCCGGAGATTTAAATAATTCAATGTTTGCATATCAACTCAATATTTCAACAGATAAGTTGTCGATTGATGTAGTACGCACAGACATGAAGAAGACAATACGGGGTCGAAACTGCAAAGAAAGAGTATCTGTATTATTTTTCAATGTTTTTTCTTTTTCTTTTCTTTTTTTGTTTATTTAATCAAATGTTTGTTGTTGAACACAGCATTCTATGATTGCGCTTTGATAAATGAAATAGAATAAACATGTATATGATTTGTATAAATCATCACACATTTACTTTAATTTATTGTATACTCGATTTCAATAGAATGAGACCACGGTTCTACACGTGTTACACAGATAAAGTGTATCTTCTCGATTCAAAATAACAGCGATAAACAGTATCGGTCAGCGGATAAACAGCTAAAAGAGTATCGCTCAGGTACACCTCTCGGTGTAAGATTATTCTCTCTCTCTCTCCCAGTTTCGACAACGTGGCTCCTTTTTGTATAGTATAATCTGCGATTGCCCCAAACCATATGTTCTAAAGAAATACAATCGTCACATTATTCGCATACTGAGTGAGTTTTGTCGTATCTTCAAATAACAGCTGAAACGAATTTCGAGCACACCGGGACCGTATCAAGAATACGTAAAGAACGGCGAAGCTGTTTTATTTTTTTGTTAAATATAAAATATTCAGATGAAGTTGTCAAACTGAATGCTGAATGCACCGAATTTATCATAGAAACGAAAAAGAAAATCTAATTCAAAATATACCTATGACCAATCGCGAAGTATCATATCATCGGTGCAAATCATCGTAGCTACAGCTTTCACAAATATATAGTAACAGCATTTTTCACGTTCAACAACAGTTAACCAGTCTACTCAGAAATGAAGTTAATTTCGTGGACATAAATAAAACCTTTATATATAGCCAACGAGGTTTACTCAATCCTAAGGCTATCGAATTGTGACCTAGAAAGTAAAACAAAAATAAAAGCTATTATGATAAAGCTATAGTTACCACGTTTTGCTCGCGCACCGACGAGGGAGAAGAAGAGAGGAGAAGATAAAGACAACAACAACAAAAACAGAAAAGGGTAAAAGCAAAGAAACCAAAGAAAGTGCCGATAGACCAATCAAATCATATATTTAGACAGGAAGTAAACTTTGAACTCAAACATTGTCGAGATTTATGTGAAGGACTTTTTGGTTTGAATCCATAAAAACCCTAACCACAGATTATTCAAGACGTTTATGTCTCCAACCTACCATTTGTCGCCAACGTACAATTCTAATTTTGTTACTTGTTACTGACCCTTTATATTTGCAAAATAAGGCGTTCATGATTTATTGTTTGTTGCTTGAACTTCTTGTTGAAGGTCAGTGGGCGTGGCCAGCGGTCTGTAAATCAGTCCGCAGTTTCGAATTCAACCGTCAATATATAAGGAATATTACAACAGTGTGTTTTTCTATTTGTTGTTATCGTGGTCGAGAATCGTGTGTAGGTATTTTTTATTGGATGTGACCGAAGGTCGAATCCAATAAAAAATACCTACACACGTTTCGAGAACATGACACCAACAAATAGAAAAAACACACTGTTGTACTATTCCTTTTATTATATATACCTTTAGGACATGACATTAAGAAAATTCTAACCATCTTTCCGGAAAAAAACCCGAACGTCAATACACAAAAAAGGAGTCCGACGAATACGCATTTATGGTTCACGCCGAATATTGACTTTTTTTCTGTCGAATTGTAATAGAATTAGTTTGAATGGGGTTTGACGCCGCTTTCAACAATCAATCAGTTATATCGCGGTGGCTGGAGCACCTAACAATGGATTCCTGGTATTTCTCACACTAGTACCGCCATCACATCCTTTCCAAGCCCCCAGCTGCTATCCCACGTAGGTCTACGATTATCGACCCATTGGCGGGAGACAAATAGGCGGAAAGAATGAGTGCCGCCGTCGGGGATCGAACCCGGGACCTCTAGATTGACAGTCGACGCACTATCAACTGGGCTTTGACGGCGGCGAGTTGTATTGAATAGCCAAATTTCAATTCCAATCATTTATAGGTATATAATAAATATGTTTATGCTTGGATTTTGAACAAACCTTTCACAGAATGAGTTTCGCATTGATCAATGCGAAACTCGTTCTGTGAAAGGTTTGTTTTCCAATGGCTTGGCTTAATTAAAGAACCAAGAAAAACATAAGGAAGGCACGATTTGTAACAGCCGTGTGTCGGGAACGGTTTGTTTATTGGAAGTACGCGAAAAAATATACAGAATTAATGGAATTATGTTCGCTTTGCTTTAGATCTCGGATTTAAAGATTTGAAAGAATGTGTTCGAATTTGTGATTTATGACACGGAATTTAATTAAATGGACTTTTATGTATTTGGTGAACTAAGGCTACGAAAAAAGAAGAAACAGAAGAAAAAAAAAAAGGAGTTCACTCAAACCAGAATAAGAAATTTTAACTTACCTTGCAAAGACAAATTTTACTAATAGAAGTCTCTTTGTTAAAAGTTTCTTCCAAACGAAAATTTCTAGAACAAAACATAAAAGTTAAGAGTTATGGAATAAAAACTAAGTTAAAAACTATGCATAAACTATTTAACTAGACGAATCTAATTACTCAGCATCGTAAAATAATTTTAGCACTAGTACATGATCGGAGTGTCAATCAAAGAATCATTCGACCAATCAAATCATTCATTTCTACCGGAAAAATGGCCTTTATTTATGTGAATCATATGTGAAAGTTGGGCGATTTACCCATTCCAACACAACAAAATTATAGACTGGTCCAAATTGGAAGAAACTTCAGACGACAATTTCAAGTTGATAGAATTTTACAATTTTTCGGTTTTTTTTTGGATAGAAAACAATCCGGATTATGAAGAAATTGCTTGATACAGGCAATTTCTTAATTTTTCACAATGTTTTCTAAAGCTTTTTAGGGATGTGAACAAGAGGGATGGTGTGGGAATGGGTTAAACGTAGTGATTACAGCTTACTCAAACCAAGCAACCATTTTTCTTTCTTCCTCCATGTTACTGTCCAAAATTGTTGTAAAATAATGCCGTATTGGATAAATAAATGATATACATATATTATCTTAACTCGATGTGGAAAACTCTAATTATCCAATTATCAGATTTTTGTCTGGTCTAAACTGTAAAAAGTTGCAGACGACAATTTTTTTTTTTGGATGAACCAATTTTTTTATTTGTCTATTGAGTTTGAAAAACAATGTATATATTAAAGAAACTGCTTGTAACATGCAATTTCTTCCTCATCCAAAATGTCTTTCAAAGCCCTTTTATTGGGGGGTGTTAAGGTGGGCGTCAAAAAGAGTTATTGTAAAGAGGAAAAGAGTTATTATGAAGAGGATAGACAAATTTTTTTGGTCCGTCAAGCTGTAGTTACGAAGTTAGGTCGCCATCCAACCATCTTACCTTGTGCTACATGTTACTGACAAGCGTTTAATTTCGGAGTCGAACTTCCCTTTGGAATCAGTGGGCGGGGTCGGCGGAGTCAGTGGGCAGGGCCAACGACAAGTGATATTTTGATATCTTTTTCGTTTCATGAAATGCGAGTTAAATAGTAATAGATGATAAAATTATAGGCAGGTCTAGATTAAAAAAAACTTTACTGGCGACAATGCACAGTGTTAGTTAAAAAAACTAAGATGCAGGGGAGATATTATTGTGAAAAGGGAACAATTATCGCTCCTCTTGCAAAAAAACTGTTCTCTTCTCGCAATGTTTTCCAAGGTTATTTTGCGTCCATCGCGACAAGGTGCGGGATCGTGTGGTAACAGTTATTTAAAGAAAGTTTGACTGTAAATTAGAATAAGAAATCGCAATTTTACAGAACGAATGAAATAAAGAGTATAAGCTCAGGAAGGAATTTGGCTAGAATCAAACACATATCGGAAAACAATCAACATAAATCGAATTTCAGTTTAATTTTTCAAGGCCTCTTGGCACGAAAAAAGCAGTTGGATGATTGTCTTACAAGCAAAATGGAACAATCTGATAGTTGATCGGAGAATAGTACGTATACGGCAATCCGATCGCAATCCTGTAGTGATTTGTTTATGGTGGGGTTATTGACCAATCGCGACTGTCAATCAAATAACCAGTCGACCGATGAAATCATTTATTGAGACCAGAAATGAGTATTGATCTCCAAAATTGGCCGCCATTTTTCTTAACCGTTTTTATTGGTTTGGCGAATTAAACGTCGTAACCACAGCTTATTCAATCTGTAGTTACGATGTTTAGGTCGCCAACCAACTATTGCTCCTTTTTGTTACATGTAACTTGCCATAAATTTTGCAAAATAATGCCGTTTAAAATCGATGCGGGAATTCCTGTCGGAGTCGACGGGCGAGGCAAATGGAGTAAGTGGGCGGGGCAAGCGATTGATCAATTGACCCTTTCCCGTTTTTCGAAATTGAAGAGAGATTTGAAAGACGTTGCAGACGACATTGAATTTATCCTATGTGGTAGAAAATAGTGTGAGAAAAGAAGAAATTGCTTGTGTTTTCTTCAGTATAAGATCACATATACGTAAAAACCAGGGACTGTACAGGAAGATTAATTAATATGACCATTGTAGTGAGAAATCAGTCAGATTTTTACAAACTTTTTACATTCTCCTAAAACCCAATCCGCATCACAGAAAAAAAGGCTTTAGAAAACATCTGTTTGAAAATTATATTGAGGTAAGAGGGGAATACTATATCATAGTTATGATACAAACCTTTATCTTGGATTCGAGCTATGAGGGAAAAAAATAATAATTCATGAGTTTGACGATCGAGTGAAATATCAAATCCCAATGCGGCGGAAATCAAATATAAAGTCATAGTATTCCTTTTGTTATATTATCCAGAAATTTAACTGTAAAAAGTGTGAAAGAAGCTCATGAAATTTGTCTAAAATCAACCTTTTTTAAATATATCCTAATGACGTTATTCTCGGTGTGACATCATTTCACATGAAAAATCACGTCATCTCCCTTGTCAACGATTACATGTTTGATACCTCTTTTATTAAAAAGTGCGATTTTGTCTAAATTCAAGTAATGCATTTTAGAAGGAAAAGCGTATATTATAAAATTTCATCATTTTCTAATTCATCAGTCTAAACTTCGTGAACCTTTTTTGATTTTCTTTATTGGCCAGCGTACAGTTTTCATACCTTAATCTCTAATTTCTTTGTTTTATGTTGGTGTTAATCTAAACTCCGTTGCTGTGTCTAAGCGTGCCTTATCGGAAGATAACAGTTTAATTACCTGAATTCTAGTGAAATCCCAGTTACCTTCGATAGGTTAAAGATCGATAGAGACCAAAATAATCCACTGTACAAACAATGACACCCTTCAACTGTTCGGACTCATTGTGCGAAGACATTATGGACAATTCTTCAACACTTAACCATTCCACCAAAACATTCCTCAGTGTTTCCAAAACAAATACAGATTCAGAATATGTTTACGTCATTTTGACAGCGGTGACGTCAGGACTTTCCATTACAGGAGGCGCGACAATCTGTATTCTTTACGTCAGCTTCCGGGACATGCGCACTCCGAGTAGAGCACTTTTATTCTTTCTAGCCTTTTCCGATGCCTTTTTGGCGTTCGGAAATCTTCTAGGAGTTTTGTGGTATTTATACAGCGATTCCAAAACAATTCATAGAAGCCACGGATATTGCGCATTCCAAAGTGCAATGACGATATATTTCAGCTGCACATCGTTCTTCTGGACAGTAATAATGGCGCTGAACCTGTTTCACGCTGTCGTATTGAAGAATGCCACATTCGCTGCTAACTACATGAAATTATTTCATTTGTTGGCATGGCTCCCACCAGGTAAGATTGTTATCATCTGTTGATGAGTATCACATGTAAACAACTTTGACAAATTGGCGATAAGTGTGTGTAATTCCTTGAAATCCGGGTTTTCTAAGAACAAATTTATAATTACGAACAACCGTATGAACAAGACTAGCATTACATAGCCCCATGGATGTTTCATATACATTCAAGTTCAATCATATACAACTAATGATTGTATTTGACCAATCGCGGCTGTCAATCAAAGAAACAATATTCCAATCAAATAATGTATTCAGAACGGATGTGAAATTTTATGTCATATATTTGCCGAAATTTATGTAAGCGTTTCTGTTGGTTAACCGACTTCAACGTCATAACTACATCTTATTCAATCTGAATTTTATGTCGCAAATAAACCGTTTTATTTTCTTATTACATGCATTTATCCATAAATTTAGAAAATAACGCCTTTTAATATAGGAGTAGAACTTCCAGCTGGAGTCAGTAGGCGTTGCCAGCAGAGTCCTTGGGCTTGGCCAGCGGAGTCGGTACTTTATATAAGTATCACAAGTTACTAAAACCCGTCTGACAACATATAATAGTTTAAAAAATTGAATAAGAAGGTTCTTTTACATATTATCAGTAATATGCTGACGTGGTTGTTAATATATATATATGGGTCACAACAACCATCCCACCAGCGGTTCCTCCCACTTCAAACGTTATGGTACATGTAGCACGTATGCAATCAATTCTTAAAGTAATAAAATATCGACAAACTATCGTCTTTCAATTCAGACAGACTTGTTTCACTAAATAATAATAATAAACGGACATTCGCGTGATATACTGTATATAGGTACTCTTTATTTACCCCAAGTGATTATTTGTAAATACAAAATAATATCTTTTTTCGCACGGCGAGTATTTATCATGCTCTTTAGACTAACAAAATATGCTGAGCAAAAATCAAAACCTCTCACTATTGAACTTTCCAATATTTTCGTTCTCATGTGTAGAAAAAACATTCTGAGCTATAACATACCAAATGGGAACCCTGTGACTGCATAATATCTTTAAAGTTAAATAATCGCGTGTTTTCCGTTACGTATAGAAAGTGAAAAACGGAAACAGGTAATGCACTTGCATATCATAAACCTTGCTGTCATTGGGTAAAAATTTGCCTTAACTTATCGTAAAAGCTCAAGCTACTCCCCCCAAACAATAACAACAACGACGACGACAACAAAACAAAACAAAACCACAACAACAAAACACACACGTCGGCCTTGACACTATAATGGAATGCCATGACTTTCAAATGAGCAACGTCAAAAGAAGCCTTTTAAAGGCTTCAGACTGGTAAATCTGTGTCTTTTGTTGCCATTTAAGAGCTTGTGTACATCAAACCGGATCAGTTGCTGACCGGACGAGACCCTGTGCGGTTCGAGGGACTCCACATCGGGATGATCATGAATTAAGACTGCGACTTTACGTAAGCAGAATCTACTAGTAAAGAGAGATTTTTGGTGGTAGGGTTACAACCCAAATTGTTATGCACAATTAGCTGGACTTCGAGCTAAAAGGCCATATAATGGACCGATTCTTACACCTTATTGTAGGCGCAACAGATTGATATGGGCCACACAGCAACTACGGTTCAATCGAAGGCAATGTACCGCAGACAAGGATAATGCAAGGCTCTTAATTGAGTCTGATAGATGGACAGAATTGGCGGAAGGAGTCTTATGGTTTGGAAATGTTTTTGTGCTCAAACGCATTCCCCACATTATTATTAAAGGCAACTGAGTCCATTATTAGTAAAGGAATCGGAATTCCTAACTCCTTTTCTCTCCTTTATGCACAAGCACGGTCCCGGTCTTACGTTTTAGCCCACACACAGTATTTTTTCACGTAAGACTTTCTAAGAAATGCCGGCATAGAAGTCTTAGACTGACCTTCACGCAGCCCCGACTTCAACCCAATAATCGAGCAGATCTAAGACGAATAAGGGCACAGTGTCCGTCAAGAAGTCGATCCATCTCAGACTTTAGGGGATCTTGACCTGCCCTAGTTGAACAATGACGACGTCTACCCCATGTGGTGTACACAAATATTCTAAGATCCATTAGGAGGCGTTGCATTCCTGTTAGAGATGGTGGAAACAATCGATATTGAAAACAAAAGTATTATCTTTTTATCATAATGCGAATCTTATTTTGTAAGTATCCTTACTTTTTGACGTTTATCAATATAACACCCTGCCGCTGAGAAAAGTGTTACCTTTACCAATATCCAGGTGTTTTACTTGCAGAGAAAATCCTCGCAGAATATCTAATATAAACAATTTGGTCGCCATATTCGGATTGTCAATGTTTCATTTTTGTTAATTATATAACTTAATAATTTAAGATGGCCATGGCGAAACTAATTCATCACAACCGTGGTGGAAATAAGATATCACAACCGTTGTGCAAATAAGATATCACAACCGTAGTAAAACTAATTTATCACAACCGCAGTGAAAATGATTTATCACAACCGCAGTTAAAATAACTTATCACAATCTTGGTGAAAAAAAAAGACAAAAAACCACAGCCGTGGTGAAAAATAAATTATCACAAGCGTGGTGAGAATAATTTATCACAACCGTGGTGAAAATGATTCATTACAACCGTGGTGAAAAAAAATAAATAAACAACCGTTTTCATTACCCATGTGCTTTTGAATAGAGAGGATAGAGGGGACAAACATTGGCCTAGATATGAACAAACAAACAAACAAGCGAGCAAACAAGCAAGCAAACAAGCAAACAAGCAAACAAACAAACAAAAAACAAAACACACCAAAATAACAACAGCCAAACAACCAAACAACAACACCACCCCAATACAGTCCATGATTTGAGCCCTCTTCTGAATATTTAAAGAATTTTCTATACTGTGAGCGCGCTCGCTCTGCATTTTATTCAATTGTATTTTGGACGCGTACTTTTTTCTTGGTCATGAAGAGGGATTAGTGGTTTCTGCTTCCTGCAGAAACATTTTCAATTTCGAGATACGATATCAAGGCATTATATATCATTCAATGGAACCCCGAGTATCTTTAAAAAGGAGTAAATACTACGTCATCGAATTATCATATTTCAAATATGAAACCTTTCCCCCTAAAAACCGATTCATGTTTATTTTTCAGGAATAATTGTGACAGTTGCCCTTGCTATGGATGTCCTTGGGACCGACACAACGCTTGAGCAAGCAAGCTGGTGTTGGATCGATCCTCGAACCCCGAATGTATTAGTCTGGCAGTTTGCAACAGGAAAATTTTGGGAAATACTTGCTTATGTGGCGGTAGTTATTTTATACTTGGCAATCAAAGTTTTCCTGAAGAAACAGGTAGATGGGTACATTGTACTTTACAGAAATTCATAAGATCAAACACCTCAAGCCTATCTTCGTTGTCATTCTAAAACGTCGTAACTACAGCTTGATTCAAGTTGTAGTTACGAGGTTTTAGAATCATAACGATGCTATGGTTGAGACAGATCGTTTTGATCATGAGTGGAAATTAATGAACAAATTCGCCAAAGAACAAAATTGAATGATCGCTGTTCACGCCCTCCGCCTCCGACAGGGCAGTTCGCCTGATATATTAACTCATTCCCACATAATCCTCATTTTTACGCTCCCCAAGAAAAAAGCTTTTGAAAACATTGTGGAAAATTATGAAATTGATTGTACCAAGCGATTTCTTCATTATCAATAATATTTTCTATTCGATAAGACGATAAGATTTAAAATCCAATCAACTTGTATAATTGCCGCCCGCAGCTTCTTTCAGTTTGAACCGGTCTAAAATTTTGTTGTATGGTAATGGGTTAAAAGGCATTTGTTTGCATAACTTGTGGTAAGGCGCTTAAATCAAAAGCAAATCGACGGTTGGCGACATGAAACGTCGTATCTGTAGCTTTAGTCACGGCTTTTACGTCGAAAAATTAACAAAAATGTTTGGCATAACGTCATAATTTTGTCTAAATAAATTATTCGATTGGCAATGACACAATGACTATTTTTTTCTGTCAGCAGTTTTGGTTCCTTCGTTATTACACAATCGACGATGAATTATTAGTTATTTTAGACTACTTTCGAAATATTTTGCCAATACAGGATACATGTATGGTTACTCGTTTTGATTAGGCGTAATGTCAGGAACTCGTACCACTTTAAAAATCTGCTGTCACTGCGTTTTCTTCTACGCATTACAAAACCACCTCTTTATTAATATGGTGTTATTATTTACGCGAAGAGAGGTTATTTATCATTGTTTTTATATTTAAAGGACTTTGTATATGTTCCACTGTGACAATTAACGTAAGAAAAATGACCCCGCGACAGACTACAGTTCTAAAAATTTCTATGTCCCACCTTACATTTTTTACGAGGAATTGTGTGTTTTCTTTGTCGTTTTTTGTTAGCACACTCCCAAGAATTTTCTGTAAAACGGGAGATGCACCACTTCCGATCGTAAAGATTGTTATCATTGGTAAATGATTTAATTTTTAGTTTCGTCAATCAGAAACGGGCGTTCTGATTGGTCTAAAAAATAATTCATACCTCCATGAACAAAATTTTGAGAACGCAGCCATTTTTTATGCTTCCGCACAAATAGTTCCATACAAAAAAGTATAAAATTTGTAAAGTTTTTGCTTTTTCTCGTTCGATGCTATTAATTTTTAAGAAATGAATGGAATATTCGCGTATTTATACAGTGTGATTAGGTTTTTCGGTTCATACCTCCATGAAAACAAAAATTATTCTCTTCATCTCTTAAAAATTGGAATTTATAACAAACAAACTTTCGAAAAATCAAGAAAGTGCCAAAGTGTCCCCTAGACGGGAAAATGGCATATGCGATTTTAAAAGTCACATTATTTCTTATAAAGGAATAATCTGACAAATCTAAGATAATTGAGAAATATGTTATTATCAAACATTCATTTACCAAACAATCTTGAGTGTGGTCTGGTTGTTACTATTTGAAAATTATAATTGAAATTGTCCACAAAAATGTCCCCTTGGCATAAAATGACGTCTTGCGATATTATTTTAATATTTCCAGGTGTTCTTTATTCAAGTGTAAAAAGTTCACCAAATAATTATTTAGAGTCTAGAAATACGTTTATTTGTAGATTATTTTGATTTATAACTTTGCATTAGCTTGCCTTTAAGCATAGTTATAGTAAATTAAAATTACCAGAATTGTCCGCATTTAATGTCCCCGCTCGAAAATAACGTCGACGCCTAGTAGTTAAAACGTCAATTTACAAGTTTTCTTCACTCTTTGTATCTAAAAGTGAAAACCAGATCGTTCTACCAAATGTACTACATATGAAACTACTGTTTAGTATCGAAAATGTAATTGTATTGATTCGAAGATGTAAATTAATCGAATGAACTTGAAATTAAAGAATCAATTCAGGTTTAAATGTTATATTTTAGCCCTACTGGCAAAAGGCCAGAAGAGCTATAGCGATAACGTTTCCCCGTCCGGCGTCCGTGCGTTCGTGCGTCTATCCGCCCGTCCTTCAAGTCGTCCATAAGGATTGTTCCTTTCGAAATAGGGTCCGATCTGTCAAGAAACATGGGAAAATGGGTTTAATTAAAAATTAATTAAAAATCCTCGTTAATACTCTAGAGTCAACAGTTTTCACCGGATTCTCTCCAAACTTTCTAAGAATAATTGTACCTTTATAAGGATCGTTCCTTTCGAAATTTGGTCAGCTCTATCTAGGAACAATGGAAAATGGAGGTTATGAGAATTGATTTAAAAATCCTCGTTAACACTCAAGAGTCGACAGTTTTCATCAAATTCTCTTCAAACTTTCACAGAATGATTGTACTATCATTAGGATAGTTCCGTCCGAACTTGGTACTGACCCGTCAAGAACTTCGGGAAAAGGGGATTCAAAAAAGTTTCATTAAAATTCGTTAAAAAATCCTAGTTAACATTAGAGTCAACAGATTTCATCAGATTCCTTTCAAAATTTCACAAAATGTTTGTAACGTTATAAAGAATGTTAACTATAATAGAATGATTATACCATCAAAAGGATTGTTCCTTTAGAAAACGGGTCTGATCCGTAAAGTACACAGAAAAAGAAGCTTTATATAATTCAAAAAATCTTAATGCAATAAAGCCCACACATTTCATTGGTTTTTCTTCATTCTTTCACTGAACAATTATACTATCGTTAGACTAGTTCCTTTCCAATTTGGTCTGATTCATCATGTAACAGGAGAAGGGGGCCGTATGAAAATTTATTTACGAGATCCTCGATAACGTAATAAAGCACAGAGGATTTTTTTTAAACTTTCAGAGAATGATTTCAAGGTCATAGCTATCATTCTTTTCGAAATGAGATCTGACCTGTCAAGAAACACGAAAAAAGGGCTTTATGTTAATTTCATTTAAAAGTCCTTGTTACCAATTCAAGAACTTTCATCGGATTTCCTTCAAACTTTCACAGAATGATTGTACAACAATTATGATCGTTGATGTTGACATTAGAACTTATCCGTCAAGTATAACAAAAAAGGGAGCCTTATGAAATTTCCTTTAAATCCGTGTACCACAATAATAAAGTCCACAGTTTTCATCAGATTCTGTTCAAACTTTCTCAGAATGTTTGTACCACCATTAGGATTTTTTCTTTCCTAATTGGGTCTAATCTGTCACAGTAAAAGGGGCTGTATGAAAATCTTATACAAAATTCTCATTAACACAAGAATGTGGAATCTTTAAAAGAATGATTGTACCTTCATTTGTATTGTTCCTTTTGTAAATTTGGTCAGATTTGTTAAGTTTCACGGGAAAATAGGCCTTATGAAAATTTCATTACAAAAAATGCTTGACACAATTCAGTACACTGTTTTCATTGATTCTCTTTAAATTTTTACAGAATGATTGTACCTTCATTAGACGTTTCCTTGTTCTGTAAAGTATCAAAGGAAAATGGGCCTCATGAAATGTTCACTATAAAATCCTCATTTACACATTAAAGTCCACAGATTACACAGATTAATTGTACCATCATTACGATTGTTGATTTTGACAGTGGATCTGATCCGGCAAGTATCACATGAAAAAGGGCCTACTGAAAAAACTTACTTAAATATTCTAGTTAACACAATGATGTCACTAAATTTCGTCGGATTCACTACAAACTGTCATAGAATAATAGTACAATCATAAGGATGGTTCTTTTCAGAATTGGGTACAATCCATCAAGTTTAATGCAAAAAAGGGCCATATGATTTGTTTTTAAATATTCTAGTTAACATAATGAAGTCCCCATATTTCATTGAATTTATTTTAAACTTTCACAGAATGATTAAATCAACGATAAAATATCACGGAAAAAGGGGCCTTATAAGAACTTGATTGAACTATCCTTTTTAGCACTATAGAGTCAGCCGTTTTATCCGATTCTCCTCAAAGATGCACTGCATAATTGTGGTATTGGAAACACAGTAAAAGGGACCTTACAGATTAGAATACAAAACCTTCTTGTTTATGTGTTGAAGTTTACAATTATTATCAGATTGTCTTTAAAATTTCAAATGACGATTGTAGGGTGGTAAGGAATGCAATAAAAAATAAATAAAATAAATAAACGGAAAGGGGGCCTTTCGAAATTTCACTCAAAACAATCCTACGTGATAAATTCCGCAATTATGATCGGAATCTGTTGAAAATTTCACAGGATAATTGAAGGGTCACAAGGATACTACCTTTTGGAAATGGAGTGGGTCCGTCATGAAACACTGAAAAAATGGCCTTTAGGATTGTTGCTCAAAAGAATAAAGGGGATAAAGTCCATTTTTTCCATTTTATGCATTTTTCTTTAAGCAATTAACTTTCTTATATATCAAATTACTTTATCTGAAAACTTGATAGCCAGTAGAGGGTCTCAGGTCCTCCCAGGCCTCTTCTTTTAATCGACAGGACTTTGAGATCCGTCATTTTTAATTGCTACTAAAATGTTTGACTGTTTTTTTTAATCACATCATTAATGATAATTCATAATTTCATAAACGTTTTAATTTCATAAAATTTTAGGCATTCTTTCTTTTTTTCACGTCTTACATGAATATTAAATCACCCATAAAGCTAGAACCTTTGATATTCACTCAGAGACACAAAACACGAACTATTTCTTTTGAAATTCTCGAACGATTCGGTATTATTCTACTTTTATATCGTATGTACAAGTTGGAAAAAATATGAGAAAACGTACAGACTGATTGATTGAATTCGATTTAACGCCAGTTTTAACAGTCTTTCAGTAATATCGCGACGGCTGAAGCACCTGGTATTTCTCACACCAGTAGTACCACTACGTCCTTTCCTATAGTCTCCAGCTACTACCCCACTTAGGTTTACGATTATCTACCCATTGGTGGAAGACAAACGTCGGAAAGGATATGTGCCGCCGCCGCCGGGGATCGTACCCATGACATACCATAATTAAAGATTAGGAGTCTAGTGCGCTACCGACTGCGCCACGACGATGGCTTAGAAAACGTACAGAAAACAAAGTTTGTATCCAATTCATTTGAAGAGCTGGGAGAAACGTCGACGTTATGAGTAACGTCAGGGGACATCAGTAGCGTATGCTATGTCTTAGCAAACGCTTTATCCTGCTTCAGATTGTTCTAATTGTAAACGAAAATTAAAAGAACATCAATTTCATCTTATACTCTAACATAACTTAAAGAACGGAGAAACAGCAGAAAATGCTGGGCTAATTTGAAGTATAGAGCAAAAAGTAGAGAAGCAGAGGAAAAACGCGAGCGCCATCTTGCAGGCAAAAAAGGAAAATATTACAACTACTACTTATAATACAAATCTACTACTACTTCTTTAGCTACACATAAAAAACGTAACAAAGGACAGTCAAAACCAATTGTAAGGTTTTGAATATGCTAACTTTTATCGTTTGACCTCGTGCCTATCTTACGTTCTGGAATACCAATCCATTCCTAGTCGCTCGAATTATTCACAACATGGGCTGCACAAGTTAAAGGTAATTATTTCGAGCAGTTCGAGTCGAGGGAGACTGGATTAAGCAAATATATATATATATATATATATATATATTTTTAAAAAAAATGTCGTCTGCGTCTTCCTTTAATTTAGACAAATCTAAAATGTCACGGTCGTCCGGTGAATGAGTTAAATAGAAAACGACCCCATAATCAAGAGAATGTTTACTTAGTGAATATCTGAAAAAAATGTTTGTTTACAGGAACTCAAGAAGAAAGCACTTGTAGGTCCCGGATCAATTAAGAGGACCAGAAAGGACGTTATATCGGAAGCTAATCGGAAACTGACATTCGTTCCCTTTGTTTTTATCGTTTGTAGAATATGGGGCACGCTCAGATTTCTCCTTGGAAATTTTGCTGTGGACTATATCAATGAGCCATATGTTACTTGGATCAACCCCCTACAGGTAAATCTTTATATGGTATTTAACCCCTTCCCACGCAAACCTGCCCTTTTACGCCCCTTTACAAAAAAGTCCAGGAAAACAATGTGGAAAATGAAGAAATTGCGTGTTGTTTTTTTACCAAAAATGACTTAGATACTTGGAATTCTATCTACTTTAAATTGCAGTCTGCAACTTATTTGAATTTGGAGCAATCTAAAATTTTGCAGTCTGGGACCGGTTAAACGCCGCTTTGAACAATCTTTGTAATGATAGCATATAGAGGATACTTTTTTGTTCCAGTATAAAATCGCTTTATCTTTCGTTGTATGGCCTATGTTTCCATGTTCGGTGGAGGCACCAGAAAATATTTAGCTTTTGTAGTTCACGACATTAATGAAATATCAACCTTACGCAAAGTTTAAACGGTTATTTATATCTTCATTGCAAAAAAGAGACAAAATTTGATTGTCTCCAAGCAAGATCGCTTAACCCCTTCCACGTCCAGCGAAGATATGATACTTGCATAACACGTTTTTACTTGCAGGGCATAGGTGATAGTGCCCAAGGATTCGCAAACTGTGTCTTGTATTGTTTATCAACCGAGAAAATTCGACAAAGATTAGCAAGAACTATCTGTCCAAGGAGATTAATTCCACTTAATACATCCTACTCACAAACCGAGTCGAATTCCAAATATAAGAAAAGCACACGTATTGGAATAGAAGGGAATGTTAGCCAAAGCTATGCGGACATAGGTCCTAGTGAAATCGAAAAAGAACTAACACTTAACACGTCCGAAACAAATGTTGATCGTGCACCATTAAACCAAACTAGCATGAATGCTGCAGTGTGTATTTCGACACTTGACCAGTTAAAAGCTATTCGACATGATGCAGATGGCCCTGAAAACAAATCTGGTAAATCCAGTGTATCAAAAATGATATCGAAAGAAATAAATGATGTGATGTTCACAGAAGGTAACGAGATGACCGGGATTACACGCAGTAATGGGGCTTTTTATTCAAAAAGAGTTCATGATTTCAGCTATAATAAGGAAAATGAGGGTAACCCACAAAATGAGCACAATGGCAACAATGAAGATTTAAGTTATCTCCAAAATGAACAAGAAAAGGCATGTCCTATAAAGAAGAGGGAAGCAAATGAAATATCTATAACTTCTAATAATAACTGTAACAACACACATAGCGATGACAACCAAAGAGAGCAGGAGATCACTGCACACACAAAACACATCGACACTCAAACATCCCAAGGCAAAGACGTTAAACTTGAGTCCCAAGGGAGATCAGTGCCATCAGGAGAAAATGAAATAATTAGTTCCCGCTATGGTTCGCCTCATTCCAAGATAAAAGATAATTCTGTCTCAAACCAAAAGGCGAGATCCGATCAATTAAATGATTTGTACACAAGAAAACGTAGCGAAACTAAGCTGGTTGAGGATATGTTCTGTGTAACAAATGGTAACGAAAATTATCTCGAAAAAGACACGTCGAAATCCAGCAAAAATATATACGAAACAAACAAAACAAACACTGAAAGTTATGAAGGTACTGCAGGTATTTTTAAACAACATGAAAATCGTGCAGATTTTGAAAATGCTAAGAATGAAGTAAAGGACAATTCTGCCTCTCTTAAGGCGAGTTTCCATAAAATTGAGGACCTGTTCTGCGTTGGGAAAAGTTTTGATTCTAACAAGACTTAACTCCTTTCTAGACAACTAGGGTCCTAATTCACCAACCATCCTTTACCCATTCCCGAATAATCCCGCTTTTTTTTACACCATTCAAGATAAAAGCTTAGGAAAACATCGTACATTTAGCAAGCAATTTCTTCATTTCCCGCCATTTTTTTTCTACACAAAAAGATTTTTAAGATTACATTAAACTAAAATTGTTGTCTTAACTTCTTTCGATTCGAACCGGTCTAAAATTTTATAGTTTTATAATGGATGAATCAATTTCTGTGGTTGACTTTTACATTGAGGGTTTTGGTTGGAAGAGACATATTTTTGACCAACAAGATCCCCGGTTATGATTTTTTTATTGGCATACACTGGGTCCCGTTTGACTAAGCATCTTATGACCTACATTGTCTTGTGGTTGTAGACTGGTAACACTGTCGACTTGTACGTTAAATTCGACGATGGTACCAGTATATTGTGATTGTTGTTAGACATAAGTTTGTCTACATCCGACAAAAATTCATTAAATTGTTTATATGTATCTATATCAAGTATCTTGTAATTTCATTTTCACCATAAAGTGTGCAACTTTTAGTTGTCAGGTCAGTGCATTAGTTCTGCGAGTATGGCAGTCAATAATTGAACAAACGCTGGCCTCGTCTACTTGTTTCGTTAGCCCTGCCCATTTACTCAGACAGGAAGTCCCGCTTCGATTTTAAACGGCATTTTGAAAGAATTATGGCCAGTAGCATGTAACAAACAGGAAAGTATAGTTGGTTTGCGACTTAAACGTCGTAACTACAGCTTGAATAAGCTGTAGTTAAGACATGTAAATCGCCAAACCAACAAAAATGCTTCACATAAGTGGCGGCCAATGATGGAGTTCAAAGTTTAACTTCCAGTCTAAATGAATAATTCAATTGGTCGAGTAAATACTTGAATGACAGCCATGTTTTGTCATTTGTAGACAACAAGTTTACAGAAAAAAAGTATATTAGTGATCATAGCGTAGTGTAGGTCTAAGAACAAGAGAAAATATTGGTTTGATGTGCTACCTTGATGGGCCCCTAGCGATATACGGAGTTGTCCGAAAATTGCCCTTTAATTATCTCCCTTGACTAGACTGGGTAGTTCTGGTTTAAATTTTCTACAAAGTATGTATAAGGTCTGAGACTAATTATTTATGTTTTGAGCATAAACAGATACTTTTCGGTATTTCATACAAATTAGTGAAAACTTTAAAACTTTTTCTCTTTGATTGTAGTAGAATATGAAATTATGATGATTTGTATTAGAGTGGACACAGTTTAATCTTTCCCCCCTGCGAGACAGGCTATCTTATTCATATCCAGTTTACATACATGTATATTCTCTCTCATATTAACTCCGTTAATCAGTATTGACTGGGTAACTACCCCTAGATCTGTCGATGCTAGACTCTCGCAGTCAGCGGGCTAGCAGTTTGATATCAGTAGGGGCCCATTACTCAAACGCAGAACGCTTGGGTCGTGATAGACGAATCTAAAATTACATTATTTAGAAATCGAAATCACCCACTTTCTCATGAAAGATTCGTTTAACAAAAGTATTACAGCCTAATGGTATGACGGTTTTCTTTTTTTTTTCAGTCGAAAAAACTTTGAATGTGGTTTAATGACACAACAGTATTTCAGTCACATCGCGGCGGCTTGAGCATCTAACCATGGATTCCTGGTATTTCTTACACCAGTACTACCACTGCATCCTTTCCAAGCCTCCGGCTGCTCATCCAACTTAGGTTACGATTATCCACCCATTGGTGGGAGACAAATGTCGTAAAGGATATTTGCCGCGACCGGGGACCTCACAACGCGCTACCAACTGCACTTTGGCAGTCGCTCTTTAAGCGAAGTTCACACAAATTAAATGGAATCGTAAATAAATGGAAACAGGGCCTAATAAACACGTTTGACGTGAAAAGTTCACAAGAACAAACATTTGGAGACGTGCCTAACTTTGGTATACCTAAATGAAGGGCAGTTTTGGTAGCCATGTCTGGCCATCATGCCAGCTCTATCAACTTATCTATTCCAGATAAGTCTGTAGATATTCTACACTAGTGGCTTTTTGGGAATAACGAAGAGGGGCAAGGGTTGCCAATGAGCAACCGCTGCGCTAAATGCAGCTTTAGAAAGAATGCTCTGTGTGACACAGTCTATACTAGTGTGGTGTTCGTGGTCGAGGCTCGGCTTCCCGTTCAAGAGGTCACGAGTTCGATCCCTGGGAGTTGTCAGTGTCCACGATTCTATCGAAATTGGTTCTGTCATTGGCCAACATAATCGGCGCGGTACTGGTATATTCTCCGGAAAGCAGAATCGAAAGGAATCAATATAAGTTGGAAGAACTTCTTTCCAAAACGATATAAATAATAACGTTTATACCTGTAGCCCACACTAGAATGTAGGAAAAATACCGCAGAGTGCAACATGAGACGACAAAGTCTTTGCATCTTCTTTTCTTAAGCTGATTTAGGTACAACTGATCCAGTCAAGATGAACCCCATTTAGCAATCACCTGAGTGATAAAGCCATCTAAGAATAATTTAATTTTTAGTTTCGTCTATCAAAAACGAGCGTTCTGATTGGTCGAAAAAAAATTTTCATAACTCCATGAACAAAATTTTGAGCACGCAGCGATTTTGTATGCTTCCGCACAAAATAGTCCCATACAAAAAGGTATCAAAATTTGCAAAGTTTTTGTTTTTTTCGCTCGATACTATTAAATTATAAGAAATGAAGAGAATATTTTTTGCTTTCATTGAGGTATGAACCGAAAAACCTTATCACACACTGTATGAATCCGCTTCGCGTATTCATACAGTGTGATTATTTTTTTCGGTTCATACATCCATGAAAACAAAAAATATTCTCTTCATCTCTTAAGTGCAATTCTGTAGAGAAATCAACGGATCCCTGACCACGCCTTCTGAGCTCCAAAAAAGAAGAACACTGTTATTTTACAAGACTTATAGTAAGCAACATGTACAACAAAAGTAAAATGACTGGTTAGCAACCTAAACGTCGTATCTACAGCTTGAAAAAATCTGAATTTACGACATTTAATTCACCAATTTATCATAAATGCGTTACAAAAACATGTCGACCATTGTTGGGGTTCAATGTTCACTTCCGGTCTAAATGAATGATTTGAACGGTCCATCAACAAATATAATTTTCTGACAGACACAACCTGTCAATTCACAAGAATAATTTCAACTAGAAATTGTCGCAAATCGGACTGATACCCCCCCCAACAGCGCTTGTCCATATACAAGTGCTATCCACCAAAGGGCTGTAACAACAAGGACTTTTCTATTAAAAGGCCATAACTCCGTCAAAAATAAATAGACCATAACCAAAATAGGATATGCACATGTCTGATTTATACCGAGTGTTTCTGTCAAATTTGAATCAAATCTATCCAATGGTTGCTGAGAAATTGAGCGGACAAGTTTTTCACCGAAGGGCCATAACTCTGTCAAAAATCAATGGACCGTTACCAATATAGAATATGCACATTCCTGCTAGATACTGATTATATCAGTGAAGTTTGAATAAATTCGTGCATTTGTTGCCGAGAAATAACGGGACACAAAAGAGCTTCAGACATGTAACAAAAAATGGACTTTTTAATTAAAGGATCATAAATCCGTCAAAAATCAATGGACCGTTACCAATATAGAATATGCACATTTCTGCTAGATACTGATTATATCAGTGAAGTTTGAATAAATTCGTGCATTCGTTGTCGAGAAATAAAGGGACACGAAATGGCTACAGACATGTAACAAAAGGTGGACTTCTTAATTAAAGGGCCATAAATCCGTCAAAAATCAATGGGCCATAACCAAAATAGGATATGCACATGTCTGATTTATACCAGGTGTTTCTGTGAAATTTGAATCAAATCTGTCCAATGGTTGCTAAGAAATTGAGCGGACACAAGTTTTCACCAAAGGGCCATAACTCTGTCAAAAATCAATGGACCGTTTCCAAAATAAAATATGCACATCTCTGCTTGATACTGATTATATCAGTGAAGTTTGAATAAAATCTGCCGAAAAGTTGCCCAGAAATTGAGCAGACATGCAAAAGCTAAAGAATTTTTTTTAAAAAAGGGACTTTTTAATTAAAGGGCCATAAATCCGTCAAAAATCAATGGACCATAACCAAAATAGGATGCACATATCTGACTTATACCGAGTTTTTCTGTGAAATTTAAATCAAATCCGTCCAATGTTGCTGAGATTTTGAGCAGACAAGATTTTTCGCCAAAGGGCCATAACTCCGTCTTAATCAATGGACCGTGACCTAAATAGAATATGCACATCTCTGCTTGATACTGATTATTTCAGCGAAGTTTGAATAAAATCCGACTAATAGTTGCTGAGAAATTGAGCGGACACGATAAAGCTACATACAGATTGACGGACGGACTGACCGACAAATTGACTCCTATATACCCCCCAAACATAGTTTTGGGGGGTATAATAAATGATGCAGTATGGATCAGCATTTATTTTCTTTCCAAAAATCCAAATTTCTCTTATTATTCAGCGTACCCATAATTCGAAATTACTGCACCTTCGGAGTTTCAACTGTTGTTCCTCTCCAACAGTTTGTCCCCTTATTCACACAAAGCTATTGCCAAATGTACCATAATAATGTTCCTCAGGGAACTGTTTAAACACTATACAAAATCACTCTTATTTTCAATATTTCGGCAAAAATGCCTTTATCAAGAAAAAGAAAATAAATCTTATAACTAGAACATAATTTTGTGAACACTTTCTATAGCCATTTTGTTTTATCTAATAGAGGATATGACGTCAACGTCGTATGGTAACGTTTACGCGACGTTGACGTTCCCGCGCTTAATCAGACGTCAAGCAACGATAAATGGAATTGCGCGTCCTTTACGTTGCAACCAAATGGCTGTACCGTCTGCAATTTTTTGATCCATGCTGATTCATGAACCTGTCGCTCTATTTTGTCTGCAGAGTACATCTTTTTTAAAACAGTGAACCTTAAATCCGTATACATGTGTGTTTCCATTTTGAAATGGAAATTGATTGGTTTTTCATGTATCAATCGGACATCCCGAAGATGCTCCTTCATTCTTTCATTCAACTGTCTTTCCGTCTCACCCACATAAACAACCTTTTCACACCGCCTGCAACTAATCGCATACACAACATTTCTTTCCCTACAACTAGTGTTAGACGGGACACCGTATGATCTATGGAGCTGGTATCCGTTACCTGGTTATCTAACACTATCGCACACATCTCACACCCAGTAACACAAGGAACACGGCAATTACGTACTATACTGTTGGTTTTGCCGTGAACAAGAGTGTCACTTAGATTCCTGTCTCTCCTAAAGGCCACCATAGGGGGTTCTCTGAAGACCTGTTTCATTCTCTCTGACTCGTACAGTACTCTTGTATGCTTCGAGACTATTTTGTGAACATCGGGCAAAAAGTGCGAGAATGTAAGTACCAAAGGTACCCGTGTAGAGTTAGTCTTGTTTCTACTACTCTTGTTTTCTCTTAATAGCATACTCCTATCTAGGTTATCTACCTTTTCAAGCTGCCGTTCAATATTTCTCCCACTATATCCTCTCTGTCTCAGTCTATGTTTAAGTGCCTTCCGCTGTTGTTCATAATCCTCTCTTTTTTCACATATTCTTTTGATACGCAGACCAAGACCATAGGCTAAACCTCTTTTTGTTGACGGGGGGTGACATGATTTTTGATTAAGGTATAACTGCTTATCTGATGGCTTAACATAAAGATTAGTATAAATGTGGCCATTTTCCAGCCTAACAATCGTATCAAGGAATTCAACCTGCTGATCACTGTACCTCAGTTCAACCTTGATATTTTCATGAATACTATTAGCGTGTTCAACAAATCTTAAAAGTTCTTCCTTACTACCTAACCACAGACCACAAAACGTTACCATACGACGTTGACGTCATATCCTCTATTAGATAAAACAAAATGGCTATAGAAAGTGTTCACAAAATTATGTTCTAGTTATAAGATTTATTTTCTTTTTCTTGATAAAGGCATTTTTGCCGAAATATTGAAAATAAGAGTGATTTTGTAAAGTATTGCCAAATGGACTTCTTTTCAGAATCATGGTAAATAGTCTTCTTTTCAATTCCAGATAAGGAATAACCACAGTTATAAAGTGATGCTTGTTAACTTTATAGTAGTAAAGAATCCTCTTAAACAGTAATGTCTGGTTATTTGCAAGAAAAGTCCAGACAAATGGGGGTTGCAATATACAGGATTCCACTGTATATGATTGCAAATTCTGTTTGCTTTAATTAATTGATTGAAGGGGGTTTAACGTCTCTTTTAAAAGAATTCATATTACAGCGGCTAGAGCATCTAACAATGGATTCCTTGTATTTCTCACACCAGTACTACCACCATATCCTTTACCAGCCCCCAGCTGCTATCCCACTTTGAAAAAATACTTTATTGAAACCGGGAAAGGTTGATAGAATGGGGTTTAACGCCGCTTTTAACAGTATTTCAGTCATATCGCGGCGGCTGGAGCACCTAACAATGGATTCCTGGTATTATATTTCTCATACCACTACATCCTTTCCTAGCCTCCAACTGCTATCCCAGTTAGGCTTACGATTATCCATCCATTGGTGAGAGACAAATGTCGGAAAGGAAATGTTCCGCCGCCGAGGATCGAACTCATGACATCCCATGATTGAAGATTAGGATTCTAACGCGCTACCAACTGCGCCATGACGGTGGCAATTTCTGTTTGCATGGAATTTAAGACTACTGTGAACTACAGTTCAGTTTTTATCAAGGTAAATGTTAACTTATTCAAGTTCTTCGTGGGTATCATATGACATCAAATGAATCCCAGACAAATACAAAGAATTGAAGAGCACAGCGGGAAGTTTTTCTATATTGTGTAATGAATGAATAACAAAAACAGAGTTATACGTATAGCAACAAAGGTCTTTAACAAGAATTTCAAACTTATATTATTTATATTTTTAACCCATTTTCACACAATCCCTCTTTAACCCATTCCTACATTATAAAATTTTAGACCAACAATGTGCTGGCGACAATTTCAAGTTGACGTAATCTTTAAAATCTTTGTATTTTGGGGTAGAAACCGTGTGGATAATGAAAAAATTGTTTGTAACAAGTAATTTCTTCATTTTCCACAATGTTTTCCAAAAGTTTCATACTGAGAGGTGTTTAAAAGCGTCATTGTGTGGTAACGGGTTAAGATGCTCTAAGAAAAAAAAAGCTTAAGGAAAACATTTTTGAAAAAGGAGAAATAGCAAGTAACAAACAATTTCTTCTTTTCCAACAATTTTTTCTTCCCCTAAAGGTAAAGAACTTTAAAAAGAATCTTTGACAAAAACTGTTGTCTGCAGCTTCTTTGTATTTGGACCAGGCTAAAAATGTTTGTCTTGCAATGCATTAACCATGTTGTCTGCAGCTTCTTTCTATTTGGACCAGTCTAAAAATGTTTGTCTTGCAATGCATTAATCGACTCTCACACAGTGAGGCTTTTGGACGCCCCTCAAGAAAAACAATTGGGAAAACCTTGTGTAAAATGAAGAAATTGCTTGTAAGAAGCATTTTTTTTCATTTTACACAATGTCTTCTATCCAAACATTGAACAGATTTAAAAATTTCATACACCTTTAATTAGTGTCTGCAACTTTTTTCAATTTGCATCAGTCTAAAATTTTGCCGTCTGGTAATGATACCGAGCCTAAAATAAATGTTTATACACACACTTAACATCATGAATATATTCACACAAATAGAAGGGAAAGAATAATGCAAAGATAATAAAACTCTAATAAATTATTCAATAGTTTTCATAAAATATCGCCGTTGGTTAATTCTTGAAGTAACTGACTATTTTCCCATTCCCATATGATCCCCAATTTTTTATAATCTTTGAGGAATTAGATTTGGAAAATATGAGGCAATTGGTTGTAACATGTCATTTCGCCATTTTCCAGGTTGTTTTCTCCATTTTACCTTGACCGTTGCAAATATATTGTAACATATAATGCATATAACCTTTGTTAGCAATCCTATTTTAACCCATTCCCATACAATGACACTTTTTGATGCCCCAAAGAAAAACGCTTTGGTAAATATTGTGGAAAATGTACAAATTGCTTGTAAAAAATCATTTTCTTTATTATCCACAATGTTTTCTTCCACTGACTCCATTGACAGTGTTATTATGAAAAAAATGTATGGCTAGTAATATGTAACAAAAAAGAAGAAAGGCTGGTTTGCCAACTTAACACCGTAACTACAGCTTGAATAAGCTGCAGTTTTTACACATATGTCACCATACCGACAAAAAAGCGCCACAAAAATGGTGTCCAATGTTGGAGTTCAAAGTTAATTTCCAGTCTAGATGAATGAAATCATTGGTCAACTAATTATTTGATTGACAAAAGCAGTTGGTAATTTCAGTTATACCCAACTAATATATTGACAGTAAAAAGAAATGTCCTTCCCTTCAAATCAACAAAGTTTCTGCTTTTCAAATGTCATATGTCATTCATTTTAGAGATGAAGAGAATATTCTTGTTTAAATTGAGGAATGAAACTAAGGCCTACCCTCATACACTGTATGAATCGTAAAATGACTTCACAATGATTGACTTCACAATGAGAATAATAATACCAAGACATTTGTCATAAATAGCTATCAAATTAACAAATATTTTACCAATTTGAGACATTTGTTAATGAAATACTTTGTGTGCAATAACACCAAATAGTTCTATTATCAATTTTTTTTCAGGGAGGTAAGCAATAATCTTTCAGCCGATCAAAACTCATGAATCTTGATAGCTACAACTAAATTAACCCACGAACAGATGACAAAACTTTAGATTTGTCCGAATTTAAAGATGTTGCAGATTCAAAATGCTATTTTATAAAAAATTATTTTATTGTCTTTTGAGGTAGAAAACATTGTGGATGTTGAAGAAATTGTTTGTAACAAGCAATCAAAAATTGAACCAATGAGACAGAAACTATAGCACTGCTAGATAACATGATTTTCTTAGATGAATTTAAATTCATAAAAATGACATTACCCCCCCACCCCAAGCTTTTTGCTTTGGGGAGTAGGGGGGGGGGTGCAATCAAAGATTAAACTAAATTGAGACAGAAACTATAGCACCAGACTACGTAATTTTCCTAGTTGAATTTAAATTCATAAAATGACATTTACTTCCATCCTCCACCCCACCCCCCAAAATAAACACAAATAATAATCTAAATAGGTTGGAGAAAGATACTAGACAATACACAGAAATTAATTTAATTTAATTTCAACAATGATTTTCAAAGCCTTTAGCCTTGAGGAGTGGGGGTGAAAGGAGCAATCAAAAATTAAACCAAATGAGATGGAAACTATAGCATCAGACTACATATTTTTTATAGTTTACTTTTACTTTCATAAAATAACATTACCCCCCCCCCCAAAAAAAAAAAAAAACAAAAACAAAAAAACAAGAGGCCCATGAGGGCCTGAGACGCTCTACTGGTTATCAAGTTTTCCGTTATAGAAAAATCTGATATTCAAGGAAGTTAATTGCTCAAAGAAGAATGCATAAAGAAAAAAAAGGAGCTTTATCCCCTTTATCATTTTAAGCAATAATCCTCAAGGCCCTTTTCCCATGTTTCATGACGGATCCACTCCATTTCCAAAGAAAGTTACCTTATGACCCTACAATCATTCTGTGAATATTTCATCAGAATCTGACAATAATTGTGGACTTTATCACATAAACAGGATTTTTTTTAATGAAAATCCATAAGGCCCCTTTACCAGTGTTTTCTGACAACCCGACAATTGTCCTGTGAAATTTACAAGACAACTTGATAATGATTGTGATCTTCATCCCATACACAAGATTGTTTTGAATGATAATCTGTAAGGCCCCTTTTCCTGTGTTTCGAATGCCACAATTATTCTATGCATCTTTGAAGAGAATCCAATAAAACTGTTGACTTTATTGTGTTAACAAAGATATTAAATTCAAGTTCTCATAAGGCCCCTTTTCCCGTGATATTTTACTGTTGGTTTTATCATTCTATGAAAGTTAAAAGTGAATCCAATGAAATATTGGGAATTCATTATGTTTACTAGAATATTTTAAAAAAACAACATATGTCCCCTTTTTACATGATACTTGATGGATTGTACCCAGTTCTGAAAAGAACCATCTAAGTATTTGTACAATCATCCTGTGAAATTTTGAAATGAATCAGGTGAAATCAAGGGACATCATTGTGTTAACCAGAATATTTAAGAGAGTTTTTCATAAGGCCCCTTTTTATGTGACCCTTGCTATAGTCAGATCCACTGTCAAAATCAACAATTGGATTGATGGTACAATCAATCTGTTTAATCTGTGTAATTTATTGTGTTAATGAGTTTATAGTGAAATCTTCATAGGGCCCCTTTTCTCATGATACTTTACAGAACAAACCAAATTTCAAAAGGAACAATTCTAGTGAAGGTACAATCATTCTTTAAAAGTTAAAGAGAATCAATGAAAATAGTGGACTGAATTGTGTCAAGAATTTTTGTAACTAAATTTTCATAAGGCCCCTTTTTCCGTGAAACTTAACAAATCAGACCCAATGTACAAAGCAACAATCCTAATGATAGATTGAAGAAAATGATAAAGACTGAGGAATTGATTGTAATAATGATGTTTTGTAATAAAATTTTTATAAGGTCCCTTTTCTTGAGTCACTTAACCAATCAGACCTAATTTACAAAGGAACAATCCAAATGATGGTACAATCATTCTATTAAAGTTTAAAGAGATTCTGATAAAGACTGAGGACATTCTTGTGTTTATGAGGATTTGGTAATAATTTTTCATACAGCCCCTTTTCCTATGATACTAGACAGATCAGGCCCAATTTGGAAAGAAACAATCCTAATGATGGTACAAACATTCTGTGAAAGTTTGAACAGAATCTGAAGAAAACTGCAGACTTTATCTTGGTGTCAAATTTTTAAAATAAAATTTTCATAAGGCTTCTTTTCCTGTGATACTTGAAGGATCAGGTCTCATGTCAGCATCAACAATCGTGATTATTGTACAATGATTCTGTGAAGGTTTGAGTAAAATCCAATGAAAGCTCTGGACTTAGTTACAAGGATTATAGATAAAATTCTCTATAGGCCCCTTTTCCCATGATACTAGACAGATCACGCCTAATTTGAAAAGAAAGAATCCTCATGATGGAATAATCATTCTGTGAAAGTTTTAACAGAATCTGATGAAAACTGTTGACTTTATTGTGGTACAATGATTTTAAAATTAAATTTCATAATGCTCCTTTTCCTGTGATACTTGACGGATCAGGTCTAATGCAAACATCAACAATCATTATTATTGTACAATTATTCTGTGAATGTTTGAAGAAAATCCGATGAAAGCTCTGGACTTAGTAACAAGGATTTATAAATGAAATTTTCATAAGGCCCCTTTTCCTGTGCTTCTTTTCAGTTCAAACCTTGTTATGAAAAGAATGATAGTTATGACCTTCCAATCATTCTGTGAAAGTTTCAACAAAATCTGATCAAAGCTGTGGGCTTTATTGTGTTAACAGGGTTTTATCAATTGAATTTTCATATAGCCCCTTTTCCCATGTTACTTGATGGATCTGAACCAATTCCAAAGGGAACTCTTCTTACAAAAGTATAATTATTCTGTTTGTGTATAAAGACAACCCCATCTCATCTGTGGACTTACAAGCATTAATTAAGATTTTTTTAATTGAATTTTCCTAAGGCCCCTTTTCCTATGTTTCTCAATGGATCAGACCCAATTTGAAAGGAACAATCCTTATGATGGTACAATCATTATGTGAAAGTTTGAAGTCAATCAGATGAAATCTAGGGCCATTACGTGTTAACTAAGATTTTTTTTATTAAATTTTCATAGGGCCCCTTTTCTCATGAAACTTGAAGGATCAAACCTACTTCCAAAAGGAACAATCCCTTTAATGTAATAATAATTCTGGGAATGTTTGAAGAGAATTTGTTGAAAACTATGGACTCTATTGTGTTTATGAGGACTTTTTCAATCCAGTTTTTATCGGGCCCCTTTTTCCCATGGTCCTGGACTGATCATACCAAATTTTGAAAGGAACAATTCTTATGATGGTACAATCATTCTGTGAAAGTTTGAAGTCAATCAGATGAAAACTGTGGACTCTAGAGTATTAACAAAGATCTTTGAATAAAATTTTAATAAGGCCCCTTTTCCTCTGTTTCTTGAGGAATCATATCCGATTCCAAAAGGTACAATCCTTATGATGGTACAATAATTTTGTGAAAGTTTGAAGAGAATCCGTTGAAAATTGTTGGCTCTAGATTATTAATCAGAATTTTTTATTAATTCATAAGGCCCCTTTTTCCTGTGTTTCTTGAAGGATCATACAAAATTACGAAAGGAATAATCCTTATGATAGTACAATCATTCTGTGAAAGTTTGAAGGGAATCTGATGAAAACTATTGACTCAAGAGTGTTAAAGAGTATTTCTTAAAAGATTTTTCGATTAAATTTTCATAAGGCCCCTTTTTCTGTGTTTCCTGATGGATCTGACCAAATTCACAAAGGAACAATCCTTATGATGGTACAAACATTCTGTGAAAGTTTAAATACAATCTGATGAAAACTGTGGACTCTAGAGTGTTAACGAGAATTTTTTAATTAAATTTTCATAAGGCCCCTTTTCCCATGTATCATGACAGATCAGACCCATTTTCAAAAGGAACGATCCTTATGATTGTACAACAATTCTGAGAAAGATTGAAGAGAATCAGATGAAAACTGTGGACTCTATCGTGTAAACGAGGATTTTTAATGGAGTTTTTAATTGAATTTTCATAAGGCCCCTTTTCCCATGTTTCTTGACAGATCATACCCAATTTCGAAAGGAACAATCCTTATGATGGTATAATCGTTCTGTGAAAGTTTGAAGAGAATCTGATTAAAACTGTGGACTCTATCGCATAAACGAGGATTTTAAATTGAATTTTTAATGAATTTTCATAAGGCCCTTTTCCCGTGTTTCTTGACGGATCATACCAAATTTCGAAAGGAACAATCCTTATGTTGGTACAATCATTCTGTGAAAGTTTGAAGAGAATCTAATTAAAACTGTGGACTCTATCGCATAAACGAGGATTTTAGATTGAATTTTTAATGAATTTTCATAAGGCCCATTTTCCCGTGTTTCATGACTGATCATACCCATTTTCGAAAGGAACAATCCTTATGTTGGTATAATCATTCTGTGAAAGTTTGAAGAGAATCTGATGAGAACTGTGGACTTTATCGCGTAAACGAGGATTTTTTAATTAATTTTTCATAAGGCCCCTTTTCCCGTTTTTCTTGACAGATCAGACCCATTTTCGAAAGGAACGATCCTTATGATGGTACAATCATTCTGAGAAAATTTGAAGAGAATCCGATGAAAACTGTGGACTCTTTTGCGTAAACGAGGATTTTCAATTGAATTTTTAATTAAATTTTCATAAGGCCCCTTTCCCGTGTTTCTTGAAGGATCATAACCATTTTCAAAAGGAACGATCCTTATGAGACTTACAATCATTTTGTGAAAGTTTGAAGAGAATCTGATGAAAACTGTGGACTTTATCGCATAAACGAAGACTTTTTAATTAATTTTTCATAAGGCCCCTTTTCCCATGTTTCTTGACGGATCAGACCCATTTTCGAAAGGAATGATCCTTATGATGGTACAATCATTCTGAGAAAGTTTGAAGAGAATTTGATGAAAACTGTGGACTCTATCACGTAAACGAGGATTTTTAATTGAATTTTTAATTAAATTTTCATAAGGCCCCATTTCCCGTGTTTCTTGACCGATCATACCAATTTTCGAAAGGAACGATCCTTATGATGGTACAATCATTCTGAGAAATTTTGAAGAGAATCCAATGAAAACTGTGGACTTTATCGCGTAAACGAAGATTTTTAAGTTTTAATTAGGCCCATCTTCCCGTGTTTCTTGATGGATCTGACCCAATTTTGAAAGGAACGATCCTTATGATGGTACAATCATTCTGTGAAAGTTTGAAGAGAATCCGATGAAAACTGTGGACTTTATCGCGTAAACAAGGAAAAGTTTAACGGACGGACGCACTGACGCTGGACGAGAAAAAGCCATCGCTATAGCTCTAGTGGCCTTCGGCCAGTAGAGCTAAAAAAAAGATAAAAAAAACCCAAACCCACACAAATTATAAAACTATAAACTAAAAAGGTTGGAGGCAGGTATAAGACAAAACACTGAAATGAACTTTGAAACAACCACCGTTCCATAGTCATGTTTTAACCCATTAACAGAATGACAATTTTTTGATGGATCAAACTGACAGAAGTTCCGGACATAAATTTTTAAAGGGGGAATCAATGTATTATCATGTCAAAGATTTTTTTATCCATCCAATATATTGTTTTAATACAATATTCTGACAAGTAGATTCCCAAATTAACAAGATCTGTTTATGAAAACCAAGTGCCTGAAACAGCAGTTTTCTTGAGAATGCTCTTAATCTGTAATCTTTATTTTATAACATGACCTTGACCTTTGCATCACCAGAAGTGTGTCTAAGACTAGTCACTTTATACCAAATACGAACATAGTATAACTTAAATGCAAAAGTTTGTGTATAAGAGCTACAAATATGATCTTATCCTTATAGATTTAATAATACTTATCAACTCATTGCGGATTGATTTCACTTGAACAATTTAGCAATTACAATAATTCCACAAGAAAGTCATCAAAGAAAGCTTTTAAAACATGGGAAAAGTAGACAATGCTCTTGACTTTGCTTTTCTGTTTTTAGTAACCCTTTTAGTAAACTTTGTACATAATGATAAATGATATCAATAAGCATATTCTTCAATATTTTCTACCAAAAAGAAAAGATTTTAATTTTTTATCAATTAAAACTTATTGTCAGCAAATGCTGTCAAATTTGGTCCAGACTAAAATTTGGTGGTCTGTTCTGGTCCCTAAAGGGTCTTACATCTTTGATTGCATCTTTATCTCTTTAGCCAAACATGGCACAGATCTGACAAAATTGTCCAGAGTCTGCCGATACTCTGACTCATGAACCATCAAATGGGCAGCGTGCTTTGACTTGATCCACATTTTCCCTTTCACTGGAACAGACTGCTTGTCACGCCACTCATGAATGTATTCTTCAATCACATCCCAACTAGAGAGTTTGTCATTTTTACTATAGAAAAGCAATGTTGGAACATTCAGAGGATGCTTCTTTATAAAGTCTAGGTAATGGTCGTAAACTTCCACTGTGTTTTTGTGTGTAAGGTAATAATATGTATTCATGGCTTTAGGAATAACCCATCTAACTGCCTGATTCCGTGAAATGCCCGAAGCTATACCGGAAATCATTCCTTCCAGACTTCCAATTGCTAGGCTGTCATACACTATTCCACAAATTTTGTTTTGAATAATATCATGCTGTGGTTTATTTTCATGTATTGTTGCAGAGCATACAACAAAGTTATAAGCACCCATTGAAAAAGCATGGACTAAAAAGTTATTGTAATTGAGACAGTTTTCATGTAAATAGGTCAAAGTCTGGTTGGCAAGATCACCCGAATATTTAGGCCAGGAAAAATGCCGTAAATAACTCTTTATTGGAAGAACATCAAATCCATAGCTGTGATAAATATTGCTGTATTTCTGTACAGCTTTCTCTGAAGCCCCATAAAAGCTGTAAAACAACACCAATGTTTGCGACTGTTGATTCTTAGCCTGGTTTGCATGCCTAATGATAAATTCTTTCTTTAGAGCTGGCATCATTTGCGTCATGCTGTTGGCGAGGATAGAAGTTGGTCTTCCCCTTTGCTTTATGACATGACATAAAGGCCTGGCTAGGAAAGACCTGTGAATAATAAAACAAGAAGCATTCGGCATAGTCTAATCTACATTTAACCCATTACCTCATGACAAAATTTTAGACTGGTCCCAATTAAAAGATGTTGCAGACAACAATTTAAATCTATTGGAAATTAAAAAAGCATAGTCTTTTGGGATGGAAAACATTGTGGAAAATGTTACAAGCAATTTCTTCATGTCCCATAATGTTTTCCTAACCTTCTTTTCTCGAGGGGCATCAAAAAGCAGACTTAACCCTTTCCTGTATTTGAAAATACAGTCCACTTTTTTTCCCAAAGTAAATCTAATGAATAAGTACACAAACTGTTGCAATTATGCATGTGCATGGGTTTTTTTTTGTTGCTTTTGTTATTATAATGGGGTACTCGGTGGGGGGGAGGGTAGGTGTGTCCCGGAAAAATGCCGTTAATCCCAGAAATTTTAGTCGAATGTCCCTGAAATGATTGAAAATATCATGGCATGTCTGCCTAAACTCAAATCCATATTGTCTGATTTCTTGTTGCTCCTAGGCAACCTAGGCTTTGTTTAATTTCATATCGTCACTATAGAGTGAGATATTTTTTAAGTTTTTATAAATTCCAAGTGCCTATGTTTCTAACAAGTTTATTTTTTACCCATATCCCTTGTTCAGAAACCCGTTTCTTTCTCTTTATTATTTCAAAAACTAAATCTCCAATCTATCGTTATGATCCAAATATCCTGGCAAAATTACATGGATAAAAAGAAGAAAACGGGATACGAATGGGCATAAATTTCAACCTTTTAGCTTACCCAGTGACGGGCGCTGTCATATTCTCATCATGTGACACTAATCACGTGGTATTCTGGAAGCTGTTATTATGCGGATCTATATTGCCTGTAGACTGGTACCACTGCCCGGCTCCTTATAACTAATACAGGCTTTGTTAAAGTCGACGAAGGCACCAGTCAATATTGCTTCTTCATCTTAACATGTAGAAATATATCTGAAATCTGAAATGTGCATAGAATTTCATGGAAAAAGTGAAATGGTAGTTATATAAAAATTTGTTTATCTCCACGGTGAGAGTGTGTCCTGTGCCGGAGAACCAATTACTATCGAATCCGGCATTATCAATTTTTATCCCCACTCACTTGTTTTAATAAATACCTGTCTTGTGAAAATGGCTTCAACTGTGAATTTTATATTTTATACAACGTAAAAATTGATTGCCGTATAATTTAAATAGTGACAGCTCTGATTGGTGATCTGCTGATGCTAAGTTCAAAGTCATCTACCATGGCCAAGGTCATATATCAAGGTTAAACTTCTTAGGAAAATGCTGTTGTTGAAGCATACGTTTTACACAAACACACCTTACGCACTAACGCATCGATTTATTAATTCGCTACTAGTCTTACCAAACTGTAATAAGATGAATAAATTATATCATGTGTCAAAACAGATACATTTTTTATTGTGATTGATTTATTTCGCACCGTCTGCTTTCAATTTGTTGCAAGGTTCTTAGAGTCTATGCAATAAAGAGTCAGTTACAAATTTTTAACTCTTTGTTGTCCATTTATCGTCGCCTAGAATCACCTCGTCTGCTTTCCACTGTTATGTTTGTATAGCTGTTTTCAGGTTCAATACACTAAGTGCACTAACTTGGCAGGTTATAAGATTTTACCGCCTGCTAAATATTCATCCTATTCTCAAAACTGATTCATTTGGTTTTTAGGCCGAGAAGGCGATAATCCACACATGAATGAAATAAAGTGGAATGATGTCGAAGTAGGTAAACATTTTGTGATTTGATCTTCGTCGGTCCACGGTCTACTTCGGACCTCTCCAGATTTTTCTGCACAAAATGGTCCAATTTTTGCGAGATTATAGCTGTCTCGCGAATATTAGTTGAAATAAAACCCTCGCTAATAAACCCGATTTACAGAATGTTAAACAAACAAATAAACGACAAACAAACAACAAAAATTCAATTAAACAACGCGAGAACATGAAAAATTGAAGGACAGTAACTGTCAACAAACAAACCGACGGACCAAATAATCGTTAATTTAGTACGGGAGTCATTTGCGATCTCCGTAATTCACATCAAGCATTTTGTTTTTTGATTTACCCTCGTGTGCCTCCATCACCATATCTAAAAAAAAGGGATCCATTGAAATGTGGCCTTATCGGAGGTACGTGGGACTGCCAAGCCTGACCCATCCTCACGAGTGAAAGGATATCGAGAACATCCTTTTCTCTAAGATAAGTAGAACGTTCTCTTGATACGACAAAATAAGCCTGATCCGTAAAAAAAGATACGTATTGGTACACTTTACGGAACAGGTTAGACTGGAACCGTCGTCGACATTAACAAAGCCTTAAGTAAACAAATGTACTAGTCTAACCCAAGATTACTTAATAAAACTATGCTTTGCTAGCTTAGAGTACTTTCAGTACTTTGATTTATATATCATTTACATTGTGTGCAAATTTTTGAATGGCTTCATGTTGACTGGCGAGCCTGTCTCAATCTAGCGATATAATATCGGAGAGCAGCGGAGATGGGACAGGTTCACCAGTCTAGGCTTCACGGAGAACTATTTTGTTAGAGGCCGGGGCTTTTCACCGCTATTATTTAAGGTGGGAGTCAAGTCAATCCTAGAGAATTTCGATAGGGAATCAGTTTATATAGTTGAAGAGTTTGGTGCTAAGGACATCACTGCTATTTTTGAGTACCAACAAACAACTCACGGATCGCGGCTGTCAATCAAAGAATCAATCGAGCAATCAAATCATTCATTTAAACCGGAAGTGAACTTTGAATTCTTACATTAGCCGACATTAATGCGAAGCATTTTTGTTGGTTTCGAGACTTAAACGTCGTCAATACAGCTTATTCAAGAGTAGTCACTACGTTTAAGTCGCCATCCAACCATTTTATAGTTTTTTTTTACATATTTTATATCACGCAACTGGTCATAAATTTCGCAAAATATCGCCGTCTAATATCGAAGACAAATTACCTGTCGAAGTTTAGTGGGCGTGGCCAGTGGTCCGTTAATTGACCAATCGCGGCTGTCTATCAAGGAATGAAGCGACCAATCAAATCATTTATTCAGCCCGGACCTTAGCTTTCAACCCTGACATTGGCTGTCATTTTTGTTTGCCCTTTTCGTTGGTTTATCGACTTAGACGTCGTAACTACAACTTAATCAACCTGTAGTTACGTCATTTAGGTCGCCAACTAACTATTCTACATTTTTGTTACATGATGCTGGCTATAAATGTTTCAAAAACAAAATCGTTTAAAATGGAAGCGGGACTTGCTGTAGGAGTCGATGGGCGTTGCCAACGAAGCAAGTGGGTGGGGCCAGCCACTGGTCAGTTGAGCCGTGTATGACGTTTTCAGGCATTTCATCTGTGCGTGAGAGAGTTTAAGTTTATCCATTTTAGAGAAAATCTTGTTTTGAGTTTATGCAACATATCATATCCTTCTCTTGAATTAAAACTTTTCTTCACGACCATGACGGCTGTTAACAGATTGCGGCTGTCAATGAAACAACAACAACAACAACAACAACGACAACAGCCGACCGTCAAATCAAATCAATCATTTCGACCGGAAATGAACTTTGAACTCCGGGATACATATTGAGCATTTTCGCTGGTTTGGCGACCTAAACGTCGTAACAAGAACTTAATTAATGTATGACAACCAATCATTTCACATTTTGCAACGCATTACTGATCATGTTTGCAAAAAAAAAAAAAACGCCGTTCTATATCAAAGTTTAAATTTATGCAGGTGTCATTTGCCAGCAATCCGTCAATCCGACATGGTTTTGGAACTGTTTTACTCTCGTTAACGGTAACAACCGATACGACCTGTTGGCGATGTGGTCTCCTTTTCAAGCGTTCCAAAATAATTCCCATGATGGTCCCTTTAGGCGAGACGAGGTGCATTTTGATACATAGAAAGAAGAAAAAAATGTTTTAATAATTTTTAATGTTTTGTCCAAGAGTATTAAATAGATAAAAGTGAAATATGTTGTCGTATAGTTTCTATCCTGTATAAGTTGACCAATCGTCCATGGTTATTCTTGACCCTTTCCCGTTTTGGGAAATTTCAGACTAGTCCAAATTGAAAGAGGTTGCAGACGACAATGGTAACTGTATGCTATTTGAAATGAACCCATCCTATGTGGTAGAAAATATTATGGAAAAGGGAGAAATTGCTTGTTACAAGCAATTTCTTCTTTTTCCACAATGTTTTCTCAAGTATAAAACGTAAAATCCCGTATTTGAACGGGAAAGGGTTAACTTAATTGGCAATATAAGAATAGAACAAACAGTGATAGATACTTCTATTTAATTTAGTGCTTTAAAGAGGATTATGAATTAATCGTGAAAAACTTGGAATATTACGGAACCCCTAATGTGACATTCCAGACATTTTTTTTAAAAAGAATGCAAATGATCGTAATTACGAAATAAAGTTTCCTAAAAACGAAATAGTATTTCGTATTTACGAAATACTCTAGAAAGTATTTCGTAATTACGAAATAATTTTTATCATTTGCATATTTAAAACAGTCTGAAATGTCACTTTAGGAGTTCCGTAGAATATGACAGTTTGCATCTCTTAAAATATAGAAAACTTTACTAAATTTGATTAAAATTTTTGCCATATGTAAGGACTTAATACAATCCTATTTGCATCCAACGAGAAGCCCGATGTTCTTGATTATAAACTATATGTTTAACGATGGGAATAAAAGTAATGCTAAACACACAGAACGTATATAGTCTCGGTCCTTCAAAGTAAGAACGTCAACCACTGATAATAACTGACCAATCGCCGCAGTCGATCAAATAATCAGTCGACCAATGAAATCATTCATTTATACTAGACGTTAAGTTTGATTTCCGGCAACAATTCCGCCAACCATTCTACTTATTTGTAATATGCTGCTGACCACAAATTTTGCAAAATAACGATGTTAAAATTTGAACCGGGACTTCTTGTCGGAGTCAATGGGCGGTACCAAAGGAGCCAGTAGGTGGGGCTGCAGCGATTGGCCTTTTTGTGTGATAAAGCGATAGTCTATTTCGTAGGGCTGTGTTGACTGTATTTTCGACGTTTTGGTCTTTGTGCTACTGGTCAGGAACGTTATGTATTCTCTCATTCAGCTATAACTTCGTATGCCACTTCATATTCACACATGAAATCGATGAAAGGAAACCATCCAGGGCTTGTAAATATTCTTCCTCGTGGACCAGCAAATGGGCTGAATGCTTCGACTCCTCCCACATTTTACCTTGAACCGTTAACGAATGTGTTCCTGTCCACTCTGTCATGTAGTCTTCAATCACTTCCCAATTCGACATTCGGTCATTTTTACAATAGAATACCAACGTTGGTGCGTATATGGGATGATTCTTGCAGAATTCAAGCACATGGTTGTAGACGGCAACGGTACATCTGCGTGTAACAAAAAAGTAAGAATTCATCGCCTTTGGGACAAGCAACCTGATAAATCTATTTTTAGAAATGCCCTCTGCTACGCCCGCAATCATGCCTTTTAAACTCCCGATCGCAAGACTGTCATAAACCACTCCCCGAATTTTGGTAAGAATGACGTCATGCTTTGGTTTTAGAAAATGCATTTTCTCGGAACAAACAGTAAAGTTATATGCACCCATAGAAAAAGCATGGACAAGTATATTGTCGTAATTCAAGCAGTTTTTGTGCAGATATTGAAGAGTTTGTTCAGCAAGAATTTCAGAACACCGTGGTCGAGCGAAATGTTTTAATTGGCTTTTTATTGGTAGAACATCAAATCCGTAACCATGGTAAATGTTGATGTATTTTTGTATGGCCCTCTCAGAGGCCCCGTAAAAACCATACAATAATACGAGCGTTGAAGAATCGCTGGTTTTATTCGTATCGGCAAGTTTGATAGCAAAATAAAGCGACGAAGTTGGTTTGGGTTGTACCATCCTTACGTTTTCCAGTTTGTTCTCATTTACAGCAAGTAACGTTGTTTGGCAACCCACGGTAATCTAGAATAGACATTCAAACGATACAATATCACTAAAATCATTTAGATATGAAAGAAATATTTTAAGCTCACCTGATCACAAAGTGCTTATGTGAGCCATTGTGATATCCCTTCGTCAGGCGTCCGTCCGGCGTCCGGCGTCTGTCTTCCATCAATAATTACTTTGCACGACACCTCCTCCCAAACCACTGAGAAAATATCAACAAAATTTGGCCGAAATGTTCCCTAGGTAGCCCGCTTTACAAATGACTAAACAAATTGAAATCCGTTGAAAACTCAGGTTGCCATGGCAACAAAAGCGAAATCTCTAAAAATTTCCTCCTCCTGACCCAGAAGACCTAGCGCCTTGTTATTTTGCCTGAATCATCAGTATACTGTATTCTTTCAAACTAGTTGAAAATCATTTCCCTCGTATCCCCAGGGGCGGAGCCCCGAGGGTCTATTTAGAAACAAAGAAAGGTTTTTAAACGACATCTCCTCCCAAACCATAGAGCCGATTCGCACCAAATGTAACAGAAATGTTCCGTAAAAAATAGCTAAAATGTTGAAATCCGTTGTAAACGACATCTCCTCCCAAACTACGAGGTCGATTGCAAACAAAGTTGGCAGAAATATTAATGGCAACAAAAGTCATATATTAAAAAATCTTTAGAAATATTCTCAACTTGGCCTAGAAGGCATAGAGCCTTTATATTTTGAATAAATCATCATTATATTGACTTCTTTCAAAATAGCTAAAATCATTAGCCACGGATACCTTAGGGCGGAGCCCTGCAGGTCGATATGGAAATAAAGAAGGATTTTTAACGACATCTTCTCCCAAACCATTGAGCCAATTTGCACCATATCTTGAAGAATGTGCCGTAGCTATTCCCTACAAAAACAGCTAAAAGAGTTGAAATCTGTTGAAAACTCCGGTTGCCATGACAACGAAATAGGAATTAAAAAAAAATCTTCTCCTGACCGAGAAGGCCTAGAGCCCTGATATTTTGCATAAGACATCAGTATATTAACCTCTATCAAAATAGCTAAAATCATTACTCTCGGGTCCGCAGGGGCATAGCCAGGGATTTTCTAAGAAACCTTTGTTGAAAACACTGGTTGCTATAGTGAAACGCGTTTAAAAAGATCCTGTGAAATTTTAAAAAAAATCTTTATTTATCCTCTCCTCCTGGGCCAGAAGGCATAGAGCCTTTATAGTTTGCATGAAATGTCAGTATATTGACCTCTCCCTAAATTTTTAGCATCATTACCGCGAGGTCCAAAGAAATGGAGCCCGAGTGGGGTTTGGCCTTTAAAGAAACGAGAGGGATTTTAAAACGTCATCTCCTCCCAAAGAATTTGGCCAATTAGAACCAAATGTGGCAGAAATGTTCATTAGGTGTCCTTCTTTTATAAAAGCTAAACGAACATTGCTAAAATTTTGCCTTTTGGATCACCCGGTACAAAAACAAGTATATGTATAGCATATGGTTATGACCACTTGTATCATGATATTAGCCTTAACATTAAATTTGACTTTTGAAAGAAAAAGAGTCTGTATATCGGATGAGGGCACCGAGACCAATGACCCTCTTGTTTGACTTCATTTAGGATGAACCTAAAAACTTAATCACACTGTATGAATACTCAACACAAAGCAAATGTTTTACTAATTTTGAGTAAACATTTATAGATCTACCATGTGCGCAAGCATAAAAAATAGATCTGTGCCCAAAATTTTGTTTATGGCAGTATGAAAAAGCTTTCAGCCAATCTAAATGCCAGAATCTTGAAAGGAATTCAATAAAATTCGAATAATCAAAGTTCTGAAAGAACTTTTGGTTATAGTGCCTTCTAGCTGTCTAAAGTCTTTGTTCGAAGAAGGGTATTAATTATCTATCCGTTGATTAAATACATCGCTGTCTGAGAAGTTTGTTTCTTCCCAGAAAAAAAGAAGGTTTCGTGAGAAATTTCATGAACCTGCTGTCGGTAAATGCACTGAAACTATTTTTGTTATCTAACTTTTGGTGAAAGTTTCAATAGTATATCAGAGATTCGATTGCTGAACTTTTCCCACAACATCCTCCTGAAGAAAAAAGTTCTGGAAAACATTGTTGAAAATGTAGGAATTGTTTTCAAAAAGCAGTTACTTCTTTTACTCACACTTCTCATATTCTTAAATTATATCAACTTCAAAAAATTGGTTTTAAATCGAATCAATTATAACTTTTGGCATCAGGTAAGAATTGTTAACAAGGTTTCTCCTTATTTTCCTTATTTCACCTGTAAATGTATTAATTGTATAAAAATTCTAGCAAACCTCTACACATCTATTTTCAAATATGCAGTTAAGTAGATCCGATTTTAAATGAAATTCACCGAACCATAGAAGAAGGGAATTGCTACATCTTTTTCTTTTTTGTTTTTAGACTTGTTTGGTTAAAAAATTATCGGACGAACAAGCAAGCATTCTGTGTAACGAAATACTTGAATCATGAGAATATTTTTATTGCTGTCCGGCATAGTTTCCTACTTTCTCCTTATCTATTTTCTGAGAGTAGTTCAAAATTTGTTCGTCCTACGCCAATTTACATTAGAGTAATGTCATAGGAGAGCTTTTGCTCATTAAAAAAAAAAAAAAAAAAAAAAAAAAAAAAAAAAAATAAATTAATTATTTCATTCTTATGAAAAAAGCAATCTTTGTATTCTTCAAACCAAATTTCTGATATGCGCAGAGTGTTTTCTTTTCAAGCGAGGACCAACGACATCTTTCGGTAAAATAATGGTTCGCTCTGACCACTGAAGTTTATCTGAAATGTCATTATTTTAGCTCTACTGGCCAAAGCCTAGAAGAGTTGTAGCGATTGTCCTTTCCGTCCGGCGTCCATGTGTCCTGCCGATCGTCCGCTTACTTTTTCCTTTTTAATACTCTGAAGTCCATTGTTTTCATCGGGTTTTCTTCAAACTTTTTCAGAATGATTTTACCATAATGAGGATCGTTACTTTTGAAATTGTGTCAGATCCACCAAGAATCATGGGAAAAGAGGCTTAATCAGAATTGATTAAAAAAATCCTCGTTAACACTCTGGAGTCCACTGTTTTCTTCGTATTCTCTTCAAACTTTTAGAGAATGATTGCATCATTAAAGGATCGTTCGTTACGAAATAGGGTATGATTCGTCAAGAATCACGGGACAAGGGCCCCGTGAAAATTTAATTTAAAATGTATTAAAAATCGTCGTTAACACTCTAGAGTCCATGGTTTTCAACAAAAACGGAAAATGGGCCTTATGAAAATTCAATTGAAAATATTTATTAATAATCCTATGGAAGACTCTAGAGTCCATAGTTTTCAACCAATACTCTTCAAACGTTCACAGAATGATTTTACCATCATAAGGGTAGTTCCTTTCGAAAGGCGGTCAGATCCGTCAAGAAACACAGGATATGGGGCTGAATTAGAATTTAATTAAAAAACCCTTGTTAGCACTCTAGAGTCCACACTTTCTATCGGATTATATTTTAAGGATCGTTCCTTTTAAAACTCGGTCAGATCCGTCAAGAAACACGGGAAAAGGGGCATAATGAAAATCCAATTAAAAATCCTTGTTAACACTCTAAAGTCCAGAATTTATCGGATTTTCTTCAAATTTCAGAGATTGATTGTACAATTATAAGGATCGCTTCTTTCGAACTTTATTTAAAAAGCATGAAAAATCCTTATCAACTCTCTAGAATACACAGTTTCAACACATTCTCTTGAAACTTTCTCAAAATGATTGCACAATTATAAGGATCGTTCCTTTTGGAATTGCGTTAGATCCGTATAGACAAACGGGAAAAGGGGCATAATGAAATTTTAATTAAAATATCCTCGTAAACACTCTACAGTCCACAGTTTTCATCGGATTCTCTTCTAACTTTCAGAGAATGATTGTACCATTATTAGGATAATTCTTTTCGAAATTGTTTCCGGTCCAAAGCGAAACACATAAAAAGGGTCAATATGAAAATTTAGTTGAAAAATATAATAAAATTCCTCGTTAACACTACAAAGTCCACAGTTTTCATCATATTATCTTCAAACTTTAACAGAATGATTGAACCATCATTAGGACCGTTCCCTTCGAAATTAAGTCTGATCCGTCTAGAATCGCGGGAAAATGGATTGTATGAAAGTTTCATTATTAAATCCTAGTTATTACAATTAAGTCCAAAGATTTCATCGGACTATGTTCAAACTTTCACAAAATGTTTGTTCTTTCATTAGGATTGTTCTTATTTACATTGAGTCTGAGTATAACATGAAAAGGACCCGTATGAAAATTTTATTTCAAAATCCTTATTAATGCAAAAATGTCATCAGTCTTTATCAGATTCTCTTCAAACTTTGATAGAAGGATTGTTCCATCATTTGAATTGTTCCTAAGGACTGATTCTTTTTAAAATGGGTAAGATCATTAAAGTATCACAGGAAAAGGAACCTTATGAGAACTTAATTGAAATATCATCGTTAAGACTATAAGGTCCACAGTCTTTATTGGATTCTCTTCAAAGATGCATGGAATAATTGTGGCATTGGAAACACAGGAAAAGGGGCCTTACAGAATATCATTCTAATATTCTCGTTTATGTGATGAAGTACACAATTATTATCAGTTTGTCTTCAGAATTTCACAGCGTGATTTTGGGGTCGTATGGAAAGTTCCCTTCGGTAATGAATTTGATCCATCAGGAAACACAGGAAAAGGGGGCCTTATGGATTCTCCACCAGAACAATCCTGCTTACGTGATAAAGTCCAAAATTATTGTTTGATTCTGTTGAAAAATTCACAGGATGATTGTAGGGTCATAAGGAAATTTTCTCTTGGAAATGGAGAGGATCCGTCTTGAAGCACGGGAAAAGGAGGCCTTAAGGATTATTGCTAAAAAAAATTAAAGGGAATAAAGTCCAATTTGTTATTTTCTTTTTATGCACTCTTCTATAAAAAAAACAACTTCTTAAATATCAGATTACTTTTACGGAAACTTGATAGCCAGCAGAGCGTCTAAGGCCCTCATTGACCTCTTGTTCTAAAATTTAGGATATGTATTACATAAAACAAAATGATGACCGTTTTTAATTCATCTTAGATAAGCTATGGTGAGGACGTTTCAGTAGACCACCGAAGAAAAAGCCTGATGCATTTTAAAATGATGTCGTTGGTTTAGCAATGTACTTCGGGTGTATTAAAATGATCTGATAAGTCGACTTTTTGTTTGAAGGCGGTGCTTCCTCAAATAAAGTAACGCCCGTTGTTTCAAATCATTACCTTATGAAAATGAAAGACAAATCGGCATCAACTGAAGGGAATGCTTTGAATTTTCTCTGCTTCCTTTTATCAATGGCGGAAAAACTTCGAAACTACATTTTGAAGCAAACTCCCGACAAATAAATACTCACAAATACCCGCATAACCCGACACTGCCATTTATTGGTATGACAAATTTGTGATGATTATCTATATCTTCGTTGGGCGTGTAAAAACATCGTTACAACATCTTTATTCAAGCTGTAGTTACGACATTTTGCAATCCCAACGACAATATGAGCTTAAGACTGTGAAAACGGCTTTTCGTGACCGTTAACCCATTCCCATACAGTGACGCTTTTGGACGCCTCTTAAGAAAACATTTGGGAAAACATTGTGTAAAATGAGGAAATTGCTTGTTGCAATGTTTTTCTACTATGTTAGTGGAAAAATCTGAAATTCCATAAATTTCATATTGTCGTCTGCAACTCCTTTCAAATTGGACCAGTCCGAAATTTTGCCGTCTGGGAATGGGTTAAATGACGTCTTGTAATGCTTGTAATGGCCTGTCTTTTACAAAAAGCGTGATATGTTTCTCGGAATATCATTAACGGGTAATTCCAAGAATTAAATATAATAATTGTAAAAATTGAAAACATATGAAAATATCAAACATGGGTATAAATACCGAAGTAGTCTAAAACAGACAAAAACTCGACACACTCTCGTTTTTATAGGTTTATAGATAATTCGTTTAAAAAACCCGAAAATCCATGACCCCTATTTCAATACTGACAAATTTACTTCCAATGCTTGTATCGACACAGCGATCAAGATCTCTACTTTTGAATATTTAGACATATTTAACCCCTTTCTTTTCAATCCCTGGTTTTTAGGTCCCTGTGATTTTCGTACTTGAGAAAATATTGTGGGAAAAGAAGAAATTGTTTGTTACAAGCATTTTCTTCTTTTTCCACAGCATTTTCTATCCTACTGAAATGTTTTTTTCTTTTCTTTTTTTAAAATTGAATTCACTTTAAATTTGCGGCTGCAAAAACATTCAATTTGGACAGGTCTAAAATTTTGATAAACAGGAAGGGGGTTTACAGATATTCAACAGATATTTAGACCATTACGTGTATGAGACGTCGTAATATACGCAGTCTTACTAGAATCTATTCTTTTGATATTTTTTTAGTCGATCTTTATTCTTTGATCGGTTTCATTTACCCAAAGGATGTCGCCGACCTCCCGCCTCCACCATTTATCTAAGCTGTAGTTAACGGATTTGGTCACCCATCGACGATATACATACTGCAAACAATAAGCTGTGATATAAACTACACACACATCAACTCGAGTGGCATCATTATAAGATTTGAATTGATTTAACGTAGACAAAAGAACAGCTTTCAAATGAGAGATATCTTAGAAAGATAGAAAAAAAAGTTATGTATTTTTAAAATTGAATAATAATCGGGACATAATATAATGTTGTCATCAAGCATGTGATCGTGCAAGTCATTAGACATGCGGCTTTCCGATTGTTTAACCCGCTACAACATGACAACCTGTTAGACTGTTCCAAATTCAAAGAGGTGGCAGACAACAAAACAAAGTTGGTAAAAATTGTAAAATAAGGGACACATGAGTTGAAAACATTTTGAGAAAAAGAGGAAATATTTCTCAAGCGCGTAAAATGTGGACTCCCTAGTGTAGACTTATACGAAAAAATAAGTAAAAATTTGAAAAAAAAAAAAAAAAAAAAAAAAAAAAACAGAAAAATATATAACTGTTACCTGTGATCCATTTTGTTGTTGTTAATTCAACTCGTAGCTGCTTACATCATTATGGAGGTAATGTATTGTTATATTACAGTATTTTTTACACAGAGAATCACACCGCATGAGAGATTACTGATGCAGAACACTATGTAAGTGAAGTGTACTCATATTTATTGTCGATATCACTTATTGATATGACACTTAATTGGCGGAAATGAAATAAACCTGCAAATTATGTTTTCAACATTTATACAGGTGCGCCAGGAAAAGACTCTGCCCGGACTGAGCATCCACGTAGTTAGATCTTGGCCCGAGACTGTAAAACCTTTTTCGTACTCAATTGAGATTTAACTCAAACTTCAAATATGAATACATTGTTTAAATTTTAAATGTACATTAAGAATAATAAGAAGCAACGTACAAATTCATGTAATTACCATAGGATCTAAGCAGAAATACGTCATCAATCCCATTTCGAAGTTTAAGTAAATTCTCAAATGAATACGATAACTTTTTTTAATCTCGGATCCTGATGCGTCCTGTAGAATTTCTTTTAAGAAATATCTATCATTTCATTGAGGTATGAAAACAACAGCAGCAAAATATTCTCCTCATTTCTTATGATTTATTGCCATAAAAGCAAAACAAAGCAAATATTTTACTATAGTTTTGAGAAAAAATATAGAATTTGTTACTTAATCCCAATTTCATGGAAGTATAGGAAATAAATCAGCCAATCATAACACTTGAATCTTGATAGACGAAACTAAATCATTATGCTATGAGCAGATATGCTTAAGGCACTGTGTGGCTCTCCTGTTTAGACGAGTAAATGGCGGGTCGCTGGTCACGCCCAATCAACTCCCATATGTCGATTTGTATGAGAAAAATTTAATTTATAGTTCCTCTATGATCAAAAATGTGAGAACGTAGCTATCTTTTTTGCTTCCTCACAAAATAGTCCCAAACCACAAAGTTTTTTTTCGCTCGGTGCTTTAAATTAAGACAATATTTATCATTTTCATGGACGTACGAAACGAAAGACCTAGTTACACCTATGTGTGAATCCGCTTCGCGTATTCACACAGTGTGATTGTTTTTTGTATTTCGTTTCATACCTCCATGAAAACAAAAAAAATATTCTCTTTATTTCTTAAATGAATTCGGATAGTAATATATGGTCTAGGACATAAGACAAACAAGAAAATCGTTTGTGAGCAGCCTGGACAACCCTACAATCAGCAAGCATGTTAATATGCCCCCGTATGGCCAGATTTTGGGAAAATGGACCGTAGTAGGTCCCTTATCGGAAATTTAGCTCATTTTGGACCCATATTTATTTATTCCAGACATCAAGTAAATATGGGATCTATTAAGGACATATATGGGATGCTTTATGGGTTCAATATGGGCTGCTTATCTGTCACAAAGCTATGATGTGCACTAAGGGACTAATATAGGTATTCAACATCATGGATCCTTTTAGGTATCATATTACCCCGGTTGTCCTATAATGGTAGCATGTTGGACCCATACATACAGAGGGGGGATCTGTATGAAATAATACATAATGACATCAAACTAGATTAACAAAAATGTTAGCATGCAAATAAGAATACAAGGATAGAAATTAAGGACGCGACGCGAAAACCAATGAAAATCTGATTTTGTCCTGAAAAAAGAGAGATGAATTACTGTATTATACCTCAGTCGATATTAATTTCAAATTTAAGGTTGAAACTATATCTAATTTAGAAATCCCCACAAAATAAATCCATATGTAATTGTCAAACTTTGCCGTTTACACTGATCAATTTTCTATCATCTGAATTTTGTTTGTTCGCACCCATAACAATTTGTTGATGTTTGATAATGCGTTCACTTATTCTAATGGCCATAAAATATCTCATTTGATAAATAACGAATTCGGCAAAACTGGAACTCTTTCCTCCATTTGGCTTGTTTGTAGCATTTTATTTCTTATCAATAAGGGTCCGTTATAGGTCCAATATGGACTAGATTTTCAATATGGGACCCAGCTTCTGCACACATTGTATCAATGTTCTCATGCTTTCTTGGATTTTAAGAAAAAAGCTCAAAATGACCAAATGAATAAAATATAAAAAATCTTCCATTCAAAAACGCTATCGAAGCCTTTATCTGTTAGATAAGGTAATCCTGTGGCCCTGAGAATGTAAAAAAAACGTTATTTTCCCTTATTATTGGGTCCAAAATTGAAAAAGTGTATACTGCTTAGTTTGAATATATGGATTAAATTTTTGAGATTTCATAGTTTTCACCTGATCTATGGTTTAGCTATCAAATGAGATAGAATGCAATAATCATTCATTTAATGGCTAGGTATAAATAGAATGATCGTAAGTTTCCGTACAATGATTTTTATTTATGTATACAAGTATGTATATTTTTTTACATGCTTTCAATGCATTTTTGATGTCAATTTGTTTTATAATTAAATGACTCAAGTACATATTTGACCGCCTCCCCAATTATCTAAACTTCTTTCATTAATAGGCTATATACTAGAAATCTGTATGTATGTCCCATTTTACATGTTACCAATACTGGTCCCACATATTTCCCATGTGGTACTCATATTGGTTGCCAAAATAGATCCCATACAAAACCAAGCTCTACATTCCATGGAGGTCTAAGATAGGCAGCCTATATTTGACCCATATGGGTTTTCAAGCATCGTCAAGTGGTCTTAGGGAAGTAAATCATTTTCCTGTCATCTGTCAGGTAAGTATAGGGAAACTCCGGTTCATATCAACAGATCAAGGTGGCCTCTGATTGGACAATATTATTAAAATTCAAAATCAATGATTTTTTCAAGACCTTTTATGTTCCGTTGAAAAAATACGAAGTTAAAAGTAACGGTTTTGAATCATTTTGGCAATTTACTAGCGGGTTTTAAAAGTGGGTGCGGTTTTTTGAATTGCCCGTAGAAACAGCTGTACAGGGAGAGTCATCTCAAAAATGGGGTCAAAAGTCATAGAGAAAAGGGATCATGCCATACTGAAATTTATTTTTTTGGATGCTCTTTAATTTAAAGTAGGTCTGGCCATTCTCGCAAACTCTTGGACTGAGCTATAAGCAAATATATTATAATGGTCGTCTATGGAAATGATTTACTTCAACGAAAAGTAATCAAAGTATCGTTGGTAACCGACGATGGTTCCCGTGTAGCTGGACAGTGCATTTAGAACATTCGCTAGTCCACTAAGAAGCTTCAGTACGTAAACCTACGGCGATGCCCAAGAGTATATGCTGATCTGTGCCTTAACTTTGCGAAATAATGTGTAAACATGCGAAATGTAACGTGTAGCATCTTGTTATTCCTTTCCTGTTCTTTTTAAATTTTAGACTGGTCCAAACCGAAATAGGTTGCAGATAATAATGAAAAGTGAATGCGAATTCAAATAAAAACATTCTATGTCGAAGAAAATATTGTGGAAAAAAGGAGAAATTGCTTGTTACAAGCAAATTCTTCTTTTTTTCACAATGTTTTCTCAAGTATATAATCTCAGTTGACGTAAAATCTCGGGTTTGTAAGAAAGAGTTAAAGCACGCTTGTAAGCCCTATTACTTGCTTAGTTGGTAGAGTACTCGAGATCACCGATTTAACCCCATGCTGATCCAACTAATACTCTAATTTGCCTTTCTGATGAAACACTGAACCGATATAGAGTCATTTATATATTTAATGTATCAAACGAATCGTCTTTAAATAGAAAATGGGACTTTGTCGATTCTTTTGATCTTTTTGGATTGTTTGAATGGTGAACGATCTCTCAGATATATATATCATGGCGATGCTCACTTATTCATTTTTCTTGGTTTCATCAGGCTTCAGCTCTGAAATACCTTCCCCAAGGACATACTCAAGTGACCAGTGGCGTGTCGGGATTCAAACCAGCAACTCGTAGACTTTTCTAACATTAGGAGTCCGAAGCACTAACCTTTGAGTCACACAGGACCCCGTCTTTCTTTTAGATGGTTTAGTTTAATGAATTCGGTATTAAATGAGCACGAATTTGATATTCTATTCTATTTATGATATATTTTATTTATTTATTTATTTTTTTTGTGGGGGGGGGGTGTCAATAAAATTCTTGAAATTAATTGATTTAATACATTCCGCAAGCAATAGGGCCTATAGCGCCGTTTTTGGAATGACGTCCTTACATGTATACTTGACGTCATTATCACGGCAACGAAAAGGCGTCATCATAGAGTTTTGCTGATTTGCATAGTTGTTACACTAATATCACCCATCGCATATAATATTGTTTTAAGCGTTTATTTAACCCCCCGTCGCCATATCAAGAAGTTCATATTTTCCCGGAAGCGTCAACCGATAATGACCCTGATTAGCATACACATGTCTACTGGTAGCTTACTCGAGAGGGATAAATCTAAGTTGTAAGAGCTCATTTTACATTCGATGTAAAATGGTATTGTTTAAACCAAACTTAAGTATCACCCATGCACGGGCATATTTAAGCAGGTTTGGGTTTGGTTAGTTAAAATGTTTCTTTACCAGGATTTGAGCTATATCTAATTTTCTTGCAATGGTTGCTAAAATCTAACGATTGATCTTTTGAATGTTATCAACTCCTCACATATTTTCTAATAGCAAAGTAAAGATAATTTGTTATAAACTGACACTAGATAAACTTTAGGGCAATATAAAACAGCATTTATTTAAAGACAAAGATATCAAATACCTTATTTACATATATTCGACTCATAGTAAACAATCATGCTACATAATATTGACAGAGTAAATTAAACAACCATTCATTGGAGAAATTGAATTGGTTGCATATCTTTCTTACAAGAAAGTCGTTAATCCATTGCTAGACCACAAAATCTTAGACAGGACCAAATTCAAAGATGTTGTATATTTTTTTTTCTTAGATTTATGGTCTTTTGAGACACAAAACATTGTGGAGAATGCAGGATTTGCTTGTAACAAGCAATTTCTTCATTTTCCACAATGTTTTCCAAAGCTTTTTTCTTTGGGGAGCCTAAAAAGGGTAACATTGTGTGGGAATGGGTTAAATTCTTAAATGTTAGACCTAGTACGTGAAAAGGGAACATCTGGGACGTTAAAAAGGTAAGACCCTGATCAGACTGTGCGTACTGATAATTGCAAAAACTTAAAGCTTTTGTCCCATTTGACCTCTGCTGCTACCAAGTGAAACGAGTATTTGGATTTATAGATTGATTAAATGGGGTTTAACGCCCCTTTTAACAGTATTTCAGTCATATCGCGGCGACTGGAGCACATAACAATGGGTTCCTGCAGTATTTCTCACACCAGCACTACCATTACATCATTTCCTAGCCCCCAGCTGCTATCCCACTTGGGTTTACGATTATCCACAGATTGTGAGAGACAAATGTCAGAAAGGATATGTGCCGCCGCTGGGTTCGATCCCCGGCGGCGGCAAATATCCTGAATTGTCTAGCCTAGTCAAAATTTTGACCTTTTTTGTATTTCGTTAATAATACATGTAAAATAGATCAGAGTTAAAACAGAGATAATTTTCGGAAATAAAGACAGGGTGAAGTAGAAAGTATTTGAATATGCCAAGAGCAGAAAGTATCGATCCAGATCAGCATGTGCAGATCTAGCACGCTGACAAGGGTTGATATTTTACTGACTTCCAAGAAGGCATCTTTTCGCTTTTATTAGAAATAATTGACAAATCGCGATTGACCAATTAAATCATTCATTTAGACCGGAAGTTAACTTTGAACACCTACAGTGGCCGAATTTATGTCTATCATTTTTGTTGATTTGGCTACTTAAACATCATAAGCTGTAGTTACGACGTTAAACTCACCATCAAACAAGTTAACTTTAATGTTTACATATTGCTGGGTCGAGTATTTTTTGTTCTCCAACTTAATTGGTTATTCCATTCCAACACAATCCAGCTATTTAACGCCCCTCTAGTAAAAGGGTAGATAATGAAGAAAAGCTTGTTACAAGCAATTTCTTCAATGTCCACACTGTTTTCTACCTTAAATGCAAAGTTATTTTTATAATTCACACACTTGAATTTGTTGTCTCGAACTTTTTTCACTTTGGACCAGTCTAAAATGTTGCCGTCTAGTAATAGGTTAAATAATGAAGAAAATATTCTTTGTTTTTTAATTGAAGTATGAACGTATTAACTAAATTACAATAATGTTTGAATACGCGAAGCGGAATCATGCAATAGTGTGAATAAATTTTTAGGTTCACACCTTAATTGAAACAAAAATATTATCTTTATTTCTTATAATTCCATACCATCAAGCAAGACAAGCAATTATTTTACTAGTTTGTAGTGAGATTGTATGAAAACAACAACAACAACAACAACAACAACAACAAAACCCCCCAGCCACCCAAAATGCTTGGTAGACAAAACTAAAGTCAAAATATATAGAAATAGACCGTTTTTTGGTTGTTCAAGAGCTAAATTTCATCGTGCATGGTCTATATGGTTAGCATTTAGTCGGATTCTGCTGAGGGAATCGATTCCGAAAATATGCAGGACCTGTCTAGCGAAAATGCATTCTCGGTTGTTCTGTAAAACAAATACATGAAAAAAAAGAGATCGATAATTTTACACGTAAATTTCCTACAAGGTTATTTTGCCTGACATATTTCCCTTGTCCACTCTAACTCATTTCCACACAATCCCTGTGGAAAACATTTTGGAAAATGAAGAAATTCTTTTGTATCAAGCAGTTTTTTCATTATCCACAATGTTTTCGATCCAAAAGGTATTGTCGTCTGAATCTACTCTCATTTTGTACCGGTCTAAAATTTTGTCATGCTGGAATGGGTTAATATATTGAGAAACGAGTACACAGTTTATGCAGAGACACGAGTATTTGACTAAATTTTGATTGATTTTGATCCGCTCGAAGGTCAGGATGCATTAATGCACGTATCACACCCTTATCAACCCTTTACATAAACGGTGCATTCTTTGAACAATCACAGTTTGTCAGCCCGATTAGCTCAGTTGGTAGAGCACTTAACTTTAAACCCCAAGATCACGGGTTCGAGCCCTGGGCTGACCATATCAACTAACACAACTAATTGTCTTTCGGATGAGACGTTAAACCGAGGCCCCGTGTCACGATGCTATCCATCGAGCATGTTAAAGAACCAGGCGGAGCTCTCAGCAGTTTCGTCATGTACCCATGCACTATCCCCCGTAAAAACTAACCGTCTTCTGGGGTGTCGCTCATATGGGCATGTGCTACGGTAGCGACGATAAATAATCGGAAATACACACACAATCACAGTGTATACTCCGTCACGAGGCATTAATTTCCGTCTCCGCATTACACGCATTTCAATAGGTTTTAAAACTGTCGTAGTATCTTCACGAATTTATATCCCGTAACACGGTAATTCATTTAGATCTCCGTAACGCTATATTGCAATTAAAATAAATCACTCGCAATCGGAGAGGGAAATGAAATATAGAGTAACGGGATATAAACCGTGCAATTGAGAGTGAGAACCTTGAGAAATAAAAAGGAATGTGCCACGTTTCTGACCTGACCTTGATCGAAATGTAAATCAAGCGTGAAGAATTCTTTTAGCGTGTTTTTTTTTTCGTAAAAGCTTTAGTCCTTGGAAATTGATTCAGAGCAAGATCTAGTCGGAGATATTTTATTTATGAAGCAACACAACAACCAACAATAACATAAAGTTATAAATAAGAAATTAACTTATACATAAATTCAGACGAAATTATCGGAGATATTAACGTATGAAAAAACACCACAACCAACAATAACATAAAGTTATAAATAAGAAATTAGCTTATACATAATTTCAGGCGATATTATCGGAGATATTTAATGTATGAAAAAACACCACAACCAACAATAACATAAACTAAAACAATAAGAAATTAACTTATACATAATTTCAGGTGAGATTATCTTCAATTTACAATCGGAGACGATTGTGTACTGTAGCTTCGTAATAGGTGAATGATTCGAGAGGTACATCTATTTTTTGTTTGACGGAACTGATTTGTTGTATCCGTGGGTCTGAACAATATGCAGTCATTAGCGACAACACACCTTAACCCTGCAATTTATTAGTTTGAATGGGGTGAACGCCCCTTTTAACAGTATTACAGTCATATCGAGGCGGCTAGAGTTCTAAACATGTACTATTACCAGTACTGCCATTACCTTCTTTGGCCGCCGTCATAGCGCAGTTGGTAGCGCGTCGGACTGTCAATCTAGAGGTCCCGGGTTCGATCCCCGGCGGCGGCACTCATCCTTTCCGACTATTTTTCTCTCACCAATGGGTCGATAATCGTAGACCTATGTGGGATAGCAGCTGGAGGCTAGGAAAGGATGTAATGGTAGTACTGGTGTGAGAAATACCAGGATTCCATTGTTAGGTGCTCCAGCCGCCGCGATATAACTGAAAGATTGTTAAAAGCGGCGTAAAACCCCATTCAAACAAACAAATCAAACCATTACCTTCTTTCCGGGCCACAAACTGGTCATTGACTCCTACAGGAGGTTTCGCTTCGAATTAAAATGGCGTCATTTTGCAAAATTTATGGCCAGTAGCATGTAATGGATGGTTGATTGGCGACCTAAGCGTCGTAGCTGCAGCTTATTCGCCAAACCAAAAAAGTTTATTCGCAAAAATGGCGGTTATAGGTGGAGTTCGTAATGAACTTCAAGTTTCATAGGTCGAACTTTTATTTGATTGATAGCGATGGCTCAATTTACGGTCCGGCGCGCAACCAACTGTATTCTGACCGCGACCTCTCTACACTGTGATCAAATGACCTGCTATAGGGTGTAAAACTAGATTCATTCAATCAAAAGGATTTTTTAGTGTAAGGGTTTTGAAGGTTCAGATAATGACGAACCCGTGAATAAACTACGATACCCCCAAGGACGGGAGACATTTAAATTTTGTCTGCGTTAGAGGTTTAAAACAGAATTTGGAAATAAACGGTTGGCAAGGTAAGTTTTCGCTTCGTTAGTTCAGTTTCAAACACAGTAAAGTCAAGGCTAACTGAAAGTTTAACGGGGATTTTTTTTACATCAAATTTAAATCGTTTAACCCTATCCTGTTTTTTCTCAATTTTGGACTTGTTCAAATTCAAAGAAGTTGCAGACGACAATTAAACGTGAGTGGAATTTGAAAAGTAGCTAACACAGAAGGTAAAAAATATTGTAGGAAAAGAAAAAATGCTTATTACAAGCGATTTCTTCTTTTATGTCGACATTTTCTCAATTTTGAAATCACAGAGACGTTAAAACAGTGGATTATCCAGGTAAGGAATAAAAGTGGCGGCTTAGACACAGGACTTTTCCGTCTTCCTACGTGTTTTTTTTTAAATCAAAATTATTGATATTTTTCTTCAAATATTTATACAGTCGACCTTATTGGAGCAACCACTTCTTTTAATCGACCACTTATATTGAGCGATCAATGTCAAAATCATTTTTACAAGCAATAATCCGCGTCTTAAGATATAAAGCATTTTGCTGAAAAGAGGAATCATAGCTTAATCCTATGTTGTTGGAACTCATCAGAATCGCCACATTTAGATGATTCTAATGAATTATATGTAGTTACGACGTTTAAGTGGCCAAACCAAATAAAAAGGGCTCACAAAAATGGCAGCTTATGTTGGAGTTTAAATGTCAAGTCCCGGATGAATAACTGATTTGGTTGGTCGGTTGATTCCTTGATTGACAGCCGCGATTGGTCAAATATCAAATGAGTCGGTAATGATGGTTGGCAGGAAACACTTTAACAATTACCTATCTGATCTAACTCGGAATAAAGCTGCATTTGCAGACAACTAATGCAAACATCAGCCGGATCTGATCTTTGCCTAGCCTTACTGCTTTATATTCTGAACAACAGGGCAGAGGTTCATTAAGGTTAATTGACGCATGACCGCTGTAAAAACAACAACAATAACAACAACGAAAACCCACACTAAATTTAATCAATTTCAACCGGAAGTGGAGACTGACCTTCGGTATTTCTTACAAGTTTTTTTTTGTGATTTAAACGTCGCAACTACAGTTTGTTTAAGCTGCTGTTACGACGTTTACGTCACCAACTAACGATCAACATTTTGTTTGACGTTCCTGATCATATACTTTGTAAACTAATTGCCATGTCAGAGGTCAGTGAGCGGGGGCCACCCAGGACCAATTGACCAATCGCGGCTGTTTATCAAATAATTCTGTTTGAACTTCGACATTGGCCGCCAATTTGGTGAATTATTTTGTTGGTTTTGCGACTTAAACGCCGTCACTAAGTACGCCGTTTAGGTCATCAAGCAACCATTCTACTTCTTTGTATTATGCTCCTGAAAAAAAAAAAAAAAAAACAATAACAAAAAACGCCATCACAAGTCGAAACAGAATGTCCTGTTGGAGTCAATGGGCGGGGTCAAAAGAGTCAATGGTCGGACCCGGCGATAGGTCAATTAACGAAGAGTTTATGTTATATACTTTAACCATTGCCTATATGAATATACCTGAATTTGCTGACAGTGTATGTAAAGACCAGTCTAATGTTTACCTTTGCTAATTGATTCATGTTCAGTTTTGCTTGACACAGGTAAATTAACTTCATCACCGATGTCATAGCGCAATCAGTAGCGAATCAGACTCCTAATCTTCAATAATTGGATGTCATGGGTTCGATACCCGGCGGCGGCACATATTCTTTCCGACATTTGTCTCTCACCAATTGGTGGATAATCGTAAACCTAAGTGGGATAGCAGCTTGAGGCTAGGAAAGGATGCAGTGGTAGTACAGGTGTGAGATATACCAGGAATCTATCGTTAGACGCTCCAGCCGCCGCGATATGACTGAAATACTGTTAAAAGTGGCGTTAAACCCCATTCATTCAACCAATCAAGAATCAACTTCAAATTTTATTAAAGTGAAAAAAACAAGACTTTGGCAAATGGGATGGATGCACGAATCATTTCAGTTGTAGATAGAAACGCAGGTATGGCTCAAGGTCGTTTTTTATATCACGACAAAACGCAAAATCATATACTATGTTATCAAAGTGTAAATTAAGGTATATCTGTTTTACTTTACTCGACTTATTTAATCAACGTCTAACCTGAATGTTTCTTCTCAGCCCAAATAGCTCAGTTGGTGGAGCACTCGACCTCAAACCTCGAGGTTGAGGGTTTGATCCCGGGCTGATCAAACTAACTGGGTAAAGTAAAACAGACACACAGACTAATTGTCTTTCGGATAAGGCTTTAAACCGAGGCCCCGTCTGACGATACCATCCATCGAGCACGTTAAAGAACTAGGCGAGCCTCTCGGTAGTTTCTTCTTGTGCCCTTGCACTATTACCCGTTTCAACTAACCGTCTTCTACAGGAAGTCGCTTATTCAGACATATGCTCAGGTAGCGACGACAAATAAACGGAAATACACACACATCTTTTCCCCACTTTTTACCTTCCATTATTAAGTTATTTTGTCCACGCAAAGCAAATAATTGCATTTGGACGAGTTCAAAATAACAAAGCTATTGTGTCCGCTTTCTTCTTAGTTGAAACGGCATTACAAGGTAGCACTAACGAAGTACTTGAACTCACTTTGCAATGATTATCGGGATCAACATATGCGTAATTCTTTATATGAATTAAGAAATGAAGAGCGTATGAGCCTGTCCGAGGCATTTCCAGCCATTTCAATGGAGCGCAAGTGAAGACCTCAATTAGCCTGTGAATCCGCATAATCTGATCAAAGCCATCACTGTTCGCTCTGTAGAAAGTTACTGACTCAAATTCCCTTTATTTGTTTGTTTGAATGAGGTTTCACGATTTTAACAATTTTTCAGTCATATCGCGGCGACTAGAGCGCCTAACGATGGATTCCTGGTATATCTCGCACCAGTACCACCATGACATCCTCACATTGGTGAGAGACAAATGTCGGAAAGGATATATGCCGCCGCCGGGAATCGAACCCATGACACCCCATGATTGAAGATTGGCAGTCTGATGCGCTACCAGCCGTGCTTTGAATGCGGCAAAAACTCCCTTTAGACAACATTCTATATACATTGTGTGTCTCCCAAGACTGCTCAATACGTACGCTTCATGCCCATGCAATATGGCTGCAAATGTCACTAACAGATACATATTTTTTTTGTTTTCATTCGGATATGTTTCATTCTAGACCTAAAACTGACTGTTACGGTGAATGTTATAAACTGTGATGGTGGGTGCGACAAACTGACAGTGATGGTTAATGTTACAAGCGCCTTTACCAATGCTGGTGTAGACACGCCGGATATAGTCATCATCGTGATTTATCTTGCATTTTGTCTTGCTGTTGGACTTTGGGTATAAAATTAGTTTCAATTCCATTTTAATAAGCACAAGAAAAAGGAAAAAAAAGGCACTACTACAAACATATTCTTCGACGTATTCAAAGGAGAGAAGTTTTAAGGTCTACTCCTACAAGTCATGTAATCAGAGGAAAAAAATGTAGCGAATCCTGACCCCCTGGATTACAGGGCGGTTGCGCAACCAATTGAGCTTGGTCGAGTCTCGGTTTTTATTATATGTATAGAATAGATGGTCCAACTACATTTTCCCCTTGCAACCAAGAATTCGTCCAGCGTCCCAGTTACAAACTACCACGACACCGAGAAAATGATCACCGTGGGTTATTTATATTAGGCGCCAATGTATTAACCAGAAAAAAGAATGCAGTAGTCCGACCGGATTCGAACCCTGATACCCTCGCTTTCAGAGCCAGTGCTTTACCGGTAGAGCTAGCAGGCCGAACCCGGTACCAGTTTTTAATTTTATCATGGAGGAGATGACCTCAATATATTCATATGCTATTAGATATTTCCTCAAAAATTTATCTTTTATCAATTAGTATTTTGAAATAAGCGAAAAAGTTCTTTATCAATCAATCTTATTCATTTTTTGTCATAGTGTCTTAAGAGCATAGCTTTTTAGAGCCGAGCTAAAACCTCAGATCTTTAATACCAAAATATATCGTCCACTAATGGAAGTAGACCTATCATTACCTAGAAACACCAGTAGTGCGTTGAAATACCACAAAATGCAACGAATCCACTCCCGTCGCGGTTTCTGTTTATACTTTATGTTGTTAGTCGAAAACAATAACACGAAAATTTGGTCAAGCAAAGGAAATTTGATTTAGCTTTAATTCAAATTAAAATTAATCAATATTTGCGCGGATTGTAAGTAAAGAAGACACATCTGATAATCGCTTTTCTTGATCGATCAAAACCATGCACTACGGGGACTGCCAGGTTTTGTATAATTCTACGGGCTGAAGAATTATGCTCTAAACAAAAAAACATCCTCCACTTATCACCATGGCTATTGTGTCTGCCTTGTATGTGGGGGTCCGTAATCTTTTTATTACACATAATCCTTTAAAAGCTACATATCAACAATGACACTGAAAAGAGAAAGCCTGATCCTATAGCGCCCAAGATATATTTAGAGACTAAGGAGCAGCCCGTTCGTACGTGATCTTTTCGAACTTAAATTCTAATCAAATTTTACAGAAAATATTTTGTGAGGGACTTACTCTATTTAATAAGTAATTTTTACATTTTCAACTGAAAAAGTATTATTTGAAACTATTCTAGATCAACCAATTGAAACTTTTTTGAATTTTTTATGCTTTGACAACTATTTAAGATCGAAGTGATTTTGTTACATGTACATCATTTCTTTTAAAATATCAAGCTATAAAGTGCAATGTTTCGTCTTATAACGGCAAGGTAAATTTTTATGTCATTGTCAAAGTTCCTTTTTTTATTTATGTTAGAAATAAGAATTACAGAAAGTTATTTTGTCACCGTTTGAGTTTACGCTAATTAATTTCAGGCAACATGGCGAGCTCAAAGGTCAAGTGTCACCGGCTACTTTTTGGCTGGAAAAGACATGCTGTGGTTTACTGTACGTAAATCCTTTTTCATTGTTTCTTTTCATAAACAGCTATATATACTTTTCCTTTCCTCTCTGCCTTCTTAAATCATGGTATGTATATACGTCATTCATAATCCAATTCAATCACTTTAAGCGTCATTTTCTTTTTTTCCCGACTCCAAAGTAAACATCCTACCATACAAAACAAAACATTTCATTTGCAAAGCAACATACAACTTATAAATAATATAATTGTCACCATGATGTGCAAACTACAAACAGTAGAAAGTGAGTGAATAAACTATATGACCTTCTTTCTTTCTGAATATCATTTTGTGTTATATGATTTGCTTCACAAATAAATTTCGGAAAATTATACATATTACTTATTTTTGGATGACTTAGATTTTCGAATTTAATGAGATTAGGCCATTTACAGAAATAAGGTTTGAAATATTGATTTAGAACGGTACGGTATAAAGTACGGACATGTAAGAAGTGAAATTCGCTTTCATAGTATATTTGTGTTTATAAGTACAGTGGTCTTGCGATGGCTCGTTTTATGAGTAATTGCACGTCGTTACTCGTCATAATATGTAGTTATTATGTAAATTAACGCAAGATAGGTAAATAGGTAACACCTTTCTTCTTTGACTTTTTCAATGTAAAATATGTATTACAGGTGCTAAAAAATATAGCAACTTATTTTTGACTTCATAAATTACAGATTCTAATCTTACGGGGATATTTTGATACCTTCTTCCTCTTTTTCCAGACGGGTGATGCTGTTCTAAAGCAAGAAAGTGCAACATTTAGTGCTTATTTAACGCTTTCCTGTTTCGCAAAATTTTAGACCTATCCAAATTCAAAGATTTATCAGACGAAAATTTAATTTGGATTTACTTTGAAAAATAATCATCCAGTAGGGTAGAAAATATTGTGGAAAAAGACAATGTTTTCTCTAGTATAAAATTTCCGGGACGTAAGATCAAGGAATTGAACAGGAAAGGGTTAATCCGACATGAACTCTATGACTGAAAGAGGTGCAGAACAATTTCAAATCTGTCCAAATCTGTTACACGGTAATTTGGTTCATTTGTTGCCTAAGAATCAGTTACTTATATATGTGCATCTTTATCCCTTTTCTGTCCAAAACCTGGTTTTTACGTCCCTGTGATTTTAAAAATGTATAATTGAGAACACATTGAAGAAAAAAGTATTTGCTTGTGACAATTCTGCTTTTTCCACATTTTTTCAACAAACAGTGTTTTTTTTCTAAATAAATTCACTTTAAATTATTGTCTGCAAGTCCTTTGAATTTGGACAGGTCTAAATAATAATAATAAAAAAAAACACACAAAACAAACAACAACAACAACAAAAACAGAGGAAAGGGTTAACATAGCTTATCATCTTTCAGATTGGGGCCTCGTTGTTTTCTAGTAACATTGGTAGTGGTAGTTTTGTTGGTCTGGCAGGTACGGGGGCTGCCTCAGGAATAGCTGTTGCAAGTTATGAGCTAAATGTATGTGCTGGTTACAACGTTATTTATTTTCATGATACAGAAAAAATTCTGTGTAATAACTCTTGTCATGCTGAACTTGGAATATTCCTGCTTTGGCAGGAGGTATTGACAAAGGTCAGACTGCACATATGTGCAGTCTGATCTTAGTCTTTATCAACTGCTTTAATTCAAAATTGTTACTAAATAAATTTACAAAAGAAGGATTAATCTAAAATTGGCGCGTCCAGCCCTTTGGCTTTAATAAAATATGTAGAGGATTAATAAATCAGCATGACAAGGGTTAAGATGAGTATTGATAGTCTCTATTTTTACCGTATATATCCGACGAATTCCGGTTCCATTCGGGTTGTTTGGCGTCTCGAAATTTATTTTGCTTCTTTTTTTGAAAGTAAAAGTTATGAACAGTTGTTTTCATTACAGAATCATCTCACTCACCTTTGTACAAATGTCCGAAAGCAACTACACAAAGAATTTTGAAAATTGAGAGCCAAAATTTTTCTTTCATAATCTTTGCAAGACCCGCTATGAGGTCTTTGGAGTTTTCAGAATATTTGGCTAGTAAGTTCGTCTTATAACCTTAACAATACTGATCTTAAATCCGCAGTGTGCGTTTATCAAACTTTCAAAAACGTGACAATAGGTTCTAAAATGATTAAATACAAAAAGTTATACGTATTTTTGTCTAAAACTATCTTAAAATCGACTTTGAAAAAATCGAACATGTAAATGAGTCTGACGCGTATTTCTAAATATAGCTCCCGAATGACAGAAAGAAATTAAATTGTTATTAAGACTAAATGAGTACCTACTTCAATATGATTATGCTTCGATTCTTTCTTTCAGGGACTTTTTTGTTTGCTCTTGTTGGCATGGATATTTGTTCCAGTCTATATCACAAGCGGGGTAAGATATAACTATTAATTCTCTAATTCTGTAAAAACAGGACGGAGGTGTTTGTCTTTTGAGGCAAAAGGGATCTCCAGGATGTTAAATACTTGAAAAAATAGGATTAGATTAAGCATAGGTCAATTAGTGGTCGAATTCTGAAAATAATCATTTAGTCAGATAGAATTGTTATTCCAGATTCAGAAAATCGTTAAAGAGGGAATAGTTTCGATTCTGGTCATCCTGCGCAGTCCGCGCAGGCTAACCAGGTTCGATAATTTTCGCACTTTTCAGGAGGTCCGTTTCTCTCGACGGGGTCATATTACAAGTGTTCGTATAAAAACTTCAATAACGCTTTTTATCGCATTGTAATCAGCAAAAGACGAATCATAAATGCATAGGGAGTAGTATGTTACTATTTAGATACAACATCTTGTATTTGCTTTGAGTTGCGGAGAAGAAAAATTGATATTTCACGAGACCTTAGGTCGAGTGGAATATCAAATTTTCCGCCGCAATGAGAAGAAAATACAAGATGCTGAATCTTCATCGTAACATAATATTCTATTAACTATAAAGCTTATTAGATAAAATCGATGAGATAATAAAAAAATGTGAATTTCTGAAAGTTTTCCCTTCTTCTTTAACATTTTGTTTACGTTTATTAGCATTGTGGCGTCTTCTATTGAATGAAAATGACATCATCTTAGTCTGCATTATATGGAACCATATTTGACTCTATCAAAAAACGATTTTTCCTGGCTTGTCCGATTTTGTCTGTGTGGAGCGTATTTATTTTACTAGGAGTATTTATAGGTATGTAATAAGAATCTTACATGTACCTGATCAAAGGCAATAAAAATAAAATTAGATACCAATTTGAGAATGATCAGTACGGATAATCCGTGTTTAATCAAATGATTGTAAATGAAAAAGGAGATGGAATGCTATATTTGACCATCCTTTCCTTATTTATAACTGACGCAAGAGTAAACATAAAATGATTCGATCTGAAGTGTTTCTTTAGCTAGCAAAGCGTTGACATAGCTTAAGTCAACAGACAAAATTCTGAGGTCTTCTCAGAGTTCAGCGAGTGCAAACTGCCACTGGGGGCTTAACCACTGGTTAAGCCATAAAAAGTATTTCTTATTTATTTCAAAAATATTGCAGACTCTGTCTGCAAGTATTTTTAGTTCACTCGAACACATTGTGTTGAAAATGACCCTGACAAAAGTCTTCAAAGAAGTCGCAAACGACGATTTCAAATTGTTGATATTCTAAAATATTCATTAATCTGGATAGAAAACAATGTGGAAATTGCAGAAATTGCTTGTAACAAGCAATTTCTTCATTTTCCACATTGTTTTCCCTAATTATTTTTAAGGGCGTAAAAAGGAGTGATTGTGTAGGAACGGCGTACTCCGTGACCTCGTACATTTATCATGATAGCTTTATACAAAGAAGATTTCTTAACAAAACCATGCTTTACTAGCTTACAGTATTTTCAGTACTTTGATTTATCCCAGGTATACACAATGCCAGGCTATCTGAAGAAACGGTTCGGCGGCCAACGTCTACAGGTTTATATGTCCGTTCTAGCACTATTAATATCGGTGTTCACAAAGATTACGGTAAGTCTTCAGTATTTTCTCAGCAATTCGTGGGGTCCATATGAGCAGAAACCTCATTTTTATGACTTTTTGATTAATACATATTTGACCACGAAAAACATTTTACAAACGTAAAAGAATTCGTTATCTCAACACTTAAAACTACAACTGTAATAACTTAGATAATCATTATCGAGAAAAGAGGCGAAAACGTTTTTTTTTTCTGATTTCCTCCTTTATTTCAGTGTTTTGATATTTGCCTTTTTAAAAAAACGACATCTGTTCACTTAGGAAAATATATTTAAGATTATTTAAAAGATCCCATAAAACGTGTTTATCCTAGGCAATAAAAATATTGAAAATGAGTTTTTTTACTAGAACCATTTTTTCCATATTTTTGCAGAAACTGTCTGTCTTACATTTATTGATACCTCGATTTGTATACTAATAGGTCTGGATGATAAAATGGCAGTTTTAGTATGTAATTATTTTCCCTCCATAATGAATATATCGCATGAGTGGCTCCACTACTCGTGAAAATATAGGTTTTATTGTCAACCCGTTTCCGAAAGAAATGAAAAAGTCAGAGAGGAACATTTTTTGTTATATGCTTTCATAAGATGACATTCATGTAGTCACGTACTCTTCAGATTATACAGTCTCTAACACGTGTCTGACTCGTTAAAGTTTGAAGACAAACATTTTTGTACTCTGAAGTATGACAAATGGCTCTCTCTTGACAGGCTGACATATTTGCCGGTGCCATATTCATACAACAAGCTGTGGGTTGGAATATATATGTTGGCATCGTGACGCTTCTTTTTATAACCACTATATATACGGTTACGGGTAAGTGGTGTATTATATGGTATCATAACATTCTGTTCTCAATTTCTAACACCTCAGAAATATATGTAAAGCTTCGATATATACCCTACAATAATCGTGACAAAATGAATCTAAGTTTTGCGAATTGGTCATTTTTCAATAATAACCTATTGGACAAACTTTAAATTAACCTAACAAAACCTCGCAGTAAGGGCATGGCTGGGGAATCAAATGTATGTACAGTTTTAGTATATACATATCGAATTTCATTGTAAGATACATTCATTGCAAGCGGACTCGACAGAAAACCCCGTATCATACCGTTATCTTCCGAAAGGTGGCATTTTCAAAAACTGACCTTTCTAATTTGAGCATTCTGGGTAGTGTCATTCGTGACAACTCGGCCGATTTCGTCGAACTACATTCAACATGTCAGCGCCCATGAAATGCTCGTTTCAAAATTATTGATGCACAGGTAAGACATAAATACTTTCGCAGTTTAAAATAATCATTTTTCTAATTAATATGGGGCGACAATTAAGTATGATTTCGCCAAATTCTCCACTTGCTACATTTTGGTGATATAATATTGCGTATCCCAATCTGGATAAGTGATACTGTCCCGAAGACAGGTCAATCTTCGGAGAATATGGCATGCGCGTATCATACATGTACTGAACTGATACAACAAGAGGACCGTTGGCCCTTGGGCTCTCACCTGAGATAAAGGCTCTTTTTCATTGTCTAATTTTATGTTAAGGTTAGGACTATAATACAAGTGGGACTGACCATACTATACACATATAAAGGCTCTGTACCTGGGGATTCCTAAGTCTTAATGACAAATTTAAAGGCTTTAGAACTAATTTGAAAGGAGAATACTTTTTCCTCCCTCTGGATTCATGGGTAATCATTTAAGAAATATGAAGATTCTTAAAGATTTAATTTCCATTGCCATGACAAACAGAGTTCGTCTACTAGATTTCTATCATTTCACTTACAGTGAAAGAGGGCTACATAAGGAACATTTCAGCCAAATTTGGTTCGAATTGGCCAACTGATTTGGGAGGAGATGTTGTTTAAATATTCTTCCTTGTTTCCATATAAATCCCCTTGGGACCCGATGGTGATGATTTTAGCAATTTTGACAGACGTCATTATACTGATATCTCATGCAAAATATCAAGGCTTTACACTTCCTGGGTCAGGAGAAAAAGATTTTTTTGCCATGGAAACCAGAGTTTTAAACGGATTTTAATTCTTTTAGCTATTTTCATACAGAGCCACCAAAGGATCCTTTTGGCCAAATTTGGTTGAAATTGGCCAAATGGTTTGGGGGGGGGGGAGATATTGTTTAAAAATTCGTCATTATTTCTATATAAAACCCACCCCGTGGGGCTCTGCCCCATAGGGACCCAAGGGTCATGATTTTCGCTATTTTGAAAGAGGTCAATATACTGATGTTTCATGCAAAATATCAAGGCTCTACCTCTTCCGGGTCAGGAGAAGATTTTTTAAGATTATTTAATAATTTCACTTTTATTGCCATGGTAACCAGAGTGTTCAACAGATTTCAATTCTTTTTGCTGTTTTCAAAGGGGACCACCTAAGGAACATTTCTGCCAAATTTGGTTGAAATTGACCCAGTGGTTTGGGAGGAGATGTCGTTTAAAGAAATTGTTGACGCACGAGGGACGGACGCCGGACAAAAGCTGATCACAATAACTCACATGAGCACTTTGTTCTCAGGTGAGCTAATGACGGATATGGTTAGATGACGTTATTTTCCATGTAAAACGATGGCGAACCAAGAATTACGGTATTATGATTTGAAAAAGGTTGATTTTTATACAATACCATGGTGTTGTAGTAATAAAAATTCTTGTATATATCCAAGTTTTCCGACGCTGCTCGAATCTAATACAAGATTTTGTATCACAACTATAACGTTATATTTCTTACATACACTTACATTTAACTAGTCGCCGTTAAAATCTGTGTATCACACACGCAGTTTTGAAGTCAGGGGTACCACAACTTTATAAATTACTTTTTATAGACATACCTTCATGTGCGTCTCTTTTGATTTACTGGTAACCCAATCCTACACAATAACGCTTTTTTCGCTTCTAAAGAAAATAGCTTTGGAGGCAAATATGGGCAATGAAGAAATTGCTTGTTACAAGCGATTTCTTCATTGTCCACGCTATTTTCAACAACAACAACAACAACAACAACAAAAAAAAAAAAAAAAAAAAAAAAGACAAAATATTTAAGATATCACCAACTAAAATTCGTCGTCTGAAATTTCATCGAATTTGAACCAGTCTATAATTTTGTCGTCTGGTAAAGGACTAAATGGCTTGTGGTCGGTATCTAATTTCAGGTGGTCTTAAAGCGGTTATTTACACAGACACATTACAGACAGTGATTATGGTTGTTGGCGCTTTTATTCTGATGGGGATAAGTGAGTAAACAATAATAAAACATAATACAATTAATCCAACCGAGACTGATAGTGACGAAGGCTTGTGTTTACATGTTTGTTTTGTTTTGTTTGAATGGGGTTTAATGAAGCTTTTAACAATTCTTCAGTCATATCGCGGCTGTAGCATCTAACAATGGAATCCTGGTATATCTCGCACCAGTACCATCATTACATCCTTTCCTATTCTCCGGCTGCTATACCACATAGGTTTACGATTATCCGCCCATTGGTGAGAGACAAATGTCGGAAAGGATATGTGCCGCCGCCGATGATTGAAATTGGGAGCCTGACGGCTGTGTGTTGACATGTACTGGCCATAAAAACAACACTTTAGATAAACAGTGTATGTGTGTGACTTCAGTCTTTAGCGGCTCTTTTGTAGCTCAATTTGTTGAATTATAAATGATCATTCCGTCATGACTTAATTCACTCATCTTCCAAAAAACTTTATTTTACCAGAAAATGTGATTGTTGTATTATTTTCGTATGATGATCTTGCGTATAATATGACAGTCCGTGAATTAACCTTTTATAAGCTTCGACTGTAAATTTTGAACTTTACCAAAAGAATAACTATCAAAACAAACGCAAGCAATCAAACACAGAAAAAATAAACAAACACAGAAAGAAACAAACTAAACCAGACAAACAAACACAACAAGCAACCCCTCCAAGTCTTACATATACAATGTATATTCGGAAAGTTTTGATACAATGCTAATATTTTGAAGACAGAACGCCATTCAAATCGAGAAGTTCTCATGAAATAAAAAATATTGCACTATGATAAATAAACAATTTGTCATTGTCGGCGAGATTATTTCCAACTTTAAAGCCTTCTCTGGATTTTAAATGGTGCAGAAATCTTCCGCCTGTCAGCGACAAAAGCATTGGAATATGACGTGTCTTTACAGATTTGCAGAATTAAATATCAGATTTGCAGAATTAAATAAAAGCCAAACTACCTTGATTTTCCTTTCTGTTTGTACCATTTAGAAAACCATAGCATTGGGCCTTATACATTTTAATTGAGTAAAGCGTTCATTTGTATAGAAAAATATACTGTGATAAAGTTCTAATCTGGTTAAACGGAGGTATCGATGCTTTATTCATGTCTCAGATTTTATTGTCGTTATTCCCCCTCAAATCTCAATTGAATACAACATTTTGAAAAGTAGTTTTCCGAAACTCAGAGGTCGTTTATAAGTTTTTAATTTAGTTTTAAATTACGCCGAGATAGTTGCAATAAATATTGAGACATTCACGTTCGTTGTGCGTGTAGCCGATGAAATCGCGCATTCAGTTTGAAATCGCTCAAACCAATGTCATCGTGACATCATGAGGAGTCATGCCGGTTTTCCATTCTGTAAAAATCAGTACAAAACTGCCGTTAGAGTTTATATGAATATAGATAATGTGCTAACTACTTGATTTGAAATAATTCAGGACTTGGTGGTCTCCTTTGTGACTTTGTTATTGTCCGTTGTATATTAGTCATATGTAAATGAGGTCATGCGGTGTCGACTACCGAATACCACGATTTCTAAAAATCACATAGACTTTCGTTGAACCTTTCCAAGACAACCATAAAAAGCACCTTTAAGCCATATTACCGTGAAGACAGTACCTGTCCCAATATTCTTTGAGCTCATTTGAAAGTATTTGTTTTTTATTCTTATATAGCTTTCAGAAACATCGATACTTTTCTGTAATCAGTACCGCGTAATAATAAATGTATCTTAGGAACAATACACTTGTTATTTTGCTCATATTCTGATGAAATAACGTACCAATCATGTAAGTAAATGTTTTTATCTTTTATTATCAGCACTGTCTAATAACTTTCCAAAATGCATTTTTTAAAAAAAGTACTCTTTTGAAAATAATTGCAAATAATTCCAAGACAAAGACATAACTACGAATTCTGTAATTTAATCAAATTCCAGGTTTCGCAAAGGTAAATGGACTCAACAAGTTGTATCTGGAATACCCACTTGCCGTCCCATCGCCGTCGGTCAATGGTTCGAGTTGTGGTATACCGACAGATGAAGCTTTTCATCTGTTAAGATCAGCCGATGCAGGTGACCTACCCTGGCCTGGCAATGTGTTTGGAATCACGATTCTTAGTGCTTGGTACTTTTGCTCAGATCAGGTATGTCAGATGCTTCCGATACTGCTTTATGTCTCAAATTGTAATAATTCTATTTTAGTTTCGACTATGACGATTCAAGCGTTTTGATTTGTTGAACACGCGACTTTTTTGTATTTTTGCATGCAAAGCTAGATCAATAATTTTTTTCTCAAAACTAATAGGGAATATTACCACAGTGTCTTTTTCTATGCGTTGTTATCGTGTTCGCGAATCGTGTGTAGGTATTTTTATTGGATGAGACCGAAGGTCGAATCCAATAAAAAATACCTACACACGATTCGAGAACACGATAACAACAAATAGAAAAACACACTGTTGTAATATTCCTTTTATTATATACCTTTTAGGAAATGACATTAAGAGAATTCTCCTAAATGGCTAAGAAATAACCAACTTTCCGAAAAACCCGGAACGTCAATACACAAAAAAGTAGCCCGTGTTTAACGGTACTCGACGAATACGGTTTTTTGCTACACGCCGAATATTGATTTTTTTTCTGTCGAGTTGTATTTGACAGCCAGGTTTTACTCCATATCTTTTATAGGTATATAATAAAAGATATTATTTGCTTTGTTTTACTCGATGCTATAAAATCACAAGAGACGAAGAGATTTTTTTTTTGTTTTCGATGACTAAAAACTTATTCACACTAATGTATTAAATCACTTCGCGTATTCACGCAGTGTAATGAAGTTTTTTAGGATTTTACCTTAATAAAAACAAAAATATTCTCTCCCTGAAAAAAGTGACAATATCATTGAAAACATTGTTTCTTTTTCACTTCATTGACAACAACAACAATATCAACAACAACATGTTTGTGATGGATCACCATAGTAGACCCCAAACAGAATAAAAGCCAATCTCTGATCATTTAACAATATCTTCTATGATTATCATCGCCTATAACGTAGTGTATTTCTGCCCAGTTCATTCATTTGAAAGTATGTGCTGCCTAAATGATGCTTTGAAGTTGTTTTTAAAATGTTTTCCGATTCAAACCCGGCATTTTACGTCGCTCTTATTTTATACTTTAGAAAACATTGTGGAAAAAGAAGCAATTGCTTGTAATGAGCAATTTTTCTTTTCCCATAATGTTTGTTTACCACACGGGATTTTTTTTAAATATATCTAATTTTCATTGTCGTCTGCAATTTCTGTCAATTTGGACTAGATTAAAACGTCCAAAAACGGGAAAAGGTTAAAATGCTTTCTGGTATATTGTCGATGTTTGTAGATAGATTAATACTTAATAAATTCACCGAATAAATAGTGAAATTATCAAATTGATAAGGTCATTGTTTGCTAGATTAAGCCTTGCTTCGTTCATTTTTCGCTATTGAACGTCATCTCAGCGGGACCCAAGTCATGGAGGGGTCAACAAGTTACCATGTTAATCACTTGCAAAATAAAAAAAAAATCCGCCACCTATGAAGATATGACTGATTGAATGGGGTTTTACGCCGCTTTCAACAATCTTTCAGTTGTATCGCGGCGGCATGAGCACCTAAGAATGGATTCCTGGTATTTCTCACTTCAGTACTACCATTACATTCTTCCTTGCCTCCAGCTGCTATCCCACTTAGGTTTACGATTATCAACCTATTGGTGAGAGACAAATTTCGGAAAGAATATGTGCCGCCGCCGGGGATCGAACCCATGACAATCCATGATTGAAGATTATTGTGAAGATATATAGCTATTATTGTTAACCTATTGAAATATGAATCGATCTTAAATCGCTGGCCCCGCCAACTCAACCCGTTGTCCAGCCCATTGGCTCCAACAGTAAACCCGCTTCGAAATTAAAAAGGGTTTATTTAGAAAAAATTTAGTCAGTTGCTAAATCAAAATGAAGAATTGTTTGTTTGCGACGTGAATGTCGTAATTCATTTTCGATAGGCGATAGACACGACCTTTAAGTGGCAGCTAATGTCTGAGTTTAAAAACCCATTTCTGGTATCAATAGATAATTTCATTTTATTTATCAATTGTATGAAACCTCTAAACTTTGCAAAAGACTCCATAGTGACTTTGCCCATTATGCATTCATACGTGTATATTACTTTAGGTTTTAGTCCAGAGGTCACTTGCAGCCAAGAACATGTTGCATGTGAAAGGAGGTTCGATTCTTGCAGCATATTTGAAGATTTTGCCTCTGTTTACCACAGTCTTTCCTGGAATGATCAGTCGTGTTCTCTTTACAGGTAACACTTATTTTGCGTAAAATTCAATTACTTGTGCAAAATGATTGCTATTGTAAACATCTTTATTTTCGGACAAAACGTTTCATTTGGTACAAAAGATTAATTTAATTTTTAGATTCGTCTATCAAAAACGGCTGTTCTGACTGGTCGAAAAAAAAAAATTCTTACCTCCATGAACAAAATTTGAGCACGCAGTCATTTCGTATGCTATCGCACAAAATAGTTCGCTACAAAAAAGTATCAAAATTTGTAAAGATTTTGCTTTTTCGATTAATTTGTAAGAAATGGCGAGAATATTTTTGTTTTCATGGAAGTATGAGCCGGAAAAACTAATCACACTGAATGAATACGTGTGATTAGTTTTTTCGGTTTCTCCATGAAAACAAAAAACATTCTCTTCATCCCTGAAATAAATTCGCGCGCGGAGCGTACTTACTCTTGCTTGCTACAGAGAACAGCCCTCATGACAAATATAATGAATTTTTATAGGTATATGTTTTAAAAAGAATCTTTCCCTCGATCTCTGAGACTAATTCAGCTTAACCTCATCTAGAAAAGAAATTTCATTAAACTCTCAAAGGCTAACTAATGTTTCGAATCTATTCTCCGTTAGGATAAGCCTCATCGAAAGAAATTCTTATGGCATAGCTTGTATTGATCGTTTGCTAGCAGTTGAATACTGGGGCAAAGTATTTTAGAGAAAGATTTTCAATTTGCGAATAGCTGAGAAACATGAAGTGCTAGTCCGATTGCCTAAATGTAAGAATTCATAAGATCTACCGATAAAATAAACGAAATCGAAACATGTTGTATAAAGAACCTTTAATTGGATTCGAGCCCCATAGGAAATTTGTATTAAATTTTCGGCGAGAATTCAGTGCAAGATTTTAAATCACTACTGCCTTATATCATTCCATTTAATATATACATACAAATTTGGATTATAAAATTTAATAAAACAAAACGAAATCTGTCCAAAATCCACCTTTTTTCAAAATCATTGTGATTTTATTCTATGCGTGATTTCATTTTCCCTAGGAAATAATTAAGAGTCGAAGAGAATATTTTTTGTTTTCATGGAGGTATGAAGCGGGGAAAAAATCGCTAAGCGGATTCATGCATAAGTGTGATTAGGTTTTATGGTTCATTCCTCCATGAAAACAAGAACATATTCTCTTCATTTCTGTTCATTTCTTATAATTTAATAGCATCGAGCGAAAAAAAAAGCAAAATCTTTACAAATTTTGATACTTTTTTGTATGGAACTTTTTGTGCGGAAGCATACAGAATGGTGGTGTGCTCAAACGTTTTTAACGGAGGTATGATTTTTTTCGACCAATAAGAACGCCCGTTTTTGATAGACGAAATTAGAAATTAAATTATTTGCATTTTAACATATATCAGTTTATTTCATGTATGAAACGGATTTCTTTCTGTCCAGCCAGATGTTACTGTGAAAATGACGTCATAATGCATGAGATGACGCCTGTTTACAGTTATACAAAGAGTATCGAAATTGTGTTAATAATATAGATTGTTCATTAAAAAGATGCAAGCCTTGTTTTTTTATCTGTTTATAGGTGGCTCTTTTTATAAATTTGGTATCTCACGACCACTCACTCAATATCGTCTATTTATTTTGAACTTTTTCTACCCTAGACCAGGTAGCGTGTGTAGATCCAGAGGTGTGTAAAACAGTGTGCGATAACTCTGCAGGATGTACCAACATAGCTTATCCAAAACTCGTTGTCGAATTGATGCCTATAGGTAATACATGCTATTTCACAAATCTTCGAGCATATGAATACATTTAAGTTTTTGAAGTCATAGAGAATAGTGAAAAGTATCATATAAAGAAAAGAAAAGGCACAATATGATTTGGCACTTTAAGATATATCTCTCGCTTTAGGAAAAATCATTTAGTCATACAGAATAGTGAAAAGTATCATAAAAATAAAAGAAAAGGGGCAAAATGATTTGGAACTTTAAGAGCACCGTGGTTGGTCATTGACCATATAGATCTATCACCGAGGCCAGTTGCCTCTACTCTCAGTACTATGGGGTCAGCCAACATTCTTTCCGGCGTTTGGTTAAGGTCATTGCAGATTGTGTTTATTAAAGGTCGTCGTAAATTGTGTGATTGAGCGCTCACAACTGGGCGATAGCTTCCGGTATAAATCTATCTAATAACATAAAATTCATTTAATAAAAAATAAATGACAATTATTTCATCTCGTAAAAGAATGATTTCTCTCTTCATCTATAGGTCTAAAAGGTCTCATGCTGGCAGCTATGATGGCGGCGCTGATGTCATCTCTGACGTCAGTATTTAACAGTTCCAGTACGATATTTACGATGGATATTTGGCCACGAATTCGTCCGAAGGCTACCGACGGAGAACTTTTAATAGTAGGAAGGTATTTTTGTAGTATTATTCATAAATGTCTTCAGGTGTCAGATGATATATTTTTAGTTGGCAAAAGCTCAAGTTAACAGACAACATTTTGAGGTGATCTCAAAGTTAAAAGATCGCAAACTGTCACTGGAGGTTTAACAACTTATCCATTGGATGCATACACCATAAAAAGTAGTTCTGGTGCATTTAAAGACTGTTGCAAACTATTTTCAATTTGTAGTGAACTCTTTCAAAAGCATGCTTTCTGACCCAATTCCTTTTTTTAAGCATCTCAAGAAAAATGCTTTGGAAATCATTGTGGACATTGAAGAAATTGCTTGTTATATGCAATTTCTTCAATGTCCACAATGTTTACTACTTAATTCCACCGTCTTGAATTTGTCGTCTGCAACCTCTTTCAATTAGAATCAGTCTTAGATTTTGCTATGTTGTAATGTATTACCTCCTTGGTCACTCATCTTGTTTATTCATCATGACCTTTGAAAAAGAGGATAACTTCACAAAACCATGCGTTGCTAGCTTACAGTACTTTCAGTACTTTGATTAACATCGTAGTTACATACAATATATCCTATGGTAATCTAAGAGTAGATTAAAGTCTACGCAGGCTCTCAGGCAAATCTCGTTAGTGACGGATTTGCGGGATATAATTTGCTGAAAGTTGAACATAGGGTGCAAAGAGTATCACTTTAAATTGACATATGTTTCTCTTTTAGAATATTTGTTTTAGTACTGGTCGGTATAAGTATTCTATGGATACCAGTATTACAAGCTGCTCAAGGGGGACAACTCTTCAACTACATACAATCAGTCACTGGTTATCTGGCCCCGCCAGTGCTGTCGCTCTACCTCATGGCTATTCTATGGAAAAGAACCAATGAACAGGTATATTATATCTTTCTACTACCTCTTTACACAGAGCCTCGGATAAAGGAGGATTTATTTGGTTTCAACTTGTAAAATGTGTAAACCGGCAAGCTAAAAGGGACCTTATGATGCGATGGGTGAACAGGGTCGAAAATTTTCACTTATTGCATTTTCTTAACCCTTTTCTGTTTTGCAAAATGTTAGACCTGCTCAAATTCAAAGTTTTTGGAGACGAAAATTTAAAGAGGATTTACTTTGAAAAATAATTATTCAGCGTGGTAGAAATTATTGTGGAAAAAGAAGAAATTGCTTGTTACAAGCAATTTCTTCTTTTTCCACACTGTTTTATTAAATATAAGATCACAGGGACGTAAAAAAAACATGATTAAACGTGAAAGGTTAATCTAGAATAACCGATCGACCACATCATAAATACATTCACAATTAATCTTATATATGCCCTTTCGGCAGTAGGTTCAGAGAACAGAATACTTATTTAAAGAAAATTATAATCTCTTCTGATTGTCAAGGTTATCAAAACATCAAATTGGGAGTTAAAAGCAAAATAGATGCGCGGGAGTTTTGAATCTAGGGACATACATAAATTAATGCAGTTGGTAGAGCATCAGACTCCCAATCTTCAATCATGGGATGTCATGGGTTCGATCCCCGGCGGCGGCACATTTCCTTTTCGACAATTTTATCTCACAATAGGTGGATAATCGTAAACCTAAGTAAGATAGCAGCTGGAGGCTAGGAAGAGATATAGTGGTGGTACTGGTGTGAGAAATACCAGGAATCCATTGTTATTTGTTGTTAGGTATTCCAGCCGCCGCGATATGACTGAAAAAATATCAAACAAACAAACAAAACAAAACAAAACAAAAATAAACCTAAGATTATCTTATGTCATTTCAAGTGCTTTTCACATCGATTTATTATTGGATCGTTTAAACCGGAATGTCTTTACGCCAGCATAAGCTGCAACCCAAGCAAAATCCTTACTAAAATACAAGTCAACAATTCAATGACGAGGGATCTGCGCCAGTTTCATACATCTGGTAGTTTCTACTTATGTTTTTTTCAGTTAATCCAGGGTAAACGTGCCTTGATGGTTTTAGAATTGTGTATTTGATAATATAATAATATAAAATATTAGCTGTTAAAAATAGAATTGAATTTTGAAATTTAATGACTACTTTTTGTCTCAACAGGGGGCGTTTTGGGGTCTCATGGTAGGCCTTGTGGTCGGCTTGATTCGGATGGGACTAGATTTCGGATATGGGAGTCCGGATTGCGGCGAGACCGACACACGACCGTCCGTTATAACCGAGGTCCATTTTCTACACTTTACGATCATCCTGTTCTTCGTATCTCTTTTTACAACGTGGGCTGTATCGTTACTTACTTCACCGATTGACGAGAAACATGTAATTTTGTCTTATTTTTATTAATTTCCTTAATTCTTACCTCTATCTTTTTAACACTTATTATTATTTAATTGACAGATTGAAAGCTAAAACTCCTTCCAACATACATGTTATTCTTAATCAGTTAAGTTTCTAAATCAGTTTTTGACGAGCCCGCTTGCGGTGAGCGAGACATAGTTGTCACTATGACAAGTGGGTGTATGTGCGTTAGTGCGTTAGTTAGTCCGTTCGTCCGTCCGAATTTGTCCGGACAATTACTCATACATTTATGGATGGATTTCAAAATAACTTCTCCATTATAAGTAGATGTGCCATTTGAAAGAATTTTTGGGATAGTTCTAATGTCAAGGTAACAGCTCAAGATCAAACACTAAAATTGTGTTTGTCCGGACAATTACTCCTACAATTATGGATGTATTTCAAAACGACCTGGCACAATTTTTCTCTTTCATGAGTAGATGTGCCAGTTGAAAGATATTTTTTGGATAGTTTCAAGTTCAAGGTCAAAGCTCAAGGTCAAACACTAAAATTGTGCATGTCCGGAGCATGATGCCTACAAAACTTTGCGGGCTCGACAGCAGTTTTACTTGGGACAACCATCTAGTTAAAGTAATGTACTTACTTTAAACAGGAATGCACTCACTTTTTGCAGTAATGGTGTCGTCTTTTAATGCAAATTGGATATGATTAATTCAGCAATACAATTAAGCAAATATTGTTCTCATCGAAAGTGTGTAAAATATTGACCCTGATCAGATTGTATGCTTTCTCAAGCTGACTAGGGCTAAATTTTTCCGGTTTTCATGGATTTTCAAAACTAGAACGGCATTTTTAATTAAAAACACTGACAAAAAATAGGCGTAAGAATGATCAGATCGTCTCTGTCGGTATAAAAATCGTTTGACCAATCAAAACCTTCATTTAGAACGGTAGTGAACTTTAAACTCCGCATTTGTGTACAGAAATTTTGTTGGTTTTGGCTAATTAAACCCCGTAAGTACAGCTTATTCGAGCTGTGCTAACGAGGTTTAAGTTACAAAATCAAAATGTTTACCTTTTATTATAGGTCACCTGCCATATATCTAACAAAATAATGTAGTTCATCACCTCAGTCGAGCTACCAGGTTACTGGGCATTGTAAGGGACCAGTTGATTTTGATAATAAGGTTTTCGAGAGGCTTTTGGCGATGAACAAATTATATAAAACCATATATATTTTTTACATTCAAGCTTTCAAGGCTCACATTTTGGACCCGACATAGCACTATGGATCGAGTGCCCTTTGAGGAAGAAATAACCAAAACTGACCCGGAGAAATACAAATCTAGTGATGACATCACACAAACAGGTAATTCAAGATTCCATTTACGGATAGCCACCAACAAACCAAATAATTCATTTAAACTGCCATAGCATGTAAACCTCCGGCAAATCATGTTAAGCATTTTTGTTGTTCATGCGACTTAAACGGCGTAAATATAGCTTAAGACTTAGAGATCACCATCAAACAATTTGCTATTTTCTTTATGCGCACTTTATGCTCACTTCATGCTCACTTTATTCTCACTATGCAAATAATCCTAGTTTGTTATCTTAACAGTCAAATCTGAGCTCAATCGGTACTTTGCACTAAAGACAAACGTCATTCCAATTGCTGGAATATATATTTTAAAAATTGCCTGGTGGAGCAATAGCGTGTTAAATACGGTTTATGAATTTTTCTGTAGACATATCGTCGGTGGTCGAACAAACCCTCGTTACTACAGGTTAAATAAGCTATAGTTACGAGATTTTGTCGATAATCGTCGATATATAACAAAATATAACTTTTATATAAAAAGGGTAGTGCGTTCAAAAGAATGAGAAAAACAATAAAAAAACACAACAACAACATAAACCCCCTCCGAAATATCAACCAATGAATTATAATGAATACATTTAAAAAAACTTATTGAATAACCCATTTCTATTTATTCATTTCAGAAATTCCAAAATGGAAGCGAATCCTATACATTATATGCGGTTACGAGCCTCAGTCTATGAAACCTGAAATGACGGAGGAGGAAAAACAGAAACAAGAACAGCGTCTGACTTCAATTAAAGAACATCCAAAATGGCGCTGGTTTGTGAACATTAACGCCATTGTTTTGATGACGTTTGGTTTATTTTTGTGGGGTTACTTCTCATGATAAAATGAAGCTTTGATATTTAGTAAAGAAGAGAACTGATTGCTTAAATAGTTAAGTCGTATATTTCGCTTGAGAATGTGTTAATTGTATGTTTCTCAAGAGGAGGCGATAAATTGTATATTTCGCTTGAGGATGCGTTAAGATGGGAATGCGTTAAGTTGTATATTTCGCTGTGGGGTGAGTTAAATTGAAAATGCGTTAAGTTGTATATTTCGCTCGAGGATGCGGTAAGGATTTTAAATCAAATACAATGCTTTTCCTTTTGTAAAAAATAAAGCACGATCTTTTTTCTAACCATTTTTAATCTATTGGCGAATCTCGACTGCCAATCAAAAAATGGACTGACCAGTAGAATTGCTCATTTATGTCAGTAATGAGCTTTGAACGCCGACATTTATGAAAAGCGATTTCCTTGGATTGTCTCCTTAATGTTGTAACTACAGTTTATTTCAGCTTTAGTTACGACGTTAATGTTGTCATCCAACGACCTGCATTACGTATCATGTCATATATATATACATATTTTTTTTCATTTTTTCAACTTTCTGGGTAAAAAGAAGAAAGTGCTTAATAAAATCAAATTCTTTATTTCGTTTTCCTAATTGTTTTCCTAATTGTTTTTTCTTGAAGGTTGTCCAAAAGCACCATGGCGTTGGATAAGGTTAAAGGTTTTTCAGTGTTAATAAATTGTTTTTTACAAATTGTATATAGGGAACATGTAGTCTAGCTAAACTGCAAGTTTTTTCATAGAAGAAATATCAAAATATTAGAGAGAAAAATGTTCATTGGGTGATTACTAGCTTGAGCTTGTCTTTGGCTTACAAAAAATATGGAACGAGGAGCTTTTTTTGAAAATTGTTCAGAAGGTTTAGATTAAGGTGGCATTTTGGAATAATTTAATCTTTAGTTTCGTCTATCATAATCGGGCGTTCTGATTAGTCGAAAAAAATTTGAGCACGCAGCAATTTTGTATGCTTCCGCACAAAATAGTCCCATACAAAAAGGTATCAAAATTTGTAAAGCTTTTGGTTTTTTCGCTTGATGCTATTTTATTATAAGAAATGAAGGGAACATGTTTTGTTTTCATTGAGGTATGAACCGAAAAACCTAATCACATAATGTATGAATCCGCTTTGCGTATTCATTCAGTGTGATTAGTTTTTTCGGTTCATACCTCCATGAAAACAAAAAAAATATTCTCTTCATCTCTTAAACGATCGGCCGATTGCTTGCCATGCAAACTGATCTCCAACATTGGTTATAACGGACCTCATTTTGATTGATTGATTTGGGTGTAACGCCACTTTTAACAGTATTTCAGTCATATCATGGCGGCTCTAGCACCTAACAATGGATTCCTGGTATTTCTAACACCGGTATTACCACTACGTCCTTTCCTAGCCTCCAGCTGCTATCCCACTTTGGATTACGGTATGGACCTCGTTTTGAAAATGCGTTTTCTAGGTAATAAGATACAAGGCATGAAGTTAATTGGCGACATTAACGTCGTAACTACAGCTCGAATAAGCTGTAGTTATGGCGTTTAAGTCCTCAAGCAAACAAACTTCCTTAACCATATATCGTCCTATCCTGATTCAAATGAATGATTTTATTGGACAATCAAGTTTTTGATTGTCAACTTCTCTTGTCGCCGTCTAGGAAAGAATGAGTAAATATGCATTTTCGACAGAATATCTGCCATCTTTTTGTTAGCCTAAATGCATATTTACGGCTCCCTTTTTCTATAATAAGTACTAAAATAACAAAAACAAACTAAATTTACACTTTGGTGTAATTTTTAATATTTTGATCATTGTAAATCTTAGAATGATATTCCTTTATTGGCAAAAGATACTCACCATTCTCTGTATTTTTAATATAGAAAAGCAATAAATACTTAGAGGTACGATGGAATTCAACCGATTCTCAAACGACAAAAAATTAGAAGGGTACAAATTAAAAAATAGTTACAGACCACAAATTCTAGCTGATGAAATTTAGGAACTATACGCCTTTAAGAGTAGAAATCATTGTGGACATTGAAAAAAATTGCTTGTTACAAGCAATTTCTTCTTTGTCCACAATGTTTTCCAAAACCATTTTTCTTAGGGGCCTTCAAAAAGCGTCATTGTGCGGGAATGGATTAAACCAATGAATGAACGAGAAGTTATTTGCGTTGTCCTTATATTCTTAGTAAGCTTTTGATATTTTTTGAAACACAATTTAAGAGAAATCAAAATTGACAAAAACAACACAAAACAAAAGTATGTGAGTTCTTGAACTATTTCCAACCAGCGTTCATCAACTGTAGAGAGACAAACACCATCAACATCATTGTGAGTAGCGAGGCCGTAAAACCTGAAATTAAATCAAGACGTCAAGCGAAAATGGCCCTTCTGGGGGTTGGCGTAAAGTATCGACCCCGATCAAATTACACAGACTTCACTGTGTAACGGAATAAAAATGTTCGGTTTTGGAAGATTTTCTTAATCAAGAATGACATTTCTAACAAACTTCATAACCTGAATGATTTACCCCCTCTTTGTCTTGTGTCCAAACTCGTAGCGCACCAGACTCATTATCTTCAATCATGGGATGTATTGGGTTCGATCCCCGACGGAGGCACATATCCTTTCCATAATTGTATCTCTACAATGGGTGGATAATCGTAAACCTATGTGGGATAGCAGCTGGAGGCTAGGAAAGGATGTAGTGGTAGTACAGGTGTGAGAAATACCAGGAACCCATTGTTAGATGCTCCATCCGCCACGGTATGACTGTCAAATACTGTTAAAAGTGGTGTTAAACCACATTCAACCAACCAACCAATCTATTTCAAGTTTTATGAAGTTCCATTTAGTTAGTCCAGTTTCATTTGACACGTAACAAATGTATGAAAGATAGATCGGATCAATTTGAGCTCAATCAGATTTTTTCCCGAAACAATCATTCAGTAAGGTGGAATGGCAATTCAAGATTCGGAGAATAAACCAAGAATTAAAAGTTTTCCTGTTCAGACTGCGCGAACTGACCATCCGCTATTCCTGGCCACTGACTCCGTTGGCCGCGTGATTTGACTTGACTCCGACACGGCGATTTACACGGCGTTATCTTGAAAAAATTATGACCAACAACTTGTAAAAAATAAAAAAATAAAGAAAGGACGGTTGGCGACCTAAACATCGTAACTACATCTTGAATATGCTGTAGTTACGACGTTTAAGTCGCCAAACCGATAAGGTTCTTCACATAAATGGCGGCAAACATCAGAGAACAAACTTCTCTCCCGCTCCACAAATGAATGGTTTTTATTGGTCGGTTGATTTCTTGATTGAAAGCCGCGGTTAGTCAATTGCGCAGCATGACTGACTAGAGTGGTTACGTTTCGCACTTCCTCATGTCGTATTCACAGAATATACAACACCCTACGTGGGGGAAAATGATACCGGACAAAAAGAAGAGGTTGAAAAGGGAAACCCATCGTTAATCTAGATTGGACAGTAAGTATCTGTCTAATCGATTGTGTGTTATTCAGTGTGTTAAATGGTGACATATAAATACAAGCATTGTTCAGTTTTTGTCATTTTTCTGTTTGCTTTACATTCTTCACATCTGGTGAAAATGCTAAATTTGTAGCAAAACTTCTTTCTAAACAATGTATACGTAAACAAAGTTTTTAGAAGAGTGTTGTGAAAACCAGTAGTTGTACGGGAAAAGATAATTGATATACTGTGCACTTAAAAATATATATATACATGTAAAATACATTTAACCCATTTACACAACCCCAAAAAATTAGACTGGTCTAAATTGAAAAAAGTTGCAGACGAAAATTTAAACTTGGGTTTTTTGTTTAATTTTCTGGATAGAAAACATTGTGTTAAATGAAGAAATTGCTTGCTTGTCACAAGCAATTTCTTCATTTAACACAATGTTTTCCAAATTGTTTTTCTACAGGGACGTCAAAAAGCGTCATTGTGTGGGAACGGGTTAACATGCGCAGAGGTAGAGTTTTATGTTTAAGAACACTATAATAGCTGTGTTTAAGGGCAAAAAAAAAGGAAAAATATGAAATTCATTATGACGTCATTTACCATGTGCGGAGCTGCAAAATTTCTCGTTACATCCGGTGAAATAGGGATTTTCGTCACTTCCGTCCTCGCAGTCGATGTTATCGTCACAGCGTAGAGAAATGTTCAAACATCTGTGAATACCAGTGGCACATCCGAAATACCCGGCGCCGCAATTCTGGAATAATGTTCACAAGAATTATCCTAGGCTTATCTAAATGGCCAATCGTGGCTGTCAATCAAAGAAAAAAACCGACCAATCAAAACATTCATTTAGAAGTCCACTTTAAACTCCTACATTGACCGAAGTTAAAGTCTTCTACCAACTATTTAACTTTTTTGTTACATGTTGCTAGCCGTAAATTTTGCAAAATAACGACGTTTCATGAGGAAGTTGAACTTTCTGTCAAAGTCAGTGGCCTATTCAAGAGGATGAATGGGTGTGGTCGTCGATCCGCCAATGAATTTTCTCACAGCGGCAAAATGTCTAGAGGAATATTATGGCCCTAGTGCATGAAAATAAATTGAACGTAAGAATCGACCATAAAAAGTCTATTCCAATGCGCGTTAAATGTTGTTCGGCAGGAAAATGTGAATACGCTGAGACTGAGAAATATTGTTATCAGACCCATGAATACGTAAAAGTACACACCATTCTACCTGAAGCCTTTCCTGTTATGCAAAATTTCAGACCTGTCCAACTTCAAAGGATCTGCAGACAAATTACCAATTTGGTAGAAAATAATTTGGAGAAAGAAGAATTTGTTTGTTACAAACAATTTCTCAATTTCTCTTCTTTTTCCACAATGTTTCCTCAAGTATGAAAATACACAGACGTAAAAAACAGGGATTGAACTGGAAAAGTGTTAACTCATATTCATTTCTGAATTACCTACCCAAACTGATCATTTCTGGATTCAATATCTTCATAAAATATTTGATTGAAAACAAAAATAAATGTATTGATTTTTTGTGACACGTATCACAGAAACTAATGTATCTAAAAGATGTCGTATACCTTTAATTTAGAACAAATCGACCACTTAGTAAAATGATACCAAAATGTAAGACATGCCTACTCACCAAATCTTGATTCCCTGTGTCTGACGGTAGGCAATAGTTCATGATGATGCAGGAGAGGTTCTCACTATCACTCCCAGAACAGTTTCGACCGCCATTGGATGGAGGAGGATTGTCACACGCGCGTGTTCTCGTGGTTTCTCCCGTTAAACACGTGACCGAGCAGCTACTCCAGGCGGACCAATCACCCCAGTTGCCGTCGATCTGTGCTGACGTTTCTGTAGATTAAAGTACGCAATCTTACAAAGAAACTGTTAAAATATACAATTTGCTGTCTATCTATTTCAAATTATTTAGGAAACAAGATATTTTCTGTCTTAAGGTGACAAACGCATAAAATACAGACAATGACAAAGACATATCGAAATAAAAAAAAAAAAATAAAAAAATAAAAAATGATGCCCCTTTTGTTGCCATTTAACCCTTTCCCCTTTCTCGAAATTTAGACTGGTCCTATTTGAAAGAAGTTACAGACAATAACTGAGATTAGAAGCAATTTGAAAAGTAACCAAACTACAGGATAAAACAAATGTGGAAAAAGAAGAAATTGCTTGTTACACGCAATTTCTTCTTCTTCCCCCACAATGCTTTCTCAAATATTGAACCACAGAGACGTAAAAACTAGGGATTGATTAGGAAAGGGATAAGATATGCTTATTTCTAGCTAAAGACTCTCTGGCTCTCGTATAGACGAAATTTTTTTTATAAAGAAATCCTGAAATCCTTTTAAAAGTGCAACTGACCCCTCTATTATCCATTAAGGAAGAGGTCACAAGCCCGTTTTAGAACGCTTTACGGAACAGAAAACGAAAATAAATTTCAAAATTATTCTTTGTTGGCAATAAAGAATAATTTTGAAATTTATTTTCGATTTCTGTTAAGCAAAGATTTTCATAGTGAGCTTGTGACATATTCTGGAATAAAATCAGGATTCCTTTTGTTGATAAATTTTGTCCCTTCGAGAATCATGGAGTCTTTAATTTTCACTGAATATTTTATCATATTCTTTATATCTCGATCAAAATAAAGATCAATTACTTCTCCGTCACTTTTTTTGCAAGACTAGAATGAAGAAAATAAGTTTTTTTTCTGAGTACATACCGTGCAATGTCAGGCAAACAGCTATTGCAAATATCAAGATCTTCATGTCGAATAACTTCGCCTTGGACTGGAAAAAAGGTAAATATAGAAAGGAGTAGTTGTACTGAACGGTTTTCGAATTTCATGCTGTAAGTATGGAATAATTGACGAAAAGCGATTGTCAATACAACAACTGATAGACCAATCTGATAATGCACTTAGGCCGGAAGTAAACTTTGAACTCCAACATTTGCCGATATTTATAGTTACGACGTTTAGGTCACCGACCAACCATTTTCCTTTCCTTTACATTTCTTTGACCAAACATTAATTTTTAAAATACCCCCCTCTAATGGGAACGTCCTTTCGGAGGTCAGTTGGCGTGGCCAGAGATCGGACAATTAGCTGTTTGATAGTTTGCAGCAACGAATTGGTATTTTACATTATTGTTCGTGTACTGGTACTGTACGTTCATTATCTGAAAAAATACTAGGATCCAAATGATAATTAAAAAAACAAACAACAACAACCCCCTCCCCCAAAATCTGGAAATAGTATTATTTGTTATCAATATTGATTTCATACACATGCCTTATTATCGACAAAAACAAAAACAAATTGACAAAAATATCTTAACCCATTCCCATACGAGAAAAAATAATACTGGTCCAAATTGAAAGTAGATGCAGACGACTATTTTAGGTTGATGGAATTCTACATTTCTTTGTCTTTTGGGGGAGAAAACAAAGTTGACATTGAAGACTTTTCTTAAATCAAGCAATTTCTTCTATGTCCATCATGTTTTCCAAAGCTTTTCATTTGAGTACGTAAAAGGATGGATTGTACAGGAATGGGTTAAATACGTTGCACAGAACAAAAGCACAATACAAATATTTAAAACAAGAACATTCACACTCGTCAAAACATTTGTTTTTTGCTCTTTTTCTTTTGTGCAAAATTACATAATTTAATTTTCAGTTTCGTCTATCAAACCGGGCGTTCTGATTGGTCGAAAAAAATATTCATAACTCCATGAACAAAATTTTGAGCACATGGCGATTTCGTATGCTTCAGAACAAAATAGTCCCATACAAAAAGGTATCAAAATTTGTAAAGTTTTTGTTTTTTTCGCTCGATGCTATTAAATCATAAGAAATGAGGAGAATGTTTTTTGTTTTCATGGAGGCATGAACCGAAAAACATAATCACACAATGTATGAAACCGCTTCGTACAGCGTGATTAGGTTTTTCGGTTCATACCTCCATGAACACAAAAACATTCTCTTCATCTAATAAAAACTTTTTCTTATGCAACTAATATTGATCGTAAAAATAACCGTTATTATGAAATAATAACTACATTGAAGAGACTTTTCTTCCGAATATAAAACAAGGTAAAAAAGTAAGGTATAAAGGTTTTATCAGTATCATCAATATTAAAGTTATAAATCATTATGTTTCTAAATGAAATTCAAAAATCAATATTTAGATGGTTAAATGATAAAAATCAATAAAATCAACATCGAAGGAAATATCAAGGAAATCGTAATAAGACGTACCTTATTGACAAATTGCAATATTCTATCTTTTTCCGATTTCCTTCAAAATACTAACACGAATGCCTTCAGTTGAATCTAAGTCCTTCCCATGACCTTTAAGTGACCTTTAATCTTATTTAAAAACATGTCCATATATTTCGAGAATTCATATTTCATCGAAATAAGGTCATTCAAATTTGAACAATAGTTTAGAAAAAATGTCGTGAAGAAATTTGAGTTTGTCATTTAGTTGATTTTTAAATGCAAAAGTAACAGCATTTACATACCTTTGTTGACACCATATAAAATTCTCTGTCCAAAATAGGTAATGGGGAATTAGAGAAATTCAACGATTCTACAAAGTTCGGTATTCTATTTTTTGTATCAAATCCGATTTAAAAACAAGACATATATAGAGTGTCATCCTTTAATAAATATTTTTATAATTTAAAGAATTACCAATATTTTGAACTAAGTTAAAGTATTTAAAATGGCGTATTTGTATAACTTATTTACGACGGCTTTGCTTAACCCATTCCTATGAGAAAAACTTTAAAACTGGTCCAAATTGAATGGTGTTGCAGACGAGAGTTTTAACTACAAAAAAAAAATAAATAAATAAATAATAATAAAACATTGAAGAAATTGCTTTTTTTGTAAAGTTTTTTTTCTTGGGGGCGTAAAAATCCTAAAAAGCAGGGTTGTGTAGAAATCGGTTTATCTGTATCAATTGATTAAGCTATAGTAACGACGTTTCAGTCAGCAAAACAACAAAATTGTCTCACATAAATCACGGCCTATATCGGGGTTCAAAATTCATTTTCGTTATAAATGAACGTGATGATTGGCGTAATATTTATTTGATTGGCAGATTTTGGATTGATAAAAGTCCTCTATGACTTCCGAGTTCTAAATTTGAACACCTACATTGACCGCGATTAATGTGAAGTACTTTTGCGGTTAGGCGACTTAAACGTTGAATAAGCTTTAGTTCCGACTTTTAGGTTGCTACTTTTTTTGTTTCATGCTACTGTCCATAAATTTAGCAAAATAACGCCGATGAAAATCCAAGTGGAACTTCCTGTCGGATTAAAAGCGTGTGGCCAAAGGAGTAAGTGAGTGGGACGAGTGATTGGTCACTTCTTTTATAAAAAATGTGGAATGTCAGAGGAAACGATTTGTCAGCCCGATCAGCTCAGTTAGTAGAGCTCTTGACTTCAAACCAAAGATCAAGGGTTCGTACCCTGGCCATATTAACAAACAAACTAATTCCCCATAACAACTAACCTTCTTCTTGCGTATGCTATATGAAAATAAGTGGACTGCAAGCGAATACCTTACGCTTCGGTCCTTGGTGCTGGGTAGTGGAGAAAAAAGAAGGAAAATATTAATCGACGCTTCATGATAAATATTTCTATTAAAGTCTTCAATGAGCCCTTGCCATGCTGAATAAACCCTGTTAAGAAATCCATTAAAACCAAAGGGCTGATAGCACTGTAGATCTGTTAGTAAGGATCAAATTTTAGTTTGGAAATTGATCTGACGAATAAAATCTGCTAAGAAAATCTGGTTTGAAAAGGACAAGCAGTTGTCGTAGACTAAGATAAGACTGCACATATTTGATTGCTGACATTTGTCTATGCCTTTTACTAAGGGAGTAATATTCCGGGACCAGTATGACAAGGGTTAAATGATCTTATTAATGGGAAGCAATGGGAAAATCTCGTATTTACGACATAAATATTTTCAATTACATGTTGGATGATAAAACTTTAAAAACCTCTGTATTCATGGGATAAAAAGCGTTGTCGATAATGAGAAAAATACTTGTAACAAACAATGTCTTCATTTTTTCAAAGCTCTTTTCCTAGGGGCGTCGAAAGGTGGGATTGTGCGGGAATAGGTTTAATGTCGTCTACAATTTCTATCAAATACGTCTAGTCAGAAATAAAGTCGGCTGAACTGAATGTTCTAAGACAATACAATAGTGTTCCTAACCACACAAACATCACTAAAAGGTTCGTAGCCAAACTATTAACACGAATCCCCTACAAAAACATTTATTTTCTCGATACGAAATTGAGGTTAATGAAGTAAAACGATCGGGATGCGTCAGGTCTTTAACTCTCTTAATACTTTAAGTTGGTAATAAATTGACCCGAGATTCGCACCACTTAATAAATTTTAATATGTCTAAGCTCTTAAATATTTACTATTCAAAGAAAAATATTGTCATACTTAAAGGGTTCTGGCCTAATTATACCCAATTTTACAAAACCGTTGCGAAATAGTCTTTATCTGAAAAATTTAATTCTTCGAAGTTGGCTGAAAGAAAGGCAGCAGACGTACGGGAATTTATAGAAACTTTTGTGAGTACATTTTTGGGACACTTTTCGTATCAGTTTTATCGTTATACATTATAAACATTAGCATCATAAATAAAATTGTCATTAACATATATTAGAGACAACTTAATTTTGTCTCTAAAATCAAAAATTGTCCATAAACCATTCAACATTAGTGCCCTTAAAAAAGAGAATAATGTTTTTAAATGGGTTCTACAATATTTTTCTTTCATAAAATACCGTTAAGTGGATAACACTGAATATTTTGTTTTAATGTTTTATGAATACTTTTTTTTTTGAACGGGGGGGGGGGGAGATATAGTTCGAAAGCACAACAATAACAACAGCATCAAAAGTCTTGTATCATACTGAAAATAAAAGGTTCCTGGAACGTACTGACTTGGTTTGAATTAAGATGATTCCATTCTCATTTTAAGCTCTAAGAGCGGTTTTTCACAAATTAATACTCATAGCGTCGGTGCGCGAGCAAAATATCGTAACTACAGCTTTATTAAAGCTGTAGTTACGACATAGTGCTCGTGCACCGACGATAAAGTAAAATACTATAGCACTAGTTAGAAGCAATCCTGTTTTAGCCAAGATTGTCGCTTTTACCATCATGTATTACGTTTTATTTTTAGACACACCCGACGTCAACATGTCGCCGATACTTATTGCGCTGACACTTTGCTTTTCTTTCGCACACAGTGGTAAGCAAATTCATACTTTCCCCCTAAAATCGCTTTTAACTCTTTCATGGAAAAGGTAGATCTTGAATTTTAAATGCGCTTTGGTAAAAATAAAGTCCACTTCGACCGATAAATGAATTCATTCAGACACACGTTAAAAGTAAAATCAATGTTTCAATTCCACCATTTTGACTTCTATCACGTACATTAGTTTATATATAAGTTCATATACATATATTTTTTTGTGTGTTTTCGAAATATAATTCTGAAAAGATTTTTGAATTTCTACATTGTAGCACTTGACAATTCGGGGACAGAGTTTGCCCTCGGTTTTATGGCCAACAAAATCACCAATAACGAAAATCACGACCTCGAATTGTTTATCACCACACTTTCGAATAATATAGTTCAGGTTTGTTCATAATAGCATTATTTTTCATTCAAAGTTTCACCCCAAATAGAAATATTACGCAGTGTCCAAACATATGTGAATTATGAGAATGTAAAAAGTGAAAGCGATTATCAACCCATTACCAGACAACAATTATGTAGATAGTCCAAATATAAAGCAATTGCAACCAACAAATTGTATTTCATGAAATGTTGGATTTTTTCTTTACTTTTTCAGTAGAAACATAGATAATACCAAAGAAATTGCTTGTAACAAGCAGTTTCTTCAATTTACACAATGTTTTCAAAAAATCTTTCTTAAGGGCGTCTAGGACGTCATTGTGTGGGAATTGGTTATACTATAATTATAATAAAATAGTTTAATATGTATCACATGACAAAGTAGTGAATTATTCATCGCTAAAAGTAATTTATTCACAACCATACCAATACTTGTCGGGAAAAGGTTAACTCTAGAATATTAACCCATTTCCAACCAACCCCGTTTTTCACGACTCTAAAGAAAAAAATGCTTAGAAAACGATTGTGGACAATGAAGTAAATGCTCGAAAAAAGTGATATTTTTTTAGTTTTACCAACTTTAATTTGTCGACTGTAATATCTTTCAATTTGAATAGTCGAAAATTCCCTTTTGTGGTAATTTTTTAATGATCATATTCGGAAGTACATTTATCTTACAAGCATCATGAAGAAAAATACCGTTCAATAATATATTTTGATAAGTCTATTTTTCTACATGAAGTATTTTTGACTTTTTACAATTTTGTACAGGTAAATGTAACAACGCCTTTATACGACTCCAACTGGTTCACCCAAATCAATGCTACAAGAGGAAACATCGTCCAGGTCAATCTTCCAGCAAACATTCGGGCAGAGGGGGTTGCCATGGAAAACAAGGGCATTCTAATCCAGGCTGCGGAAGAAGTCACAGTTTATTGCGTAAATAAGCAGAAATTCTCAACAGATGCCTTCATTGCTTATCCAGTAGATGCTCTCGGAACTGAATACATTGCCGTGACCTGGACAGGAAACCCACAAATAATGGTTACTGCTGTAACTGACTCAACAACAGTCAACTTTATACTACCGTCGACATATTCGTCAACCTTTGATTACAGCGGAACCACGTATGAAGCTGGGATGACCTTGTCAGTTACCTTGAATCGTATGCAGACCTTTCAACTGTACTCAGCATCTGGCGACTTGACAGGTACACGAATTACCTCAAACACGAACATTGCAGCATTTAGTGGTAACTGGAAAATTGGTGTCACGGATACCAACACCGGTACAAGTTCAGACCATTTAGTCGAACAACTTGTCGCAACCCAGAGTTGGGGAACTGAATTCGTAACCTTTCCAACACCTGAACGTACCGTCGGAGATTACATAAAGTTCGTTGCAGCTGAAGACAACACTGTGATAAATTTCGACGGTTCAACCTACACACTCAATGCCTATGAATCCCAAACCTTCAACAAACCGAGTGGATCATACTACTATGTAACTTCAGACAAGGGAATATGCATCGCAATTTTCGCCAAGACTGAAGGTCAATCATGGACGCAAGATGCCCCAAATGGAGGTGATCCCGCCATGTCCTTTTCAGTCCCAATTGCTTTATATGGTTCTGATTACACCTGGAGTACAGTGACCGATACAAACGGAGACTTCAACAATTATATTGTGGTAGTTTCATATGTTAATTACACCAGTAACCTTGTACTTGATGAAGTTCCAGTTAGCACCACGTGGGTCAATGTCACTGGAACCAGCGACTATGTTGGCGTCTATCTCAACGTGACGCCTGGGGCTCACTCGCTGTACAACACGGTTCCAGCTAATGGATTCCTTGGAATGGCCATGGGGAATGCTCAGTTCAACTCGTATGCCTACGCTTCTGGTCTTCGTCTTGCTCATATTAACACGGTAAGATAAAACCCAAAAACATCTTTGAATCAGTTATAATGATTGCAGGTTAACGAATTCATATAAATGTATTTCACTAGATCGCTAAATGCTTATTACAGCATAGGAAAGTTGTCGAAAAGGGTGTATTGATAATTTAAATCCTTGATCGTCATCGTACATGAAACACATAACACCGATAGCCATGTAGACCGTTTTGTATACCTTAAAAATTAATTTTAATCCAAATGTTTTGATTGGATGAATTTTACTTTTCATTTTTTTCACGAGCAAATCTTTGAGCGTGCATCTATCTTGCATGTCTTGAACAAATTAGATCCACAAAATCTAACCAAAAAGTAGTAGATTGTTTGTTTATTGTGCTTGTTTGAATTACAATAATAAGGAGAAATGAAGAGATTAATTAATTGAATTGAGTTTAACGCCACTCTTAAAAGTACTTCAGTCATGTCGTGGCGGCAGGAGCACCCAACCATAGACTCCTAGTATTTCTCACACCAGTACTACCATTTTATCTTGTCCGAGCCTCCAGCTGCTCATCCAAATTAGGTTTACGATCATCGACCCATTGGATGGAGACAAATATTGGAAAGGAGATTCGCCGAGGCTTGGGGGTCGAACTTTGGACCGAACGACTAGGGGTCCTATGCGCATTGCGCGGAAAAGAAATGAAAATAATATAATTTTTTGTTTTCATTGAAGCATGAATATAGAAACTTGATCACACTGATGTGTACATCCGCTTCGCAAATCTAATACTTTAAAGCACGTACATGTTTACGCTTGGATACTATACAAACGACAGTTAAGTGTCAGCCAGACGACCGCCGACGGTTTATATAACGATTTTGTTCAGAGATGAAGGAAATATTATTTTGTTTTTATGGAGGTATGAAACGAAAATACCAATTAACTGTATGAATACGCCAATTCGTTTCATACCTCCATTAAGACAAAAAAAAAAAAAAAAAAGAAAAAAAAAATATCTCTTCATCAAGAGTAATTTTTTTTTGCAAATTTTGATACATTTTTGCGGAACTATTTCGTGCGGAAGAATAAAAAAAAGCTGCGTGCTCAAAGTTTTGTTCATGGAGATATGAATAATTTCTTACGGTCAATCAGAATGCTCGAATTTGACAGACGAAGCTAAAAATCAATTTACATGGTCATATTTGCCACTTTTAGTATGACTGGTGAGATATAACTCACTCATGTAATATTCCATACAGATCTATCACACTTACACACATTCATGTTTCACGCTTGAATACTAACTTCTTTCTTTAGCCATGTACAAACAGCAGCACAGTGGCCGCCGACGGTTTCGATAACGATTGTGATGGTCGTATTGATGAAGAAACAGACGACGGTATGGATAACGACGGAGATGGCCTAGTTGATGAAGATCTGGCCATGTATCCTAGAGGTATTCTTCTTTATTTTATATCTATGATAATTACATACCTATAAATATTTATAGTAAAAATAATACATTCCACACAGACAAAAATTGGACACGTCAGAAAAAATCCGTATCCGACAATATAAGGTAGTTTAAGATGACGTCATTATCATTCTATTGATGACTTCATAATGCGAATGAACATAATCAGAATGATAGAGGAGAAGGAAAATACTTGTAGATTAACGGTTTTCTCTATCACTTCATCAGTTTTTTTTAAAATGAAAAAGGTATATAATAAATGAAATATTATTGGACGATAGCGATCCTTGCTACTCGCTACGGGGGAAAATTTGATAAACCACTCGACCTTCAATCTCGTGAAATATCAAAATTTTCCAATACAAGACTATGTATTTCATAATTGTCCCTAAATATTTATATGATCAGCTGTCAAAAAACAAAACAACAAAACAAAACAACAACAACAACAAAAAAAAAAAAAAAAAAAAAAAAAAAAAAAAGATACTCAAAGATACACACACACACACGATTTTTCCTTTTTTTTCAAATTCTAGAATAAACTAGCTTTTCATTCACAAAATTGGAAATCAAAGTACTGAAAGTACTGTAAGCTAGCAAAACATAGTTTTGCTATAAGTATTTTTCTTTGCTGAAGGTTATCATAAACGAGGTTAAAGTAGCCCAGGAGTTAACCCATTACAACGTGACAAAATCTATAACTTTTTAAAGTAAAAGGAATTGCAGATGACAATACCAAGTTTGTTGAATTTGAAAATTTCTCCCTTATTGGGTAGAAAACTTTGTGGTCAATGAAGAAATTGCTTGTAACAAGATGCTTAAAATGCTTGAGATGCTTAAAAAGCGGAGTTGATGGGGATGGGTTAAATAACACGCTTCAATTTCAATAAATTTGCAATATTCCTGAAATACACGATAGCTTTTTTTCATGGCGTATGCGTTCAATGGATTTAGAGGTTAAGCCTCCAGTGGCAGTTTGGACCCGTTGAACTTTGAGAAGACCTAGAAATTTCGACAAAGTTGCAACTATTTTTGTACATTAATATCAGAGGACAAAATTCTAGACTGGTAGAAATTTGAAGAAGTTGAAGACAACAACTTTTAATTGATTCTTTATAATCTGCATTTTGAATTTTCAAACGTCATAACGCAATGTCAAAAAGAAAGTTTCCCTGCATAACGGGTCATATAAATACAATATTAAAACACAAATAAATTGAAATAGAGCTAGGGACTAACGAATAGCGGATTTGGTATAAAAGATTAACATCAGACCATGATTCTACGCGATGAATAAATATATAAATATAAGGCAAATGACTGAGATAGTCAATTGCAGTTTGGCTATATACTCCACAGACCGCAATGGTATGTACACAGTACAGATATTTGTGATTTCCTATGAATATCAAGATGAAAAAATGAGTGCTACCGTTACATAAGTTTTTTTCTATAAATACAATAACTTTTTCTATTATCACGCTTTCCCCTTCACTGAGATGGCAGTATGGTTTGGTTTACTGTCTTTGAGCCAAATAATGACTTTTGTTAACTTGATACAAATAAACTATTAGAAATTTGATAGACTATGCAAAAAAGGGGACTTGTGTCTACCTTTTAGAGCAAATCTATCAATCTAGTATACCATATGCCTTGAAATGAAATCATTTCAATTATTGAAAATCGAAAGCGATATAATACAATCATTTGTAATACATTAAAAATAAGCCATGAAAGTATCAGTTTACAAGTTTCAAGAACTGTCAGAAAGTAACAGAACATAATAGAATCGAGAGGGACTGTTATGAGTTGAAAGAACTTGTTTCTCAATCGATGTAAAATGAGAAATTTAATTTAACCTCTAGCCAATTCCAACGCAATGACGCCTTTAGACGCCCCAAGAAAAAGGCTTAAGAAAATATTGTTGACAATAAAGAAATTGAATGTTACAAGCAAATGCTTCGTAATCCACAATGTTTTCTACCCCATATGTAAAAAAAGGGGGAAAATCATGAGCAGGGTGAGTTATGAAGAAATTGCTCAAATAAAGCAATTCTTCAATTTCCACAATTTTCAACTTGGAATGTTGAAAAAGTCTAAATTTTCATTGTCTGCAACTCTTTTCAATTTTGATCAGTCTATATGTTGCCGTCTGGTAACGGAATAATATCTGTACATTACACAGTGAATGGCAACTACAGCGATTGGGGAGCCTGGGGAGCTTGTTCCACCACATGCGGCGGTCTATCCGGGACCTATACTCGAACCCGTCTTTGTGACAACCCACCACCATCCAACAACGGATTAGACTGCCAGGGTGATTCATCAGAAACAGCGGCTTGTACCGGACCATCTAATCCATGCCCGAGTATGCGTCTAGTAGAATATCTATAATATTCAGTGTAAATTTTTCTAACGAAGATATAATACGATCTATGTCTGATATAAAGTTCCAAGCCCAAAACGTACCATAGTAACCTCCATATGAACCTTACCCATTTACAGACGACAAAATTTGAGATTGGTTCAGTTATATTACGGCGAGGTACAGTTGAAATTGTATTAAGCTACAACTCTAGAGACGGAAAAAGTGTGATATATGTTAGGGGTCGATTCGACTGCATACCTAAGTTATTGCTGAATACTCACTAAATTCTATGCTGATGGAACTCCTTGAGAAAATTCTACTGAGATCAACCAACACAGGATTTAGTTTTAATAATTTTATTGACCCAAACGTTCTATTGTGATGATCCTTTGTTTCGGAGAAGGATTTTTATGCTGGTCGCGTAATGAAGGTGGTCGCTAAATAGGGATGGTCGCTTGAACAAGATTGACCTCACATTTACTCATGCACTCAAAATTTGTAAAGTATTTGCTTGGCCTTGCAAACAAACAAACAAACAAACAAACAAACAAACAAACAAACAAACAAACAAACAAACAAACAAACAAACAAACAAACAAACAACCCTAAGCGATAACAGACAACCAAACAAGCAACAAAACAAACACACTAATTCGTTCTGAATCGAAACCATCGTGTTTTTTGAAAGAAACTACTTAGACTAAAATTTTCATTAAATGGAATTATTTAACTCATAGGCACTTGGATTCAGGAATTTAGAACAACTAACAAAACTATCTCACATTAACAAGGTAGTGCAGCTGCAATTTCTAAGGTAACAGATTGATAAGCATTAGTGGTTCTGTATTCCTGCGAGTCAAACATTTCCCATGACGGAACCAGTGATGCTTGTCAAAACATCCGTTCCCTTAAAAGAGGCAGACGAACTACCTTGTTAATATTTATTATATAGATCGAGATATTTTGTTTTAAATTGTTATATATTCAAGAATTCAAGTGCCTATGATTTAACTTATAATATCGACAAATGGAATGGTTTTATATCTGTACTTTGTTTTACAGTTGATGGTAACTGGGGGTCATGGAGTAACTGGTCTACATGCAGTGTCACGTGTGGTTCCGGTGTGTTAAAACGTAATAGGTCATGTGACAATCCACCTCCTCAATATAACGGTACAGAATGTGTTGGAAACGCCACGGAAGAGAACTCTTGTACGATCAGTGACTATTGCCTGCCGTCATACTTTGGTAATCTGCTCTTGGTAAGTATAGCCTATGTATAAAACCTGAAGCCAAGAAGATGTCATGTTCAAAGAAAAATATTTTTGATGGTAAATGAATTAAGGTACAAAAGATTGATAGTTATATAAAGATAAACTAACTTGCTTGCTATTAGTTTTGTTGTTTAGCCCATTCCCTTAGACCCCTCATGACAGAAAACTTTGGACAGAAGAAAAGAAAAGGGGGTTTATTACTATCAATTTCCTAATTATCCGCATTTATTTTCGAACCAAGAAGACACATTTTTATTTCATCAACTAAAGATTGTCGTCTGCAATTTCTTTACGTTTGGGGCAATTTCTCCGTCTGGTAATAAGTTAATCGTCTTTATTGCTCAGAATCAGTTATTCCTGTCAAAGATAGTAATATTTGAACATGGCCCTGTAGAAAGGTTGCGTTTTTCGAAATGTTGTTTCATTTTATTATTCAATTTCAGAACTGCTCTTCCATCACTCAGTTTGGCTGCTCTACCGGCGTAATGAAGTGTATTGACATTAGTTTCCGGTGTGATGGTACCCGGGATTGTGACGATGGGACAGATGAATCGGTTTATTATGCGGGCTGCTCTGAATTGGCTTGTAGATCGGGAGCCGGTAAATTCTTTATGTAGTTCTAAAATAGACCCAATGTTCAACAATTTAAGTTATTCCGTAAACATGTTCTCGTTTATGTGAGATAGCAGCTGGAGGCTAGGAATGGATATAGTGGTAGTACCGGTGTGAGAAATACCAGGAATCCATTGCTAGGTGCTCCAGCTGTCGAGATATGATTGAAATACTGTGAAAAGAGGCGTTAAACCCCATCCATTCATTCAATAAGCCCGAAGTTGTCGAATGAGAAACTAGTTGCTCGGATTGAAGTGTATACATCCATTACGATGCATAGTCAACCCTTTCCTGTGCAATTCCTGTTTTTTTTTGCGCTCAAGCCATTTTATACTTATGAAAACATTATGGAAAAAGAAGAAATTGCTTGTAACAATATTTTCTACCATGTCAGTTGTCAAATTTCTCTTATTTATAATTTTTATCTTTAAATTATTTTAAAGCGAAATAATTTGAAAACAAAACAACAAAGCAACAACAAAACAACAACAAATAATAATAATCATCATCATCATCGACAACAACATCACCACCAACAACAAAGCCACAGGAAATGCTTGCAAAAGGACTGTCCGTCTAATTTCAAAATGTAATTGGTAGTAGTTTTTAATCGTACACATTTTTTTGAATTCGGTTTTATTATATTTATTATTTATTATATTTAAATACCATTTACAACCACAAACATTTAAAAAAAAAGCACGAATGCAATTCAAACCTTTAATTACACAAACATGTATATGTCTGAAAAAGACACAGGCTGGGTAACTCTAACCCCATTTTTTTATCATTATAACCTTTGTTAACAACAACAACAACAAAATCTACACAAAACAATGCTCTGCTAGATTACAGTACTTTCAGTACTTTGATTTCTTATTCTTTCTAGGTATGTTACGGGCGAGCTACGTTTGGGCGATGATACTGTCACTTCTACTCATGCTGAAGAAGAAATGAATAGACTGTTCCGATATTTTGTTACATTTTACTTTTGTTTTGTTTAACCTGTTACTAGATGACAAATGTTAGACTGTTCCGAATAAAAGATGTTGCAGATTTAATATTTAAGTGAATGAAACTTTGGATTTTTTTTGCTGTTTAGAGTAGAAAACGTTGTGGATAATGAAGAAAGTGCTTGTTACAAGCAATTTCTCAATTTTCCACAATGTAAACTAATGCATCTTTTTTCTTTTGGGCGTCAAAAAGCGCCATTACTCGGGAATTGGTTAACCATAAACATGTAAGACAAGTATATTTTCTTCTTAGGTGAGATGATAAAAGCATTCATTTACTTATGGTTTTTCGATGCATTCATTATTCTTTTTATAACAAAGCGTGAATTAAGAAACAATACATATCAAATTCTTTTATGTTTTAGTCTTTTTTAAAAGTTCATTTACCGCACTCTAGCCACGAAAATAAGATGTTAACATAAAACGCACTGGCAATTTATTGTCAAATGCTGAATATTTCTTCGTTTCGTATTTGTTACTTCCATGTTATCAGTACTTTTAAATTTGTTTCAATATAATTATATTTTCCTTTTTAATCAGAAGGATTTTCTATAAAACCGTTTTGTTTGTTTTTAGCTAGCAAAGCTTATGTTAACAGACGAAATTTTAAGGTCTTCTCGGAGTTCAATGAGTGCAAACCGCCACTGGAGGCTTAATCACCAAATTCATTGAATGTCGACGCAACAAAAAGTAGTTCTTCAAAAGCGTGCTATAAAACCCATTCCCGCCCAATCCCGCTTTTTAAAGAATCTCAAGAAAATGCTTAGGAAACCGTCGTGGACAATGAAGAAATTGCTTGTGACAAGCAATTTCTTCAGTGTCCACAATGTTTTCTACCCTACGAAAGACAAGAAGATTACTTAACAAAACCATGCTTTTCTAGCTTACAGTTCTTTCAGTACTTTGATTCTTTATTTGTTCAATAAATCTGTCTACTTTATGATGGTATGGAAGTAAAGATCACCGTCCTGTATGAACTCGCTTCGTGACTCTGTACAGTGGGATTATGTTTTAGCGTTATACCTCAATTAAAACAAACAAGAGGACCATTGTAGTCCTAAATCGATAACCTGAGTCATTAAGTACTTTTTTAGATAAAGTACTTTTTGGTATAAAAAAGATGCAACTGAAGTAAAATAATTCTAATAGTAAGACTTTAAACTGTTTATTTTAACCCCATGTTCAAAAGTTTCAGAAAGTTAGTACAAAACTAGCTGTTTTATTACATAACAAATACCAGTATGAATGCACTAGGACTCATAGTTAATGAGGAGAAGACTTTCGAACTTGCTCTAACGGAGCGTTTCTTCGAACATTTGAACCCATATGGAAAGGCTATTATAGACCCTGGAGGCATAATTCCAACAGAATTGTGGATAGTTTTCAGGTCAAGTAACATTGCAAATGTAATTGTTCTAGGCCTTGCATTTAAACAGAAAAAAATATAACTAGCTCAAATTGAGCAATTTTCCCAATTTTTGACCCATGATATTGATTTGTTCTGGGCCCTAAGGACATAATTTAAGTAACATAGTCCCAAAACAACAAACAACAACAACAACACATCTAGTAATGATACATACCAAATATGCTTAAATTTGAAAAGGAGAGGACTTCTGAGCTTGCTCTACCGGGGCGTTTTCGCAAACTTAAGACCTCTGGGGCACGGCCATGTTTTATCCTAGGGCCATTATTTTATCAACCATGGAAGAGAACCATCTGGCAATGCTATATACCATACATCAATGCCTAAGACTTTACAATTTGGCAGGGGAAGAATCTTAACATGGTCTAATTGATTGTTTTTTAAATTTTGGACACCTAAGGAACGACCGTTTCTACCATACGGGTATAATTCTATCAAAATCGGTATGTGAATCAGGATATACTACATTCCAAATATAAATACCTTCGGCCTTATATTTGGAAATAATATATCTTTTAACTTACTCAAAATGAAAAAAAACAACATATTTTTTACCCTAGGACTAGGCCGTTTGACCCAAGGGCATACTGTTAAATGAAATAGTACAAAAACATCTAGTAATTCTACATACCAAATATAATGTATGAATGACCTAGGCCTTATAGTTTCGGAGGATAAGTCTTTTGAACATGCTCTAATTAAGCATTTACCAAACTATAGACCTCTAGGATGGGGCTGTTTTTCACACCAGAGATATCTTTTGCAAACTTGGTAGAGACCCATGTGGTTATGCTGTATATGAAATATGATTGCCCTTAGCCATATAGTTTCTGAAAAAAAGAATTTGGAAAATTGACTAAAATTCCCAATTTTCGAATTCAGGAGGAGAAGATTTTTAAAGAAATTGTGGACGAACGGACAGAGGAACGAGCGAACGACGGACAGTGACCGACCACAATACCTTATCGCACACTTTGTGCTCCGGTGAGCTGAAAGAAATAGTTTCTTCGTCTCTTATTAAACGGAATCATAGTATTAATATAAACCTTTGAATAATTAATCATTGGCTATTAATTCCAATAAGCCAAAGCATTACCAAACTGAGCACAATTTTCATCATAAAAACAAAAAGGCTTATATTTTATAAGTGATACACATAAGTTTGAATGTGCATGACATTTCCAACCATTTCACATGAGCATCAGGTGAAGACTAAGAGCAGCCTGTACACAGTCTGATCAGAGCATTCACTACCCTCTCTATAGATGAATGTAGGTTGTGATTCAAAGTTCATATAGACAACGAGTCTATACCCTACATGGACTGAAAGGATGTCTCGTTTACTCAGTGCGCAAGCTTCGCGCGTCTTTGAAAAGGCTGGGTATGTAAGGAATAGGGTCAAATTGGGATGAAACAGATCTTTACATGTGTGTCCTTGTTTATCATCAAAACTCATCCAAACACCTTTATTATTAATCCTTAATAGCCTAAAGGCGGATGATCAACTGTTTAAGAACTGTACAGTATCGAAAAAAGCGTTACTTCCCTTTGTGCTTGCCTGATCTGTAAAAAAGAGTAATGGTTTTCATTGCTAGAAATCGAATGCTTACGATGATGTGAAGTATGTTGGAAATGTTGATTGGCGACCAGAACAATTTGGCTACAGTTTATCAAAGCTGCAGTTACGAGGATTCGGTCGCCCATAGACGAAATGACGTTTCCTGATTCTGTAGCCGTTTATATATATAGTTTGGATATAAACTGAAAAAAGCGAACAATTTTGTACCACCAACCAGGGGGTTCTTAATTATCGCAGCCCTAACGGGAACAACTAGATTTTGGCCTTTCTAACAGAAGACATTACATCGATCAGTGTTTTGGGCAAGCCTTTTGTCGACAAAGATATGAGTGTCTCGTTTGTCACTTTGAAAGAAAAGAACATTTATGCACACATTTCATGGTATAACTGGACGATTCGATCTATCGCTTATAAGCAAAATGAATTAAAATATTCCATTTTATTTTTATTTCATGCCTTCGCCTATACATGTATACAAAATAACCACTCAAGACTGAAAGTCACTTGCATCATTATCTACCTTATAAGTAGATGTTTATACGTGGATTTTATTGGTTAATACTTGTAAACATGAGCTTTCGCCATAGTCAGTCCCGGTTGGCTGAATTGGAAACGTTCCATTTTATGTATTTGTTTTATAAATAAAGTAAGGTTCGTATATAATGCTATATAGGTAGAATGATCTTTATACAGATGATCTGGAAAAAGTGAAATCCAACGAATAATAAATACGAATTTTCGTCACGGAAGTATATCAAAAGTACACGGTAAGACGACAACACATTACAATAAATCAAGAATGGTGGACTAAGAATATAATTCCGAAAAATACAGATAATCATTATGGAGACATTTGGTTTCTTTCAGACAACATCTTTCCAATACATAGCTTTGAGAAAGATTTTGTTGATTGAGTTTAAGGCAACTTTCAACAGCACTTCATCTATTTCTTGGTGTTGAAGTCCTAAAGCAGTGAAATTGCATTTTTAAAGCCACGAAGGAAAACGTGTCCGATGAAACAATCACTTAAAAGAAATATCCCTTTTTATCATTAAAATGCAAAAGATTGCTAATAGTGAAGTTGTTCTTCATTATCCCCAATGTTTTTTATCACGAAATATAGCTTTTAAAAATATTCATCAACTAATTTTTGTCGTCTGCAACTTTTCTTTTTAGATTCGCCCAGTTTATTTGTTTTGATAATGGGTTAATGTACAGAAACAGTTGCAACTTTTATCTTCTTTGATAGATCGAAGGTATCTTAAAAAAAAAAAAAAAAAAAAAAAAAAAAAAGAGATTCAGAAAAACAACAAAACAACAAAAGGATAAAAAACAATAACACAAAACAAATTAAACAAGAGGACCATGATGGTCAAAAATCGCTCCCATGAGTATAAGGGTTCATGGCGATTTGATATATACAAAATAGCATAGCCCTCTGTCTAAATACTTTGGAGAAGATATTTAGAGGTTTTCTCTTTTAATTCTAGGTATATTGATGCCCCACCAAAAAGCGCTAATTTTCTGAATACGGTAATTCTTTGAAGTATATTAGAGGGTCAATAGCCATCAATACATAGCAAATATCACACTCTAGGCCTAATGGTTTAGGAGGAGAAGATTTTCAAAGATATCCTCCTTTATTCCTATCTAAAATAAGGGATTGCACAGAAAAGGGCTTTTTTCAGAATACAGTAATTCCTTGAGGTATTTAGGTAGAGAGTCAATAGCTGATGATATGTATCAAATAACAAAGCTCTAGGCCCTACCGTTCGGGAAAGGAGTATTTTAAAAGAGTTCCTTCCCTATTCATTTGTCAAATCGGAATTGCACAGATAAGGGCTAATTTTCAGAGTAAGTTAATTTTTGTAAGTATTTTGGTAGAGGGTCAATAGATGATGATTCATACCAAATATAAAAGCTCTAGGCTTTACCGTTTGGGAGAAGAAGACTTTAAAAGATTTCCTTCTTTATTCCTTTGTAAAATCTTGGATCGCACAGATAAGGGCTAATTTTCAGAAAACAGAAATTATTTGAAGTTTTTTGGTATAGGGTCAATAGCTGATGGTATGTACCAGTTATCAAAGCTCTAGGCTTTATCGTTTGGGAGTAGAAGACTTTAAAAGATTTCCTTCTTTATTCCATTGTAAAATCAGGGATCGCACAGAAAAGGGCTAATTTTCAGAATACGGTATTTCTTTGAAGTCTTTTCGTAGAGTATGAATAGCTGACGATATGTACCAAATATCAAAGCTCTAGGCCTAATCGTTTGGGAAAAGAAGATTTTCAAAGATATCCTTCTCTATTCAATTGTAAAATCCGAGATCTCACAGAAAAGAGCTAAGTTTGAGAGTACAGTACTTCTTCGAAGTATTTTGGTAGAGGGTCACTAGGGGATAATATGTACCAAATATCAAGGCTCTATGCCATATGATTTAGTAGAAGAAGATTTTCAAAGATATCCTTTGAAAAATCACGGATCGCACAGAAATGGGGTAGTTCTAAGAATATAGAAATTGTTTGAAGTATTTGCTAGTGGGTCTGTAGGTGATGATATGTACTAAATATCAAAGCTATAGGCTTTATGGTTTAGGAGGAGAAGATTTTCAAAGATCTCCTTTGTTAAATCTTGGTTCGCACAGAAAAGGACTAATTTTAAGAGTAGAGTAATTCTTTGAAGTATTTTGATAAAGGGTTACTAGGTGATGACATGTACCAAATATCAAAGCTCTAAGCCATATGGTTAAGGAGGAGAAGATTTTTTAATAATTGTTTACAGACGGAGACGGACGCCGGACATTTACCGATCACAATAGCTAACCTTCAGCACGTTGTGCTCAGGTAAGCTAATTAAAGAGAGAGAGAGAGAGAGAGAGAGAGAGAGAGAGAGAGAGAGAGAGAGAGAGAGAGAGAGAGAGAGAGAGAGAGAGAGAGAGAGAGAGAGAGAGAGAGAGAGAGAGAGAGAGAGAGAGAGAGAGAGAGAGAGAGAGAGAGAGAGAAAACGTCATCCTTTGTTAATAAGGTTGGTGTTTCTTCATAGCTCATCCAATATACAAAAATTAAACAAACAAACAAACAAACAAACAAAAATCCGACAAAAACAAAACAACATCACGCAACCCCTCAAAAAAAAAAACTTACGCTGTTAAGAGGTAGACATGTCCTCATGGTTTTCTCGTTATAAACAGTCTATATTAACCCATCTTCACCCCATACAATAAATCACAGCTTAATATGTCTTTAGATGGGTTTGTAATTTGTAAATGACGACCTGAACATGCCATTAGCAATACATAAGCATTGAAACCTCGCATTGAATATAATATAATGATTGGGAAATTTCAATGGTTTCTACACATTCTTCAAACCATTACCAGACAGCAAAATTTTAGACTGTTCCAAATTGAAAGGAAATTAAATGGTTACTGCACATTCTTTAACCCATTACCAGAGAGCGAATTGAAAGGAGATTCAGATACCAATTTAAAGCTTATGGGATTTTTGGATTTTTTTTTTACTTTTTGGGTAAAAAACACTGTGTATAATGAAGAAATTGTTTGTAACAAGCTATTTCTTCATTATTCACAGTGTTTCCCAAAGCTTTTTCACTGGGGATGTCTAGAAGCGACATTGAGTGTGAATTGGTGACTTCTTTGAGGCATCTTACTTCGATTTTTCTGTAGATTATCAATTGATAATTTCACCAGAATGCCGATGAAAAAAAAATAAGGTCAATGTTTTCATGAATATAGTCCTTTTTTCATTCATTTGGCTGTACTGAGCGTAACTCAACGGGACAAAAGTGATGATGGTGTCACCAAGGTGGCATGATTATCAAGTAAGAATCCTCAAAGCTCAATGTTTTCATGGATTTAGTCCTGTCTTCATTCATTTCGCTGTAATGAACGTAAGTCAAACGGACAAAAGTGGTGATGGTGCCATAAGGCTGCCATGTTTATCACCTACAAATCCATGAAAAGATTTTATCAAAATCATTTTCTGCCTCTTAATTTTATAACCATTTGAATTTCGTGTAAGATCGATATATCTTTCACGTCATGAACAACTTATGCAGTTATAGCCTTTGTTGTTCACTCGATGAAAGATACATGTAAATCGATCGTTCACTAAAGCAACCTCCACATCCCACATTTATACGCACTGAAAGAAAATATCTATAAAAAACATTGTTTTTTCCCAAAGGTGACCGAGATCATTTGTTTTTTACTTATCCTAATGTTTTATCAAATTTCTCAAAGGATCAAAATGAATGTTTTAGTTAAAAATATTCTCATGTCTCAAATTCAGAGAGATTTGACATCATGCAATCTCCGTTTACATTGTGATTTATTCGCATGAATCGTGAAACTCGCCAACAAACTAACGTCTGAATTTCGTAAAGATAAAATATCCATTACGCAAGGAGAAGGCATCGGCGCATGCAATACCAGTTGGAAAAAATTAGGTTCTTTATTTGATGAATTGGAGGATTGTCGATGTCAATCAATACATTGATTAACAAATCAAACCATTCGTTAAAGGGGGGAATCGATGTATCTGGATTCTAGATAAGAACGAATGCCCATTGACCAAAGATACTCAGACGAACATTTAACCCTTGTCATGCTGAGCCCGGAATATTCCGGTTTTGGTAGGAAGTGTAGACTAAGATCAGACTGCACTTATGTGCAGGCTGATCTTAGTCTACACCTCCTGCTTGTACTTTTCTTACCAGAGTTGTCTATGAAGTTTATTTCTACGAGAAATATCAATTTTAGAACAACAAGTTCTATCAGTGCTTTCAGCCCTTTGATTTGACAGCATTTCAGTAAGGTAATTTATACAGCATGACAAGGGCTAATACTTAAATACGAGTCAGATATTGTCTTTACGGTAATCTGAAAGGTTTAAAGTGGCTTTTTGTGGTTCTCTATAAAAGGTTCCGTGAAAATCCATGTTATTTTTAGAAATCATGGCAGTCGGTTGTAGACAACGCATGACCACATTTACATATGACCCAAGTTAAACAGTAGTGACAAGCAAAACATGCAACGTCCTCATTTATGTTATATCAAGTGGTTAGCGCAAAACTACGGTAAGTGTCTATTTTCATATTAACTCTTACGGCAGTTTTGGGAGGATCTTTACAGAACTGGAAAACAGCTAGCGAACATAACTACTGATGACGAAACGATGGCGCTGATTCCAATGGTTATACGCATTATATAAATGTCCCTGTCTCGGCTTTATCTAAAAATAGATTGAAAGCCTACTTGGCTATTGAAGAACTATCCTGGTTTTTGTTGATAAACGACCTCTGATTTTGGAAAAAAATACTTTTCATAATATTCTAATCGAATAATATATAAGATTGAGTAAAAATGATTAAAATCTGTGACATGAAAAAAGCATCGATACATGTACCTACCTTCAACCCGTTCCAACACAATCCCTCCTTTTTAACCCCCAAAGAAAAAAGCTCTTGAAAACATTGTGGATATTTGCTTGTATCAAACAATTTCTTCATTATCCACATTTTTTTCTACCCAAAAAATGACGAAAAATTTAACATTCCAGCGTCTTGAAATGTCGTCTGCAACTTCTTTCAATTTGGACCAGTCTAAATTGTTGTTGTATGGGAATAGGTTAAACCATAACTTTGATAACGGAAACTTATGTTCAGCATATATGATCGTTTGGCGACTTTAACGTCATATAACTATTATCAGTATCACTGACCACGTATATTTAACCCATTCCCACACAACAAAATTATAGACTGGTCCAAATTGAAAGAAGCTGAAGACGACAATTCAAAATTGGTGGAATTTTAATGTTTCGCCTTTTTGGATGGAAAACATTTTGGATAATGAAGAAACTGCTTGATACATTTTTTTTCAATTTTCACATTTTTTCCAAAGCCCTTTCCTTGAGGTGCGTACAAAGTAGGGACTGCGGAACAACAACAACACCCCTCCATTCTCTTCACTTCTTATAATTCGATGACATAGAGAAAAAGAAGCAAATATTTACAAATTCTGATGAACTTTTTATGGAACTATTTTGTGCGCAGGCATACAAAATAGCTGCGTGCTCAAAATTTTGTCCATGAAGGTATGAATATTTTTTCAACCATACAGAACACCCTTTTTTGAAAGACGAAACTAACAATTAAACTATTATGAAAAATAATATCGCTTATGACCTCAGTCGGACTGCCATGCCAGAGATCAGTTGACAGAGGTCCAGATAAAAGGGTGGTAACGATATTCTAAAATCCTTATTTCTCAATGAAAACCTATGTTGTAGGTACTCACTTGAATCGTCTCAAATTCAAATGAGTACCTACAACATAGGGTTTATGGTTGATTTTGGTGAAATATTTAAATCTTAATAACGAATTACGCCCTCGATCAGTAGCTCTGATTTGGTATAACAGCGACCGTCAAATTCACGCATAGAACAGAAAATACATGGTTAACCCATTCCAACCCAAGCCCTCCTTTTTACGCCCCTCAAGAAAAATACTTTCTTCATTATCCGCAATGTTTTCTATTCAAAAAGACAAAGAAATTCGAAATTCCATCAACTTTAAATTGTCGTCTGCAGCTTCTATCAATTTGGACCAGTCTAAAATTTTGTTGTGTGGGAATGGGTTAACGTAATTGTTGGCCTCACCCACTGGAGAATAAATCTAAACCAGAAAGCAATAGCTTTTAGCATTTAGAACGGAGCAAGACTTAGTACATATAAGCTTCAAACGGGTTGTTCATATGATATCCTTTGAGTCATTTTGGGCTCCACCTGAAAGAACCAAATTTCAATTTAAGAATGCAATCTCAAAAACTTGTTAAAATAAGACTAGAGAATTCATATTTGGTGATAGAATATCAAACTGAACTATTTCCGAGTTTGTTAATGTGACTTCTCTTGTGTTTAATTTGGGATGCGCCCAGACGCGCCGAATTTTTACATAAAAGGAAATATTTAACAATTTGGACCGTTAACGATTTTGATAATATGGTTTCGTTGTGTATATTTCTTACGACCTCCGGCTGTACCCTATTTAACAGGACGTACTTAAAAAGAAAAAAAATCTTTTCTAAAACAAGAAACCCTAGAAAATATGTACATGAATTATCTCCTACAGGTTTTTCATGGAAATTGATTGAGGGCTATTCGGGTAACACCAGTGCATATAAAAAGAATAAAAAATCTTTTATCCCTTGTCATGATGATACCGGAATATTTCTGTTTTTGCAGGAGGTATAGACAAAGATCAGCCAGCACATAAGTGCAGTGTTAATTTCCTTGTAAGCATCAAACTATTTTTCAGTTTTAGATGTTCAAATATTTTGATCGATTGGAGATGAGTATACGCGTTGTTGAACAATATTTCGGGTTATCACTACACAATTCACTTATTCTTGTAATTCCTGGGTATCACCAGTACAAGACAGTGCCTTTTAACTCAGTGCAAAAGGACATACTAACGTTACAAGTGGCTCGGTCGGAACTCGAGCCTGCAACCCTCTACTGCTCTCAAATTGCGTGGTATGCGGTAGCACTGAGCAACGCAAGACCTCGATTTTGACTAAAATGGAAATTTTACTGGGGTATAGTCAGGCGGAAGACCTGAAGCCAAGGATTTCTAAATATTAGAACGGAAGAATGGAAGAAAGAACAAGAAAGAAAAATGGATCTAAACAAGAAATTTGAATTTTTAAAGAAACAATGTGGGAAGGAATAAAGCGAACGAAAGTATTATAATAATAATATAATAATGAAATAAAGATTTTACTTTATATAACAATTCATTTAAGAAAATGACGTTCAAATTAGCAAAGAAATAAAAGTATTTTAATACGGTTATAAATTGTTTGTTAGAATAGGTTTTTTATCAGTGGTAGAAAGCCTAAATTGTCAGGAAATATCTTGTACCATAAAAAACAGCGATGAAGAGACGAAGAAAGTGCTCTTTCTTTAAACATTTTTTTTTTAAAATGAGAATTCTCCTGGCTAAGCCCATTTTAGTGTGACGATTCTTATAAATATTTCAACATTTATTAACGAGACAGGTTTCCGAATATATTAGAATAAAACGTTAATGCTCACCATTAATTTGCCAGACGAATTAATTGGATTTAAGAAAACCGGTCTCCCATAAGGTGAAGATATACTTGGAGTAATTGAATTCATCAGAAACTGTTGATGGATCCAAGAATTGCTTTCGACAGGTGGTCTCAAAATTCTCTCATGGTTGGAACCTTGAAATCAAACTACTGTAAGCTAGAAAACCATAGTTTTGTAAAGTAATCTTCATTCTCAAGATATCATGATAAACAAACAAGGTTAAAATAACCCTGGAGTTAATCCATTACAGCACCTTTTTTTAGACTGGTTTCAATTGAAAGAAGTTGCAGTCGACAATTTCGAATTAGTGAAATGTAGAAAATATTTGTCTAGTAGGGTAGAAAACATTGTGGACATAAAGAAATAGCTCGAAAAAAAAAAACATTCCGAGGCTCTTTCTTGGAATTGGTTAAATAGCGTGCAATTGAAGGAGTTCTCTACAATTTGAATAAAGTTAATTCATGTGGCCATACAAAGCTGTGTACGTAGCGAAGACGTACCTAGTGAAGATTCTGATCAAACTCTTTTTGAGCACGATATTCTCAAGTGAGCTAAAATACCTAGGTGATGAACTTGCAAGCATAGTTTGCAATATTCCTGAAATACATAAGAACTACTTCTTATGGCGTAGGCATTCAATGGTTACAGTGGTTAAGGCCTCAGGAGGCAGTTTGCACGCATTGAACACCGAGAAGACCTCAAAGTTTTGTCTGTTAACTTAAGCTATCAAAGCTGACGATTCACTAGCTAAAAACCACGAGGATCACATTGTTGGCTCGTTTGTTTATTTGTTTAGTAGAGTGTTTAGTGTTGTTGAATAATACAAAGGTGTCATCTGATGACCGGCTTGTGTCTACGAGCACATGTTGTAGGCTAAAAAGTTAAAAATGTATAGCTTATAAACCGAGAACAATTATAAAGTAACTGAAAGAGGCTAGTTGGCTATATATCTAATCATTTCCTGTTCAATCTCTGGTTTTTACGTCCCTGTGTTTTCATAGTTGAGAAAGCATTGTGGAAGAAATTGCTTGTAACAACTTGGAATTGTCGTCTGCAACTTTGTCCAGTATAAGATTTTGTCATGTTGTAATGGGTTCAACCTTTGATTACTTTAGGCTCGTTTATTTATCATGATTATCTTTGACAAAGAAGATTACAAAACCAACTTTGCTACCTCAAAGTATTTTCATTTCTTTATGATGTATAGATTGGTTTTGCGACCGAAGCAAAGTCGCCCCCCCGAACAAACAAAACAAAACAAAACAAAACAACAACAACAACAAAATTGCTGCACATAAATGCCGACCAATGTTTGAGGTCAAATAGAGATCGCTCTTCTGAAATAAACACACTAATATATAATTTAATTGCTAGTTTCGTCTATCAAAAACTATCGTTCTGATTGGTCAAAAAAATTAATTCATACCTCTATGAACAAAATTTTGAGCACACAGCCATTTTGTATGCTTCCGCACAAAATAGTTCCATACAAAAAAGTATCAAAATTTGTGAAGTTTTAATTTTTTTCGCTCGATGCTATTAAATTATAAGAAATGAAGAGAATATTTTTTTGTTTTCATGGAGGTATGAACCGAAAAACCTAATCACATAATGTATGAATCCGCTTCGCGTATTTATACAGTGTGATTAGTTTTTTCGGTTCATACCTCCATGAAAACAAAAAATATTCTCTTCATCTCTTAAGTATAATAACCATTGAAGATGCAGAAAATATCTAAATAGCAAAAGGTTTCGATGCAGGAAAGTCAGTACGAATTACACTTAATCTCACCTTGGTCGACACTTTTAACAAACCCCAGTCAGTCCCTTTTTGCGTGACAGGTCAAGTTGTAATAGTTGTCCTAGAGGTCTCCATTTGACGGATCCATTTAAGGGATCGCGTCTGTCAATCGAAAACCATTCATTTAGACCGGAAGTGAACTTTGAACTCCAACATAGGCCGATATTTATGTGAAACATTTTGTTGGCTTGGCGACTTAAATTTCGTCTCCACGGTTTATTCAACATGTAGTTACGACGTTTAGGTCTCCAACCAATCATTTTACCATTTTCTTACATACTACCAATCTTTGATTTACAAAATAAGGCCTTTTAATATCGATGGAATTTCCTGTCGGAGTTCAGTGGGCGTGACCAGCAACCTGTTTATTCTATCAGGAGAGGAAAACACTTCGATTTTACAGGGTTAGCAACATTCACAGATATTCTACAAGAAATAGTGTCTGATATGACAAACGATTAAAAACCCAGCGAGAACTCCTACCATAACCGTCCTCGTAAATTTTGAAAACTCATAATCCGCTGAGAAATTACATCGTGTTATAAATTATTCAAAGCTCGTATCAAAAACGTAGGTTTGTCGACCGTTTTTTTTTTACTTTTTTCTAATTATCACAAAAAATTTACATGAAATGTTCATTAATTGATGTACCATTGGCGCAGCCCACTGAATCTGCTGGTCACGCCTACAGACTCCTATAGGAAGTTTTACATTGATATTAAACAGCATTACTTTTCAAATTTTATGGCCAATGATATGTCAAAAAAATAAAATTTTTGGTTTTCGACCTAAACGACATAACTACAGCTTGAATAAGCTGTACTTACGACATGTTAGTCGCAAATCTATCAGAATTACTTCGCATGTAATGTAGGAGTTCAAAGTTCGTTTCCAGTCCAAATGAATGATTTGATTTTTTCGACTGTTTCTTTGATTGACAGTCACGAGCTGAAACAATCAATTGCGATACTTTCCTCACACTTTCTAGCATTTGCATATGTATGACTCTTTTTGTTCAATTGTTTGAATTATGACGTAGGAATCCAAATCACAAATGATAATGCTAATATTTATATGAAAAAAAAAAAAAAAAAAAAAAAAAAAATACATCGATACCTGCGTAAAAGCAATAGTGTTAGAATATTATCTTTATTATTGATATTGACCTTGTGAGAAGATCTTGGTCCTTGATTTATGAAGGATAGCATGTGCATAAATGATGTACGTATTGCAATTCAAGTTAATGAATAATAATAATAATAATGATAAAACAATTTCGTTTAGTCTGTAGACAATCTAAATAAATAAAAAAATATCGCTTTCGATCTCTTCGAGTTTAGACTAGAACTATTCAATTTAATTACACTCTTAACATTTAGAGTCCGAAGTTATGCCAGCTTGGTGTTTTAAGAAATGAAAAGTTTTTTTTGTTTTTGTTTTCATTGAGTTATGAAACAAAAAACCTAATCACACTGTATGAATACGCAAAGCGGATTCATATATAAGTGTTATAAGGTATTTCATACCTCTATGAAAACAAAAGATATTCTCTTCATTTCTTATGCATTTTTAATTTAATGACATAGAACGAAAATGTGCGAAAATATGCGTTTTCTTTTAATTTCTGATTCGTTTTTTATGGATCTATTTGGTGCACAAGTATACAAAATAGCTGCGTGCTCAAAATTTTGTTCATGGAGGAATTAATATATTTTTCGGCCAATCACAACACTCGTCGAAAGACGAAGCTAAAAATTAAATTATTTCAGAATGATTACAGTATCACACAAATTAACGATTGGTGTCTGGCAACATTCCCGGAAGAGAACTTTTTACGAGAGTATTATTGGTCAACAGAGAGAAGGAATCTAATTTTAGGTGAACAGAACCGCTCTACAAATGGCCATTTAAATGTTGACTTGATTTATTGGTATTATTTCATGGAGAAATAATGACCTTCTATCTGCAAACGATCTCTCAAATGATTTTGGCCAACGCTTACTGTTAAGTCTTAAATAAATTATAAATGCAGTAGGAAATAAAAGAAGTTTTCAAACCAAGTCTAGTTCTAAACAGATTGCGTTATGTAGGTGAAGTTTTTGAGAGACGTAAGAAAAATTCAAACACGTTTCTGCAACGGGATCGATTCTGTGCTAATTTAAATGTATCACTGCGAGAAAGAAGAGTAATCACACTCTATATATCAATTCATCTAAGCATACTAACTGTATACACATTGCTACTAAAATGGGACGACTTCTTGATGCGAATGCCAAAATTGGAAATAAGGATCTCAAAAAGTCAACTGAGAGTGCTAGTCCATTATGTAATTCTTTATTCGATATAATATCAATTCCAAGAAGTTTATTTCCTCCCACGGTTCCGATTGTTTAATGAGACGTTGGGTGAGTATAAACTAATGTTGGTAAAGGCACGCTTTTGAGAGTTTGTACTGTTCAGTTAGTCTTTGTAGGGTCACAAATGCATTGATGTTGGATAAAGATACCTATTTTATTTTGCGACTTACAGCTTCTTTAATGAGTCTGATATAGAGACACATTTGTATTTGTACTCTGTTTTGCTAGTTACAGCTGTTTAATGAGTCTGATATAGAGACAAAATTGTATTGACGTTTGGGAAAGATACCCTTTTTTTGCTAGATACAGCTGTTTAATGAGTCTGATATAGAGACACAATTGTATTAACGCTTGGGAAAGATACCCTTTTTTGCTAGTTACAGCTTTTTACTGAATCTGATATAGAGACACAATTGTATTGACGTTTGGGAAAGATACCCCTTTTTTTAAGAGATACAACTTGTTTATCCAGTCTGATATAGAGACACAATTGTTTCAACGTTTGGTTAAGATGCATTTTCATTTTGAAATGGACACCTTGTTTAATGAGTCTGATGCAGGGTCACAAATATATCGATCTTGGATAAAGATGCCTTTTTATTTTGAAATTGACACCTTGTTTAATGAGTCTGATTAAGGGTTCTATAACAGCTGATGATTGATAAAAAACCGTTTTCTTTTTTAGAGGGTTTACTTCTTTTACAATTGTCTGTTCTTATATAGTAATTTACGGACCAATGTTGTCAATAAACAATCGAATGACAAAACTGAACATTTGATCCGGAAGTAAAATATTGACCTCCGAATTTTTTCAAAGTATATTTCAATTAGTGATTAGGATTCATATCTATATCTATTCATTTTATCATATTTATATTGGGAGGAGATGTCATTTAAAAAATCATTCTTTATTTCTATATAAACCCCTGGGGACCCGAGGATAATGATTTTAGTTATTTTGAAAGGGGTCAATATACTAATGCTTCATGCAAAATATCAAGGCTCTACGCCTTCTGGGTCAGGAGGAGAAGATTTTCAAAGATTATTTTAAAATTTCACTTTTGTTGTCATGGCAACCAGAGTTTTTTACGGATTTCAATTCTTTTAGCAATTTTTGAATGGGACCACCTAAGGAACATTTCTTCCAAATTTGGTTCAATTTGGCCCAATTGTTTTGGAGGAGATATCGTTTAAAGAAATTGTTGACGGACGAAGCACGACACACGCCGGACGCCGGACGGACGCCGGGCGAAAGGTGATCACAATAGCTCACTTGAGTGAGCTAAAAAGTTATTGAAATTGTCGTTTTCAACTTCTTTCAATTTGGACTGGTCTAAAATTTCACTTAGTTGGAATGGGTTAGGCAGGTCTGTGAAGAGCGATCCCTCAAATACCCACTTCGCATCAATGACCAACAGTTTAACTGGCGAACCCTACTTAAACATACCATAGGAATTCTGTAACACAGATATTGTTAGAGAGCGGCAGATTGTCGCAAGATTCACCTCTAAACTTCACATTGCATATCATAATTACAACGTCATACTTCATAATTTAATTTTCATACTTCTGAAATCTATAGTATGATGTTTGAATTTTTAACGCTTAAAGATCTGAACCCGGAATATTCCTGTTTGGCAAGAGATATAGATACAAATCAGCCCGCACATCTGATCTTAGTCTACACCGCTTGCTTGTCCTTTTAAGCCAGTGTTGTTCATTAGTCATTTTTTCACAGACATTATTAACCAGCAGTTGTCGCTTCCATTTTATTCAGCATAACATGGGTTAAAGTCAAACAGGTCTTTCGTTCAAATCCGTATCGGACATGCACCTATGGGTATGGACAGATGACATTATTTGAGACATCAAGCGGAGATAAACTTTATTAGAATTATGAAAAAGGTTGTATTTTTGGCATTTTGTTAAACTTCGTAGACCTGTATGTGACCAATGAAATACTATGACCACGTAAGAAAATTTGATAACACATGCATTTCAGAATTGAAAATGTATTAATTTCTCCTACGAAGCTCGACACCAATCTAAAGATCACAAATATAACATTAAACGCCTTATATATTTCAAAATATTATATCCATCATTTTTAACTTGTGTTTTTTTGTCAGCTAAATTATCTAGATATTGTGTCCATGAATTATCGAATTTGTTACAGAATAAAAAAAATCGTCAAAGTCTCAATGAAAATCATTGGAGAAACCTTGCATATCTGTTTATAAATGACCCGTTGGTGAAAATAATCGGTATTTTATATCCTCTAAATACACCGTTAATATTATTTCAAAATATATGCTGCTTTAATGCGGCCATCGGGCCGGTGTTTAATCTGCTATTTTGTATTTATATAACTTTGTAATAATCTTACATATGTGTGGAAAGGTTTATACATTAACTTTTTACTCATTAAGCTGCTATCATATTACAGCTTAGAGGACTTGGAAGGATGTGCCTAAGGACACACTTTCTGAACTATGGCGTATGGTTTAGCACATAAGTCTGACTTAAGTCCTTAAAGAATAAATCCGTCGTCATAGCGCAGTCGCAGACTCTTTATCTTCAATAATGGGATGTCATGGAGTCGATCCCCGACGGCGGCACATATCCTTTCCGAAATTTGTCTCTCACCAATAGGTTGAAATCGTAAACCTAAGTTGAATAGCAGCTGGAGGCTAGGAATGACGTAGTAGTAGTACTGGTGTGAGAAATATCAGAAATCAATTGTAAGGTGCTCCAGCCGCCGCGATATGACGGAAATACTGTTAAAAGAGGCGTTAAATCCAATCAGTCGATCAATCAATTTAAGCATAAAATAAGGTATTTACACGTTAATAATACTGGTTAAAGTGTGCGGGTTCAATCATTGAGTGTGCACGTGTACAAGTGCACGTGCACGCTCAATGTTTGGGTGAGCACGCTTAAAAAACTTATAGCCTTTATCTTTGCGTGCACTTATAATCTATACGCACACTCATATTTTATACGCATGCATGCCCTGTTTCTGATGGCTCACAACTGTATTTCAAGGTATCACCTGAATTATTTACGCGTGCAAGTCTTAGTGAGGGCCCATTTAGTGCACCATACTGAACCGAAACCATGACCACCAAGTCTCGGGCAAAGAGCTCTCAGCAATCGAGGCGGTCTAATGAGTTCAGGTTGATGTGATATGTAAGATCTCTCATTAGATCTTCATTGAGACAAGCTGGTCTTAACAGGATCGACGTTTTATCGTAAAGGCTCGCTTAATAACGTATATATTCTATACCTGGTTGAGACTGGAATATCTCAAAAGATTTCCCCCCGTAGAAACCTCAAACCCGTTACTTCAATCCAAAGAAAAAGTAAATAATGCGAATGGCAATAATTTGCCCCATATCTACACAATAACGCTTTTTAACGTCCCTCAAGGGGAAAAGAGCTATGGAAAACAATGTGGGATGCCAAGAAATTGCTTGATATAAAAATTATTCGTTACCTGCAAGGTTTCTACCCACACAGACAAAACTTCTGAAAATTAAACCAATTTAAGTTGTCGGCTGTGACTTCTTTTAAATTCGACCAGTCTAAAATCTTGTCGTCTGGTATTGAGTCAAAGAACATTATTGGTGCAGGATGATAAATCTGATCTCTCTGTCGGGCTAATGAAACTATAGGAAAGGATATTTGGCATACGTTTGGTTGTTTACTATATACTTTCTGGATTTTATAGGAGATTTATCGTCTTTAGTATAATGATTGCTAACGTTGAATAGTCATAATTTTGCCGTAGACAATAACTGTATGGTTCCAATGATATCATTATGCAAATGATCACAAGAAGATTTTTATAGAATTCACCAAAAAGTTATAGTAGACGCTTTTCAATATATCATCTGCATGTGAATGGAAGAGTTTTTAATAACATTTTGTATTAATTTCTGTTGTTGAATTTTGGCAATCTTTGTGTAGTAAGACAAAGCTTGGAGGTTCAGTTGTCAACAGATCAAGAAATATTGACAAATTTTGTATTTGTTGACACTAAAATCACCATTATATACTTTCTATATACTTTATATTAAAAAAACGAAAAGTTATAGGGTACCCTTTAACATCTCCATTTGCCTGGATTGGCTCTTGTTAATCTTCCACCCAATTTATTGTGTTTTTTCCATCTTTTTTTTTTACAGTACAGAGCTTTCAGACAAAGCTTAGAATTTCACTTTTCAAAGGGTCCAGATATATTTACAAATTTTGTTTTTTGGTGACACTAAATCACGAGTATATACTATCTCCCAAAAAGCTCCGAAAAGTTACAGGTTACCTTTTAAAAATCTCCATGTGACAGGGATGGCTCTTGATAATCTTCCACGTGATTTCTTGTGTTTTTTTGGCCATCTTTTGTATATACATATTACAATATAGAGCTACAAAACTTTGGATTTAATTTGTCAACGGGTCCAGACATGTTAACACATTTTGTACATTGTTGACACTAAATCACGAACTTATTCTATGTTCTAAAAAGCCAGAAAAGTTTCAAGATACCTTTTAATAATCTTCATGTAACAGGATTGACTCTTATCTCCATATTTTTTGTATTTTTTTATATTTTTTTACAATACATAGCTATCAGACGAAACTTAGGGTTTAATTTGACAAATAGTCTAGACATGTCTACACATTTGTACATTGTTGGCACTTAATTACGAATATTGTGTTGACTTTCGATTTGACATTTTGTTTTATACTTCTAACAAACCTTTAATAAGCTGTAGTTACTACGAGTAAGTCACCAAACCAACAATAAAAGGTTAAGAAAAATGTCGGCCAATATAGGAGTTCAAAAGTCATTTCTGGTCTAAATGAACGAATTTATTGGTTGACTGGTTATTTGATTGACAACCATATTTGTTAAATTGCATACAAGGTGTTGGCGGATGACTCCACGCCTAACAAACTACATAAAATATCCCGCATCCAGTACTTTGTTCTCAGGCGAGCTTAAATTCTACATTAATTCTCATTATAATTTTGTACGTGAGTTGATTAATATCTTGAATTTCTATGTTCTTTTTCTCATATGGGATCTCATTTATTTTGTCTGAATGAGGCTTATGAGAATTGCTATGGAGAAATTCTGCACTTTCAGTAGTTTCTTAAACTTAATTTTCTTTTCATGCATGCTTTGTTTTCATGGAAAATCATTGTTAGTCCTACAACCAAACAAACAATGAACCAACCAACCAAACAAACAAACAAACAATGAACCAACCAACCAACCAACCAAAACAACAAGAACAACAACCCCCAAAGCAAAACAACACGGGTCATGTGTGTCTATTGTAAACATGAGTATCTTGGGACCATTTTAACAGAGTTATATCTAAGGCAGTGGGGCACCCTTTTTATTAATTTTGTACGTGTGCTTGGGAATGTGTTATATCAAAAGTTGTTAATGTTCATGACGTATGGACAACCTTTAAGTATTTGAATTGCTGGCGGAAGACAATGACGTCGTTAATTTGTCACCATAAAATCATATGTGAAAATTTAACTGCGTATACAGCCGTCAATCAAACTGATTCATTATAGAACCGAATTCCAGCTAATCAGTCTTTACCGGTAGCAAGTAAATAACTTTATTGAAAATATTACGTCATACCATTTCAATAAAAAAAACCTAGGTGAAAATAAGGCTTTAAGACATGAATTTTGAAGTTAAGTTTAAGTTAATTAGAAATATTGTCTTTGACATATGTTGTTATAGAAAAATATCGATAAAGTTTGTTATACATCGATTCTTTTCAGTTTCATAAGAATTCACATTTAAAACTATTTGAGCGCATGCGTGACATTTCCAACCATTACACATGTGCGCCAAGTAAAGACTCAGATCAGTCTGTGCATCCGCACAGTCTGATCAGAGTCTTCACTCTGCGCTCTGTAGAAAGATACTGACCCAAAGCTCCTTTAAACAATGAGCGATTGTTCTAATTGTCCCGAATGGCTGTCCAGGGTGCTTAATGTGTGCAAGTCACGCATATGCGAAATTGTTGGAAATGTCACGCACAGGCTCATTTTGAATTAAACTACCTATACAGCCGACCTTGCAAGAGGGACCACGTCTATTAAGCGACCATAATCGGAACCCCTATTCGGAAAGCAAAACCTCTTCAAAAGTAAAAGCATTTTCCTTAAAAATAACCTTAAAAAATCCTATTTTGTTGGAACTCATTAGAATCGTCTCATTGAGACGATTCTAATGAGTCCCAACAGAATAGGATTAAGCGAGACATTTGTAATAATTTCTTTATTCAATCGTATCAGTCCCTTATATCATCCACAATAAAGGGTATTTAAAGGCAATTCATTTAAGCGACCACTTTTTGAATGTCCCCCCAGTGGTTGCTTAATACAAGATTTACCCTTTTATAGTATTGTAGACTTGTAATTGCAGAATCAGAGAAAAGTCGTCAAACAGCCAAAATATTCGCCCTGATCAGCCGGCATAGTCCGAGCACTCTGAACTAGGTTGATACTATTAACAATTCCCATTGAGTCCTTATTCGCCTGACGGAACATAGATTGTTGGTATATTTGACAGAAAGGGAAACTAAGATCATTACGCGAGGCGTCTTTTGCTCGACGTGGTGTTTTCCGAAACAAACCGTTTTTATGCCTTTGGTCCACGCTAGGGCGAATTGAGGGTTTTAGAAAGTCAAGGCAAATTATATCAGTTTAATTTGGAGATTTTGTGTGTTCGTAAATACGAATTACTGCAAAGTAATGGGTGTCGTTTTTCATTCTAGTCACCAAACTCTCGTTCCCAAAAGGTCTGAATTTAACAAGTTAATTATCTTTTTATAATTGAAAAAATGAATGTAGAATGTATAGCCTTATTAATAAAGTAAACTTGTTATGAATGATATTTGGGACCTTAAATGGAAATTACAATTTTGTAAGAATGGATATTGCGTTATGGGGTGTCTTTCAGTAAAACCCTGGCGGCATGCTAACTTCGGTAATGTCGTAAAGTTTACCAAGTAGAGGAAGACGTGTTGAAGGCAACCTCACAGTTGCCATCTTTCTTTTTTTTCAGATTGACACACGGCTTAAAGAGAAGTCTGCAACACTTTATGTTTTGAACAAGTCTAAAAAATTGTCGTCCTGATATTGGTTAAAGTACTAGAGCTAAAAATAATTAGCACCAGCACGTGTTGGTTCCCTTTAATTCAATTCGCCCTGTAATTTAGTAAAACCGCTCGAGATTAAAAAATCCAATTATAATTCCACTCTTTGACACTCTGTGTTATTTTAACCCACTCCGACTCAATCACGCTTTAAGACGCCCCAAAGAAAAAATCACACAGAAAACATTGTGGAAAAGGAAGAAATTGCTTGTTACAAGTAATTTCTTAATTATTTGCTATGTTTTCACCCTAAAAAAAAAAAAAAAAAAAAACATTAATAACTTTTGAATTTTCGTATACACCCCATTTCAAATTGGACCGATCTAAAATTTTGCCGTCTGGTAATTGGTTAAAGTTGTAAAACGAAGTTGCTGATTAACATAAAGTAAAATTAAAATCTATATCTAGGGACTTCGCTACTATAGCGACTTCTATTTATTCAAATATTATGACCAATTCAATGTAACCATTATTTTGTCAGTGAAAAAACTGTCGTAAATACCTCTTGAATATAGCTGTATTTACTACATTTTGGTCACACAAAGACGATTTGGTTACGTCAAAGCATACATTTCTTCACTAACTGTTTAATCATTTATAATTGCTACCGAGCCTCTTCACAGAAATAAGTAAAAAGTTGATTTAGCTTGTTTCTCTTTTTGATCAGACAGACAACCAAAATTTATGCTGAGTTTATATCATATCAAAAACCGCTTCCAAATGGAATTCAATTTAACTTCCAACATACAATATAAGGTGATATATTGGAATGAGGTCAAACGAACTGAAGCAAAATAATTATTTCTTGATCCAAAATAGTCCACCTATTATAAAACTATCTACAGCGACAAATGTTTTAGGAGACAAAATTCAATTTTACTCGCAATTTAGTGTACTCTCACGGGACCTTAAATTCTATTTAGAATTCAATTTCGTAAAGTTTTATTCGCTTTTATTGTTTCTCGTGTCGATTTTTATTTCAAATTGAAGAAATCTTTTTGTAAATGTGTTCTCAGAAATGAGACAAAGCGGGATAACGAATTAAGCTGTAGCATACTTATTAAAGGAAAGTACACGATGAAGTCGTTAGGGCACAACCAATTACAAGACAAGGAACTTTTAGACTGTCCAAATTGACATTTTTTACTAGAATCTTTGTATTTACCGATGCTAGTTGAAATTGAAGAAATTGCTTGTCACAAGCAATTTCTTCATTTTCGAATATGTTTTCCAGAACCTTTTTTCTTGAGGGTAGTAAAAATCGGAATGGTACCACCAAAGGTTAAAATTTGCGTAAATCATTTTTTTTTCGTAAATTGTGGTTTATGAGTTCGAATATCGCTTGCGTCAAAGGCTTTACTGGAATATCAAAGGCCACGGTAGTACATGGCAGTAAAGGTGCACTAGTGATACCTCAGGCATACCATCCTTACCAGTCAACGAATATCGTTTGGTTTCTATTGAATTTAAGACAAGAATAGAATATTTTTTGTTTTCATTGAGGTATGAACTGAAAACTTAATAACAATGTATGAATTCGCTTCGCGTATTCATACAGTGTGATTAGGTTTTCAGTTCATACCTCCACGAAAACTAAAAAATATTCTCTTCATTTTTTATCATTTAATAGCATCGAGCGAATAAAGCAAAAACTTTACGAATTTTGATACTTTTTGTATTGAACTATTTTGTGCGAAAGCATACAAAATGGCTGCGTGCTCAAAATTTTGTTCATGGAGGTATTAATATTAATTTTGACCAATCAGAACGCCCGTTTTTGATAGACGAATTAAAAACTAAATTATTTAACAATATTCCTAATCTTCGGAAATAGAATACATTGCTTGGTCAATTTATGAATTCCAAGGGACTAAGTCAGCTCGATTTAAATGAAATTGCCTAAAATTTACCACTTTTGATGGCAAATAGAAAAACTTCTCACTTCTGTGAATTTCAAATAGCAATTGAACAAATGGAGACATGTTAAAGGAGTTCTCAATCTAGATTTCCCCAATATGCATAAAAGCAAACTAAAACGAGCGATTCATACTTAAGTATAAAGCACATATTGTTTTCATGGTTTTCTTATAAGTGAAAATGGCTTTTTGTTGATATTCAACATAGATTCAGCGGAATCAGACGTTAGTTTTAGAATTCATGCCATCCGGACGTGACCTCATTTGGACCCAAATTCAACAGAAGATATAAAGTGAGAAGGACAACGGATTAATGGATTCCATCACATCAAGGCTTAAGCTCACAATAGCTGAAAGTGCCTATATTGATATCAGCTGTTATAACAATTTTAAAACGAGCTTTACAGAATCGAAATCGACGGGTGAATATTTTTCTAGTGACGTCATCACGTTTGTTGTTAAGCGTGGGCGTGTAATTAAATTTTTCTTCAGACTGAAAGCTAGCCGCCGTCATAGCGCAGTTGGTATCGCGCCGGACTGTCAATCTAGAGGTTCCGGATTCGATCCCCGACGGCGGCACTCATCCTTTCCAACTATTTGTCTCTCAAAAATGGGTCGATAATCGTAGACCTATGTTGGATAGCAGCTGGAGGCTAGGAAAGGATGTAATGGTAGTACTGGTGTGAGAAATACCAGGATTCCATTGTTGGGTCTCCAGCCGCCGCGATATAACTGACAGATTGTTGAAAGCGGCGTAAAACCCCAATCAAACAAACAAATCAGACTTAAAGCTAGCGTTCAACCGTTTGACGCACCAACTGTCGTAACACTCTGACCGAAATCTTGAGTAGAACATCAATACCCCATTTAAGGAAAAGGACGAAGAGGTTATACAAATATACAAAAAGAAATTGAAAAGTTTCTGTATCCCCGAAGACCTGTCTGAACTTATAGAGCAAATTAAATTTTGTATTGGAAGACATGTGTCACCATCGATGATTTAGTAAACCAATAATGGTGTCTCCAAAATCTAAATGATACAAAATTCAGATAATGGGGCGGTGGAAAATTCTGTCTCTTGAGATACTGTTCATACATAGCTGCCCCCCCTCTTTTTAGGTATCCGCCGTGTTAGTGTGACTGGCCGTGTGTAAGCATGTGCTTGTGTGTGAGTATGAGGGTGTGTGTTGGTGTGCGCGAGTCCATCTCTTCATTAACCCATTCCCACACAAAGAAACTTTAGACCAGTCCAAATTCAAAGAAGTTGCAGACGAAAATCTTAAGTTAATAAAATCTTTAGAATCTTTGTCTTCTTGGATAGAAAACATTGTGGATAATGAAGAAATTGCTTGTAACAAGCAAATTCTTTATTTTCCTCAATGTCTTCTAATTAAAAGCTTTCATATGGAGGGGTATTTAAATGCGTCATTGCGTTAATTGATGGATTTCAAAATAGAATTTGACCTCTTTGAAGAGCATTGGTGTTGTGCGTTAAATTTTGTTGGATACTCGCAAGTTCAGGGCCACAACTAAAGATCACGTGACAGGGCATCTATGACTGTGACACATTTCTATTTTTTCTGCTTTTGTGATACTTGAATATCCGTCGTCAGTTCAGCGTTGTCAACCATTCAGTGCTGCCACTCTACAGATCACAATTTAACAAACTTACTGAAATGTTCGCACAGTCATAAAGTCAATTTGGTGAAAATTCCTGACAAATATAAAGCGAAAAGGGCCCTTACTGACAATATCTTTTTACCGCTCTAGAGGTCACAATTTCGGCTCGGTCTTTCTCACAATTGCTAGCAATCTAATTCCAGTCATAAGTATGATCCATATGGAATATTGCGAACTATCTAATATCACGGAATAAAAAGCCTAAATATCAATTTCTTTTAGAAGCGCTTTAGAGGTCTCAATTCACCGCAATCTTTTAAAAACTTGCTAAAGATATTTCTCAAGCCATGAGAAAGACCATGATGAATAGTGTGACATTGACCAATTTCATGGGTAAAAGGTGCCTTACTGATAATTTCCTTGTTACAACTCTAGAATTCACAATTCGGACCAATCCTTCTCAAAGTCGCTGGCATTGTTCGCCTGGTCGCGAGGAAGATCCTTATAAAATATAGTTTCAGTTTTAGTAGGAGATACATCTCTATGATACGCATCTCCTCATGCCAAGGTCAAGGTCATGTGATAGGGTCAAGGTCACATAACGGTAAAACGTTTAGTCCTGTTGCGGGATTCCATTTCTTGAGAAATTTTGTCACTACGAGAGCCAAAGAGCAATTAAAATATTATCAGTTATCTGTTATCCGCTGGATAAAGATATGAAACATTTTGCTATTTATAGAATACGTCTTTTATACAAGGGTGGTATGTGTCGTTCTGTCGATCTAACGTACAAATGTTAACTGATAATCAACACAAGTGATTTCACTTGATTATTCCAGTCGTGCAATTTATAGACTGCATCGAACGCATTACAGTTATGAATATCGCGAAATTTACAATGGAATGAATGATATGGATTTAGCGGAATGAGCGATATTTGACTATTATGAGCGTTCTCAATAAAATGAACACTATATATAAAGTATATGTATTGTGCTACGAGGTGATATAAACGATATTTAATGAGGTGTCATCAAATAGCAAATTTATTAAACGAGTCACCTTTAAACAGATAAAAATGAGGCTATTCTATTTTGGATGACTCGTTTAATAGATTTAGTATTTCATGAACACGAATATGATATTCTAGTTATAATATGACATAAATCTTTTGCAATAAATGGCCAATATCCTGAGCTTTATCGATATAAGATATTCCGCGAAACATATAACGTCGTTTGCCAAATGACGCCACTACACTCGTAATGTGACGTCAATTTTCACGTTAACGAAAACGGGTTATCATTTTTTATCCCACTTGTACAGTTATTTCTCTTGTGTATCATCACCCATGTAATATTAAAATATTCAATGAGTTTATTTCACCCCCCCCCCCCAAATCAAGGCAAACCAACGGAATTACAGAATGTTTTGAATAATGTCCAGAAATGTTTTATATGATTTGAGTGAATTGTCTGAAAGATATGAATGAAACGGTGGACATTCGACTTCGAATGAACTTTGTCGAATCGGGCGCAATTTTTATGATCTTATTTAGTGTATATAACTATGAAACGAGATATCTTAGCCAAGCGGGTTCTGGTGTACTAAAATTACGTCACATACCGCATATGGATAATTATGAAATAGTTTTTGTAACGGATTCGAATCGCGTATGAAAATCTGATATTCCACAGATAAAAATTAAATTTTCCCGATACGACTCGAATCCAATACAGGGTATTGTATTCACTTGTTATATACCAACGAATTTTGCCTATAAAAAGATAAAAAGTAGCAAACGAACAATTTGTATGAAATCAAATCTTTTTAAAAACACCAATATCTCTTTTATTAGCGTGTCGTCATTTAATCGGGAAAACGACGGCATCTAACCATATCGTTTCTGTTAAGTTTGTCCATGATAGGGATTTTTTTCAGTCGATTCCGATTTTTTCCGCATGTAACGAATGTATCTTATGAGGAAATTAAATAGTTATGTAGTAAACAGGGAATATTATGTTGCGATAGAGATGGAAATATTATATTTGCTTTGAACATCGGAGGAAATTCTGATATTTCACGAGAACAAAGGTCGATTGGAATATCACTTTTCCTTCGCAGCGAGAAGCAAATACATGATGTACCTTTTTTTAAAAGAAAAATTCGATGAAATAATAAGAAAATCTGAATTTTCTACAGGTATTTCCTTTCTCCTTTGCATTCTGATTAAGTTTATTCGTATTATGACGTCATCTACTTGATAAACATGACGTAATGTTAGACTATTTTGTACGAAAGACCGGTGGTGACATCAAGAATTCACAGTTCAAACTTCATACATAGTAACTCTGAAGTGTGAAGTCGGAAGTTTGAAGTTGGAAGTGAGAAGTTGGAAGTATGAAGTTTGAAGTATGAAGTTGGAAGTATAAAGTCGGAAGTTTAAAGTGAGAAGTTGGAAGTATGAAGTCGGAAGTTTGAAGTGTGAAGTTTGAAGTTAAAAGTAGGTAGTTTAAAGTGTGAAGTTGGAAGTATGAAATGAGAAGTAGGAAGTGTGAAGTTGGAAGTTTGAAGTGTGAAGTTGAAAGTATGAAGTTGGATGTATGAAGTCGGAAGTTTGAAATGTGAAGTTTGAAGTTTGAAGTGTGAAGTTGGAAGTTTGAAGTGTGAAGTTGGAAGTTGGAAGTATGAAGTGTGAAGTTGGAAGTTGGTAGTGTGAAGTGTGAAGTTGGAAGTATGAAGTTGGATGTATGAAGTCGGAAGTTTGAAATGTGAAGTTTGAAGTTTGAAGTGTGAAGTGTGAAGTATGAAGTGTGAAGTTTGAAGTATGAAGTGTGAAGTTGGAAGTTTGCAGTGTTAAGTTGAAAGTTTAAAAATGGATGTATGAAGTCGGAAGTTTGAAGTGTGAAGTTGGAAGAATGAAATGTGAAGTCGGAAGTTTTAAGTGTGAAGTTGGAAGTATGAAGTGGAAAGTATGAAGTGTGATGTTAGGAGTATGAAGTTGGAAGTATGAAGTCGGAAGTTTGAAGTGTGAAGTTGGAAGTTTGAAGTGTGAAAATCGAAGTATGAAGTCGGAAGTTTGAAGTATGAAGTTGGAAGTATAAAGTCGGAAGTTTAAGGTGAGAAGTTGGAAGTATGATGTCGGAAGTTTGAAGTGTGAAGTAAGAGGTATGAAGTAGGTAGTTTAAAGTGTGAAGTTGGAAGTATGAAATGAGAAGTAGGAAGTGTGAAGTTGGAAGTTTAAAGTGTGAAGTTGGAAGTATGAAGTTGGATGTATGAAGTCGGAAGTTTTAAATGTGAAGTTGGAAGTTTGAAGTGTGAAGTGTGAAGTATGAAGTGTGAAGTTTGAAGTATAAAGTGTGAAGTTGGAAGTTTGAAGTGTTAAGTTGAAAGTTTAAAAATGGAAGTTGGAAGTATGAAGTGTGAAGTGTGAAGATGGAAGTATGAAATGTGAAGTCGGAAGTTTTAAGTGTGAAGTTGGAAGTATGAAGTGGAAAGTATAAAGTGTGATTTTTAGAAGTATGAAGTGTGAAGTTGGAAGAATTAAGTCGGAAGTTTGAAGTGTGAAGTTGGAAGTTTGAAGTGTGCAAATGAAAGTATGAAGTCGGAAAATTAAAGTATGAAGTGTGAAGTCGGAAGTTTGAAGTGTGAAGTTGGAAGTTTGAAGTGTGAAGTTGGAAGTATGAAGTGTGAAGTTGGAAGTATGAAGTCGAAAGTTTGAAGTGTGAGGTTGGAAGTATGAAGTGTGAAGTTGGAAGTATGAAGTCGGAAGTTTGAAGTGTGAACGTGGAAATATGAAGTGTGAAGTGTGAAGTTGGAAGTTTGAAGTGTGAAGTTGGAGGTATGAAGTCGGAAGTTTGAAGTATGAAGTGTGAAGTCGGAAGTTTGAAGTGTGAAGTTGGAAGCATGAAGTTGGAAGTTTGAAGTATCAAGTTGGAAGTATGAAGTCGGAAGTTGGAAGTATGAAGTGTGAAGTTGGAAGTATGAAGTCGGAAGTTTGAAGTTTGAACTTGGAACTTCCAACTTCACACTTCATACTTCCAACTTCTCACTTCATACTTCCAACTTCACACTTCACACTTCATACTTCCAACTTCCGACATCATACCTCCAACTTCATACTTCAAACTTCCAACTTCACACTTCAAACTTCACACTTCATACTTCCAAGTTCACACTTCAAACTTCCGACTTCATACTTCCAACTTCACACTTCAAACTTCTGACTTCACACTTCATACTTCCAACTTCACACTTCAAACTTCCGACTCTATGCTTCCAATTTCACACTTCCAATTTCACACTTCATACTCCCCACTTTATACTTCCAACTTCACACTTCAAACTTGTGACTTCACACTTCATACTTCCAACTTCACACTTCAAACTTCCGACTCCATATTTCCAATTTCACACTTCAAATTTCACACTTCAAACTTCCAACTTCACACTTCATAATTTCAACTTCACTCTTCATTCTTCCAACTTCACACTTCACACTTCAAACTTCAAACTTCACACTTCTAACTTCCGACTTTATACTTCTAACTTTATACTTCCAACTTCACACTTCAAAATTCCAACTTCACACTTCACACTTCCAATTTCACACTTCATACTTCCAACTTCACACTTCACACTTCATACTTCCAACTTCACACTTCACATTTCATACTTCCAACTTCACACTTCATACTTCCAACTTCCGACTTCATACTTCCAACTTCACACTTCAAACTTCCAACTTCACACTACCAACTTTCAACTTCACACTTCATACTTCCAACTTCCAACTTCACACTTCAAACTTCCAACTTCACACTTCAAACTTCCAACTTCACACTTCATACTTCCAACTTCCGACTTCACACTTCATACTTCCAACTTCCAACTTCACGCTTCCAACTTCACACTTCCAACTTCACACTTCATACTTCGAACTTCACACTTCATATTTCCAACTTCACACTTCACACTTCAAACTCTCAACTTCACACTTCAAACTTCCAACTTCACACTTCATACTTCCAACTTCACACTTCATACTTCCAACTTCCGACTTTACACTTCATACTTCCAACTTCCAACTTCACGCTTCCAACTTCACACTTCCAACTTCACACTTCAAACTTCCAACTTCACACTTCATACTTCCAACTTCACACTTCAAACTTTATATTTAATTTGGTTTGATTATGTACTGTGAATTTAAGAAGTCACCACGGGTCTCATAATTCACATTTCACACTTCCCACTTCAGACTTAATATGTATGAAGTTTGAAGTGTGAACTGTGAATACATGATGTCACCACCGGTCTTTTGTTATTTTGTAACAACTGTCAGATACGGATTTTTCCCTGACGTGTCCAATTTTGTCTTCGTGGAATGTATATATTATCATTTTATTAGAAATATTTTAGGTATGTAATAAATATGATATATGTTAAACTGTATTGGTTATTTAAACCCCGAATATTGCTCTCTTTAGTATCTGCGTTATATGACATAGTCCAGACTTGCTCCTAGACATCCTTGAAACAAAGAAGTCAATGTTGAAAGATAATACTTGACAATTTAATCCTTAACAAGATAAAGTGTTCCTCCTTTGTCACTCTAACCAGACAGATAACTAAATGTAAGTCGATAGCATCAATTCAACGACTTCTTGCTAATGACAAACTGTCTAAGAATTTCCAAATGGCGCAGAACGCCTTATCCACTTACCAGTCGACAAAATTTTAGACAGGACCAAATTGAAAGAAGCTGCAGACTAGATTTCAGAGTTCGTTTAATCGGGAAAAAATGTCATATAAGATAGAAAATATTGTGATAAAATGAGAAATAGCTTGTTAAAAATGTGATAAGTTTGATGAAAATTAGGCCAAAAAGAAGAAATTTCTATGAAGTCACCCAGTGACCTACGTTTATATTGGACCACACTTATATAGAATAGGGTCCAGAAGATCATAAATATAAATTTTCAAACAAAGTGTGATAAAAATTGGTAAAAAAATCGTGGCCCCTAGCGAGTAAGAAAGGATTTCCAGGATTTGTCCTAGAGACCAACTTTTTGATGTTTTCAATATAGGCATTCTAGTGAAGTTTGTTTAAGACTATGCAAAATGTTGCCCCTATCGTGTAAACACGATATTTCTACGATTCGACATAGGGTCCTAATTAAAAACATAATCATACAATTTCCAATAGGGTTCAATGCCTTATTAAAATAAAAATTCCGAAATATCTATGGTAGGACTGTGGTCAAAACTTTTGTCTCAAAATAATTGTTGACGCAAGATGTCGGACACTTAAGTATCTCAATAGCTCTCCCTGACCGTGGCTACAGTGCACCCTTTAGTTGATGTAAAAAGCCCATCTAAAACATTTTTTTGCTGTATATATCATTTCAATTCCTGATAGCTCTCGTGGTTCTCTATACAAATTTGAAGTTTGGAAGTGTTATTACCGACTCCCATCCATAATGCAGAAATTTACAAAAAAGGGAAGATACAAACCATACATATCAGTATCTAATCATTTTCCAACCAATGTGGCAAAGTATGGTTGAAGTAATGAGGAAGGTCGTCTATGGCTCACCACCCGAGAACGTTTCTCAAATGACCGCAGGCATCTACGTAAGTGTCACATTAAGCCTTCGATATCTAAAGAATCACTATTCAGACGACGTAATCAATTCACCGAAACACATTTCATTGCAGTATTTCTTTTGTCGGTGATGGGTGTAAACCCAGTGTCCTGTGAGTTTAGAAATGTGTTTAAACCTATTTTTGAATCCTAGGAGTCAAGAAATGCTGAATTTATCTTTATGTGACAATGATCAGTTACTTGATTTACTTTGAGACAAGCTGATCTTAAACCTTGTCCTGCTTAATATTCACCCCAATTTCACTATATTTTAAAACGTTGATGAAAATAGATAGATGGTGTTTTAAAAATATTTTTCTCAACGGAACAAAGACAAGTAGGTAGTGTAGGCTAAGATCAGACTGCACGTCTATGCAGGCTGATCATGGTCTATTTACCTGCCAAAGCCGTTGTCAAAGCAGGAACATTCCGGGATCAGCATGACAAGGGTCTTCCTCACACAGAAAGAACCGCCAAGGCTCTCTTAAAGGTAGGTATCGATGTTTTTTCATGCAGTAGATTTAATTATTTCTATTTCCTCCAATATATTGTTCTGAATAGAAATTTTGAGAAAATCAGAGATCGCTTATAAAAATAAACTATGACATTTTCTATATAGCCTACATGCAGGCACTTAATATACCTTAGATTTCGACGGGACATTTGGAATGAGAATTGGGACAGCCACGATGTGCATTTAATCGTTGAAATCACGCTTTTAGTTTGAACTCGCTCAAACACACGTCATCGTGACGTCACTAAGAGTTTCATTCGCTGGCCGATTTCCGATTCTGAAAAGATCCAAAACACATTTGCAAGAGTTTTGACTCTTACTATAGTTAAGCGCTAACCACTCATGAAACAAAGTTCAGGACGTTTTTGTTTCAATTGTCACTCTTTTTTCTTCTGTTGAGTTTGAGCCATAATTAAATAGGGTCACGCGGTGTCGACCACCGAATGCTGTGAATTCCGTGATTCCGTTGAAGCATTGCTAGATAATAACAAAAAGCCACTTTTGACATCAGAATACCATGAGGACGATATCTGGCTTATACTGAAGTATCAAATGCTCGTTTGAGCGTATTCTGGGGCATTCGGATCTTTTTCTCATTTAAGATTCACTAACATCGATACCTCACTTAAATAACTTTTCCACTTTAGACCTGGATAGGGAAATCTCGTGACAGATGCTATAAACCAGAAAAAAGAGATAATGAGTAATTCTCTATCATACACGTACATTTTAAATTTTAAATCAGATTCTACCGGCGACGGTAATCATCAAGTCTGAAAAACATCTTTTTATAGCGTATGGCTGAATAACAGTAAATGCAATTTTTAACATTATCATTTTGGACAAAAAATGTTGCCTCTCCAAATGTCAAACTGTAACGCCTTTGACAATTGAATTAAGGGAATTGGTCTGATTTTGTAATGAAATTGACTATTCGTAGCTTTAAAGAAAGAAATAAAAATGGCGTTGCGCAACGACAAATTAGTCAACGAGTATAAGTCGAATGAACCGGAATTCATATAATAAATAAGTTCACTGAAAATTATATGTGGTTTCCATGCCGGTTCGGATATGAGTTATCTTTCGATTTCATCGAACATTGCCCTTGTGTGGTTTACATGACGTATCAATTAAGTTAGTAATGTAGTCGTTATCGATTTCATCCGATGAGTAACGACATAATCCGATAAATGCCGATGTTTCAAAACAGGACATTAGTAGTATACTACAATGAATTGCAATTTATTGTAAATATAGTAGATTTGGCAGGAAAATAGAACATAGCATTAAAAATATTGAAAAGCAGACATTTTTTACTTATCAACTGATTTATTGATTGAACGGGGTTTTACGCCACTCCTAACAGTATTTCAGTGATATCGCGTTGGTTGGAGCACCTAACAATGAAGTCCAAGTTTTCCACACCAGAACTACCACTGCATTCTTTCCTAGCCTCCAGCTGCTATCCCACTTAGGTTTACGATAATTCGACAATTTGTGAGAGACACATATCGGAAAGGATATGTGCCGCCGCCAATGATCGAAACCATGAAGATTACGAGTCTGATGCGCTACCTACTGCGCTATGACGGCGGCCCTTTTCTTAATCAAATTTTCAATAAGCAATTTAAAGAGCAACTAAGAAAATAAAGAAGATGTAATTTAATTTTTTAGTTTCGTCTAACAAAAACGAGCGTTTTGATGGTCGAAAAAAATATCATAACTCCATTAACAAAATTTTGAGCACGCAGCGACTTTGTATGTTTCCACACAAAATAGTCCGATACGGAAAGGTATCAAAATTTGTAAAATATTTGCTTTTTTCTCTCGATGCTAATAAATCAAAAGAAATAAAGAGAATATTTTTTTTGTTTTCATGGAGGTATGAACCGAAAACCTAATCAAACATTGTATGAATACGTGAAGCGGATTAGGTTGTTCGGTTCATACCTCCATGAAAACAAAAAATATTCACTTCATCTCTTAAATGATATTTTTTTCGGACAAAATTTCTTAAATTGTGACATTGTATACTTAAATTTCATGGCAACCTGATGACGTCATTTGTGAGATTTGGTTCCGCTATGATTACTTCGGTTTCAGGAAATGAACGAAATCTTTCGATTATAATATTTCAAGGGCTTAAGGGACGAGGCGAAATTGACATTTTCTTGCGAAGTTGTCGGATCGCAAAACAAGATTTTTCTATCGTTTATCAATCGACAAATTCTGTAAAAAAGATTTCAAGGAATGCCTGAAAATCATGTTTTCTTTTCGTCTTATGTTCATTTTCTTTAAACAACAATATTAACAACAACAACAACAACAACACATCAACAACAACAACAACACCACCACTACTTCTCAGACTGACCTCCGACATTAATCTTCACTTTGATATAATTTAATTTCTAGTTTCGTCTATTAAAAACGAGCGTTCTGATTGTCCGAAAAAAAAAAATATTCATAACTCCATGAACAAAATTTTGAGCACGCAGCGATTTTGTATGCTTCCGCATAAGATAGTCCCATACAAAAAGGTATCAAAATTTGTAAAGCTTTTGAGTTTTTTTCTTTTTGCACGATGCTATTAAATTATAAGAGATGAAGAGAATATTTTTTGTTTACATGGAGGTAAGAACCAAAAAACCTAATCACATAATGTATGAATCCGGCTGCGTATTCATACAGTGTGATTAGGTTTTTCGGTTCTTACCTCAATGAAAACAAAAAAGCATTCTCTTTATATCTTAAATGAAACGGCCTTATTTCGCAAGATTTAAGGCCAACAACATGTAGCAAAAACGTAAAATGATTCGTTTGCCACCTTAACTTCGTAACTACAGCGTGTATAAGCTGTAGTTACGACGTTTAACTTGGCAAACCAACAAAAATGATTCACATAACTGTCGTCACATATTGGATTTTCAAAGTTCACTCCCAGTCTAAATAATTAGGGAATATTACAACAGTTTGTTTTTCTATCTGTTGTTATCGTGTTCTCAACTCTTCGAAAAACTGGACGTCAATACACAAAAAAAGTTGTCCGTGTTTAAAGGGAAGTATCGATGTTTCTGAAACCTAGATAAGAAAAAATTGTCAATCGCCAAAGAAAAGGCTAGAACGGACACTTAATACTTAAATTTGAGTTAGATATTGTCTTCGCGGTAATCTGATAAGCTTTTAATGTCCTTTTTTGGTTATATATGAAAGGTTGAGCGGAATTCCAGGTTATTTTTAGATATCACGGAATTTGGTTGTCGACACCGCATGACTTCATTTGCATATGGCCGAAAGTCAACGGAAGGAAACAAATTGACAAGCGAAACAATCAATGTCCTAAAATATGTCACATCAAATGGCTCGCGCAAAACTATGGTAAGTGTCTGTATTCGTATTATTGCTTATGGCAGTTTTAGACTGATCTTTACAAAATTGAAGGCCGGCTGGCAAACATAACTTCTGATGACGTATTGATGACTTAACGATGACGTTGTTTGAGAAAATTCAAACTAAGTACTGGATTCAAACGGTTATACGAACCGCGTAAAAGACTCAATTGATATTCTTCGCAAATGTCTCGGCTAAATCTAAAAATAGATTAGCAGCCTACGATTAAGACCCTTGCTTTTCCAGATAAACGACCTCTGATTTAGGCAAAAGTACTTTTCAGACATTGTATCTGAATGTTATACAAGAAGGAATAAGAATAATCAAAATTTGTAACATGAAAAAAACATCGATACCTACCTTTAACGGTACTCGTCGAATACGGATTTTTGGTACACGCCGAATATTGAATTTTTTCTGTCGCGTTGTATTAGATAGCCAGATTTTAAGTCATATCATTTATAGGTATATGATAAATGATTTCATTACAGGATTAATTCTTTGGTTGACAACACCGATCAGTCAAATGTTAAAAAAAAAGAAGTAACGAGTGTTTGGAAATGGATGTAATGACATTGTTGCATGTTATTAGCCATTGAAATAGTGATGTTCCTGAAGTAACAAGACAAGGAATTAATGACGTTCGTGTTTATTTCACAACTCGACTTACCGTTTAATGGATTGATACATGTCTGACGTGGTAACATGCTCGTAGGAACGGAGAGGAGTGTTTAGGAACGACCCAGACCATAATACGATTAATAAGTGTTCTTAATTGGAAATACATTCCATGCACATGCTTACACTCCTGTCCGTTTTTCGTCATTAAATAAAGATCAAAAAGGGTCCCTTTTTCGTTATCTGTAGCTCCTCCCTAAAGTTTCGTTGGGCCTAAAATCTTAGTCCGTCTTAAAGAGCAGTCTTTGGCCTTGAATAACAGGCCAGGAAAATGGTATCATTAGGGATAAAATATTTCGCAAATCTTTATTGAAAACATCTACCCATACAATTCTTCAGGTTCGGAAATGATAGTCTTGTAGAGTACCACCTTCAAATCTCAGTTTCTACAAAGAAATAGTTCCCAGGTAATTTTTTGGGTCACATGCATGACATTCAGCAGTGATCTCTCACTCTGCAGAACCTAACATCAAGCAACTTGCTGTCGTTTAAACGTTAGAATAGTGTGACAAAAAGGAGGATATCAAATTTTCTTAACGGACTACTTTACTTTAGGGGTACAAGGAGTTGAAATGACCCATATGTATCGGTTCACAGGTTATCCCCCTTCCCTAATTTTGTAGTTTTACCAAGAAAGCCCATCCTCAAATAGGCGTATTTTAACTATTGAAGCATCGTCGATGTCCATGAAAAAAATCAAAAGACCCTTATAATCATTTATGCAGCCGGAAGTAAATGTTGAATTCCGATAGTAATGTTTTGTTTGTCAGACGACTTAAGTACAGCTTTTAAATTCCGTAGTTTCAACATTAAGATCGCCAACTAATTGGTATTTGATATATGTTACTATCCATAAATTACGCAGTGTTTTATGTCCCTGACAATATTTTAGCAAACTGTCATCGTTTGATATCCCAGTCGAACTACTCTGTTGAAGATCGAAGGGCGTGGCCAGGTATCCGTAAAAATTCGTCCACTGGTAAGCCAGATCTCTAATCGAAGCCATTTCGTGAGACATAATACCCAATAGCGGCAATCCGTTTAAGTACGGACGGGCGGGTAAGTACAGACAACAAAGATTTTCAATGAATAAAATAGGAATTGAATGAAACATTGTTGTATTTCAAGATCATTCTTTAAGAATACTCTACGTACTTTTATATTGAGTAACAATAACTCTGCGTGTATCCCTATGTTTACCAATCGACATGCGCATAAACATTGTTACCGTGATTGTAGACAATTACACACACTTACTGTGGTGTTCAAGGCTTCGCAGCTTCATTAAACGGTTTCTTGATGGGGTATATGACGACCTATTTCCGGCTGGAGAAATCGATGTCATCCGAGCTGCAAGCTACAAAGCTTGAAACTTAATTTTCACTTGTTACCCATATAGGTCTTATATATATATAAGTTTAAACTAAAATACCCATAAGGTGCCTCTGGTTAAAGTTTGTGACGTCATGTATTCCACGAAATAGGTTGACAGTTTCGGAAATGGAGAAAGCATGGACTAGGATAATTAGTTTTATTTGTGTTGAAAAGTTGAGTGTACTTCAGGAGTGAATTAAATTGTGTTGGCCATAGCATATTTATATTAATGAGTTTAATGGTGCTGTGGAGTAACATTTGGGTGTATCAATCCCCGAAGTTCATGAGTGAACACTCATTTTTTGCAAGTGAAGAAACGAGAGTCGACTTGCCGCCGTCAAAAATAAATTGTCTTCATATCGCAGACTAGGCTCCTTAGGGAAAATAGAGTATATGACTATAAGTAAGGCGTTTATTAACCATTTAAACAGCGACAATTTTCTTTGTAGTATAATAAATTATGTTATTAGGGTGTAACTAAACCTAATATCTCGTAATGCCGTTAATGAAGTGTGAAGCCCTTCTTATTTGGACATTCTGGTTTTTGTCTTCTTAGGTTGAGCGATGTAAAGATATACTGAGAAAAATGATTTATTACGTGACCCTAAAATATTCAATACAATTTTTGACGGCGACAAATGCTACCGTAGACAAAATACAATTTTTTAGTAATTTGTTGTACTCATCCGGGACATCAAATTCTATAAGAGTTCGATTTTCTAAAAGTTTATTTGCTTTTACTGTTTGTGACCTCGTTTTTTTCTATTTCCATTTCAGTTTGGGCAAAATCGTAGGAAATTATTTTTTAGTGTGACATAAATCATCGGTGCGCGAGCAAATTGTCGTAACTATCGCTTATTGAAGATGTAATTACGACATTTTGCTGGTACACCGACGGCATATAATATTTAAAACTTTCCAGTTCGATCCCTGGTTTTTACGTCACTGTGATTTTATAATTGAGGAAAAATTTTAAAAAAGGAAGAAATAGCTTGTAACAAGCGATTTCTTCGTTTTCCACAATATTTTCTACCGAACTGAATGGTTATTTTTCAAATTAACCTTTGAATTTAGACAGGTCTAAAATCTTAAAACAGGAAAGGGTTAAATAATTTGGTACGAAAGAACTACCGGAATAAATATGCAGACACGCTTTAGATTGAAGTCTTAGCGTCCTAAAAACTTTATTTGACGGATTACTGGTCAAGCGTCCCCCCGACCTCTACCACTGGAGCTCGAATGAGATATCAAACGGGAGTGAGCTTGAAACCCAAACGCTGGCCGACATTTATGTGGAACATTCTTTTTGGCTTGGCGACATAAACATCGTAACTATAGCTTACTCAAGCTGTAATTACGACGTTCATGTCTCCAACCAACCATTTTTCTTTCTGATCGCTGTTCATAAAATTTTCAAATCAAGCCAATAAATGTATAAGTTAAACTTCCTGTCGGAGCTCAGTTTGCGTGGCAAGCGATCCGTCAATTATTAGTCTCTTTAACCCATTCCCACTCAGTGACGCTTTTAGACGACCCAAAGGAAAAAAAGCTTTGGAAACATTGTGGAAAATGAAGAACTTGCTTGTAACAAGCAATTTCTTCATTATCCACACCTTAATCTACTCCAAAGATTAAGGTTTCTGAAATTTCATGAACTAAAAATTAGCGACCGGTATTCGAGCAAGCTCTCCTCGACTTATCTCAGATCAAGAGTCTTTCGCCCTAACCGCTGAGCCGCCGAGCCGAGCAGGATACGACATTTAGTTGCCCAACTAGCATAGAGGTTTAGCACAAATATCGTAGTTCAAAGTTCACTTCCGGTCAACGTTAAAGTTTATATGTGTCATTTCCTATAGGCTGGACGGTTGCTCAGTACATTTTGACTATTCGCCATTCCAACAAAAACGATCAACACAAATGTCGACCCATGTCAGAGCTAAACGTTTCTCCGGCCTAAATGAATGATTTTTTGATTGGTCAATCAATTACTTTTAGATTTCATCAATTCCATAATATTTCTCAATTTGACAAAATCGAGGCCACCAATTATTACAATGTACAAACGGAGAAATTTTTTCCTGAAAATATCTGAAACCCTTCGTAGAGTTAAATTTATCTGAAATATGGAAGGGGGCTTTATAGTTTGAAGATTTTCGATTCAAATTCAGATCGGAAGTTTTGAGTGAATTTCAGAAACATATTTCTTTTCTCCTATGAGATACAATCTTGAAAAAAAGGAGCGTCGCTACACTTTGCTGTCAAGACTGCACGTGAATCGTAAACACGATATTAAAGTGTAAAGCTAGTTTGATATGTAATAAACTCAACATTGAAAGTAAAAATAATATACGTATTATAAACTATTTATGACACATGTGGCCACAGAGTTATCAAAAAAAGTCCATGGATAACTTATCTGACATCCCTTCTTATTATCAGACAAAATAATCTTAGACTTGTCCAAACTGAGAGAAGTTGCAGACAGCATTTCATATAGCGCTATAATTGGAAAATAAGGGCCAAAAAGGGTACATGTACGAAACTTAGTGAGAAATTTGGAAATTACCAGGAACAAGCAATTTCTCCTTTTCTCATAAATTCTTTCGGCTGTTTTTTCTTTAATGCGCCAGGAAGCGTCATTGTATGGGAATGGGTTAAACAATTGTACCAATTCTAAAGAGTATTCTAATTTTTGTTTTAGTCCTTGTTTTTCCTCCAGTTTCAAAGTGGAAAAAGAAAGGTAATCACGAGTAAAATTTCAATTTCGAAACAAAATCTAGTTTGATTGTTTGATGCATGGCTGAAGTTGACAATTTCAAACGCACAAAACCGTTAAATTTGAAATGAATCATATGTCTTCTGTCCCTAGAATGGGAAAACAGCGAAACGGTCCTGCTGTCTAAAATTAAATGACAATATTTTTTTTTGAACTGACTCGAACATGTAAAAATATATAATCAGAATTGGAAAGCCTTTTGAACCAATATGTTGGTTCTAGATGACGGTACATGTAGATGTCTCTAAAAATGACATTGTTCAATGACATGCTGCCAATAGGCTTCGCTCTGTTCAAATAATCCGGTTTGAAAGGCAATTAGCTTTTTTTTAGTTTATGTTCGTTAACACGATTTTTATTGTTACAGTATTTCAGTCAAATCACGGCAGAGGGAGTACCTTATTATGGATTCGTAGTATTTTCCACACCATTGCTACCACTACATCCTTTTCGAATCTCCAACTGCTCATTACACTTAAGTTTCAATTTTTTTATTATTTTTATTGATCAAATATAAAATGACTGTAAAATAGCTGTAAAAGTAAGGTCACTATTTAAGGATATATTTTTTCCCTCGTAGCATGAGCTGTTTAACGAATTACCAAATGACACGTTTAAAACTGGTCCAAATTGAAAAAAAAATGTTGAGGACGGCAATTTAAAGTTATTGAAAAAGTCTTAGCCTTTACGTGTAGAAAAATTGTGGATAATGAAAAAAATGCTTGTAATACTGTCAACAATATTTTCAAAAGCCTTTTCCTTTGTGTGCCTAAAACGCGGTCTCGATTGTGTTGGAATGGGTTGATGCTTATCATAAAAGTTTCGGATACATACGATCTGTCACTTGTTTTTCCTTGCAACATTATGATCAAAATAGAAAAGTTGGTCAGCGAGCCTTAGCGAGCTTTGCAAATAATCTGTTTTAGACTAAACTATCATAATTTTGTTTGAATGAAAAACCACAGACAGATTTTTTTCTCACATAAGCTTTCAAAGTCATTTCTTTAGAATAATAGAAATAAAAAACAGGAAAGTCATAGTCACAATTTACGCCGCCCCGTTTGCATTGAGCAAACTTTTCTGAGACACAACATAATATGGCAAAATCGCGACAATGTGCACAAGGTCGGATGACTAGGAACATTATGTGAACAGTTCATGCAAATCCGTCCATGAACGTAGGGCCGCCGTCATAGCGCATTTGTAGTAGCGCACCAAACTCCAAAATTTCAATCATGGGGTGTCATGGGTTTGAATCCCGGCGGCGGCACATATCCTTTCTGACATTTGTCTCTCACCAATGGGTGGGTAATCGTAAAGCTAAGTGGGATAGCAGCTGGAGGCTAGGAAAGGATGTAATGGTAGTACTGAAGCGAGATATACCACGAATCCATTGTTTGGAGCTCCAGCCACCGCTATATGACTGCAAAGTAGTTGAAAGCGGCGTTAGACCCCATTAAAACAAACAGAATAATGATCGTAGGAGAAGATGTTGTAACGAGATGTGAACGTCGGACCGGCTGGACGAACGGACGGACGGGAAGGCAGTGAAGATGATACCAATATACGACCAACTATGGCGGCGTGTAGATACAATTACAACAAAACACGCAAAATATATTCATTACCTGTCGGTCATATGATGTCATTTAGAAAATGATTCTGAATATGTGTAAGGCAAGGCGTAATATACTGAAAGTCCTGACGGCGGTTTTGCTTGCTTACCAATGTTGTTCGAACAACGATACATGTAGGGTTACGACCGTTTGTAGCGTAGATTTCTCTTTTTATACGGAACAAACATGTTTATTCAAAATGAGAAAACAACAACAACAACAAAAAACATAATTGTTATATTACAAGATAAGGAAGGTCTTGAACCACATCACAAACGATGAGAATAATGGCGCAAAGGCATTATCAAGGACAACATGAGAAAGAAATCATAACTGAATTTGGAACACCAAAATGTCATTAAGTGGCAAATCAAACACTGATCTGGGGAAAATTTCTATGCCACCTTCTTGAAAATTATAGAGCCTTTTTAACTATGGGAATACTTTCGTTTTAACACTGTTACTCTTATATCCGAAATCGCTGGGAAGAGGGTCTCCTAAACTTTCAGCCAGGGCCCTACTGACGTCGATTATCGAGTCCCTGGGACTTCACTTTGTTGATGTCAGACCAAAATCCTTTTTTTGGAAACATTTCCCGTCTTTTTTTAATTAGTCCTGGGCAATTTCAAATGAGTTGTAGACGACAATTCAGAGTATAATTTGAATAGTAACCAACCTGTAGGGTAGACAACATTGTGTGAAAGAAGAAGTTGCTTGAAACAAGCCATTTCTTCGTTTCCTACAATATTTTCTAAAATATAAAACAACTACGAAATAAAACAAGGGATTGTGAAGGAAAGGGTTAATGTTTATTTCTAAAAAAAAAAAAAAAAAAAAAAAAAAATGAAGACAGAATAGAGTTAAGAGCATTCGTTAATAGAGTTAATGGTGTTCTTGCATGATTTCACCGATTGAATTCAAGGGATAAATTATGATGGTGTTTTTTTCTCAGTTCGATTGAGGATTCATTCATGCTTTCACGTAAAATGTCGAAGATTTCATGATTGCATTTAAAAACGAAGTCGATTTGATTTCGCCCCTTTTCACTTTTTTGTATGTTAACCAATTCGGATTTAGTAAGAAGTCGTCTGGCGATACTCGGGCTGTAATCAGAATGGCAAAATGTTAGCAAGTGACTCCCTCGAATAGATAAATAAATACGACTAAGTAAGGTAAATATATAAATTTTAAAACAACGACAACAAACACACACACAGAAAACAACAACAACAACAGCGACTACAACAAGACACGCACAAGCACATCCCTCATTCCCACACAAATCAATTTCCTCCAAAAACAAATTAAAAACAGACAAACAAGCAAAAACAATACAAAACAACAAACAACAAACAAACAAACAACAAAACAAAATAACAACAACAACAAAAGAAACAATCCAACATCGACTTTGTGGCGATATGGAACTCGTGCAAAGATAGTACCGCTAGTTTTAGCTTACCAGGCATTAAGAAACCTAACATGACAGTTCGATTGAATAACAAACGACATTTGTTTGCAAAATTTATAACAGCCAGGGTTAAAAAACATAATCAAAGAGAGTACGACTATAACGTCTTAATTGAAGTTGAACAAGCTGCAGTTACGACGCTTAAACCACGTACTTACGGAAATATATCACATAAATGAAGATTGTCATTTCTTTTTACTTCTAGTGCAAATTTAGGATGTGAATAGTCGAATTAGATATTTAACAGGATTGTTTTGCAAAATTTATGGCGAGTAAATTGTAATAAAAATAAATCCCCAAACGAACTGGAGTGTTGGCGACCTAAACGTCGTAAGTAAAGCTTGAATAACAATACTTTGTGTAGCTGTTTTTATACAAGTCATTATCTTTTGTTTTACTTACAATATCAAGATTAAGAATCTGTCAATAGATCCCAACACAGTCCCGCCTTTTTCAGACCCCAAGCATGAAAGATTGGGAAACCATTGTGAAAATGAAGAGATCGCATTTTACAAGGAATTAATTTCCTTCAATACTTTCTTTTCCGAAAGAAATTGTCGTCTGTAACTTTTTTCTATTAAGACTCATCAGAAAAGGGTCCTCTGGTAATGACCTAAATGTTACGAAACTGTTGAAATGGTTTACAACTTTATTACAATGTTTGTTGGGATAAACGTATCCGTTTTTCGTGTTTATTGTAAACGCGCAATTTGAAATCATAAGATTTAAACAGATCCGCGATCCCGAAATAAAAAGCTTATTAAAGTAAAAGAAATTCATATATACTAGAATACAAAGCTTAGAAAAGAAGAGAATTGCCAGAACAAATTATACAACGCTTGAATTTCTAACAATAATTTCCCAGACACATTTTCCCGTCAAATGAAGGGCTTCCGAAGTTTCGATGATTATATTTATCCTTTTTTTTATTATCAAAAAAACATAGTCGATTAGTTGCCTAATTGTTAATGACATGAAATTTGCGTATATATAGGTGAAATGATTATTTTTTTGTTAAAAACGTGAAATATAATGATAAAGCTATTCGTCTGAGGGTGACCAAAATAGCGGAAATACAGAATGAACAATAGACGTTTCTGTATTCTATTCCTGAAGTGATCGATCGCGACAGTTAACAAAGAACAAATAAAATTTTATTTAGACCGGAAGTGATTTTTAAATCCCGGCATTGGCCGAATATTTCTGTCAGCCGAGGGTTCAATGGTGCTTATTTATGGCGTAAAAGCAAAATTACTTTGAGATAAATACAAACATTTGGGAGTTTTCTTTGTAGTATAATAAATTATGTTATTAGGGTGTAACTAAACCAAATATCTCGTAATGCCGTTAATGAAGTGTGAAGCCCTTCTTATTTGGACATTCTGGTTTTTGTCTTCTTAGGTTGAGCGATGTAAAGATATACTGAGAAAAATGATTTATTACGTGACCCTAAAATATTCAATACAATTTTTGACGGCGACAAATGCTACCGTAGACAAAATACAATTTTTTAGTAATTTGTTGTACTCATCCGGGACATCAAATTCTATAAGAGTTCGATTTTCTAAAAGTTTATTTGCTTTTACTGTTTGTGACCTCGTTTTTTTCTATTTCCATTTCAGTTTGGGCAAAATCGTAGGAAATTATTTTTTAATGTGACATAAATCATCGTTGCGCGAGCAAAATGTCGTAACTATCGCTTATTGAAGATGTAATTACGACATTTTGCTGGTACACCGACGGCATATAATATTTAAAACTTTCCATTCGATCCCTGGTTTTTACGTCACTGTGATTTTATAATTGAGGAAAAATTTTAAAAAAGGAAGAAATAGCTTGTAACAAGCGATTTCTTCGTTTTCCACAATATTTTCTACCGAACTGAATGGTTATTTTTCAAATTAACCTTTGAATTTAGACAGGTCTAAAATCTTAAAACAGGAAAGGGTTAAATAATTTGGTACGAAAGAACTACCGGAATAAATATGCAGACACGCTTTAGATTGAAGTCTTAGCGTCCTAAAAACTTTATTTGACGGATTACTGGTCAAGCGTCCCCCCGACCTCTACCACTGGAGCTCGAATGAGATATCAAACGGGAGTGAGCTTGAAACCCAAACGCTGGCCGACATTTATGTGGAACATTCTTTTTGGCTTGGCGACATAAACATCGTAACTATAGCTTACTCAAGCTGTAATTACGACGTTCATGTCTCCAACCAACCATTTTTCTTTCTGATCGCTGTTCATAAAATTTTCAAATCAAGCCAATAAATGTATAAGTTAAACTTCCTGTCGGAGCTCAGTTTGCGTGGCAAGCGATCCGTCAATTATTAGTCTCTTTAACCCATTCCCACTCAGTGACGCTTTTAGACGACCCAAAGGAAAAAAAGCTTTGGAAACATTGTGGAAAATGAAGAACTTGCTTGTAACAAGCAATTTCTTCATTATCCACACCTTAATCTACTCCAAAGATTAAGGTTTCTGAAATTTCATGAACTAAAAATTAGCGACCGGTATTCGAGCAAGCTCTCCTCGACTTATCTCAGATCAAGAGTCTTTCGCCCTAACCGCTGAGCCGCCGAGCCGAGCAGGATACGACATTTAGTTGCCCAACTAGCATAGAGGTTTAGCACAAATATCGTAGTTCAAAGTTCACTTCCGGTCAACGTTAAAGTTTATATGTGTCATTTCCTATAGGCTGGACGGTTGCTCAGTACATTTTGACTATTCGCCATTCCAACAAAAACGATCAACACAAATGTCGACCCATGTCAGAGCTAAACGTTTCTCCGGCCTAAATGAATGATTTTTTGATTGGTCAATCAATTACTTTTAGATTTCATCAATTCCATAATATTTCTCAATTTGACAAAATCGAGGCCACCAATTATTACAATGTACAAACGGAGAAATTTTTTCCTGAAAATATCTGAAACCCTGGTCAGCCGAGGGTTCAATGGTGCTTATTTATGGCGTAAAAGCAAAATTACTTTGAAATAAATACAAACATTTGGGTGTTATATAGAATTTTATCTCACGTGCGTAAATAGCATACATAGAGCAGCCCGGAAAGCCACACAATGCATGCAAAATATTTGCTGGTTGTGTAAAGAGACTTTGAGCCGAAAAGTCTTTACAAAGCCCACAGTGAAAGCTCTGATCAAACTGTGCGGACGAGTCAACTGATCTGAGTATTTAGTTGGCGCTGATGTGAAAATGGTTCGAAATGTCCAGCAGAGGCGCATATTTCATTTAAGAAATGAAGAGAATATTTTTTTGTTGTTTTCGATGAGGCATGAACCTAAAAACTTAATCAAACGTATGTATGAATCTGTTTAGCGTATTAGTGTGATTATGTTCTTAGGTTCTTACCTCAATGAAAACACAAATATATAATCTTCATTTCTTATAATTTACTGCCATCAAACAGAAACAAAACAAATGTTCCACTAGTTTTTACAAAAAAAATATGGATCTTCTTTGTGCGTAAGCATACAAAATAGTTGCATGCTCAAAATTGTGTTTATTGAAGTACTGAAAGAAAAAAATAGCCAATCGGAACGCGAAAATATTGATAGACGAATCTTAGATTAAATTACTATTCAAGGAAAACGTTATCTTGATAAGGAAAAAATTAAACCTTTACAAAAGCTAAACAGAAATTGCATCGTAACATTTATCCCTGTAGACCTGTTGAACTTTCAGATCAATTTTAATTGCGTATTAGAAGACATAAGTCGTCATCGATGATTTAGAAAAACAAAAAATGGTGTTTCCAAAATCAAAAGGGTATAGGTCTGATATCGGGGCTGTCTCTAGAAAGATTTGCGCAAAAATGCATGCTTAGGCAAACGCGGTCTGTTACTGTTTTCTGACTCATTTTATTTTCAGAAATATGAAATAGTTTAGTTTTCATCGAGGTACGAACCGAAATAGTTAATCAAACTATGTATACGCGTTTCTCTTCATTTATAATAAATTAATTCCAACAAGCAAAATTTTGAGTAAAATCTATGGATCTACATGTGTACTTTGTGCCCAAACATACAAACTAGTTGTGTGCTTGAAATTTTGCTCATAGAAGTATAAAAAATCAGCCGATTAAAACTCTTGAATCTTAGTAGACGAAGCTACAATCTAATAATTTCCTTTTGCAAAAGAGTTAAATTTATCTGAAATATGGAAGGGGGCTTTATAGTTTGAAGATTTTCGATTCAAATTCAGATCGGAAGTTTTGAGTGAATTTCAGAAACATATTTCTTTTCTCCTATGAGATACAATCTTGAAAAAAAGGAGCGTCGCTACACTTTGCTGTCAAGACTGCACGTGAATCGTAAACACGATATTAAAGTGTAAAGCTAGTTTGATATGTAATAAACTCAACATTGAAAGTAAAAATAATATACGTATTATAAACTATTTATGACACATGTGGCCACAGAGTTATCAAAAAAAGTCCATGGATAACTTATCTGACATCCCTTCTTATTATCAGACAAAATAATCTTAGACTTGTCCAAACTGAGAGAAGTTGCAGACAGCATTTCATATAGCGCTATAATTGGAAAATAAGGGCCAAAAAGGGTACATGTACGAAACTTAGTGAGAAATTTGGAAATTACCAGGAACAAGCAATTTCTCCTTTTCTCATAAATTCTTTCGGCTGTTTTTTCTTTAATGCGCCAGGAAGCGTCATTGTATGGGAATGGGTTAAACAATTGTACCAATTCTAAAGAGTATTCTAATTTTTGTTTTAGTCCTTGTTTTTCCTCCAGTTTCAAAGTGGAAAAAGAAAGGTAATCACGAGTAAAATTTCAATTTCGAAACAAAATCTAGTTTGATTGTTTGATGCATGGCTGAAGTTGACAATTTCAAACGCACAAAACCGTTAAATTTGAAATGAATCATATGTCTTCTGTCCCTAGAATGGGAAAACAGCGAAGCGGTCCTGCTGTCTAAAATTAAATGACAATATTTTTTTTGAACTGACTCGAACATGTAAAAATATATAATCAGAATTGGAAAGCCTTTTGAACCAATATGTTGGTTCTAGATGACGGTACATGTAGATGTCTCTAAAAATGACATTGTTCAATGACATGCTGCCAATAGGCTTCGCTCTGTTCAAATAATCCGGTTTGAAAGGCAATTAGCTTTTTTTTAGTTTATGTTCGTTAACACGATTTTTATTGTTACAGTATTTCAGTCAAATCACGGCAGAGGGAGTACCTTATTATGGATTCGTAGTATTTTCCACACCATTGCTACCACTACATCCTTTTCGAATCTCCAACTGCTCATTACACTTAAGTTTCAATTTTTTTATTATTTTTATTGATCAAATATAAAATGACTGTAAAATAGCTGTAAAAGTAAGGTCACTATTTAAGGATATATTTTTTCCCTCGTAGCATGAGCTGTTTAACGAATTACCAAATGACACGTTTAAAACTGGTCCAAATTGAAAAAAAAAATGTTGAGGACGGCAATTTAAAGTTATTGAAAAAGTCTTAGCCTTTACGTGTAGAAAAATTGTGGATAATGAAAAAAATGCTTGTAATACTGTCAACAATATTTTCAAAAGCCTTTTCCTTTGTGTGCCTAAAACGCGGTCTCGATTGTGTTGGAATGGGTTGATGCTTATCATAAAAGTTTCGGATACATACGATCTGTCACTTGTTTTTCCTTGCAACATTATGATCAAAATAGAAAAGTTGGTCAGCGAGCCTTAGCGAGCTTTGCAAATAACCTGTTTTAGACTAAACTATCATAATTTTGTTTGAATGAAAAACCACAGACAGATTTTTTTCTCACATAAGCTTTCAAAGTCATTTCTTTAGAATAATAGAAATAAAAAACAGGAAAGTCATAGTCACAATTTACGCCGCCCCGTTTGCATTGAGCAAACTTTTCTGAGACACAACATAATATGGCAAAATCGCGACAATGTGCACAAGGTCGGATGACTAGGAACATTATGTGAACAGTTCATGCAAATCCGTCCATGAACGTAGGGCCGCCGTCATAGCGCATTTGTAGTAGCGCACCAAACTCCAAAATTTCAATCATGGGGTGTCATGGGTTTGAATCCCGGCGGCGGCACATATCCTTTCTGACATTTGTCTCTCACCAATGGGTGGGTAATCGTAAAGCTAAGTGGGATAGCAGCTGGAGGCTAGGAAAGGATGTAATGGTAGTACTGAAGCGAGATATACCACGAATCCATTGTTTGGAGCTCCAGCCACCGCTATATGACTGCAAAGTAGTTGAAAGCGGCGTTAGACCCCATTAAAACAAACAGAATAATGATCGTAGGAGAAGATGTTGTAACGAGATGTGAACGTCGGACCGGCTGGACGAACGGACGGACGGGAAGGCAGTGAAGATGATACCAATATACGACCAACTATGGCGGCGTGTAGATACAATTACAACAAAACACGCAAAATATATTCATTACCTGTCGGTCATATGATGTCATTTAGAAAATGATTCTGAATATGTGTAAGGCAAGGCGTAATATACTGAAAGTCCTGACGGCGGTTTTGCTTGCTTACCAATGTTGTTCGAACAACGATACATGTAGGGTTACGACCGTTTGTAGCGTAGATTTCTCTTTTTATACGGAACAAACATGTTTATTCAAAATGAGAAAACAACAACAACAACAAAAAACATAATTGTTATATTACAAGATAAGGAAGGTCTTGAACCACATCACAAACGATGAGAATAATGGCGCAAAGGCATTGTCAAGGACAACATGAGAAAGAAATCATAACTGAATTTGGAACACCAAAATGTCATTAAGTGGCAAATCAAACACTGATCTGGGGAAAATTTCTATACCACCTTCTTGAAAATTATAGAGCCTTTTTAACTATGGGAATACTTTCGTTCTAACACTGTTACTCTTATATCCGAAATCGCTGGGAAGAGGGTCTCCTAAACTTTCAGCCAGGGCCCTACTGACGTCGATTATCGAGTCCCTGGGACTTCACTTTGTTGATGTCAGACCAAAATCCTTTTTTGGAAACATTTCCCGTCTTTTTTTAATTAGTCCTGGGCAATTTCAAATGAGTTGTAGACGACAATTCAGAGTATAATTTGAATAGTAACCAACCTGTAGGGTAGACAACATTGTGTGAAAGAAGAAGTTGCTTGAAACAAGCCATTTCTTCGTTTCCTACAATATTTTCTAAAATATAAAACAACTACGAAATAAAACAAGGGATTGTGAAGGAAAGGGTTAATGTTTATTTCTAAAAAAAAAAAAAAAATGAAGACAGAATAGAGTTAAGAGCATTCGTTAATAGAGTTAATGGTGTTCTTGCATGATTTCACCGATTGAATTCAAGGGATAAATTATGATGGTGTTTTTTTCTCAGTTCGATTGAGGATTCATTCATGCTTTCACGTAAAATGTCGAAGATTTCATGATTGCATTTAAAAACGAAGTCGATTTGATTTCGCCCCTTTTCACTTTTTTGTATGTTAACCAATTCGGATTTAGTAAGAAGTCGTCTGGCGATACTCGGGCTGTAATCAGAATGGCAAAATGTTAGCAAGTGACTCCCTCGAATAGATAAATAAATACGACTAAGTAAGGTAAATATATAAATTTTAAAACAACGACAACAAACACACACACAGAAAACAACAACAACAACAGCGACTACAACAAGACACGCACAAGCACATCCCTCATTCCCACACAAATCAATTTCCTCCAAAAACAAATTAAAAACAGACAAACAAGCAAAAACAATACAAAACAACAAACAACAAACAAACAAACAACAAAACAAAATAACAACAACAACAAAAGAAACAATCCAACATCGACTTTGTGGCGATATGGAACTCGTGCAAAGATAGTACCGCTAGTTTTAGCTTACCAGGCATTAAGAAACCTAACATGACAGTTCGATTGAATAACAAACGACATTTGTTTGCAAAATTTATAACAGCCAGGGTTAAAAAACATAATCAAAGAGAGTACGACTATAACGTCTTAATTGAAGTTGAACAAGCTGCAGTTACGACGCTTAAACCACGTACTTACGGAAATATATCACATAAATGAAGATTGTCATTTCTTTTTACTTCTAGTGCAAATTTAGGATGTGAATAGTCGAATTAGATATTTAACAGGATTGTTTTGCAAAATTTATGGCGAGTAAATTGTAATAAAAATAAATCCCCAAACGAACTGGAGTGTTGGCGACCTAAACGTCGTAAGTAAAGCTTGAATAACAATACTTTGTGTAGCTGTTTTTATACAAGTCATTATCTTTTGTTTTACTTACAATATCAAGATTAAGAATCTGTCAATAGATCCCAACACAGTCCCGCCTTTTTCAGACCCCAAGCATGAAAGATTGGGAAACCATTGTGAAAATGAAGAGATCGCATTTTACAAGGAATTAATTTCCTTCAATACTTTCTTTTCCGAAAGAAATTGTCGTCTGTAACTTTTTTCTATTAAGACTCATCAGAAAAGGGTCCTCTGGTAATGACCTAAATGTTACGAAACTGTTGAAATGGTTTACAACTTTATTACAATGTTTGTTGGGATAAACGTATCCGTTTTTCGTGTTTATTGTAAACGCGCAATTTGAAATCATAAGATTTAAACAGATCCGCGATCCCGAAATAAAAAGCTTATTAAAGTAAAAGAAATTCATATATACTAGAATACAAAGCTTAGAAAAGAAGAGAATTGCCAGAACAAATTATACAACGCTTGAATTTCTAACAATAATTTCCCAGACACATTTTCCCGTCAAATGAAGGGCTTCCGAAGTTTCGATGATTATATTTATCCTTTTTTTTATTATCAAAAAAACATAGTCGATTAGTTGCCTAATTGTTAATGACATGAAATTTGCGTATATATAGGTGAAATGATTATTTTTTTGTTAAAAACGTGAAATATAATGATAAAGCTATTCGTCTGAGGGTGACCAAAATAGCGGAAATACAGAATGAACAATAGACGTTTCTGTATTCTATTCCTGAAGTGATCGATCGCGACAGTTAACAAAGAACAAATAAAATTTTATTTAGACCGGAAGTGATTTTTAAATCCCGGCATTGGCCGAATATTTCTGTCAGCCGAGGGTTCAATGGTGCTTATTTATGGCGTAAAAGCAAAATTACTTTGAGATAAATACAAACATTTGGGAGTTTTCTTTGTAGTATAATAAATTATGTTATTAGGGTGTAACTAAACCAAATATCTCGTAATGCCGTTAATGAAGTGTGAAGCCCTTCTTATTTGGACATTCTGGTTTTTGTCTTCTTAGGTTGAGCGATGTAAAGATATACTGAGAAAAATGATTTATTACGTGACCCTAAAATATTCAATACAATTTTTGACGGCGACAAATGCTACCGTAGACAAAATACAATTTTTTAGTAATTTGTTGTACTCATCCGGGACATCAAATTCTATAAGAGTTCGATTTTCTAAAAGTTTATTTGCTTTTACTGTTTGTGACCTCGTTTTTTTCTATTTCCATTTCAGTTTGGGCAAAATCGTAGGAAATTATTTTTTAATGTGACATAAATCATCGTTGCGCGAGCAAAATGTCGTAACTATCGCTTATTGAAGATGTAATTACGACATTTTGCTGGTACACCGACGGCATATAATATTTAAAACTTTCCATTCGATCCCTGGTTTTTACGTCACTGTGATTTTATAATTGAGGAAAAATTTTAAAAAAGGAAGAAATAGCTTGTAACAAGCGATTTCTTCGTTTTCCACAATATTTTCTACCGAACTGAATGGTTATTTTTCAAATTAACCTTTGAATTTAGACAGGTCTAAAATCTTAAAACAGGAAAGGGTTAAATAATTTGGTACGAAAGAACTACCGGAATAAATATGCAGACACGCTTTAGATTGAAGTCTTAGCGTCCTAAAAACTTTATTTGACGGATTACTGGTCAAGCGTCCCCCCGACCTCTACCACTGGAGCTCGAATGAGATATCAAACGGGAGTGAGCTTGAAACCCAAACGCTGGCCGACATTTATGTGGAACATTCTTTTTGGCTTGGCGACATAAACATCGTAACTATAGCTTACTCAAGCTGTAATTACGACGTTCATGTCTCCAACCAACCATTTTTCTTTCTGATCGCTGTTCATAAAATTTTCAAATCAAGCCAATAAATGTATAAGTTAAACTTCCTGTCGGAGCTCAGTTTGCGTGGCAAGCGATCCGTCAATTATTAGTCTCTTTAACCCATTCCCACTCAGTGACGCTTTTAGACGACCCAAAGGAAAAAAAGCTTTGGAAACATTGTGGAAAATGAAGAACTTGCTTGTAACAAGCAATTTCTTCATTATCCACACCTTAATCTACTCCAAAGATTAAGGTTTCTGAAATTTCATGAACTAAAAATTAGCGACCGGTATTCGAGCAAGCTCTCCTCGACTTATCTCAGATCAAGAGTCTTTCGCCCTAACCGCTGAGCCGCCGAGCCGAGCAGGATACGACATTTAGTTGCCCAACTAGCATAGAGGTTTAGCACAAATATCGTAGTTCAAAGTTCACTTCCGGTCAACGTTAAAGTTTATATGTGTCATTTCCTATAGGCTGGACGGTTGCTCAGTACATTTTGACTATTCGCCATTCCAACAAAAACGATCAACACAAATGTCGACCCATGTCAGAGCTAAACGTTTCTCCGGCCTAAATGAATGATTTTTTGATTGGTCAATCAATTACTTTTAGATTTCATCAATTCCATAATATTTCTCAATTTGACAAAATCGAGGCCACCAATTATTACAATGTACAAACGGAGAAATTTTTTCCTGAAAATATCTGAAACCCTTCGTAGAGTTAAATTTATCTGAAATATGGAAGGGGGCTTTATAGTTTGAAGATTTTCGATTCAAATTCAGATCGGAAGTTTTGAGTGAATTTCAGAAACATATTTCTTTTCTCCTATGAGATACAATCTTGAAAAAAAGGAGCGTCGCTACACTTTGCTGTCAAGACTGCACGTGAATCGTAAACACGATATTAAAGTGTAAAGCTAGTTTGATATGTAATAAACTCAACATTGAAAGTAAAAATAATATACGTATTATAAACTATTTATGACACATGTGGCCACAGAGTTATCAAAAAAAGTCCATGGATAACTTATCTGACATCCCTTCTTATTATCAGACAAAATAATCTTAGACTTGTCCAAACTGAGAGAAGTTGCAGACAGCATTTCATATAGCGCTATAATTGGAAAATAAGGGCCAAAAAGGGTACATGTACGAAACTTAGTGAGAAATTTGGAAATTACCAGGAACAAGCAATTTCTCCTTTTCTCATAAATTCTTTCGGCTGTTTTTTCTTTAATGCGCCAGGAAGCGTCATTGTATGGGAATGGGTTAAACAATTGTACCAATTCTAAAGAGTATTCTAATTTTTGTTTTAGTCCTTGTTTTTCCTCCAGTTTCAAAGTGGAAAAAGAAAGGTAATCACGAGTAAAATTTCAATTTCGAAACAAAATCTAGTTTGATTGTTTGATGCATGGCTGAAGTTGACAATTTCAAACGCACAAAACCGTTAAATTTGAAATGAATCATATGTCTTCTGTCCCTAGAATGGGAAAACAGCGAAGCGGTCCTGCTGTCTAAAATTAAATGACAATATTTTTTTTTGAACTGACTCGAACATGTAAAAATATATAATCAGAATTGGAAAGCCTTTTGAACCAATATGTTGGTTCTAGATGACGGTACATGTAGATGTCTCTAAAAATGACATTGTTCAATGACATGCTGCCAATAGGCTTCGCTCTGTTCAAATAATCCGGTTTGAAAGGCAATTAGCTTTTTTTTAGTTTATGTTCGTTAACACGATTTTTATTGTTACAGTATTTCAGTCAAATCACGGCAGAGGGAGTACCTTATTATGGATTCGTAGTATTTTCCACACCATTGCTACCACTACATCCTTTTCGAATCTCCAACTGCTCATTACACTTAAGTTTCAATTTTTTTATTATTTTTATTGATCAAATATAAAATGACTGTAAAATAGCTGTAAAAGTAAGGTCACTATTTAAGGATATATTTTTTCCCTCGTAGCATGAGCTGTTTAACGAATTACCAAATGACACGTTTAAAACTGGTCCAAATTGAAAAAAAAAATGTTGAGGACGGCAATTTAAAGTTATTGAAAAAGTCTTAGCCTTTACGTGTAGAAAAATTGTGGATAATGAAAAAAATGCTTGTAATACTGTCAACAATATTTTCAAAAGCCTTTTCCTTTGTGTGCCTAAAACGCGGTCTCGATTGTGTTGGAATGGGTTGATGCTTATCATAAAAGTTTCGGATACATACGATCTGTCACTTGTTTTTCCTTGCAACATTATGATCAAAATAGAAAAGTTGGTCAGCGAGCCTTAGCGAGCTTTGCAAATAACCTGTTTTAGACTAAACTATCATAATTTTGTTTGAATGAAAAACCACAGACAGATTTTTTTCTCACATAAGCTTTCAAAGTCATTTCTTTAGAATAATAGAAATAAAAAACAGGAAAGTCATAGTCACAATTTACGCCGCCCCGTTTGCATTGAGCAAACTTTTCTGAGACACAACATAATATGGCAAAATCGCGACAATGTGCACAAGGTCGGATGACTAGGAACATTATGTGAACAGTTCATGCAAATCCGTCCATGAACGTAGGGCCGCCGTCATAGCGCATTTGTAGTAGCGCACCAAACTCCAAAATTTCAATCATGGGGTGTCATGGGTTTGAATCCCGGCGGCGGCACATATCCTTTCTGACATTTGTCTCTCACCAATGGGTGGGTAATCGTAAAGCTAAGTGGGATAGCAGCTGGAGGCTAGGAAAGGATGTAATGGTAGTACTGAAGCGAGATATACCACGAATCCATTGTTTGGAGCTCCAGCCACCGCTATATGACTGCAAAGTAGTTGAAAGCGGCGTTAGACCCCATTAAAACAAACAGAATAATGATCGTAGGAGAAGATGTTGTAACGAGATGTGAACGTCGGACCGGCTGGACGAACGGACGGACGGGAAGGCAGTGAAGATGATACCAATATACGACCAACTATGGCGGCGTGTAGATACAATTACAACAAAACACGCAAAATATATTCATTACCTGTCGGTCATATGATGTCATTTAGAAAATGATTCTGAATATGTGTAAGGCAAGGCGTAATATACTGAAAGTCCTGACGGCGGTTTTGCTTGCTTACCAATGTTGTTCGAACAACGATACATGTAGGGTTACGACCGTTTGTAGCGTAGATTTCTCTTTTTATACGGAACAAACATGTTTATTCAAAATGAGAAAACAACAACAACAACAAAAAACATAATTGTTATATTACAAGATAAGGAAGGTCTTGAACCACATCACAAACGATGAGAATAATGGCGCAAAGGCATTGTCAAGGACAACATGAGAAAGAAATCATAACTGAATTTGGAACACCAAAATGTCATTAAGTGGCAAATCAAACACTGATCTGGGGAAAATTTCTATACCACCTTCTTGAAAATTATAGAGCCTTTTTAACTATGGGAATACTTTCGTTCTAACACTGTTACTCTTATATCCGAAATCGCTGGGAAGAGGGTCTCCTAAACTTTCAGCCAGGGCCCTACTGACGTCGATTATCGAGTCCCTGGGACTTCACTTTGTTGATGTCAGACCAAAATCCTTTTTTGGAAACATTTCCCGTCTTTTTTTAATTAGTCCTGGGCAATTTCAAATGAGTTGTAGACGACAATTCAGAGTATAATTTGAATAGTAACCAACCTGTAGGGTAGACAACATTGTGTGAAAGAAGAAGTTGCTTGAAACAAGCCATTTCTTCGTTTCCTACAATATTTTCTAAAATATAAAACAACTACGAAATAAAACAAGGGATTGTGAAGGAAAGGGTTAATGTTTATTTCTAAAAAAAAAAAAAAATGAAGACAGAATAGAGTTAAGAGCATTCGTTAATAGAGTTAATGGTGTTCTTGCATGATTTCACCGATTGAATTCAAGGGATAAATTATGATGGTGTTTTTTTCTCAGTTCGATTGAGGATTCATTCATGCTTTCACGTAAAATGTCGAAGATTTCATGATTGCATTTAAAAACGAAGTCGATTTGATTTCGCCCCTTTTCACTTTTTTGTATGTTAACCAATTCGGATTTAGTAAGAAGTCGTCTGGCGATACTCGGGCTGTAATCAGAATGGCAAAATGTTAGCAAGTGACTCCCTCGAATAGATAAATAAATACGACTAAGTAAGGTAAATATATAAATTTTAAAACAACGACAACAAACACACACACAGAAAACAACAACAACAACAGCGACTACAACAAGACACGCACAAGCACATCCCTCATTCCCACACAAATCAATTTCCTCCAAAAACAAATTAAAAACAGACAAACAAGCAAAAACAATACAAAACAACAAACAACAAACAAACAAACAACAAAACAAAATAACAACAACAACAAAAGAAACAATCCAACATCGACTTTGTGGCGATATGGAACTCGTGCAAAGATAGTACCGCTAGTTTTAGCTTACCAGGCATTAAGAAACCTAACATGACAGTTCGATTGAATAACAAACGACATTTGTTTGCAAAATTTATAACAGCCAGGGTTAAAAAACATAATCAAAGAGAGTACGACTATAACGTCTTAATTGAAGTTGAACAAGCTGCAGTTACGACGCTTAAACCACGTACTTACGGAAATATATCACATAAATGAAGATTGTCATTTCTTTTTACTTCTAGTGCAAATTTAGGATGTGAATAGTCGAATTAGATATTTAACAGGATTGTTTTGCAAAATTTATGGCGAGTAAATTGTAATAAAAATAAATCCCCAAACGAACTGGAGTGTTGGCGACCTAAACGTCGTAAGTAAAGCTTGAATAACAATACTTTGTGTAGCTGTTTTTATACAAGTCATTATCTTTTGTTTTACTTACAATATCAAGATTAAGAATCTGTCAATAGATCCCAACACAGTCCCGCCTTTTTCAGACCCCAAGCATGAAAGATTGGGAAACCATTGTGAAAATGAAGAGATCGCATTTTACAAGGAATTAATTTCCTTCAATACTTTCTTTTCCGAAAGAAATTGTCGTCTGTAACTTTTTTCTATTAAGACTCATCAGAAAAGGGTCCTCTGGTAATGACCTAAATGTTACGAAACTGTTGAAATGGTTTACAACTTTATTACAATGTTTGTTGGGATAAACGTATCCGTTTTTCGTGTTTATTGTAAACGCGCAATTTGAAATCATAAGATTTAAACAGATCCGCGATCCCGAAATAAAAAGCTTATTAAAGTAAAAGAAATTCATATATACTAGAATACAAAGCTTAGAAAAGAAGAGAATTGCCAGAACAAATTATACAACGCTTGAATTTCTAACAATAATTTCCCAGACACATTTTCCCGTCAAATGAAGGGCTTCCGAAGTTTCGATGATTATATTTATCCTTTTTTTTATTATCAAAAAACATAGTCGATTAGTTGCCTAATTGTTAATGACATGAAATTTGCGTATATATAGGTGAAATGATTATTTTTTTGTTAAAAACGTGAAATATAATGATAAAGCTATTCGTCTGAGGGTGACCAAAATAGCGGAAATACAGAATGAACAATAGACGTTTCTGTATTCTATTCCTGAAGTGATCGATCGCGACAGTTAACAAAGAACAAATAAAATTTTATTTAGACCGGAAGTGATTTTTAAATCCCGGCATTGGCCGAATATTTCTGTCAGCCGAGGGTTCAATGGTGCTTATTTATGGCGTAAAAGCAAAATTACTTTGAGATAAATACAAACATTTGGGAGTTTTCTTTGTAGTATAATAAATTATGTTATTAGGGTGTAACTAAACCAAATATCTCGTAATGCCGTTAATGAAGTGTGAAGCCCTTCTTATTTGGACATTCTGGTTTTTGTCTTCTTAGGTTGAGCGATGTAAAGATATACTGAGAAAAATGATTTATTACGTGACCCTAAAATATTCAATACAATTTTTGACGGCGACAAATGCTACCGTAGACAAAATACAATTTTTTAGTAATTTGTTGTACTCATCCGGGACATCAAATTCTATAAGAGTTCGATTTTCTAAAAGTTTATTTGCTTTTACTGTTTGTGACCTCGTTTTTTTCTATTTCCATTTCAGTTTGGGCAAAATCGTAGGAAATTATTTTTTAATGTGACATAAATCATCGTTGCGCGAGCAAAATGTCGTAACTATCGCTTATTGAAGATGTAATTACGACATTTTGCTGGTACACCGACGGCATATAATATTTAAAACTTTCCAGTTCGATCCCTGGTTTTTACGTCACTGTGATTTTATAATTGAGGAAAAATTTTAAAAAAGGAAGAAATAGCTTGTAACAAGCGATTTCTTCGTTTTCCACAATATTTTCTACCGAACTGAATGGTTATTTTTCAAATTAACCTTTGAATTTAGACAGGTCTAAAATCTTAAAACAGGAAAGGGTTAAATAATTTGGTACGAAAGAACTACCGGAATAAATATGCAGACACGCTTTAGATTGAAGTCTTAGCGTCCTAAAAACTTTATTTGACGGATTACTGGTCAAGCGTCCCCCCGACCTCTACCACTGGAGCTCGAATGAGATATCAAACGGGAGTGAGCTTGAAACCCAAACGCTGGCCGACATTTATGTGGAACATTCTTTTTGGCTTGGCGACATAAACATCGTAACTATAGCTTACTCAAGCTGTAATTACGACGTTCATGTCTCCAACCAACCATTTTTCTTTCTGATCGCTGTTCATAAAATTTTCAAATCAAGCCAATAAATGTATAAGTTAAACTTCCTGTCGGAGCTCAGTTTGCGTGGCAAGCGATCCGTCAATTATTAGTCTCTTTAACCCATTCCCACTCAGTGACGCTTTTAGACGACCCAAAGGAAAAAAAGCTTTGGAAACATTGTGGAAAATGAAGAACTTGCTTGTAACAAGCAATTTCTTCATTATCCACACCTTAATCTACTCCAAAGATTAAGGTTTCTGAAATTTCATGAACTAAAAATTAGCGACCGGTATTCGAGCAAGCTCTCCTCGACTTATCTCAGATCAAGAGTCTTTCGCCCTAACCGCTGAGCCGCCGAGCCGAGCAGGATACGACATTTAGTTGCCCAACTAGCATAGAGGTTTAGCACAAATATCGTAGTTCAAAGTTCACTTCCGGTCAACGTTAAAGTTTATATGTGTCATTTCCTATAGGCTGGACGGTTGCTCAGTACATTTTGACTATTCGCCATTCCAACAAAAACGATCAACACAAATGTCGACCCATGTCAGAGCTAAACGTTTCTCCGGCCTAAATGAATGATTTTTTGATTGGTCAATCAATTACTTTTAGATTTCATCAATTCCATAATATTTCTCAATTTGACAAAATCGAGGCCACCAATTATTACAATGTACAAGCGGAGAAATTTTTTCCTGAAAATATCTGAAACCCTGGTCAGCCGAGGGTTCAATGGTGCTTATTTATGGCGTAAAAGCAAAATTACTTTGAAATAAATACAAACATTTGGGTGTTATATAGAATTTTATCTCACGTGCGTAAATAGCATACATAGAGCAGCCCGGAAAGCCACACAATGCATGCAAAACATTTGCTGGTTGTGTAAAGAGACTTTGAGCCGAAAAGTCTTTACAAAGCCCACAGTGAAAGCTCTGATCAAACTGTGCGGACGAGTCGACTGATCTGAGTATTTAGTTGGCGCTGATGTGAAAATGGTTCGAAATGTCCAGCAGAGGCGCAATTTCATTTAAGAAATGAAGACAATGTTTTTTTTTGATGTTTTCGATGAGGCATGAACCTAAAAACTTAATCAAACGTATGTATGAATCTGTTTAGCGTATTAGTGTGCTTATGTTCTTAGGTTCTTACCTCAATGAAAACACAAATATATAATCTTCAATTCTTATAATTTACTGCCATCAAACAGAAACAAAACAAATGTTCTACTAGTTTTTACAAAAAAAAAAAAAAAAAAAAAGAAAATATTGATCTTCTTCGTGCGTAAGCATACAAAATAGTTGCATGCTCAAAATTGTGTTTATTGAAGTATGGAAAGAAAAAAATAGCCAATCGGGACGCGAAAATATTGATAGACGAATCTTAGATTAAATTACTATTCAAGGAAAACGTAATATTGAGAAGGAAAATAATAAACCTTTACAAAAGCTTAACAGAAATTGCATCGTAACATTTATCCCTGTAGACCTGTTGAACTTTCAGATCAATTTATTTGCGTATTAGAAGACATAAGTCGTCAAAGATGATTTAGAAAAACAGCAATGGTGTTTCCAAAATCAAAAAGGTATAGGTCTGATATCGGGGCTGTCTCTAGAAAGATTGGCGCAAAAATGCATGCTTACGGAAACGTGGTCTGTTACTGTTTTCTGACTCATTTTAATTTAAGAAATATGAAATAGTTTAGTTTTCATCGAGGTACGAATCGAAATAGTTAATCAAACTATGTATACGCGTTTCTCTTCGTTTATAATAAATTAATTCCAACAAGCAAAATTTTGAGTAAAAAAATGGATCTACTTTGTGCCCAAACATACAAACTAGTTGTGTGCTTAAAATTTTGCTCATAGAAGTATAAAAAAATCAGCCGATTAAAACTCTTGAATCTTGATAGACGAAGCTACAATCTAATCATTTCGTTTTGTAAAAGAGTTAAATTATCTGAAATATGGAGGGGGGCTTTATAGTTTGAGGATTTTCGATTCAAATTCAGATCGGGAGTTTTGAGTGAATTTCAGAAACATATTTCTTTTCTCCTATGAGATACAATCTTGAAAAAAAGGAGCGTCGCTGCACTTTGCTGTCAAGACTGCACGTGAATCGTAAACACGATATTAAAGTGTAAAGCTAGTTTGATATGTAATAAACTCAACATTGAAAGTAAAAATCATATACGAATTATAAACTATTTATGACAAATGTGGCCACAGAGTTATCATAAAAAAAGTCCATGGATAATTTATCAGACATCCCTTCTTATTACCAGACGAAATGATCTTAGACTTGTCCAAAATGAGAGAAGTTGCAGACAGCATTTCATATAGCGCTAAAATTTTAAAATAAGTGCCAAAAAGGGCACGTGTACGAAACATAATGAGAAATTTGGAAATTACCAGGAACAAGCAATTTCTCCTTTTCTCATAGATTCTTTCTGCTGATTTTTCTTTAATGCGCCAGGAAGCGTCATTGTATGGTAAAGGGTTAAACAATTGTATCAATCCTAAAGAGTATTTTAATTTTTGTTTTAATCCTTATTTTTCCTTCAGTTACAATGTGGAAAAAGAAAGGTAATCACGAGTAAAATTTCAATTTCGAAACAAAATCTAGTTTGATTGTTTGATGCATGGCTGAAGTTGACAATTTAAAACGCACAAAACCGTTAAATTTGAAATGAATCATAAGTCTTCTGTCCCTTGAATGGGAAAACAGCGAAGCGGTCCTGCTGTCTAAAATTAAATGACAATATTTTTTTTCTAACTGACTCGAACATGTAAAAATATAAAATCAGAATTGGAAAGCCCTTTGAACCAATATGTTGGTTCTAGATGACGGTAGATGTCTCTGAAAATGAAATTGTTCAATGACATGCTGCCAATAGGCTTCGCTCTGTTAAAAAAATCCGGTTTGAAAGGCATTTATTTTTTTTTTTAGTTTATGTTCATTAACACGATTTTTATTGTTACAGTATTTCAGTCATATCACGGCAGAGGGAGTACCTTATTATGGTTTCGTAGTATTTTCCACACCATTGCCACCACTACATCCTTTCCGAATCTCCAACTGCTCATCCGACTTAAGTTTTGATTTTTTTTATCATTTCTATTTATTAAATAGAAAATGACTGTAAAATATCTGTAAAAGCAAGGCCACTATTTAATGATATCTTTTCCCCTCTCCTAGCATGAGCTGTTTAACCAATTACCAAATGTTACGTTTAAAACTGGTCCAAATTGAAAAAAAAGTTGCTGACGGCAATTTAAAGTTATTGAAAAAGTCTGAGCCTTTAAGGGTAGAACAACTGTGGATAATGAAAAAATTGCTTGTAACATTGTCAACAATATTTTCAAAAACTTTTTCCTTTGCGTGCCTGAAACGCGGTCTCGATTAAGTTGGAATGGGTTGATGCTTATTATAAAAGTTTCGGATACATACGATCTGTCACTTGATTTTCCTTGGAACAATCTGATCAAAATAGAAATGTTGGTCAGCGAGCCTTGGCGAGCTTTGAAAATAACCTATTTTAGATATTATCATAATTTTGATTAAATGAAAAACCAAAGACAGATTCTTTTTCTCACATAAGCATTTAAAGTCATTTCTCTAGAATAATTATAATAAAAGCAAGAAAGTCATAGTCACAATTTACGCCGCCCTGTTTGGATTGAGCGACAATGTGCACAAGGTCGGGTGACTAGGAACATTATGTAAACAGTTAATGCAAATCCGTCCATGAACGTAGGGCCGCCGTCATAGCGCATTTGTAGTAGCGCACCAAACTCCAAATCTTCAATCATGGGGCGTCATGGGTTCGATTCCCGGTGGCGGCACATGTCCTTTCTTACATTTGTCTCTCACTAATGGGTGGGTAATCGTAAAGCAGCTGGAGGCTAGGAAAGGATGTAATGGTAGTACTGGTGCGAGATATACCAGGAATCCATTGTTTGGAACTCCAGCCCCCGTTGTATGACTGCAAGGTTGTTAAAAGCGGCATTAAACACCATTCAAACAAACAGAACAATGATCGTAGGAGGAGATGTTGTAACGAGATGTGAACGTCGGACCGGCTGGACGAACGGACGGACGGGAAGGCAGTGAAGATGATACCAATATACGACCAACTACGGCGGCGTGTAGATACAATAACAACAAAAAAATGCAAAATATATTCATTACCTGTCGGTCATATGACGTCATTTAGAAAATGATTCTGAATATGTGTAAGGCAAGGCGCAATATACTGAAGGTCCTGACGGCGGTTTTGCTTGCTTACCAATGTTATTCGAACAACGATACATGTAGGGTTACGACCGTATAATTTAATCTTTAGTTTCGTCTATCATAATCGGGCGTTCTGATTGGTCGAAGAAAATTATTCATAACTACATGAACAAAATTTTGAGCACGCAGCAATTTTGTATGCTTCCGCACGAAATAGTCTCAAACAGAAAGGTATCAAAATTTGTAAAGCTTTTGGTTTTTTCGCTCGATGCTATTGAATTATAAGATATGAAGAGAACATTTTTGACTTCATGCAGGTATGAACCGAAAAACCTAATTACACAATGTATGAATCCGCTTCGCGTATTCATACAGTGTGATTAGTTTTTTCGGTTCATACCTCCATGAAAACAAAAAAGATTCTCTTCATCTCTTAATTGTAGTGTAGATTTCTCTTTTTATACGGAGCAAACATGTTAATTCAAAATGAGAAAACAACAACAACAACATAAACAACAACAAAACATACTTGTTATATTACAAGATAAGGAAGATTTTGAACCACAACACAAACGATGAGAATAATGGCGTAAAGGCATTATCAAGGACAACTTGAGAAAGAAATCAAAACTGAATTTGGAACACCAAAATGTCATTAAGTGGCAAATCAAACACTGATCTGGGGAAAATTTCTATACACCACCTTCTTGACAATTATAGAGTCTTTTTAACTATAGGAATACTTTCATTATGACACTTTTACTCTTACATCCGAAATCGCTGGGAACAGGGTCTCCTAAACTTTCAGCCAGGGCCCTACTGACACCGATTGTCGAGTCCCTGGGACTTCACTTTGTTGATGTCAGACCAAAACTCTTTTTGTACACCTTTCCCGTTGTTAGCTAGCAAAGCGTCAGCTTTGATAGCTTAAGGTAACAGACACTATTTTGAGGTCCTCTCAAAGTTCAACTAGTGCAAACCGCCACTGGAGGCTTAACCACCAATTCTTTGGAATGCATACGCCATAAGAAATAGTTATCTTATATTTCAGGAATATTGCAAACTCTATTCAAATTGCAGATAACTCAGTCAAAAGCATGCTATTTAACCCATTCCCACCCGATTCCGCTTTTTAAGCATCAAAAGAAAAAAGCTTTGGAAAACATTGTGGACAATGAAGAAATTGCTTGTAACAAGTCCTGGGCAATTTTAAAGGAGTTGTAGACGACAATCAAAGTGAGTATAATTTGAATAGTTACAACCTGTAGGGTAGAAAATATTGTGAGAAAAGAAGAAATTGTTTGAAACAAGCAATTTCTTCTTTTCACACGATATTTTCTACAGTATAAAACAACTACGAAATAAAACAAGGGATTGTGCAGGAAAGGGTTAACGTTTATTTGAGAAAGAAGCCAGAATTGAGTTAAGAGCATTCGTTAATAGAGTTAATGGTGTTCTTGCATGATTTCACCGATTGAATTCAAGGAATAAATGATGAAGGTAATTTTTTCTCAGTTCGATTGAGAATTCATGCATGCTTTCACGTAAAAAGTCGAAGATTTCATGATTGCATTTTAAAACGAAGGCGATTTGATTTCGCCCCTTTCACTTTTTTGTATGTTAACCAATTCGGATTCAGTAAGAAGTCGTCTGACGATACTCGGGCTGTAATCAGACTGGCAAAATGCTAGCAAGTGATTCCCTCGAATAGATAAGCAAATACGACTGAGTTAGGTAAATATATAAATTTGTAAAACAACAACAACAAACAAACAGAAAACAACAACAACAGCGACTACAACAAGACACGCACAAGCAAACCCCTGATTCACACACAAATCACCCCCCCCAACAAATTAAAAACAGACAAACAAGCAAAACAATACAAAACAAAAAACACAATCAAACAACAAACAAAACAACAACGACATCAACAAAAGAAACAACCCAACATCGACTTCCCAACATCAACTTTGTGGCGATATGGAACTCGTGCAAAGATAGTACCGCTAATTTTAGCTTACTGGGCACTTAGAAACCCTACAAGACAGCGCGATTGAATAACAAACGACATCTGTTTGCAAAATTTATAACAGCCAGGGTTATAAAACATAATTCAAATAGAGTACGACTATAACGTCTTAATTAAAAGTTGAACAAGCTGCAGTTACGACGCTTAAATCATGTACTTACAGAAATATATCACATAAATGTAGATTGTTTTTTTTTTTTACTTCTGGTCTAAATTGAGGATGTGAATAGTCCAATTAGATATTTAACAGGATTGTTTTGTTTGCAAAGTAAATTGTTATAAAAATAAATCCCCCAACAAACTGGTATGTTGGCGACCTAAACGTCGTAAGTAAAGCTTGATTAAGCTGTAGGTACGACGTTTAAGTCGCAAAACAAATAAAAAAGCTTTACATAGATGTCGGCAATTGTCAGAGTTCAAAGTTCCAGTCTAAATGAATGATTTGATGGGTCGGTGAATTATTTGATAGACACACACGATCCGTCAATATTATACAACACTGCGTTATTGAAGATATTTAGACAGAAAAAGAAATAAACACACCCACATCAATAATCAAAGTACTGAAAGTACTGATAGCTAGCAAAGCATTGTTTTGTTAGGTAATCTTCTTTGCCTTTTGTTACAAGCAATTTCTTTATTGTCCACAATGTTTTCCAAAGCCTTTTTTGAGATTCTTAAAAAGCGGGATTGAATGGGAATGGATTGTATAGTATGCTTTTGAAGGAGTTCTCTACAATTTGAAATACACAAGAACTGCTTTTTTGGCGTAGACATTTGATGGATTTGGTGGTTAAGTCTCCAGTGGTGGTTTGCACTCGATGAACTCTGAGAAGACCTCAAAATTTGTCTGTTTACTTATGACGCTTTGCTAGCTAGTAATAAAATCTTTATTTAAAGAGATAGCTCATTTAGCTTTGAAATACAAAAAAACAATGTAATGAAGAGCTAATTTACAATAAGGCTTCTTAACGCATTCCCACACAATGACGCTTTTGGACGCCCCCCCCCCCCCGCGGAAAAAATCTTTGTAAAATATTGCGGAAAATGAAGCAATTTCTTCATTTTCCACGATGTTTTCTATCCTGAAACTTGTAAAAATCTAAACTTTTATAATCTTTAAATTGTCGTCTGCAACTTTTTTCAAATTGAACTAGTCTGAAAAATTCTTGTGTGGTAATAGGTTAAAAGCTCAATGATAATTCAAGAGGTAATACTATCTATCACAACCTTAATACTTATCAAATGGGCTTTGATTGTTTGATACAGACAATAATTTGTGTAGCTGTTTTAATACAAGTCATTATCTTTTGTTTTATTTACAATATTAAGATTAAGAATCTATCAACACATTCCAACACAGTCCCGCCTTTTTCAGACCCCAAGCATGAAAGCATTTTACAAGGAATTAATTTCCTTCAATATTTTCTTTTCCGAAAGAAAATTGTCGTCTGTAACTTTTTTCTATTAAGACTCATCAGAAAAGGGTCCTCTGGTAATGACCTAAATGTTACGAAACTGTTGAAATGGTTTACAACTTTATTACAATGTTTGTTGGGATAAACGTATCCGTTTTTCGTGTTTATTGTAAACGCGCACTTTGAAATCATAAGATTTGAACAGGTCCGCGATCCCGAAATAAAAAGCTTATTAAAGTAAAAGAAACTGATATATACTAGAATACAAAGCTTAGAAAAGAAGAGAATTGCCAGAACAAATTATACAACGCTTGAATTTCTAACAATAATTTCCCAGACACCTTTTCCCGTCAAATGAAGGGCTTCCGAAGTTTCGATGATTATATATATCCTTTTTTTATTATCAAAAAACATAGTCGATTAGTTGCCTAATTGTTAATGACAGGAAATTTCCGTATATATAGGTGAAGTGATTATTTTTTTTTTAAAAACGTGAAATATAATGATAAAGCTATTCGTCTAAGGGCGACCAAAATAGCGGAAATACAGAATGAACAATAGACGTTTCTGTATTCGATTCCTGAAGTGATCGATCGCGACAGTTAACAAAGAACCATTCAAATTTTATTTAGACCGGAAGTGAATTTTAAATCCCGACATTGGCCGAATATTTCTGTTTGTTTTGGCGACTTAGACTTCAAAACCACAGTTTATGCGTTTAGGTCGCCAACCAGACACGTTACTTTTTTGTTAAAGGCCAAACATTTTGAAAAATAACGCCGTTTACTATCAAAGTTGAACTTCCTTCTTGAGACCAGTGGGCGGGACAAACGAAAACATTTATATAAATGAACATTCTTTTATAAGCATTTAGAATTCATTTTGCGATTCTATGACTAAACATTAACTTTCGGGAACGTTTAATCTCCCCTTAAAACACAAAGTTTGGATTTAAATAAGTACATTAAATTGATAAGGCGAAAGTGATAACAGTTTCATTTTAATGTAAACATGATCAACAAATAATTTGTATAATGTAGATGGCGGGGACCTTTCCGATTCAAGAATGTTGGTAGAACATGCAAAACATGTAAAACAATTAAAGTATACAATAAAAACATCAGCAATAAATGTTATAATTGAGCGCATCCATGACATTTCCAACAATTACGAATGTGCGCCTAGTAAAGACTGAGATCAGTCTGTGCATCCGCACAGTCTGATCAGAGTCTTCACTATGCGCTCCGTAGATAGATACTGATCCAAAGATTCTTTATACAATCACCGAATATTCTAATTGCCCCGAATGGCTGTCCAGGGTACTCAATGTGTGCGAGTCACGCACATGCGAAATGGTTGGAAATGTCACGCATAGGCCCAATTGATATCGATATATGGTACAGTCTTTGTCAGAATTACGCATAGCGCTAATTGACCAATCGCCACTGTCAATTAACCCATTACCAGACAGCAAAATTTTAGACTGGTCCAAATTGAAAGGAGTTGCAGAAGACAATTCAAGGTTAATGAAAATTATCTTTTTTAACTTTCTTAGGGTAAAACATTGTGTAAAATGAGGAAATTGCTTGTAACAAGCAATTTATTCATTTTCCAATTGTTTTCCCAATTTGCTTTTCTCGAAGGGCGTCTAAAAGCGTCATTGTGTGGGAATGGGTTAAACAACATTTAAGTCTCCAACAAACCATTTCACAGTTTTGTTGCATGTAACTTGTCATCAAATATTTACAAAATATCGACGTTCAATATCGAAATTGAACTTCCTGTTGGAGTCTGTGAGCGTGACCTGCGGATTCAGTTTTCGGGGCAAGCGATCCGAACATTTAACGAACGATTACGATAAGATATTTTATCACTATCTAAATCTTCCATTGGTGAGCTTTGTTATATTTCGAAAGAGTTTAGAAGACATTTAAAAAGTGATTTATCAGCAGATCTAATACAGTTCACAAAACTACATGTATACCGACGGCGACAAATATTTCAGGAGACAAAATTTAATTTTCCTCGGAATTTAGTGTACTCACTCGGGATCTAAAAATCTATTTAAATTTCAATTCGGAATGTTTTATTCTCTCTTACTTTCTTGCAGTTTTTGAGCCGTTATAAGTATTTGCACAAAAAATCAGACTCCACTGATTATCGAACACCTTCAAAAGGGCACTTCCGGCCCGTCATATTATTGCAGATTTCATGATAAAACAAGAGGGCCAGAATAGCCATAGAGCGCTCACCTGCATGAAATGCTGGAACAGTGATTCGGGAAACAGAATGTTTAAGCCTTATCCAATGCCTGCCACATCCCACTTATTTACTATTAAAAATATCACGAACAATGTTTAAAAAATTTCACCCAAGGATTATTCTTATCAAATTCGGTCCAAACGGATAAAGCTGTTGGAAAGAAAAAAAACTTTAAAACAATTACAATGGTATCTGTAAGCTACAGAAGCCCTGCCAGCCAAGCCCACGTGTTTTTTATGAATCAAAATTTCATTTCACAAACATGTTTCGAAAGGATCACCCAAGAATCAATTTTGCAAAGTAAAGCCCAGATTGGCACTGTGTTTTAGGAGCAGAAGATTTTCACAGAATAATTTCACGGTTTCTCTAAGTCTCATAAGCCTCAACCTACTATGCTCACAACTTAAGCGAATCAAAATTTCACGAACAAATTCTAACAAGAGTCACCTAGAAAACTTTCCAACTTTGGTCAAAAGTTACACAATGGTTAAGTAGGAGAAGATTTATAAAGAATATTTTTGTGATGTTTCTATTTCTGACATAGAAAAATCACTTATAAATCTTCTCCTAGCTACAGAACCACTTTTTGGCAAATCACAATTTCACGAACATGTTTGAAAAGAGTCACCGAGGACACATCATTGCCAAATTTGGTCCAAATTGGCTCAGCGGTTTAGTAAAAGATTTTTGTTATTTTTTTAAAGTTTGATGAGTGTTGCCTAAACCCCAACGCTTTGCGAGTTAATATTTGAAGGCAACGTTTTGAACAGGGTCAATCAAGGAAAAATCCTGCCAAAGTAAATCTTATTATTTTTTAATGCAAAATGGGACAAAATATTCGTATATATTTTTTATAGAACCTATGAAAGTTTGTCATTTGCACGTGATTCACAGGACAACCTAATGGCGTCATTACAAATTTGATCGTGCTTATATAAAGGGCTAAATCTGATAAAAAACAAAACAAACAGACAAACAAACAAACAAAAACAACAACAACAACAACAAAAAGGTGAGTTTATTTATTTTCAAAATTTTACCCTTTTTGTTTTGTGAAATCATCAAGAATGATCCATCTAGAATTCTCAATATTTCACCGAAAAAAATTAAAGAATGCATGGAAGTCGTAAGATAGTCATGCTGTACTCGTGCAGAGAGGCAGTAAGATGTATCGTTTAGAGCGCTACGCTGTCCTATGGAATCCGTATGAATAAATCCCTAGCGTGAACCTTCAAGATTAAGTATCATAAGAAGTCACGACCTCCTTATGGCCTGCTGATGTTTTTTTGTTTTTAATATGCAAACATATCTCAAGTTCTATGGCACCCGTGTGGGATTAACGCGCGGACACCAGGTGTAATCGTACGGGCATCACATTGTTTTTGGATTTTTTCCGATTTTATGGGCGCCTGTGACTCCGTAGGCCGGATGTAAACTTGGCTTTATTTGAAATAGAAATTTAAAATACATGATAGAAATCAAATATGAAATAAGATAACACTATTTGTTAGATATTTTTTTCATCCTTTTGAATTATTGAAACCACTATTACTTGTAAATCCGATTTCATATGTGTCTACTTCAATGGAAGAAATCCACAGACGTCATTTGACGTTGTTAAAGGTAGGTATTGATGTTTTTGTCATGTCACAGATTGTAATTACTTTTATTTCCTCTCATATAATATTTGAATACAATATGCCGCAAAGTAGTTTTGCAAAAATTGGAGGTCGCTTATCAGAGAAAAGCAGGGTATTTCCCTAATAGCCTACGTAGGCTATTAATCTATTTTGAGATCAATCCGAGACAGTTGCGAAGAATATAGGACATTCACGTGGCGCGAATAACCGTTGGAACCTTGCATTTGGTTTAAATTACATCAAACCAACGTCATCGTTACGTCATCAGGAGTTATGTTCGCTAGCCGGTCTGTAAAGATCAATCCAAAACTGTCGTAAGCGTTATTACGAATGTAAATACTTACCGTATTTTTGCGCTTAGCCTTTCGTGTGACAAGATTTAGGACATTGGCTGTTTCGCTAGTAAATTTGTTACCTTCATTTGACTTTGGGTCATATGCAAATGAGGTCATTCGATGTCGACAGTCGAAATCCTTGATATCTAAAAATAACCTGGAATTCAGCTCAACCTCTCCGATATAACCACCAAAAGCCTTTTTAGGTCTATTAGATTACCACCAAGACAATACCTGACCTAACTTAAAGTATTAAATGTTCGCTTGAGTCTATTTTTCGGCACTTTGTAATTTTTTCTTATCTAGGTTTCAGAAACATCGATACCTCCCTTTAAATGAATTCAGACAAGAGGGACGACGGTCCTAAAGAGCTCATCAGAGCCGAAGATGTAACATGACCAAACTTTGGAAAAGTCTACTAATTGGCATCACATGAACAGTATACCAAAGGATGCTACATATCAAATAACGAAGTTTTAGGTCTTCTGATTTTTGGAGAAAGTTTTCAAGGATTTGTTGAGATATGAATCGCTTTACCGAATGTACAAACCTAGAAAGTTCAACATAATCCGCTCAATGGTTCAAGAGAAAAATATAGTGTGAAAAATTGTTGCCAGACACATGAAAATGTCGGACTCCTTGGATTGACGGGCTGCGGTCGCCAATCAAGGCATCAATCGACCAAATAAAGCCTTCATACAGGCCGGAAGTGAACTTTGAACACTGTCATTGGCCGTTATTTCTGTGAAGCATTTTATTTGGCTTATTCAAGCTGTAGATACGATGTTTCGGTCGCCAACCAGCCATTTTAATTTTCTGTTACATGTAAATATATATAAGTTTGGTAAACAACGCCGTTTAATATCGAAATGGAGTCAGTAGGCGTGGTCAGCGGAGTCAAAGGAAGGGACCAGCGATCCGTTAATTGTGCGAGCGAAATAGCTTACACAGGACTAAAAAAGTATAGATATTACAGAAGCATGAGGCAAGAGCCATACCAAGAAAAAAGAAAATAATTTTGATGCCCGTAGAACTGTTTGAGTCTAGATCAAATTAAATTTCGTATTAGACGAAATCTGTCACCATTGGCAATTTAGTATACATATATTGATGTCTCCAAAATGTGCAAAATATCATATATCAGGGCAGGTTCAATATTTGCAACATGAACAGTTTTTTTTAGGTTTGAGTTGCGTAAGCATTCTAAGGCCTTATTTAACACATCAAATTATACCCACGCAGAGTTTGATGTGAAAACATACGACGGAATGAAAACAATTAACCCATTTAAACCATGATAATATTTTACACTTTTACAAACTAACTTTCAATTCCTTTTGCATTGAGCAAATCATTGTCTTTCAAAGATATAGTTCGAATTCGAGAGGTGAAGGGTTATTTGATTCGATGGATCACTGGTAACCGCTGTAACCGATTCTGTGTTGAAGGAGGTTATAGCTCAGCCCCGGTCAGGTCAAAACTAACAGTCACTATTAGGAGTTTGCATAAATTAACTCCACTGACCTAACGGATTCACAATCACGAGGTCAACGGTTCGATCATAAGACGTCGAAAATATCCTTTCCGACATTTGTGGACATTCGTAAATATAAGTAGGATGAACAGTCAGAGGCTAGAAAAAGATGTAGGGGTAGTAATGGTGTAAGAAATACTAGGATGCATAGCAAGGTGCTCAAGCCGTCGAGATTGACTGAAATACTGTTAAAAGTAGCGTTAAATCCCATCTACATAGACAAATCATAGACAAATCAATATTTATATAAAAACATGTCAACAGCTAAAAAAAGGGGGGGGCAGTGTTGGGAACAGGGTCTCCTAAACTTTAAGCCAGGGCCCTACTGACACCGATTGTCGATTCCCTGGGACTTCACTTTGTTGATGTCAGACCAAAATCCTTTTTTGTAAACCTTTCCCGTGTTTTTAATTAGTCCTGGACAATATCAAGCGAGTTGTAGACGACAATTCAAAGTGAGTATGATTTGAAAAGTAACCAGCCTGTAGGGTAGAAAATATTGTGGGAAAAGAAGAAATTGCTTGGAACAAGCAATTTCTTCTTTTCCCACGATATCTTTTAAAGTATAAAACAACTACGAAATAAAACAAGGGATTTTGCAGGAAGTATTAACATTTATTTAAAAAAAAGGGGGAAAAAAAGAAGACAGAATTGAGTTAAGAGCAGAATTGAGTTAAGAGCATTCGTTAATAGAGTTAATGGTGTTGTTGCATGATTTCACCGATTGAATTCAAGGGATAAATGATAAAGGTAATTTTTTCTCAGTTCGATTGAGGATTCATGCATGCTTTCACGTAAAATGTCGAAGTTTGCATGATTGCATTTAAAAACGAAGGCGATTTGATTTCGCCCCATTCCCTTTTTTTTGTTAACAAATTTGGATTTAGTAAGAAGTCGTTTGACGTTACTCGGACTGCTTTCAGAATGGTAAAACGCTTGTAAGTGATTCCCTCTTGTTATTTGCCTTATACAAAAGTAAACGTGCAGAGCGGGGTACCCTTTTCCAAACGTTAGCGAGCAATTTGTAATTCTGAACGCAGGGCAAGTTTTTTGCTTTTGATAGAATTATATTTAATGGTGCAAGTCACTATTTCTCTTTTTTAGATTAGTAATCATAGAGCAAATGAGGGTTGACTTTAATTACATCTTAAGCTAAACAAATAGGTGAATAAATACGAATGAAGATTGGTAATATTTGAAACAACAACAACACTAGTCAAAAACATGGAGAAAGCAACTACGAGAGCAACAAAATGCCCTCAAGCACGCCAATCCCCCATATTCAAATCACCCCAACCCACTAACCCCCACCCGAAAAACACTACCCCCCCCGTCAAAAAATGAAATTAATAAATAATAAACGCAATAAAAACCAAACACAACATCGACGATGTGGCGATATGGAATAAGCTGTATTTGCGACGTTTAAGTCGCAAAACCAACAAAAATGTTTCACTTAAATGTTAAAAAAGTTATTACTTCAAAACATTTTAAGCAATTCTAATCCCGGAAAGAAATGCTTAACCTTTTCCAGTTTTTTTAAAATGTTAGACCCGTCTAAATTCAAAGGTTATGCAGATTACAATTCAAGTTCGATTTTCTTTGAAAAACAATCATCCTGTAGGGAAGGAAAAGGTGGGAAAAAAAAGAAGAAATCGCTTAATACAAGCAACTTCTTTTTCCACAATGTTTTCTCAAGTATACAAACACAGGGACGTAAAAAGCAAGGATTGAACAGGAGTGGATAAAAATGGAAAAATCGCATAAATATCGTCGCTGTCATTCTAAAACCTCGTAACTTCAGCTTGAATCAAGCTGTAGTTACGAGGTTTTAGAACGACAATGACGATATACTAGTATATAAAACATAGAATAGAAGACAATTGCCAGAACAAATTATATAACCGTTAAGTTTCTAACAATAATTTTCCAGACACATTTTCCCGAGAAACGAAGGGCTTGCGAAGTTTCGATGATAATATTTATTCTTTTTTACAATCATCGACATAGTCGATTAGTTTTCTAATTGTTAATGGCATGAAACTTCCGTATATATCCGTAAAATGATAATATTTCTTTGTTGTAATTACAGTGTTTAAGCTATCCGTCCGCGGTGGGGGGGGTCAAAACATCGTAAATACATATTTGTTTCCTGGAGTGACCGATCGCGATTATTAACCAAAGATTCAACCGACAAATCGAATAATTCTTTCTGATCGGAAGTTAACTTTGAACTCTGACATTAGCCGACATTTACGTGAACCATTTCCATTGGTTTGGCGACTTAAACATAGTAACTACATTATATTCAAACTGTAGTTACATATACGGTGTTTAAGTCGCCAACCAGCAACTTTACTTTTTTGTTGCAAGTAACTGGCCATAAATTTTGTTTCTCTTCATAATATGCAATAAACGTGTAAATTGTTTCATGGATCTTTTGTGTTTTGTTTTTAAAACTCACTTGAGTGCATAAAATCAATTTTAATCTATCTTATTAGAGCAAAGGAAAAAAATGCTGATATCCAATCCGGTGAACTTGAAAATCGGACTGCATGAAAGTTGCCACAGTTCCTTTCAGTTGACCGGCAAATTGACCATTTCTAAACACCAAAAGTGTATATTTGTCCATTTAAAAGAAAGACGACGTTATAACCAATTTCTTTCTTTCTTACAATGTTTTCCATAGCTACCATTTGTTCACATACGACAAAAAATATACTTCATCAATTAAAAGAAAGTCGCCGCTACGAGCATTTTTCTTCATTTATGACAATGTTTCTTCTCAATAAGATATCAGAATAAATAACTGTTGCAAACAAAAGGTGTGAAAACAAGTCGTCAAACTCTTTCAATGGTTAAAGTGTATTTTTACGATGTGTAAAAACACGCTCCGAAGTTATTTTTTTACAAAACAATACATGGACACTAAAGTGCAGCCCCCTTGATCTCGATTGGATGCAGAAGGCTGATGGCGGTACCAATATTACTTCTCGAGCCATCAAACTCGAGTTTGTGCAGTTATAACCAGTAAGAAAATAAAAATAGACGGACCGGGACCGAGAGGTGAGCTCGATTCATCGCATGAGCTCGAGTTATCGCAAGCACGAGGACACGCGAGAACACTGTATTTCGAAAGAGTTTATAAGACATTTAAAAAGAGATTTATCAGCAGATCTAATACAGTTCACAAAACTACATGTGTACCGACAGCGACAAATATTTTAGGAGACAAAATTTAATTTTCCTCGGAATTTAGTGTACTCACTCGGGATCTAAGAATCTATTTAAATTTCAATTCGGAATGTTTTATTCTCTCTTACTTTAAGGCAGGTTTTTGAGTCGTAATCATAATTTGCATAAACAATCAGGCCCTGTATGCTCAGTCCAGGTTCGCATATATAAACAAAAATATGAGAAGAATTGACAAGGTTCAACGTAGGAACATGAACAATCAGTTTGGTTGAAATTTTCCATGGGAAAAATCAGAGCCCTACCACATCCCACATATTTGCTATTCAAAATTTCAAGTACAAGCTTTGAAATGGTCACCCACGGAACATTCTTGCCAAATTTATTTCAAGACGGGCTAATTTGTAAGAAAGTAGTTATTTTTAAACAATTTCAGTTTTTTCTGTAGGTCAGTGAATCCCTACCTGCCACGCCTACATTTTTTATGAACCAGAATGTCACAGAAATGTTTTGAAAGGGTCAGCCAAAGGAACACTCTTGCAAAACTAAGCCCCTGTGCTGTAGGAATAGATTTTCAAAGAATAATTTCACGATTTATCTAAAACCATGCCACACATAAATTTAAACGAATCAAAAATTCACAAACAATTTTTGAAAAGGGTCACCGAAGAGACACTCTTGCCAAATTCGGTACAAATTGCCCTGGCGGTTTAAAAGAAGATTTGTGAAGAAATGTTGTGTGTTGAGAGGCACCAAGCGACGCTCCACGTTTTACGAATCAAAACTTTAAGAACACGTTTTAAAAAGGGTCACCCGCTGAACATTCCTGCCAAGTTAAATTTTATCATTTCTCTCATTAAAAATCGGAAAAATATATTCTCTCCTAGAATCCCGCAAAGCTCGCCATTTGTTTGATATCCTTTCGTCCTTATGAATTAATAGAATGACTGATACGTGTAAATCCGAATTCAATTGTATTTACTACGATGGGAGAATTTGACGGTCTTAAAACAATTAAGATAAGAACGCCATTGGTCCTAAAAATCTCATCTAAGCCAAGGACATAACACGAATAAATTGATAAACTTTAGAAGTCTACTACGAGATACTACACGTACCAAATATCAATGTTTCAGACTTTCTTTTTCAAGAGGAGATCATTAAGATTCCTTTTCTTGTTCTAATACGTAAAATAGGATGTGTTGGGATGGGATCAAAATATAAACCCAGGGAAATCACATAATAAACTTGGAAAAGTTCCAATAGACTACATACAAAACAACAGCGTTTCCGGTTATTTTGGTTTCAGATACAAAGTCTTACAGATTTCCTTCTTATATTTCTTTGGAAGATTTGGTGTCATTTGTCGGGACGTCAATATGACATAAAAAGAACCAACATGATTTAATCGGTAAAGATCTGCTAACAGGTGCTGTATACCAACTGTTAGCTTTCTTGTTTCATAAAAAAGTCTCGATTTTGTCTTTACATAAAAAATGGGATGAACCTGGGCGGGGCATGGATTTGCTATAATTTGTATCACATTAACAGTATACCAAGAGATACTACATATCAAATAATGAAGATTTGGTTGTAATTAATTTATTGATATGGTGAGATAGGGATTGCTTTACCGAATGTACAAACCTAGAAAGATCAGCACAATTCACTCAGTGGAGGAAAATACAGTGTGAAATATTAGTGCATGGCACGTGAGGAATGAAGGACTGTCGGAATTGACTGATCGCGGCTGTCAATTAAGGAATCAATCAACCAAACAAATCATTCATACAGGCCGGAAGTGAACTTTGAACTCCGTCATTGGCCGAAGTATTGTGAAGCATTTTAGTTGGTATGTTCAAGCTGTAGTTACGACGTTTCGGCCGCCAACCAGCCATTTTGTTTTTTTTGACATGTTACTGAACATAAGTTTAGCAAACAACGCCGCTTAATATCGAAGTGGAGTCAGTGGGCGTGGTCAGCGGAGTCAATGGAAGGGGCCAGCGATCCGTTATTTGTGCGAGCGAAATAGCTTACACAGGGCTAAAAAGGTATAGATATCACAGAAGCATGAAACAATAGCCATAACAAGAAAATAGAAAATAATTTTGATGCCCGTAGCACTATTTGAGTCTAGATCAAATTAAATTTCGTATGAGACTAAATCTGTCACCATTAGTATACATATATTGGTGTCTCCAAAATCTGCAAAATATCACATATCAGGGCAGGTTCGATATTTGCAACAAAGATTTTTGGCCTAGGGTTGCGTAAGAAATCGGAAAATTCAAGCCAACGCAGAGTTTAATGTGAAACATGCGACGCAATTAATACAATCTTCTGTCGCATGAAAAGTAGGTAGGACTGGAATGAGATCACCGCAAAACACCATGCATTTATTTTTGATGTCCATAATTATTGGTTTGCTTTTTCGATGCATAGTCATGTTTTAACAACCTTCAGATGGATCTTTGCAATGCGCCTTTTTTAATGCGTGTTTTATGAAAAGGTCATTATGAAGACAAAAGTTTATTCATCTTTCAAAAAGGTTGTTCCGAAATTAACTAATTCTAGCCTGGGTAGTTTGCGTTTTGTAACTAAAGGTCCTTCTCTTAAAAAACTACAGGGTGTATTTCAACAGACCGTAATAGGTATGATCCGTTTGGCATTCTTTCACATATTTCTATAAGTTTTAATCGTTACTCTCATGGGGAGCAATCATTACTAAATGATACCAATGCGTGCAACGTTAAAAATCCGTCATTGAAATTGTATAATGTATTACGTGTATAGAGCTTCCTAGTGACCTAGTACGCCGTTCAGGAATTATATTAATGAGAACATTGTGAAATAGTAAAATTGATTGATTTTTCTTTTCTCACAATGGTTCTTACCCTGGTTGATATTTAATTTTCATTTTGAAAGTGACTTTAAAATTATCGTCCGCAATCTCTTTTTATAGACCTGTCTAAAATTGTGACGTATGGTAATGGGCCAAGAACTTTTGATTTGAGCGGACCATCAACATTGTCAAAAGCAATTTCTGCATTTTCCTCATTGATTTCTACCCAAGTAGACACTCAGATACTTTAAAAATTACATCACCTTGACACTGTCGTTTGCAACTGCCTGGAATTTGGACCAGTATTAAACATTGTCGTCTTGTAATGGGTTAAGAACAGTAAAAAGCATTTATGTGACGCCATGAACACAAACAAAGGACAAACTGTGTCAAAATCTTAACCCATTTCCAAACGACAATATTTTAGATTCGCCCAAAATGAAGGGTGAGCAGACAACAATTTAAAATTGGTGAACTTTATATAAAAAAGCCTTTTTTCGAAAGAAAACATTTGGGACAATGAAGACATTGCTTGTAACAAGCAATGTCTTCATTCTCCACAATATGTGAAAAAGCCTTTTCTTTAGGGGCGCATAAATACGGAATTTTGTGGGAATGGGGTAATACTGTACTGCACATGTACCAATATTATAATATGGTGCAGTTGTCTGTTTTAAAAGAATATTAAAGATATTTTCTCTCACTTTTTAAAAAATTGCATACGAAGATAGAAATTAAATGAAATAATTTACAGGCTTGTATGTCCAAAATCACACGACGATTGAGGGATTCGGTACAGTCCTAGTAACAGCAGAAGTAAACACACGTTTGCGAAAACTGCTGTTACATTCAACCCTAACCCTTTCCTGTTTTGTGATTTTTTTTATACTTGTCCAAAATCAAAGAGTTTGCAGACGACAATGAAAATTGGATGCAATTTGAAATGCAACTATCCTATGTTGTAGAGAACATTGTGGGAAAAGAAAACAACTGCTTGTTACAAGCAATTTCTTCTTTTCCCGCAGTGTTTTCTCAAGTAGAAAAAATCACAGTGACGTAAAACCCCGGTTTTGTACAGGAAAGAGTTAATTGATTGAATTTGGTTTAACGCCACTTTTAACAGTATTTCAGTCACATCACGGCGGCTAGAGCACATAACAATGGATTCCTGGTATTTCGAACACCAGTACTACCACTATACATCCTTTCCTAGACTCCAGCTGCTCTCCAATTTAGATTTACTATTATCCACCCATTGGTATATGGCTTTATTATATACCAATAAATAATTCTAGTAATCTATATACATTCCACACAGACAAATCGGACACGTCAGAAAAAAATCCGTATCTGAAAGTTCCATGTTAGACAGTAGAAGATGACGTCATTTTCATTCTGTAGCTGACGTCATAATGGGAATAGACGTAACCAGAGTGGTTAGGGATAATGGAAATACCTGTAGAAATGCAAATTTTCTTTTATTATGTCAAGAATTTATTCAATACAAAATAGGCATATAGAAAATGGAGTATTGTGATATTAAAACGATAAAACATCTCGCATTTGCTTCGCACTGCGAAGAAAAAAATGATAGTCTAATCGACCTTCGGTCTCGTGAAAAATCAAAATTTTCCTCCTCATCGCAATGAAAACACAAGATACTGTATCTCTATCTTAACATAATACTCCCTATTTCAATCTATTTAGAACAGCGTGTTTCACGTGTATCCTCTTTTTCCAATTGCTTTCTAAACTATTATTATCCCAAAGAAAAATGGCTTAATCATCCCGACTTGCTTATTTGTCCTTACAGTTTTCCTATTGCTGTTTTTTAATTTAATTTTGTCGTGAGCATACACATATCTCTTGAAGTATTATAGACTTCATAGGCAGATAGATCTCAATGAGAACAAGGGCCATGTTGGACATGGCAATCCCCCGCTTGATAGTAAACTGAAGCCAGTTAGATTTAGGCTTCTTGTGCACTGCACTTCTCCTCTACGAGATCTATCCACCTATAAAGTTTCAAGTTAATACCTATTATACTTTCAGAGATATGCTCCGGACAAAATCTTAGTCTATAAAACAACTAAGGGCAATAACTCCAAAATTAGGCAAGTAAGAGTTGTGGTTCTTGTGCACTTTACTTCTCCTCAATGAGGTCTATCCACCTACTAAGTTTCAAGTTGATAGCATTTATACTATGAGAGATATGCTCCGGAAAAGCTTAGTGACGAAATGACGGAAAGACGGACGGAGACCATTACTTTATCCCCTTCGACGAAACGGCGGGGGATAAAATGAGCGGCGCACAACAAATGTAACAATTGATCACTTAACTTCCGAATTATTTCTCTTTGTTAATTTTGGCTTAAATTTCTTTGGTATTATAGGAGATATCAATCCGAAACTTTTAATGTTGGATTGATATCATTTACGAAAATGCAGTGAAAATATATACTTTAACTCTCGTTTGCTTAATTCACGACTTATTTTGTCTCTATCTACGATATCTAAGCATATCTATGAAAATAAAGAGGATGTAAATTTGAAACACCATAGGTGGTGAAAATTGTTTAAGACGAAATACAGTTCGCAATAACCGGAATAACTGGAATGCTATTATTTTTTTAGTTTTTGATCTTGTTTTTTTCCCTGGTTAAATTTGGTAAGAAGCATATCTCTTCAGATATTGTAGCTTCACGGAACTTCATGGGTAGAATGTAGACAATGAGCTTTGAGCGAGTACTCTAACTCTTGGCTTGTGCACTTTATGAGTTATTTCCTTTCAGAATTTTCTGACTTGAATTCCTAGTGCACATTTCGGAAGGTATAATAGATATCATTTTGAAACTTCATGATTCAACAGATCTTATGTCGGATAAGTTCGGTGCACTAGTTGTAGGGTATATCTAGTTTGCTTTATTTTGAATTATTTGTCATTGTTTACTATTATAGCCCTGTTTCAGACATTTTCCTTGGATGGCTTTAAAACAATGCTATATGTCAACCCGAAACGTCTTTGATGATAGATCTTAATGATAAGAAAAGGTGCAGTTCGCTAGAACAATAATTCTGTCTTGCTCTATTTTTTGCGTTATATATTGTTTAAATTTTGTCCAGGGAATATCTTTTGGAGTAAAGTTACAGTAGACAATAGCTTGACACTTTATGGGTGAAGTTATCCCTAATGTGGAAAGTAGTACAGTAACACTTAATTGAAACATATCGATATTATTTTTCACGTTTTTTTTTAAGAAAAAAACGATATCTCAAATCGATCAACCGGAACAAGTTTTCGCGCATTTCCGCTCATTTCCACGCATGCTCATAAAATTGAAGTGAAAATCTATGTGATCGCCTCCATCTTGTTTCATCGCTGATGAAGAAAATAACTTACTTGCTGAATGCTAACAGCCTATTTTTAGTCATGAATATACAGGGAAATGGTTTAAAACCTTGACTTAATATATCCATGGTAAATTGTTTAATGAATTGATGTGAGAGAAATAATTTCCTCGCGTTTCAAGATAGAATTTAGGTCAATGGTTAGTGGAGTAAGCGAATACATGTAAACTGTCTGTTAGGGTTTGACCTGACAGGGCTGAGCTAATTTACACCCCGTATACACAGTATATGTAATAAGTTACAACCCTGTTATAGTCGTGATTCAGGCACCTATTTAACCCCATCGAATAAAACACCTTTCAACTCTCAGATTCGACTAAATCTAGGAAGCGGAAATGTAGTACTTCAATTGTGATACTCGTATGCTCAACGAAAAGGGAACTGAATGTTAGCTTTGATTTCTTTACCTTTATCATTTAACCTTTTACCACACAACCACAAATTTTCACGTACTTAAGTAGAAAACGTTGGTAGCGATTTCGGTAAACAGTAAGGAGTCATGATTGATTGAATAGGGTTTAACGCAACTTTTAATAGTATGTCAGTTATATGGGGGCGGCTGGAGCTCCTTACCATGGTTTCCTAGTAGTTCACACACCAGTACTACCACTACATCCTTATCGAGCCTCCAGCTGCTCCTCCTACTTAGGTTCACTTACTCATATTGATAATACATGCTGGCATTATTGAGCGCGGTTACTGATAAACGAGCAAAACCGCTCTCAGGACTTTCAGTCCTTTGATTATTATTAGTTTCGTCTATTAAAAACTAGCGTTCTGACCAGCCCAAAACATATTTATACCTCCATGAACACACAAAAAATATTCTCTTCCTCTTTTAGACCTAAATGGTTAAGAAGATCATAGGATAGTATATATCTAACCAAGGAACATGCCGAATGAGGCACGAAGCTAGGTTTACACAGAATACGTTGGCCTGTTTTGGTAATATATGCTACGCTTTACGCATTTCCTTCACATGCCAAGGTAAAGACATATATATATAACAAGAGGCCCGTGATGGTCCTAAATCACTCCCCTGAGTATGATGGTTCATGGCTTTATGATATAAACACAATAGCAAAGCCCTCTGTCAAATAATTTTGAAAAAGATGTTTAAGGATTTCTCTTTTAATCCTAGGTATATTGATGATCCCACCATATAGCACTAATTTCCTGAATATGGTAATGCTTCGAAGTATAGACATCAATACATACTAAGTATAAAAGCTCTAGGCCTAATGGTTTAGGAGAAGGCGGTTTTCAAAGATATCATTATTTATTTCTAACTAGAATTAGGGATCACACAGAAAAGGGCTAATTATCAGAATATCGTAATTAGTTGATGATATGTACCAAATATCAAAGCTCTAGCCCTAATCGTATGGGAGGAGAAGATCTTAAAAGATTTCCTTCTTTATTCATTTGAAAAATCAGGGATCGCACATAAAAGGGCTAATTTTCAGAATACAGAAATTCTTTGAAGTATTTTGATAGAGGGTCAATATGTGATTGTATGTACCAAATATCAAAGCTTTAGGCCTTATGATTTGGGATAAGAAGATTTTTAAAGTTTTCCTTCTTTATTCCGTTGTAAAATCAGAGATCACTCAGTAAAGGGCTAATTTTCAGAATACAGTAATTCTTTGAAGTATTTTGGAAGAGGGTCAATAGGTGATGATATGGAACAAACACCAAAGCTCTAACCTTATCGTTGGGAGAAGAAGATTTTTAAAGATTTCCTTCTTTATTTCTTTGTGAAATCAAGGATCGCACAGAAAAGGGCTAATTTTCTGAGTACGATAATTCTTTGAAGTATTTTGGTAGAGGGTGGATATGTGATAATATGTACCAAATATCAAAGCTCTTGGCCTTATGGCTTAGGAGGAGAAGATTTCTAAAGATTTCCTTTTAAAATCAGGAATCGCACAGAAAAGGGCTAATATTTAGAGTACAGTAATTCTTTGAAGTACTTTGGTAGAGGGTCAATAGGTGATGATATGCACCAAATATCAAAGCTCTAGGCCTTATGGTTTGGGAGGAGAAGATTTTTTACGGACGGACAGACGGACGCCGGACAATTACCGATCACAATAGCTCACCTTGAGCACGTTGTGCTCAGGTGAGCTAAAAAGCGTTCAGATACAAACAATCGATATCGATCTCGACGTTTTTTACCTCAAACTCAACGATTACGTCGACGTCGATTGAAATGACGTCTTTGGTGCGTGTAAATGACTTTCTTTGAAAGGCCATACCCTTGCTTATCTTCATTCGAAATTTACGAAATTGGGCATATAATAACTAACCGAAACCTTAACATTTCAATTGAAATTACCAATCGGGGCTATCAATCAAATAACCAGTCGACCAATGAAAGCATTTATTGAGAGCAGACATGAATTTTGATCTCCAACATTTGCCGCCGATTTCGTTTACCTTTTTTGTTGGTTTGGTGAGTTAAGCATCATAACTACACTTTATTCAAGCTATAGTTACGACGTTTAGGTCGCCAACCAACTACTCTCCTTTTTTGTTACATACAACTGGTCGTGGACTTTTAAAAAAATCGAAGCGGATCTTCCCGTGGAGTAAAAACGAGCATTCTGATTGACCGAAAAAAATAGTCATATCTTTATGAACAAAATTTTTGGTGCAGCTATCGAAGTAAATGGGCGAGGCAAGAGATTGATCGATGTATTTGTCAATGAAATATTACAGGGAATAGCTAGATAATTCGGGAATAGCATTTAGCACTCATTAGATGTTTATTAATTCTATCACCATAAAGACGGAGAAAATGGCAAATTAAATAACATGAAATTATCTGTACATTGGTCAGGATGACAAAATATAAAGACAACAACAAACAAGCAAGCAAACAAGAAATCCTAAAGAGGTTAGTCAAGCAGTATTGTTCTATATTTGGTATCCACAGAATTCGTATTAAACATTCTTCTATCCTAACGGACTCTCTCTATTGGTTATGTTAACATGGAATTACAACAGCGATGTTGTCACAATAATATGTCTACGAGAGAATGAGTCTCCTTTGTGCGTTATAAATCAATTACAATCCAATCATTTCTGAACAAATCTCTACAGTGCAAATATAAACAGCCAGACAAACAAATGTGATACAATCAGCAAAGAATGGTTGTCTTTACTAGATAAATCAACCACACATAAATCCAATAAAATAGAAATTTCTTTTAAACTATTTCTTAAAAAAGAGTATGTTTCATTTTTTCAAAAAAATCTTTAAAACACCAGCATTTCTATATTATTTATTTATTTAACCTTTGAAATTAAACACTAAAATCTTATAAGGAAGACTTCTTCTTTGTGACCCTCTGGCGATCTATTTTGTAATTGGGATAATTAATCCTTTTCTGTACAAACTCGGTGTTTTTCCGTCGCTGCGATTTTAAACTTGAGAAAACTTTATCATGTTAAAAGAAGAAATTGCTTATAATAAGCATTTTTTTCTTTTTCCACAATATTTTCTACCACATAGGATGGTTTCATTTCAAATTGCATCATATTTTAATTGTTGTCTGCAACCCCTTTCAATTTGGACCAGTCTAAAATAAAAAAAAAAAAAAAAAAAAAAAAAAAAAAATGAGAAAGGGTTAAACAATACCACCTTGGTGTTTTCCCCCTTTTCCTAGCAGAGCTTTAATCCACTAACAAACTTACCTAATCCACCTTTCTGTCAGGTTGTTCGTATGTATGAAGTTTAATAATTGAGCTTATATAGCGGTTTTTATTTTAGCTATAACTCGTAAACAACTTCTTTTATGACTTCTGTGGCAACGTAAATGATAAGAGAGCTTAAATATTTGAAACTTTCTACAATTATACATTTAGCGCAGACTAGAAAATGCTTAATATACAAGATCCATCCCTATTTTTGTAGTAATTGATTGGCTTTTTACCAAGTTCTCCATTATGCAAATACTTCAAATGTGAAATCCTTTATTTTGAAACCTTACAAACACATGAAATAGAAAATAATAATAATAATAACGAGTCGACCGATGGAATCATTCATTGAGACCACAAATAAGTTGTGAACTCCAACATTGGCCGCCTTTTTTGTTTATTTTTTTTTTCTGTTTTGGCGACTTAAACGTCGTAACTGCAGCATTTCCAAGCTGCAGTTACGACGAATACGTCGCCAACCAACTTTTCTACTTTTTTGTTACATGCTACTGGCCATAAATTCCACCAAGGAAAACCTTTTAAAATCGCAGCGGGACTTCTTGTCGTAGTCAATCGGCGCGGCCAATTGAGCAAGTGGGCTAGGCCAGCGATTGGTCAATTCCCTTTGCTGCAATATATTTTTCATCGTGTCTTTACCCTAATTTCAAAAGTGGGCAGCTACGAAAATGAAACTCCATACACAGACAACACATTTCCAGGATAAAATCAGTTGTAATTACAATAAACTTTCTTAGCTTAATTTTGAGGTGTTAACCTTTGTTTTGTATCTTTTTACTGTTATAGATTTAAAACAAAGGACTAGAATTTAAAATTAAGGTAAGAACTTCTAAATGAAACACAGGTACTGCTAGTAGATTATAACTATTGGACGTGCATCGGTTATTTATCAGTATTCTTCAGCGTTAAGGTTCATCTGTTTTTCTTTTTTGTTTAAATGCTTAGCAATTTAAAATGGCTACTATTAAAGCAAAAATAGACCATCCTTGGATCTTGGAAAATATATGCCAGAACTTGATGAACTATGATATCTAGTGCCATCGATCCACAATTCAAAAAAAAAAAAAAAAAAAAAAAAACTGAATCAAAATCAACACTTTAAAAAAAAAAAATACTACCATAAAAAAACACTAAACAATTGACTAGAATTATAATTCAGAAAGCGGAAGGAGAAAGATCACTGGTGTTTGTTCGTAATATAAGTCATCAGTCAACATTATTGAAATGAGCATTCGAAATGGCCACCATTACTAAAATGTTCTGAGATTAGACCAAGAAAACATTAAAGCAGAATTTAATGAAATTTGATGGATGAAATTTGTGTAAAAACTCAATATGGTCATCAATTTGAAAGATATCTAACATATATATATAGATTTAGTGTAGTCCATGTTCCATGTGTTTCACATAATGTAATGATAATTTGTGCATATTTTCAATCACTGTCCGTGCAGTTGTTGAGTGAATGTATTGAAAATCTTTTCATTGGAATATTGGCTGCATTCCAAATGGTCAACGTAAAGGCTAAAACAAGCCATTCCAATTCAAATAAGTTGTCGTTTAGGAAAACGGTTTTGATTTGGACCATCGATGTAAAATATCTAAAATATACAAACAGGAATTCACATTTATTATGACGACGTCTATCTTTATGAGATTTATAACCAGAGATTAAACCTGTTTAAGTATTTTTGAGAATATAGCCATTTAATCTTTGAGTCTTTTGAACAGATTTTGAATAAAAAGTGCGTCTGTTAAATTGTTATTACTCAAGTGGCAAGCCGCTGGTTAGGGTATAAGACAGCTGCAGCTTAAGACAGCTCCAGTTAATAGATAGATAGATAGATACGTTAATAGACGTAAACTTTACGATTTCTTGTCATAACACGTGTACATACGATTAATTCAAAGAAAACATGACTAATAAACGAACAATCTACAGTTTCTTTGTACAACTTGGAAGAGAAGCTGAGCTGTTGAATATTTGTGTAAAGAAATACTATATCTGTCAGCATACTATCCCAATTACATATAACTATATAGTTAATTGAAATACTATTGCACTGTTTATAAGTTAACTTGATTATCAAACACTAGATTGGTTCTGCGTGAAAAGGCTTCCTTAAGAAATCTAGCCAAATTTAAAAGAACCTTTTTATTTCCTGTATTTATCAAATTATTGAATTTTAGCATATTAGAACGCGTATAAAAGTACATTTTCATAAATGTTTTCCGAATTTCTGCAAAATATGGACAAACTAGCAAAAAATGGTATTCATGCTCTATTTCGTTCATATTACGGGCCAAGCACAGACGCTGATTCCTTGTTATTCTGTTTTGACCGTGTCTTCCAGTTTCTGTTCGAAGGGAATGCGATGAAATCTAAATTTTGATATAAATACTCTTCACTTTCGTGGTAGCATACTCAAATGTACAGCTACTTCAATTACTCAAACACGGGAATTTTCGAACACAGCGGAAATTTCGAACAAGAAACTTGGTCTCCACAACAGTACTCATGATTCATCGTGTTCTACCACGGAAAACTCGTACACCTCGAATGTCGAATTTTCGAACTCTTTTCAAAGACCCGAACTACAACTTACTACATATTCTATCTGGAACAGTCGAACAAAGGGTTGATTGACAATCATAAGCTGCTATGTTTAATATATTTTCCCACATTCGACATATTGATCCGATTATGACACCTTTATGTCAAACGATGCACCGTGTGTATTAATTACCTGTTCCGTGAAAAATACATTTTTTCTATCATTTAGGAATAATAATTCCTGGCAATTAATTGTTTGCATATTCATCATCAAAAAATCTAAAAATGTTATTTCATTGGAGAATTTTTCGTACTAATTCCAAAACATCTTCGGAATCTGATTATGAAGTTATTCTACGCCGAGGACCGCAACTATCGAAACTTTATGGCACTTGTTGCGCTTGAAATGCATTCTGCCTTTTTTAGATACAGAGAAAATAAAATGTTGACAAAATAGGAGTAGTATTTTTGATGCTTTATGGTAAAGAACGGATATTTGCAAATGAAGCTGCGTACGTAAACACGATCATTGAAAACGAAGCGAACATATTATGATTGTTAAGTGCAATAAATTTTGTCAAATTTAATGATTTCTTACAAAAAAAAAAAAACGTCGGTAAATTTCTCACGTTAAGGTTTGAAAACATTTTTACATATGTTTAAACAGGTCAAGCAAGTAAGTGACCGTATTTTCGGACTCTACCTATCTCGGACAAATGGTATTGCCTTATCTGATTTTCGGATCAGTCGAACTCTCGAAATCTCGAACAAATTAGCCAGTCCTCGACATGTTCGAGCCACTGAAGTTTGACTGTATATCGCTATACTCCTTTATACATCTATATGTACTGAGTACCTTACTCGTATTGATTCCATTGTATAAAAATCGTTGCTTAAAAACTTTGTAAAAATGTTTATGACTAACACAGAATGGATTATTCCATACGTAACCAAAACCATGCTCGGTTAACAATTTTTTAACGTTGTTACAACAATTATCTCCTTTACCATTAGATGAAAGCAAAGCATCATATGAAGATTTAATAATCACACTATCAGAGTTTAAAGTTTTACCCCAAAATTTGATGATTTTACAATATTTGTTTATATATAATGGGTATCTACCTTACTCATGATAAACTGAAATCGTTGCAAAATTTAAGATGGACTCTTTCAAGGTTTTGTGATTTACCAAATCTATTTATCTCACAAGAATAGTTAAAAAATGATCCTAAGAATGCATCAAATAATTGTTGTAGAGTTGAGACCTCAAAATCAAAGGAACTTGTTTTACTATTAAGACTATTTAGCGCCTTGTCTGATAGAATTCTACTATTATTACCAAATGACCCCGTGTGACTAAAAGTAATTCCTAAGTAAGTAAAATCGTTAACAACTTCAATGTTTCATCAGTATAAAACCAATTTTCATTTTCCTTTAATCCGCCTCTTCTTCTAAATACCGTTTTTTTTTGTTTTTTCAGTATTAACTTCAAGACCCATTTTTTACAATGAACTGATAACTTATTCAGACTATTTTGTAGGTCTTTTGGATCTTTATCCAAGATTACCATGTCGTCTGCAAATAGAAGAAGAGGTACTTTATTGTCCCCAATGTTCAACCCACATGAAGTATCCCCTTGCAAATACAATTCTATGTCGTCGATGAAGAGGGAAAATAATAACGGAGACATTATCTCCCCTTGTTTAAGGCCTTTATGACTTGAAAATGTAGGGGAGGTAATATTATTAACTTTCACAAAAGACTTTACTGTTGAATACATATCTCGAATGATCTTTAACATTTTATCCTTAACACCTAATCCAAATAATTTATACCAGAGTCCATTCCTATGAATACTATCAAAAGCTTTCTTAATTTGAGATAACGATCTTTGAACAATAGAGAAAAGAACAAAGCAAGCATCTGTTATAGATCTCTATGGTCTAAAGCCAAACTGGGCGTCAGATAAAACGTCATTTTCTTCACAAAAATTACTAAGCCTACGGTTTAAAATACCAGTAAAAATTTTCGACAAACAACAAACTAATGTAATACCCCTATGATTATTAACGTCGTCGGGATTATTTTCTCATGTAAAGTTATAATTATTCCTTCAGACAAGTGACCGGGAAAATACCCTGAATTGAAGACAATATTAAAAAGGTCTACTAAATGTGAAGATATTATGTCAAAACTTTCAATGAAATATTCATTCATAAGACAATCGCTACCCATAGCTCTATTTCTTTTTAAATTATGATTGGCTTACTCCATTTCTTGCAATGTTATAGGCTGGTCTAATTCCTGAAATTACAATAAGATGACTCAAAATCGTTATTTTCACAAAAAACCTCAGGAACCTGCGCATTGATAATATCATTCTTTAGTTGTGAAAAAAAATTTATAAAATGCATTATTAGATATATAACAACTCAATGCTGTCTTCTTACTGCAGAATAGATTAGAAAAAATTAGTTTCGAATGACGTAAAATTTCAATTGATTTGTATTGTTTCCTGTGGTAAATTGATTTATGCTTGCGCACTTTTTTTGTAATCATGATTCATCTTACACAGGAATTCTCTATTTTCTTATTAATACGAGAATGAGTGTGACATTTCAAGTCATTTCACAAGTGCGTGAAAGGCATACAATGAACTGCTTAAAAAGGAACTCAAGGCATTTAGAATATTCGCTAATCGCATAAAGAAGAATCAATTTCTATCTCTGAGGCGCACAGTGAAGACTCTGATAAGACTCTGCGGATGTGCAGGCTGACCCGAGTCTTTACTTCGCGCACATGTGCAATGTTTAAAGATGCCACTCACAGACTCACGTTTAGTTTTGTGGATTACATAAACCAGTTTGCGAAAATGTAGAAATAAAAATATCTGTGGTATGCATTATGCCGAAGAACCACAGTTGATAACATAAAAAATACCAATTTTCGCCTTGTTATTTTGTCATTTTCGATACGAAAGTTGAGTATCTTTGGTGGTTTAATAAAAACACATTACTTGGGAATGGCCAGATTCCATAACAGCTATACAATCATGTACTCACATATCATGGTTTCACTACGGAAACTTGCTAAAGGCAAATCGAACACCATCATTTAGAGTCATCTTGGGGTCGTGGGAGTTACTTATTAAAGCTGTTGCCTCAAGAAAACTTTTCTTCTGCAATAATGTTAAGAAGCATGTAATTTTTCAAAATCGAATTAGTAAAATTTCAGCGGTATCAAAATTGACGAAAAATTGCGTTTAACCTATCACAAAATTTAGTTAGTTATTGGCGAATTGCCCCTGTCAACCAATTACTCGGTCGGTCAATCAAATGATTCATTTTAACCGGAAGTGAACCGTTGAACTCCATTAATGTGAAGTACCTTTATTGGCTTGGCGGGAAAAACGTCGTAATTACATCTTATTCTAGCTGTATTTGCGACAATCAACCATCTTACATTTTAGTTACATGTAACTGGTCATAAATTTAGCAAAAAAAGATGTTTAATATAGAAGGTAAGCTTCCTGTCGGGGTCAATGAGCGTGGCCAGCGATTTGTGGATTGAAATTATTTTACGAAACAAACTGAATTAAAAAGACATGAATTAACCTTTTCTAACTTAAGACCAACATCTTAAGGGTCCTTTACACTTTTGATGTAATTGACAATAAGACTAATTCAATATATTGATAATTCTTCATGGTCGCCCTCACGCTATCAATGATATCGTCAATGATTATAATTGACAATATAATTGATACTGTATGATAGATCATGAAGCATGAACAATATATTTAGTCGATTTTATTGACAATAATAATCATTCATTATATTGTATATTCCTCATGGTCGTCTTCACATTGTAAATACTATTTCAAATGATGTCCGATGACAATATAATTGATAATCAATAGATCAAGCCAATTATATTGCCAATAACAATAATTCAATATATTGATAATTCTTCATGGTCGCCCTCACACTATCAATAATATAGTCAATGATTATAATTGACAAGATTATTGATACTGTATGATAGATCATGAAGTTGATATTGCCAATGATGTTCATTGACAATAATATTGATAGTGCATGCGCGATCATGACGAATAGTCAATACATAAAGTCAATTATATTGACAATATATTGGACCCCTTTACTCTCTGTTTAAAAGAATCGACATCTCAGAATTTTTCGACCAATGGATGACTGAAACTCCCTTGGGCATAAAAGGTTTTTCTTTAACAACCCTAATCTAATCTGATATTTTTAAATTGATTAATTTATTTGTTCGTTAACTAAATCAAATTGATGCCACTGATTTCATTAGGTAGAGAGATAACCCTGTTCTAGTCGTTCGTGAAAATCAAAGCTTATTACATTTCTGCCCCCTGGAAAAGTGCGATTCTTCACTTTTCTTTTAACAAATGCAAAACTATGAATTAAAAGCTGTAACTAATTCAGGTCGATAGATGGTGAATCTAGATTAAATAAAGATCAATCTATGCCATCATATATCAATATAAATAATCCCTTTTCGAGAAAAACAACAACAACGAAATTAAAAAGACCCGAAATCTGCATTTAGAATACCTTTTTTTTGGTTAGAAAACATTGTGGATAATGAAGAAATTGCTTGTGACAAGCAATTTCTTCATTTTCTACAATGTTTTCCGAAGCGTTTTTCTTGAGCGAAGTAGCAATGATCAGACAATAATAACGTCATCATAAAATTTGAAATCCTAAAGATATTAGCCTAGCTTGTGCTTATTCATTTTAAGTCGATTGCGACGAAAGCCTAAAGCTTATTGAGTCGCTTTCGAACACTCACAATCAAGATGTTTTCACGTCCCTGAAAGAGAGGCAGTGGCTGAATACCACTGCTATTCACTTTTACAGCTGGGCAGACTGGGGCTGGCTATTAAGTTTCTTGCCCATGATCCGTGACCTTCAGATCACGAGTCAAGCATATATACCACTCGGTCATCATGGCAGTCTACAGTTATTGACTCATACAGTTGTGTCATTTAGGCAGTTTTTCTTGATAACGGACGGCCCATACATATGTTGCCGTAAAAAGTAAAAACTATAACCCCCCCCCCCCACCTTAACCCAATACAAGACGACAAAATTTTAGACTGGTCCATATCAAAATATACAGCAGACGATAATTAATAGTTGGTGAATTTCTAATATTTTTTTTCAACTTTATCGGTAGAAAATATTGTGGAAAATGACGAATGAACAATGTTTTCCCTATCGTTTTTCTTCAGGTGTCAATTTTTGGGTTAAAATTCTTTTTTGTAAACGGAAATCCATTCTATCTTATGAGGAGAAGGGCAAATAAAGGAGAAATTTAGAACTTTGGGAAAACGCAATTCTGGACAAGAAAATTACCCAATTATCGCAGCCACGAGGAATGAACCTTTTACAAGGAGAAGTCAGATTAATTACATATATTTTCCATTCCCAAGTAAAAAATGGACACCAAAAGATGGAAATATTTGTCTTACAACGGCAGAAACAGAACCATACAGTGTTAAGTCGTTTAATATTGACTTTAGAGTTCTCTCAACGACCACTCAATTTTTACAAAACAATAAACTATTTCAGCCATGATATCGCCTAGCAGATGTATATATTTAAGTCGCCCGTTTTACAAAATAACCCTTAAAAAACAGAACATAACAACAACAAAGCCAAAACAACGACAACAACATTTTTTTTTAAGAAAACACAGTTAAAAAAGGAAGAAATCGCTTGTTACAAACAATATCTACGTATAATACATTATTGACTACTCAAAAAGACAGAGTTTTATTTTTTTTTAAATTGTGTTAAATTGAAATCTGTCGTATTAAGCTTCTTTCAAGACGTTATAAAAACCTATAACATGTGTACGAAGTGAAGACGTTAACGAGAAACTTTCACCTCTGTTCACAGAGAAGAGAATAGCGAGAAGCTATTACCTTTGTACGGAAAGAAGTAGATAACGAGAAGTTATTGCCTTTGTTCGGAGAGAAGACGTTTGCAAGAAGTTATTACCTTTGTACGGAAAGAAGACGTGAGCAAGCAGCTATAACGTCTGTACGGAGAGAAGACTTAAGCAAGAAGCTATTACCTTTGTACGGAGAGAGAACATTAGCAACAAGTTTTTCATCTGTACGGAGAGAAGACGTTAGCAAGCAGCTATTACATCTGTACAGAAAGAAGACGTTAGCAAGAAGCTATTGCCTTTCTGCGGAGAAGACATTAGCAATAACCTTTTACCTTTGTTCGGAGAGAAGACCTTAGCGAAAGCTATTACCTTTGTACGGTGAGAAGATGTAAGCAAGAAGTTGTTACCTTTGTACGAGATAAGAAGTTAACAAAAAGCTTTAACCTTTGTTAGGAGAGAAGATACACACAATAAGTTATTATATCTTTGCTGAGATAAGGCATTGGCAAGAAGTTATTAGATTTGTTCGGAGATAATAACTCATCAAGAGGCATTAACTTTTGTACGCAGAGAAGACGTTAGTAAGAAGCTTTTACCTCTTCACGAGATAAGAAGTTAACGAGAAGCTTTTACCTTTGTGTGAAGATAAGACGTTAGCAACAACCTATTACAGTATATCTGTACGGAGATAAGACGTTAGCAAGAATATGTTACCTTTGTACGGAAAGAAGCTATTACGTCTGTACGGAGAGAAGACTTAAGCAAGAAGCTATTTCCCTTGTACGGAGAGAGAACGTTAGCAAGCAGCTATTACATCTGTACAGAAAGAAGACGTCACCAAGAAGTTTTTACCTTTCTGCGGAGAAGACATTAGCAATAACCTTTTACCTTTGTTCGGAGATAAGACCTTAGCGAAAGCTATTACCTTTGTCCGGTGAGAAGACGTAAGCAAGAAGTCGTTACCTTTGTACGGAGAGAATACGTTTACAAGAAGCAATTACCTGTGTAGGGAGAGGAGACGTTAGTAAGAAGCTATAACTTTTGTACGAATAGAAGACGTTAGCAAGAAGCTATTTTCTGTGTAGGGAGATAAGACGTTTGCAAAAAACTGTTACATTTTTACAGAGAGAATACGTTAGCAAGAAGCTATTCACTTTGTACGGAGATAAGAAGTTAGCGAGATTTAACCTTTTTTCAAAGAGAAGACGTTAACAAGAAACTATTCCCTTTGTACGGAGAGAATAATATAACGAGAAGCTATTATATCTGTACGGAGAGAAGACATTAGCAAGAAGCTTTTTCATCTGTACGGAGAATAGACGTTAGCGAGAAGCTTTTACCTCTGTACGGAGAGAACTTTACTAGTAAGAAGCGTGTTCCTTTGTACGGAGAAAAGACGTTGGCGAGACGCTTTTACCTTTTTTACGGAGAGAAGACGTTAGCAAGAAGCTTTAACCTTTGTTCGGAGAGAAGACATAAACAATAAGCTATTACATTTTTGCGGAGATAAGGCATTGGCAAGAAGTTATTAGATTTGTTCGGAGATAATAACTCATCAAGAAGCATTAACTTTAGTACGCTGAGAAGACGTTAGCAAGAAGCTTTTACCTTTGCACGGAGATAAGAAGTTAACGAGAAGCTTTTACCTTTGTGTGAAGATAAGACGTTAGCAACAATCTATTATATCTGTACGGAGATAAGACGTTAGCAAGAACTTGTTAGCTTTGTACGGAAAGAAGACGTAAGAAGCTATTACCATTGTACGGAGATAAGACGTTAGCAACCAGCTATTACCTATGTAGGGCGAGAAGACGTTAGTAAGAAGCTATTACCTTTTTACGGAGAGAAGAGAAGACGTTAGCAAGAAGTTGTTACACTTGAACGGATTGAAGAATTAAACAAAAAGCTACTGCCTTAGTGGAGAGAATACGTTAGCAAGAAATGGAACAATCGCGACTGTCAGTCAAATAACCAGTAGACCAATGAAATAATTCATTGACACTATAAATGAGTTTTAAACTCCAACATTTGCCGCCATTTCTTTTTGTTACTTTGACGACTACAGCTTATACTAAGTCGCCAACCAACCAAGCATTCTACTTTTTTGTTTCATACTACTTGTCATAAATTTTGCAATATGACGCCGTTTAAAATCGAAGGTGAACTTCCTATTGGAAGCGATGAGTAGTTTTTCTTTGAACGGAAATTAGATGTCAGCATGAGCTTTTATTTCTGTGCGGAGATTACATCGACTTTGATGCTGCTAGTAAACGAAAATACAGGCTTTAACTCGTGTCCAGAGGACCAAAGCATTGATATCCTATGAAAGACATTTAACTTATTTAAGTACTACAGCATCGTGATTTGGAAACCTATTTTAAAAAAAACAACAACAAAAAACAACAACAACAACAAAAACACAATGAAAATAACTCCTTTTTGCAATGTGAGTGGGATAAGATGATATACGAAAAGTATCCATTATTTTCGTTCAAAGATAAGGATAAGGTCTGAAAATATTTGAAAATAAGAAAAAAATCTTTGGGCGAGTTTTTTTTTAATTCAGATATAAGTCTTCTGAAATACCATCAGAGCGTTGTGTTATCTAGCTTTGTCATTTCACTATTTTCGTTGTCTTATTTTAGGAAAACCCGCTAAATCATATCACCTTGTATGAATATAAGTCAAGATTACAGAAAATACAATCAACAAATTTAAAATCAATTTTAACTGATAAACGTCGAAAGCCTATATACCCGATTTCACTGAAGTAGCGTATACAAGTCAATAGCAGATTACTCTGACCGAGAGAAAATACCCATTCCCACACAATGACGCTTTTAAATACCCCTCAATATTAAAGCTTTGAAAACATTGTGTAGAATGAAGAAATTGCTTGTCATAAGCAATTTCTTCATTATCCACAATGTTTTCACCCCGAAACACAACGATTCTGAAGACTTAATCAACTCAAAAATTGTCGTCTGCCATTTCTTTGAATTCTGATTGGTCTAAAAAATGTATCATCTGGGAACGGGTTAAAATTCGTCTACAACTCTGCGACATTTCATTCCGCAAAATATGTTGAAAAAAATCATTGGGATGGTAAAAAATGGGCCTCTAATGCACTAGTGACCTTAATATCGAAATTTGCACTCATTGATCAAATTCGAGATAAACAAACAAACAAACAAACATATTACAATGATATATAAATAATGTACACTATTTCCCGACTTCAGAGTCTACATTTTATTGATCAGCCCATACAGACATTAAAAGTTTCCTAATCCACTACAGAGAAAGACATAAACCAAACAAAGCCATTTTATGACCATTAACGTCTGTGCGAAGCTTACTAACATTCCAAATAATAGTAGACACTAAGGAAATGTAAGCTCGCTACATAATTTGGTTATTTTTCAAATTACGTACTAGCCTTGTTCGAGGTTTATCAGAAACCGTGTAAATTGATTTAACCCCCACTAAAATTTACTCAAGAAAATTTGATCAAACCTGATTGATGTAACAAAGTTAGCCACCGTCATTGCGCAGTCGGTAGCGCATAAGATTCCCAATCCTCAATCATGGGATGTCACGAGTTCAACCCCCGGCGGCGGCACATATCCTTTCCGACATTCGTCCCCACCGATGGGTGGATAATCGTAAACCTAAGTGGGATAGCAGCTGGAGGCTAGGAAAGTATGTAGTGGGAGTGCTGGTGTGAGTAATACCAGGAATCCATTGTTAGGTGCTCCAGCCGCCATGATAAGACTGAAATACTATTTAAAGTTGCGTTTAATCCCATTCAATCAATCAATCAATCAATCAACCAATCAATCAATCAATCAATCAATCAATCAATCAATCAATCAACCAATCAATCAATCAATCAAGGTAACACAGTTATTTATTTTATATATACTTTGCTAAACTCGACCTGTAGGTCATGTAACAAGAATTTTTTGATGTTTTTGTAAATTTTTGAGATATCGCGATGGAATATCGCTTGATAATCTCAATGAAAAACCAGTTAAATTATCTAATTATGATAATTGCACTGTAATAGTCGATTTAGTCCTTTACAATACTGAACTTCATCTCAGCGGAATCAGACTCGTGATGACATCTTGAATAAGTTGTAGTTACGACCTTTTAGTCGCCCAACCAACAAAAACATTTCACACAAATGTCGGAGTTTAAACCCCAATTTCGGGCTGAATGAATGATTTGATTGATCGACATATTACTTGATTGACAGCAGCGATTGGTCATTTAAGTTGCAAAAGTCTGGAACCCAAAAGTTAGTGGGTTAGTTTGTGGGATAGAGCCCGCAAACCCGAGGCCTGAAATCGATTGATCTATGAACTGAGCCAAAAGATAATATGACCTGTTTTCCCTGTGCAATACCAAACATTTACAAATCGAGCTTACACAATGGCAAATTGTACCGTGTTTATTATTCATACAGACAGTGATCGGCGTAACGTAGACCTACTTCGTTGAAAGTATGTCTGGAATAAAATAATTCCAAATTATAACCATATTAATATTGTTAATATTTTTGAAATCGGATTGCTCTCGTTTGTGTGTGTGTCTGTGTGTATTTTACCTTTCCGGTTATTATAGCACATGATAATATTAGGTTACAGGAAACTATTCCGTTTTCCATAGGCGACCATTATAAGAAAATAGCGAATAGCTCATCCCAAAAGTTGCAAGGGAGTCAAACCATATATCAAATTCAAGAAAAATCATTCATCAGTCAAAATAACTGAATTGTGATATGGCATGATCCCTTTTATCAATTAGGTATGACGTCATTTTTAAGATAACCCTCTTCGCGCAGCTAGTTTTACTTCATCCTCGAACACCCGGGGTCTCCTTAGTTACTATGCTACATCGATGTGGCGTAGCAAATAAGGAGACCCCGGGGTATCCGAGGATGGTTTTACTTCATTTTTCGAAAAGTATCCTAGGGTATAAAAACCGCCCTACGAGGTAAAATGGTATCCTTCTTGCTCCTAAGTTATTAAAAGAGTATCAGTATCAATTGGTCGGATCAAATCGTTAGATTTCGTCTTGATATTTTATGGACCAATCAGAGGTCACCTTGATCTTTGTTTACATGCCCGGACTTTCCTTATACAAAATGTGACAGATGGCGGGAAACTGTATTAGTTCCCTGTAGCCTAAAGTGAAGCTCTCCAATTATATACATATTATCCTTGATATCATCTTCAAAACCCATACCATCGGGAAAAAAAAAAATCCAGCAGCCAGAGTAACCTCTTACCCAGGGGAAATAGTAAAAAAATATTGGGTGTTTACGATAGTTTATTTATTCAAGTACTATTTTTACATCATCATATGAGAAGTCTGTTCCCCAGGGTTATTTTTATGTATGACCGGATTGTCTTTTTCAAATAGTACTGAAGAAAACTTTAAATCAGTTCGTGTGGAACACTACATATTTGTTTTGTGTCGTAAGACGCTTAAAGATCACCGACGATAATAACGCAAGCAAGGTAAAACTTGCTTCCTGAAAACGATTCGTGTTAAAATGCAAAATATATGCCTTATACGATTAATGAGAAAATATGAAAACAGCAATTCGACAAATAAATAAAACCACACACACACACATATATATATATGCTCTCAAAATTGTTCATTACACAGATATATTCATGGTCAATTACGGATTTTCTCTTGTTCTCAAAAATGTTCATTACATATATATGTGTGTGTGTGTGTAATGAACATTTTTTGAGAGTAAGAGTAAATCCATAATTGACCGTGTCTAGGCAACACTAATCAGAGTAGGATTTAATTGGTCTCATAAAAAACGTATGTTTCCTAAACAATGATAGATTAGCTGACAAAATGTCCGCCGTTGATTTCATCAATTACAAGTTATCACTCACATTGTCTACACCTTGTGCTGAAAATTGGGGAGAAACCTTTCAGTTTCACTGAAAGGCTGTAATTTACAGTGTATTGTTGATAGAATAGCTTCCATTCGCCGATTGTGGTTGTCAATCGAAGAATCAATCGACCAATAAAATTATTGGTTTAACCCTTTCCTGTTTCTCAAAATTTTAGACTGACCCAATTTGAAACATGTTGCAGACGACAATGAAAAGTGAGTGCAATTTGAAACGAAACCATTGTTTGTGGTAGAAAATATTGTGATAAAAGAAGAAATTGCTTGTATCAAGCAATTTCTTCTTTTATCACAATATTTTCTTAAGTATAAAATTGCATGGACGTAAAAACCAGTGATGATACAGTAAAGCGTTAAACCGGACGTGAACTTCAAATCGGAATATTGACCGATATTTATGTGAAATAGTTTTGTTTTTTTGACGATTTTTAAATGACTTAAACGTCTTAACTTTAGCTTATTCAGGCTTTAGATACGACGTTTAGGTTGCCAACCAATCTTTTTTTTACTTGTTTACGTGCTACTGACTGCAAAATTCGTAAAATTACGCCGTTTACATTCGAACTTGAGCTTCCTGTTGAAGATGATTAGGCGGAGCCGGCTATCCGTCAGTTGAGAAGAAAACTTCCCTGAAAGAGTTTTAAATGATTGAGAAATAACTCCACACGAAAAACAGTAGTGCCGTAAAATGAGCCTAAATTGAATGTAATTGTTACGTTTAGTTCTATTACCAACTACTCAGAACTTTTTGTACCATTAACAAGCATGAAACAGAACAAATGTATATACTAACATTCCCCGTTTAATATGGTTTTCATAAATACACGAAGATTGCCGGACAACATAACCAAAAAAGCAAGGAATGACAACCACCGGAAAAATGATTTCAATGAGTATAGATATCGTTTGTTTATTTTTCCATAAAAAACTCTATCAAACTCTTTGAGAAGTTCTATGTTGGAATTTATAAGGACATGAAGAATATCAGTGAAACAGTGATTATTGGAATAAATATGACAATATGCACTTAAACATGACCAATAGTCCTAATTTAGAAAGTTACGTAAAGTATTTATCTAGCATGTAACATTTCAAAGAAGTTCGTGAATCCGGTTAGTTTGCCTAAGCTTTTGAAAGAAACACACACACACACACACACACACACACACACACACACACACACACACACACACACACACACACACACACACACACACACACACACACACACACACACACACACACACACACACACACACACACACACACACACACACACACACACACACACACACACACAAAACCCCCACACAATTGGCAGCTTTGGATACAACGGTGTAAATATTCGAATTTAAAAGCAATATATACACTTTTCTTAGTAACACCATGACACCCATGGTGATCATAAATAGACTTGAGGTTTATTTCTTTCGCTTGATATATGAAGCAAAGAAATCTTCTCCGATACCAATGAATCCTGAATTATTCCAATCAGTTATCCAATATGCTCACAGTAAATTGTTTACATCGACTTAATGAAGCTTAAAAGATATCGGCTTCTCAGATAGCAGCGTATCTGGCTGGGTGGAGAGAGGAAAGTTATTTCATTTGATAACATATCGGCTTCGTTGTCTGTCGGCGGAATATCTTCGATAACAAGACACGTGTTAGAAAAAAAAAAAAAACTGTCAGCAAAGTTGGTGTGCATTTTTGGTATATTAAATCTTATTGGGTTTAAAATTATTAAGTTTTGGTGCAACTATACGTCTAAAAATCTATGTGATTAAATTTGTTGGTGGAAAATCGGCGGAAGTATTTATGTTTCCGTTCTTTTTTAGTGATAGTTTTACTTTGGTACTCTTAAATTAGAAACTTTCCGTTTAGGAAGAAAACTTAGATATATGACATAGTTAAAGATCAAGGAATACTGTAATGAATATTAACACTTGTTATGCTGAATTACAAACTCTCTGTAGATTTCCATTAAAATCAAAGGGCTGAAAACAGCGAGGGGTTTAGAAAATTTATCTGGATTAAAAGGACGAATAGGTGATGTAGATGAAGATCAGACTGCACATATGTGCAGGTTGATTTTATATATACCTCCTACCAAAGCAGGAATATTCTGGGTTCAACATGACAAGGGTTAATTATTAAGTCGTTTTATCATATTTATTGTTGGTCGAAAAGAACTACAAGAAATATATTAATTGGTTGGACACGTAACCTGGTGTTCTTATATTTGCTAGCATTAAAGTATATTTCTTGATTGACATAAACAATGTCGTTTTTATGTTCAAAAGTGTACGTTAATTCCCCACGTATTTCGTGCTGACTGCTCAAATAAGTTCCAGATCGCGTGATAAATATATTCCGAGCTTTCGTGATCTGTTTTCCAGGAGATATTTCTTAGTTAAATTTATTTTGAAAAAGAGCAAACAGTCATACATAACAGCCAATTTTCTCAATATCTGGCGTCTTTTAATTATCAATTTTAATATAAAACTTTTAAGGAACATACATTAAACAGTCAAGAGAAATATTTAATGGATCTCTATTTCAGATTTAAATTATTCATAATATTTGCAATTTAAATATTCTGCGTAACTTGAATCTTTCGGGCCAAGCGCCATAGAAACGAAAGTCATGGCGAAAAACGGGTGCATCCATGGAATTAAAGGAAGACTTTCAACGAAATACGTCAATTTCCAAATACTGTTCAACACATTTGGGTTGATATTTATACTGTTAAGTTCTGTTGGATTGTGGTCGTGTTTAGATGAAATAAATAAACTAAAACAATCCACCGAGGATTTTGTGAAGACCTTGGATTCTTTAAGTATAGTTAATGGTGATATTTTACCCAAAAGAACAATTGTAAAACGTGACGTGAACTCGGTTAAGCACCAAAGAAGTCGACAGAATAAAGATAAAGAAAAAAGGGATGCATATCCTTTAGATTTGGGTTACGACCCCCTCGCACCTAAGCACCAGGTAAGTTTTCTTTATACATGTACGTAAATTGAACATGTGTAGTTATTTTGATAATTGATCGATCGTCGCTGTCAATCGTAAATCAATTGACCAATCATATCGTTCATCCAGACCGAAAAGGAATGTTGCCCTGTGATACTTGTGTCAAGCATTTGTTGGTTTATTATTGACTAAAATACCGTATTTAGAGTTTAATTCTATTGTAGTTAAGTCGTAAATATCATACCCAATTATTTGCTTTTTGCTTTATGTCGCTAGCCCGATATTTTGCAAAGACCGCCAATGGCATCAATTTCTTAGGAGCCATGAAGAGTAAACTAATTGTCTGGTCCCCGTTTGTAGCTGACTGTGCATGCTGATCGAAGATAGCATCTATTGACCTAGATGGATCATTTGTACGACGAATGATCAATTTACAAAAGAAAAAGGATAATAATATAATCATATTGGTTAAAAGGTGTGATATTCTATTCACAGGCGCATGGTTTTAGGAATTAGTTTATAACTTATGAAATCTAATCGATGTATGATACATGGATGGCGAAGCTGCCATGCTTACAAAGACGCTAGTTTCGTATATGTATGTCAAACATCTTCATACGCGAAAAACAATGGTAAGACAACCGTTCCTGCTAAAATGACAGCTGTGCGACATACTATAATATAAGGTTACATATTTTTAAGTTTTCAAATGTCCCCGAATCCAAGTACCTGTGGATGTAATGACTATTTGCGGTGCATGGCAATCCGTCGAATGAGATTTGGCTAAATACGACACTTGGTTGAATACAACAATTGATAGAGTACGACACACAGCAAAGTCGACAATACGTCAATATAATAATAGCGATAATACATAAATAAAGATAATGATAATGAATAAACAAATGAATAAATGGATAAAATAAACATTACTTGTAGCTTCGTGCTCGCCTACGGAAATAACAAATTTGGATTTAGGTTACTTTTAACGCGTTTACACAGGGTTGAAATCACTGGAGGAACTAATTATTAGTTAATGTTCATTTAGAAAATTAACCCTATTGACAGTCCTGGTTGAAAAAAAAAGATAAACAGGTGTTGTAAACAAAGATCAGACTGTACTTATGTGCAAGCTGATCTTTGTTTATAGCTCCTGCATAACAGAAATGTTCCGGGTTCAGCATGACAAGGGTGAAATGTAAGTACCGACATGCCTCATGAAATACTCAAATTTGAGCTGATATTTCATAAATATTGAATTATTTTGGCTTTAGTTTTATTCTATCGTCTATTTTGTATCTATATACATTTAATTTTTCGTCGGGGGTCTTGTGTCATGTGGTGCTACTCAGAACTATAAATAATATTTTTAAGAACATCATTTTATTCAATTAAGGAGAGGGATGCATTAGTCCCTGTGCATGGGCAGGAATTTTGTATAATTTACGGCTGAAAACGATCTAATCGGGGAATCCGAGTTTTTATAGTTTTTAGCTTTTTTATAATTCTAAGATCCGATGCAACGATGTAAAACCGAGACAAAATTGATGGTTAAACCCATCCCTCTTTATACGCAATACACCTCACAAAAAGAAACTTTGGAAACCATTAAGAATAAAGAAGAAATTGCTTGTTATGATTAACTTCTTCATTATTCACAATAATGTTTTCCGAAAAAGACAAAAAAAAAAAAAAAGTAATAATAATAATAGTATCTCCACCAACTAAAAATTCTTGTCTGCAACTTCTTTGAATTTTAACTAGACTAGAATTGTGTCGTCTGGTACTGAGTTACTATCTTTTTAACAGCAAAATCGTATTTGCTAAACCAATCTGATGCATAAATGAACAAAGTTTGGAAAATTTTAAATTCTTGAGCTGGACAGTTTGAAGGGCGTGTTCAAATCAGTTCCTTGAAAAATCATCAATTGAAAGTAAAAAAAATAATTACAGATCCATCTCGAAAGCTTATCTACCGAAACATTATGATTTGAACAGTATGTCGAATCAAACTATATTATTTTTAAGAAAGGTACCATTAGATGGTACTCAAAAATGATTTCCTATTTTGCGTGAGAGATATCGTTATATGTATTCTTAGCGTGTATTTTAGGTCAGAGCATGACATGAAAATACAAAACCCCAAAATAAAAACAAAAAACAACAACAAAAAAAGCACCGACAGTACAATTGGTAGACGTCCCTGTTGACACAGTAGACAGATGTGCTTATTTTGGGGTACAAAATCACACAGATAATTTGATTGTGGAAACGTCTCGCATAGCCTGGCTACCTTAATAGGTTATACAGGATGTTTTCTACTCTAGTGTCTTGAGCGCGATCCTCAGTTCGCCACACGCGACATTTGTTGACTGATGGAAACACGATAAGTGATTTGCCTATTAACCCATTCCAAAGCAGTGACGCTTTTAGATGCCCTGAAGGAAAAAAAGCTTTGGAAAACATTGTGGAAAATGAAGAAATTGCTTGTAACAAGCTAAACCAGCCGCCGTGATATAACTAAAATACTGCGACAAGTGGTTTAAACCATATTCAATCAATCAATCAACAAATAGAAATATCAATCCTCAAAGTATAGAGAATATGTGTGCTTCTTAACTCGTTATTAATCGTTCAAGTATGACAGTTAGAACTGACTTTATTTGACCTGCATTTGCTTTCAATCAAAGCTTGAAATTTTCCAGACTCTCAATCTTCAATCGTGCGATGTAATACGTTCGATCCCCGGTGGCGGCACATATCCTTTCCGACAATTGTCTCTCACCAATGGATGGATAATCGTAAACGTAAGTGAGATAGCAGCATGAGACTATAAAAGCATATAGTGAAGTACTGGTGTGAGAGATACCAGGGAACCATTGTCAGGTGGCCCAGCCGCTGCAATATGAATAAAACACCGTTAAAAGTGGCGTTAAACCCAATTTAATCAATCTAAAAATCTCACATACAAGCACAGCTGTCCTGTAGGAACCATACCTTCTTGCCTAACAGAACTCCTGTCTACCAGAGGGTCAAAGTGATAATCTAGATCTCCACAATATTATGCAGGAAGTTCTGCTGTTCCTTTCAACAAGAGGGAAACATTCGTCTACTGGAACGATTCTACTTCAAGGATTACTTCTGTCTATTTTAAGCTGAAAACTATTTGCTTGACACTAGATGGGTTTTATGTTTGTTACACTGTGTTATTCCTATGTGTATGATTTTAGGTACAACACTATTGAAATATGCAAGTAACAGAATTTTCAAATTATACTAATTCCAACCCTATTCCACATTTTTACGCATCCAAAGAATTTTTCTTTTTAAAAAACTTTGTTGACAATGAAGAAATTGCTCGTAACAAGCAATTTCTTTTATTTAAATTAATGTCTACAATATTTTCTAACCTAAAAGGCAAATATTTTCTAAATTCCACCAACTTGAAATTGTCGTCTGAAAATTCCTTCAATTTAGACAAGTCTAAGATTTTGCTATGTAATAAAGGGTTTAAACGAGTAACATTTACACTTTGATTAGGAAGCTTTACCAGCAACAATAACTCACATACAGTAGTTGTCGAAAATCATTTAAAAAATTATCATTTGAGCACTCAACGTTTCATGTATTAGAAATCGCAAGGTTTGAGTGCATATTTCATTAAACGTGTTTTATATTGCATCCTAAATTTATTTCTCTGAAATCTTAATCCCTTTCTCAAAATCTGTTTTATTGCCATTTTACGCCATCATCAGGTGTCGTAAATGTGTCGTAAATATGTCGTAAAAGCCTTCGGATAAATGATGGCTGAACTAAACAACCCTATTTCAAATTTGCTTTTACACTTCTAAAAAGGAATGAGATTTGATGACAGAATGGAACAGACCACTTTTTAGCGATTTTGTAAATAGAAAATCGCTTTTCAAAATCGATCCAAACACCGGATGTAAATTTCAGGCATTTCTATGCATACTTATAAACTTGGCGTAGAAATCTTCATGATCGCCCCCATCTTTCAGAAAATAAGTTACCTACTGAATGCTCAAAGGCTAAGAGCAATTCTTTGTCATAAGAAGACACATTAAGTGAGGTGACAAATGAAGCCATGAAGTTTTAAGATGATAGTCATTATATTTTTAAGACTGAATGAAACAGGAAACATCAGGGGGAACTAACTCAAATGAATGCTTGTAACACCTCACTTCCAAAAATCATAGGGACTAGTCGCAATTAAGCCATTCCCATATAATAATAATAAAAAAAAAATGACCAAATTGAAAGGACTTGCAGACAACAATATTAAGTCTATGACATTTTAGATTTTTTCAACTTTCTGGATAGAAAACATTGTGTAAAATTAAGAAATTGCTTCTTCATTATACACAATGTTTTCCCAAATGTTTTTCTTGAGGGGCGTGATAAAGCGTCACTGTGTTGGAATGGGTTAAAAAGTTTATATCATAGTTTGAGTCGCCGTCATAGCGCAGTCGGTAGCGCATCAGACTCCTAATCTTCAACAATGGGTTGTCATGGATTCGATCCCCGGCGGCGGCACATATCCTTTCCGACATTTGTATCTCAACAATGGGTAGATAATCGTAAACCTAAGTGGGATAGCAGCTGGAGGCTAGGAAAGGAAGTAGTGGTGTCAGGTATTAGAAATACCAGAGATCAATTTTTAGGTGCTCCAGCCGCCTCGATATGACTGAAATACTATTAAAAGTGGCGTTAAACCCAATTGAACATTGACAAGGGGTTGCACTTGATGAAAGAACCTAGTGCGAATGAAGTCAACGTTCTGAAATCAGTTTCTAAACGAACATACAATAATTTAGGGTAACTGAAGTATCAGATTTGCAGAATCAACAAAATTGACTTATCGCTGACCCTGCCAATTTACTCTACTGGCCACGCCCATTGACTCCTAAATGGCGTTATATTGCAGCATTTATGGCCAGTAACATGTAACAAAAAAGTAAAATGGTTGGTTGGCGAGCTAAAGGTCGTCAGTCAAAAAGGTATTAAAATTTGTATTTCTTTTTTTAATTAAAACAAATGAAGTGAATATTTTTGTTTTCATGGAGGTATGAACCGAAAAACCTAGTCACGCAATGTATTAATCCGCTTCGCGTATTCATACAGCGTGTTTTGGTTTTTCGGTTCATACCTCGATGAAAACAAAAAAAAAATATTCTCTTCATCTCCTAAATGCTAAGTAAAACTGGTCGTCCTCAGATTAGAAAGGAACATTTAGTCCTTTAAGGCGACTCACAGCTAATGTACAAGAGGGCACAGTTTAGGCCGACAAACAAAATGACTTAAATTCGGCCAATCAAGAAATCTACAACAGATCAATCAAATCATACATTTGACCGGTAGTGTACTTTGTGGACATTCCTATTTAGTCTTTTTTGTTCGTAAGACGACTGAAACGTCGTATATACAGCTCAGTCAAACTGTAAATACGAAGTTTAGGTCGCCAACCAACCGTTGTACTTGTTTGTTACGTGTTATTTGCAATAAAATTTTGCCAAAGGATCCGGTTTAATATCTAAGTCTAACTTCCTGTTTAGGGGCATGGCACCTGGCCCTCATTATTCCGGGTTTTGCCTAGCAAGGGCTTTATTTCCTTATATCTTTATAGCTGCTGTAAAAATTAAAAGTCAAACACATGAATTGAAATATCACATTCTATAAGCAATTAATTGAGAGAATAAAGATAATATTGTAGTCATAAATTATATCTCGCCTTTTTGTTTACCCCCATAATTCCCCGCAGTGTTTTGTGTAACAATAAATCAGTAAATCTTATCTATAATTTGATTTATTGGTTCAGGGAAAGAGTCCCGATGTATGCATCATTGTGATATATAGGAATTCATTCAATACGCTTCTTTTCATATTTCTATTAGAATATTGTCATGAATTAGTCCTGCTAAAATGTCTCTATAGAATTCTCTCCCCCCTCCCCCCTCTCTCTCTCTCACTCTCGCTCTCTTTAAACTTCTCAAATAGGTTATTTGTGTCTTAAAGGGCTGAAGTCATTATAACGATATGTACTGTAAAACACAAAAGCCAATCTAAAAAAAACATCAAAAAACAACAACAACAAATAAAAAATTCACCAATAAACCAACTATTCATCCAAATTAAATCAAATCAACCAACCAACCAAACAATCAACCAACCAACCAACCAACAAATAAACCAACCAACAAACCAACCAACCAACCAACCAACCAACCAAACAAACAAACAAGCCGACAGCTTTTTTCAAGCTGAAATAACGCTATTTTTCACGCTCACCGACTATATTTTATAAAGTAATGTCATTTATATTCGTAATCAAACTGTTTTTTAGAGTAAAGTGGGCGTGGTCAGCGATCCGTCAATTGTGGTTCCTTAAAAAAGTTACTTTTTTGCCATGACTATACAAAGCAAATAATCTGTGCTCTTTCATTGAAATATGTTACTCATCTTCACTAGCCAAGGGTTCTAACTCCACCTTGTTCCTTACGTTCGTAAGGAACAAGGTGGAGTTAGAACCCTTGGCTAGCGAAGATGCCCGTTACTATACGGCACAATTTTAGACTGGCCCAAATTAAAAGGAGTTGCAGACGACAAATGAAAGTTTATAAATCCTAGATTTTTCCAACTTTCTTAATAAAAAACATTGTGGAATATGAAGAAATTGCTTGAAACAAACAATTTCTCATTTAACCCAATGTTTTTTTCAATTGTATATCTTGAGGGGGGTCAAAAAGTGCCATTGTGAAAGATAGAATTTGTGTTTGTAAAACGTTATAGCAGAGGCCCTATTTCAAAGACGCTCAAGTTAATGGGTCATGATTTTAACCAGAATAAAATCGAGTGTTTGCATTAATCAAAGGAAAATTGCACGATTTGAAACCCCATTTATAATGCATAATGTGATAAGATTGTTTAAGATAAGGCCTCAGGTAATTACGTTCACAATAAACGTCTTCCATTTGCAAATAGAAATCATTCTTGCGTTAGTCGTATTGGGTCGTAATTACAGTTTCCTTGATTTAGACCTGTCAACAGCAGACAAAACCTAATTAATATCACTACACTACATCATAACAAGACAAAAATGGGCAAATTAACCTGGTGGGAATAATCTATAGCGTGCCCTTTCAAGATTATATATGGTTTCCGTTTTCCTTGCTTAATTATCGTTGTATCCTTTAACACCAGATAGGGCGTTTTTGCTTTGGCCCAGCAAATGCCTTTGACTTAATCAAAAAATGTTGCAGGCTTTCAGTTTATTTCTACATACAAACAACTTTTCTATACAAAACAACAAAGAGACAACATGTAGACAACGAAATTCCGCCACATAGAGAATTATCGCCTGATACAACTTTAAAAGTTGCATTGAAAAATGAATGATTTACCAAGAAATATATATGATGTGAACAATTTTATTCATGTTAACATTGCACTGGAACTCAATTACAAGTTTACAAGTGGCAACAGGAAAAATGTACGTATATGCACTCAGCAATCACAATGGTAAGGATATAGGAAAGCCTGCCTAAAAGACTAACACAAAAATGTGTTTTCCTACTTTTTAATAGTTATAATGCATCTTTCTGTCCTAAAAACTATTAATTTTAAAGTAAACACTTCTTTTTTGATTAACCCACTACCAGGCGACAAAATTTTAGTCTTGACCAAATTTAAATAAGTTGAAATTTAGACGTAAATGTTTAGTTCATGAAATTTATAAAATATGTGCTTTTGGGCTGAAAACATAGTGGATAAGGAAGAAATTAACTTGCAACAACAAATACTTCACTTTCCACAAAATTTTCTAAAGGCCTTTTCTTGAAGGGGTAGCAAACAGGCATTAGTGACGTCATGAAAACTTTGGGATTTTCCAAGGTCATAGGTTACAGATGTGTGTATCAAAGTCGTTTAGGTAGACTTCCTGGATAAGGATCAATTATATTGTCCACATTTTTACGCCTGGACTTTTTCACCAAAGGGCAATTTTTTGCATGTTTATTGTAGCTAGCAAAACGTAAGCTTTGATAGCTTAAGTTAACAGACAAATTTTCTAGGTCTTCACAGAGTTCAAATGAGTGTAAACTGCCACTGGAAGCTTAACCACAAAATCAACTGAATGGTACGCCAAAAAAGTAGTTCTAGGGTGTACTCGAGCATATTGTGTTCAAAATGATTGGCCACATGAATTCACTTAATTCAAATTGTAGAGAGCACCTTCAAAAGCATGCTTCACAACCCATTCCCAATCAATCCCGCTTTTTAAGAACCCCCTCAAAAGGCTTTGGAAAACATTGTGGACAATGAAGAAATTGCTTGTAACAAGCAATTTCTTCATTGTCCCCAACGTTTCTACCCTATAAAAGCCAAAGACGATTACATTACAAAACAATGCTTTGATAGCTTACAGTACTTTCAGTACTTTGATTACTTAATGTCAGTGGACTTCTTTGTCTAGAAATTACAAACACTAATTGTCGGAATGCTGGCCACGCCCATTCACTCCTCTGGCCACGCCAACTGACTCCAACGGGAAATTCTTAATAAATCTTACATCACGCTATTTTGCTTAATTTATGTCTAGTAACATATTACAGAAAAATGTAATGGTTGGTTGTGTATTTCCGTTTATTTATCGTCGCTACCGTAGCACATGCCCATATGAGCGACGCCCCCAGAAGACGGTTAGTTGTTACGGGGAATAGTGCAAGGATACAGGACGAAACTGCTGAGAGCTCCGCCGCCTGGTTCTTTAACGTGCTCGATGGATAGCATCGTCACACGGGGCCTCGGTTTAACGTCTCATCCGAAAGACAATTAGTTTGTTAGTTGATATGGTCAGCCCAGGGCTCGAACCCGTGATCTTGAGGTTTGAAGTCAAGTGCTCTACCAACTGAGCTAATCGGGCTGACAATGGTTGGTTTGCGACCTCAATGTCGTAAATAAAGCTTAGATAAGCTGTAATTATCACGTTTAAGTAACCATGCCAATAAAAAAAGTTCACTTCCGGTCTAAATGAATGATTAAATTATTCGACTGGTTCTTTAATTGACAACAACAGTTAATTGGTTAAATAAGACGCCATAATGACTCAATATTGCAACGGTTTGAATATGTCGATTCGTACAAAAAAAAAAAAAAAAAAAAAATGAAATAAGACAGAGATCAAAGTAAGGTTATGTAAAAGGTTATATCTATAAAACAGTTGTTCTAAATAATGAATTGAAGTTAGACGCAAGGCAATAAATCGACCACTGTTCTAAAAGCAGAAAGAAAATTAATTGTTAGTTATATTTGCCAAGTCAGCTAATTTGCTTTTGTTTCGGATAAATTGACATCTGTTTTTCTTGGTTCCACACCGAGGTAAATGTGATGTTTTCATCACGAAACAAATTAAATAAGTCGATCTATCTACATTTACAAAAATACACTACAATTTGTCATTTACTGATCCTTATTCTATATAAATTAAATGCTTTTTATCTCACAAGAATATCAGCTGTATTTGGGAGATTGTATAGCACGTAACACGTTGTAATTTGACTAAGAACTGCGGTTAGCCCCCTTCACTAGTTTACTTATTTATTTTTGAAAGAGACAATCTATCAACCATGCTAAAGATACTTGTAGTTATCTTAAAGATTATTTACCTTGGATTTACGTTTTCGTCCTAACTTTATACACATGCATGTCGAAAGATGATACATGTATCTCCTATTAAAATAAAATGTTTAAAGGGGTATCGATGATGTTACTTTTTTTCATGCCACAGACTTTAGCTTTTTCTTATTCCGTCTCATATAATGTTTAAATACAATATTGTGACAGGTAGATTTGTTCAAAATAAAATTTGGTGTTTTATTAATAGGTTACGTGTGTCTATTTACCAGATGAATAAACCCTTGCCATGCTGAACCCGGAATATTTCTGTTTTCGAGGGATGTATAGACACAAGTCAGACTGCACATATGTGCACACTGATCTTAGTATATGTGCAGTCTGACCTTAGTCTACACCACAGACTGTTAAGTTAATTCGAATCAAGTAGAGTTAGTTATAATGGAGGATATATATGCATCTTTGTCACGAATAAAAAAGAATAGTAAGAAGCGAATGTTCCCGAGCACTAACATGACAATGTTCAAGTTAATGTCAGCAGAAAAGCAAAACAGCAGTAAATGATAAACAATAAAATCCTTAAACAATTAGCAATGAGATATCCATTTATTTATTTATTTTTTAATTGATGACAGCTCTGTTCCAAAGAACTATTAACTTGTAGTTAAAGATAAAATACATTATAGTAAAGATTATAGAATGTCGTGTGACATTTTCCATAGTAACAGCGAGAATTGTATCGTCGTAGCTAGACAAGCAAAACAGCAAAACTAAAGCTTTTTTCTAGCTATAATTACGACTGATTGGTAGTCAAACCGACGATGTAGACACCAGAAGACAAAATTTTGACTGGTCTAAATTGAGAGAAGTTGCTGACGATTATTTCAAAAATAAGAAAACACGTCATTTTTACGCAAGGTTAACCGTCGTCAGCATTTTTTCTGTCCCGTAGCAGTTAAGTTAAAACTGTTAAAAAGAACGGTACAATCTAAACAAAAAAGAAACTTTATTATCCCATGAAAGTATACCTACCAATAAAGTCTGGGTATTTAATTGAAAACCATTCACGAATTAATTTAATAAATCTATTAGAAAGTAAATAATGCAAATCGTCTTAAGTTGTAAAATCTACATTGAACTTAGTTTAAAGTTGTATTAATAGAACCCTTTTGTAAAGCACAAGCCAAATAAATTTGCCACTTATACTCGCAAGTCTGGTAATTTTGTTTTCTGATTAGATTAATTAGCCATCATTGCCAGTATTGCAAAAGAGAACAATAACCAGTATTACCCGCATGTTTTTCTCGATTCACCGAAAACATTTGTTCAAACCATGTTCATTTAGAAACATTTTGTTTCTTCTCGGGTATTGCCATAAAAAGATTTGAAATTTAGAAACCACTACGTGACGGAAAAGGAATGAATATGACATAGAAAACGCATTAAGTTATGAAAAGAACATAACACAATTTTACTATAAAACACTCACTACAGCTAATCTAAATTAGCTGTTACACTAGTACTTGATTTTTATACGTATAAAATTCAGTATGCAGTATAAGACATTGTAACTGTACTGAAACTCCTAGTGAATCCAAGATCAAATATTTTGTTTATTCGGTAAACGAACTCATTATTTAAGAACGTCATTCATAGCTGCCGAAATTGTACGACATTCCAAATTTCGTTGTCTAACGATGTAAACACTAGGCGTTGATATTCCCCAGAGAGTTTATATTTAATTACATTTCTATCGCGCTCGAAATTTCGAGGGTTTTAAACGGCAACAATACTTAGAGATAGTTTATCTATAGAAGCATCTTGCAATCGCGAAAAACCTCTCAAAATCTGGAATTGTTTTATTCGGTATTTTTTTATTGCAAATGTTCCCGATGGAATTCAAGAAATTTCCGTTCATTTAAGTCTAATTTTTGAGTCGCCTGATTGAGTCGGAAAATCTAACCTTATTGCTATCTTATTTATATGGTATTTTGTGCAGAGTTGTTGTTTTTTTATTGAGATTTAACTGAAATATGCATTTTTTATATTTTTTTCATAGGCGTTTGTTATTCTAAAATCTTTTTAATCCCTCACTTAGTTCGTAGAATATATTTTCAAATATTCCGACTGTTTTATCCGAAAGGGAAGCATGAATGTACTATTCTGCGAACTGTACGTCCCTCAAAACTACTTTTAAATACAAATAGCGGATCACCCCGTCAAACAAAAATCAATATTCATCTATACCGGAAGTGAATTTCAAACAAGAGAAGAGAAGCAATGATAGGAACCAGACCCCGGTAAAACCTGTTCCCGCCTATTTAGCCCTATCTGGCGAGAGTTGGTCTTAAAATGGAGTTAATCGCAGTCGGGCTGTCTCACAGTAGAGACCAGGTACTATTGGTGTAGTTGCAATCTTCCCTAAAATATACTTTGGCGTACTCGTTATAGACATAAACTCCACAGTCGTGCATATATCTTGCACTACCCTCAGTTAGCCATCGTCTGAATGCGGATACCTCCTCATACTTGAAACCTTAAACACAAAGGTAACACCCTTGTTACCCCTAGACATCGGTTGTTTTATCAATGCAAGATTAAGCCGTGATCCGCTTATCGGACAAAATGAATACTTTCACGAACAACATTTTTAGCATGCAACTATTTCTATCTTTGTGCCAAAAGTACATTCATAAAACTTCAGCCAAATTGGTAAAATGCTTGCTTTGTTTTAATTGATGGCATCAAATTATAATGATAGATATATTACAAATATAAATTAAATGGCATATTAATACATTGTTTAAGATTTATACCTCAAGAAAAACAAAAATATAAATATCTCTACATTCCTTAGCTATTTGTGACACGCTGATTTCAATCTCGTCAAGAATAGAAAAAATATTTAGACAGTATGATTCAGTTGAAAAAAAAACTATTTTAGGGAAAATAGTGACATATTAATTTCTTTCCTTTAGCAAATAAAAAAGTTTTTGGCGGAAGTGGCCATAATTCTTATAGTGTTCCAATCATTATAATAAAAGAAAATACAAAAATTAAGAATATACGTAATATGTGCTTCGAATCTATTACATTTGGAAAACTTTCTCGGTAAAGCGATTCCAAAGCATCCGAAATGATTATACATATATTAAATAGATCACAATTGAAATTTTAAATCCTCTTGAAGATCCAAGATAATTAGAAAATAAGTATGTTAATATCTTTAACTTAGCCCCGCTCCCCAAAGTAAACCGCTGCCTACCTACTTGGATTATCAGCTATTGAAGCTGAAAATCCATATAAATGTTATATCGGTACTTGTATACTAGGACTTTCTCGTCATTTACAAAAGATCATCTCAAAAACAGGTAGTGTTGCATGGACACACACACAGCATAGGTGCATTTTGTTACGCTCTTAACGTTAAGTTTTTCTGTGTGAAAAATGAAAATGTCTTTTCCTGGGTTGTTTGTGTAATGTATAAACTATCCTGTTTTCTGTATTTTATTGAAATATTTATACATAGTTTCAGAAAATGATAGTCTTTATTTAATATCATGCATAATTTTTGCTAATTTAGAAGGGACAGATGAATTTTCAAAAAGTACATTTTGTTTCGAAAAGTGTCTGCAAATCCTCCGGATCTTTCAGTATATTATCTCATTTGTAAACTCTGAGAATTGTAATAATTTCATATTGATTGCAATATGTGACCTATCGTATAATTTGCATTATGACGCCATATAATGAATGAAAATGACGCCATCTTGTATATCCTTTTATGGAACCGTACTTGACACAGTCAGATAAGGACTTTTTTCTGACGTATCCGATTTTGTCTGTGTGGAATGTGTATATTTTCTAGAAATGTGTATAGGTGTATATAATAAAATGATCGATCCTGCATGTTTCACACGACTGGCGCACTACTTTTAGATTTTAAACAGTGGTAGTTCTGTTTGAATACCTAGTTGCAAAGATTTAAGTACTAGAATTTTACATTCAATATATAAAAAAAACTTTCTACAAAGAAAAAGAGGATAAAACTTATTTCTCACGCTTTGTTTCACAATTGATGAAAAAGTCATGGGATGTTTTTGTCGATAGATTCTACATTTAATTACTTTTTTAGAAAGACCGTAGCTTGGCAAACAATAAACAACAATATTTAGAGATAGCCTATCTGCACTTCCATCTTAAGCTCGTAAAATGTGTTCACAACGCACAATGAACAATTTACTGGCTTTTCTCTCACATCAATCTTGCTAACTGGGAAATTAGCTACATGTAGGGTTACCTATTGATGGAAATTCAAGACCGTTTTATGAGGCGTCCTGTATGTAACCTACCTAAGATATGAGCGCAGATGAACAAATATTTCAAAAGAAAATGCATTTTATTCCAGGACGACTGTCATTCAAAGAATCAATCGACCAATCAAATCACTATTCTCGACTTGAAATAGACTTTGAACTTCGATATTGGCTAAAATTTAAGTGAAGCATTTCAGTTGGTTTGGCGACTTAAATGTCGTAACTACAGCCTATCCAAGCTGTAGTTACGACGTTTAGGTCGCCAACCATTATTTTCTGTTAACTGTTACTGGCCATAAGTTTTACCTACTCTGGAGGTTGAACTTTATTTCAGAGCTGGATGGGCGTGGTCAGCAATCAATTTAGACCTTATTAATTTAGTATCTTAATGGTTCCATATCCGTAACCAATTATTGACTTTCATGGTCGGATCTCTTGCCCTACCAACTGAGCTAAAGACTAAACCGTTTGGTTGATTCCAGCTTCGAAGTCATAATTCAATGTCAAGCTCACATTTCAAGGTCATTGATATCAAATGTTAACGTTAAACATTTGCAATAAGTTTTGAAATGTGGAAGGTATAATTCATATTTCACAGGCGAATTGGTTGTCAAAAGTAAAATACGTTTCTATTAAGTACGTTTAGAGGTTCTACCGCCTAGGTCAAAGTGTTTATTGACGGTAAAGTGTATGTACACTTTTGAGCAAAGTTTAGAATTTTCATTTGACAAAACTTTCAGCTTATGAATAACTGAGCCCAATTATTTCATTTGTGGTTTGCATGTGCTGCTACCCTTCTTTTGGTATATATAACAACGTCAAGGTTATAAGTCAAGATATGGATCCTTTATCAAGAGAATGTACATTTACAAATCTATAAATAGCAAGAGAAAGGGCTTTAACATGTCATGTAGCGCGGTCCTTCAGTTGATAACAACTTTGAAAACAAATTTAAGGTATTGTTGGGAGATCAAAGAGCAGCTCTTTTGCGGAAAATTGTAGCTTCAGAGACTTTCGTTTTAGCAAGTCTTTTGTGGTTAACATGCTCATCTTGTTTTGTTTTTCTCAAAAAAAAAAAAAAAAAAAACATAGGACACATGTTCAAGTATTGTATTACAGAGAAATAATTATTAGAATAAACATTTTCGTGCCTTGCGCAAGATTTCATTCTGAACGTTCAGAAAGAAGATGAAAATATGACATTCATTTTGGAAATTGCAAAAAGCCGGATAATATGACCTTTAGCTCAGATTTCAGTTTAATCTTTTAAAAGCCAGCCATAAACTATTTTCTTTCCCAAAAATAGAAACATTTGGGTTCATAAAGAAATGCTCACATGTTTGATAGTGGCGGTTTGCACTCGTTGAACGTTATGAAATCAAGCTGTTATTCAAGCCGCAAAATGATGCCGTTTAAAACCGAAGGCCGAAGGCGGTGCCAGTGCAGTAAGTGGGTGGGGCCAACGATTGGTTAATTATCAGTCTTTCCGCTTACACCTTTACTTGAAAAAATATGCTTCAGTTAATCTTTTCTGTCTCATAGACAAATTACAAAAAGAAGTAATCAGCATGATTGATTATCTGTTCAACTCTTTCGAGGCGATTTACTAGCTTTAATTATGACTACCGTTACAACAATATTCTTGTTGTATGTGTGCAGTCGTGAGAGAAAGCGTCGCCGTCATGATCAAGAGGTACAGAATTTGGTATCTGAAAACGGCTACCGGGAATGAGTTGTTCATTGGCTTGTACATGCGGCACGTCTTTTGACGCTTTTTGAAGGAAGCATAATTGAGAGTTTTTTTTTTAAGTTGTAAGACCTGTTTTCCAAAATAAACTAAATAATTTACATCGTAATTAGTTTAAACTTGTTCAGTTTACTTTTTTTTGAACAACATTTCTTTTCTTAATATCATATTTTCCAACATTGTCCATTTGCATTATTCCTTTAAAAGTGTTTTATCGATTAATCATTCATATTATGCAGAATTTATTTGACTCATAACAAAAAAAAAAAAAAAAAAAAAAAAAAAAAACTCGACGAAGCCTTGTTTTATAAATCTGGTATTTTATTACTATTCACGTCTATATTTAGACAAAGATTCATTGCATCAATTCGAATCAGAAAACGTATCCATAATTTGAAATCGATAAAGCAAAAAATCGGGTAAGCAATCTTAAAAGGAAAGGAATTGTGTAGGAATTTATGACAAGTTAGATATAGTTGTCATTTAATATGATAACTAGGAGTTGCCTCTTTCACCGCATTTTGCCTTGATTGTTTTCTACAATATTTAGGTAAATAAAATATATCTTATCGTCGGTACGCGGGCAAAATGCCGTTACTACAGCTTTAACCAATATGTAGTTAAGACATCCTGCTCGCGCACCGACGTTATGTCACCATATAAACTCATGTTTTAATTTTACAAGGCCGTTTAAAAACAAGTACACCCGTATTTGATATGTAGTTCAAGCGTCGGTCACCAGGACTAAAACCTGTCGTAAAAATATCCCAAGAGAGGACAATGGGAACAAACCAGAAATCGAAGACGGCGAAGGAAGAAGCAAACGCAATAAATTTTGACACCCATCATAGACTAATTTTGTGCCTTGTAATAAATTAATGGAAATTTGCCATTTTTAGTGCTAGACAAAACTAATTATTACCCGCATAATTTGTCTATAGCCCGCGGACAGATGACATGCAAAGAAAATGGTGAATAATCACGATAGTTTTTGCTGTTGCAGTTATAGTACAGTTCTTGTGACCTACATCTAGCTTTACATGTGCTACAACAGAATACCCCTCCAATGACTGATTAGCCCTTCCCCTTTTTGAAATTTTAGACTGGTCCAAATTGAAAAAGGTTGCAGAAGACAATGAAAATTCACAGCAACATCAAATGCCGGGTTTGAACAGGAAAGGGTTAAACTAATTCTTCTTACAAACGTTTCGGTGGAACAAGATTTTGGTTTTCTTCTGAAAACTATCTTTAAGATAGATGCAAAAACGGTTTACAATTTAACTAAAATGCAGAAACTCGTTTTATTTATTTCCTTTTTCATATGAGATATGGTATTGCTTTTGAAAAGATGTTGACAAAAAAAAAAAGTTGTTGGAAGCTTAAAATAAAGGCCAAAAGTGTTCATATGACCTTTTAGCCGCCGCAAAAGCGCAGTCGGTAGCGCATCAGACTCCCAATCTTCAATCATGGGATGTCATGGGTTCGATCCCCGGCCGCGGTACATATCCTTTCCGACATTTGTCTCACCAATGGGTGGATGATAGTAACCCTAAGTTGGATGAGCAACTGGAGGCTTGGAAAGGATGTAGAGGTAGTAATGGTGTGAGATATACCAGGAGACACGGTTTGGTGCTCCAGCCGCCGCGATATGACTGAACTACTGTTAAAAGTGGCGTTATACCCCATTCAATCAATTAATCAATTCTTCGCGCAAGCATTTCGGGGGAAAAGATTTTTGTTCGCTTTAGAAAATTCTCTTTGTTATATATGCAAAAACAGTGTACAATATAACTAAACGACAAGAGCTCGTTTCGTTATTTAATATGTTCTTTTCATAATAATTATGAAATATGATATTGCTTTTAAAAGATGTTGATCAATAGTTGTTGGGAGCATATAATCTCATGATAATGGTTGTTAGTGTTAACATGTCCTTTTATCACTGCTCTGACATCAATGTTGTATATGAGAAACGTTACTGGTGAAAATACGAACCATTTAAAACATATGAAAAATACACGGTGTAAATACTATAATTTGTAATGGGTGAAATGTACCGTTTTGGTCTATTACACGACAAAAGTTACTGCAAACCTCTATGTCTTCCAATATAAAAATAAACAATAGCATATAAACTAGATTAGATTATAACATACCGTATGAAATAGGCGACAGTTTATTACATATGAGCCTATGCGTGACATTACCAACCATTGGCATGTGCGTGACTCGCACATATTGCGCACCCTGGACAGCCATTCGGGACAATTAGAACATTCGCTGATTGTTAAAGAAGCTTTGGGTCAGTATCTATCTACAGAGCGCAGAGTGAAGGCTCTGATCAGGTTGTGCGGATGCACAGGCTGATCTGAGTCTTTACTTGGCGCACATGTGTAATGGTTTGGAAATGTCCCGCATGCGCTCATAATGTAACTGAAATTAACATTTCCGGTACGATGTTCCAGAAACCAAGGACGTGCATAGCAAGAAAGAATAGAAAAGTGCATAATTCTATTTGATTTGATGAGTTAATGAAATGACTTTCTCCTAGTTACAATTACAGAACTTAATAAAGAGGTTTAATTTATTCAATAGAGCGTAACAGCGCAAACATAAGATAGCTTTTGTCATCGGGATGGTGATTGTAATTACATCCCGCGGCGAATCTAAACGCTACAGTTAAAACAAATTGGCTTTCATTGATTTCAACTGAGTCACAACATGGTACTCCATGTATTTCTGGTTGTTGAAATTGACTGTTAGTTTTTCAGCAGTTAACCGTTCTAGTTTTAGAATGGTTGAAATTGAAAGAAGTTACAGACGACGATATTCAGTTTATGTAAGAAAAGAATCTTTTTTTTTTGGGGGGGGGAGGGGGTAGAATATAAGTAAGTAAGATATTCTTTTATAATAGTGACATGTGTAAAATGAAATGTAGTACAACAAATAAAATAAATATATGAACACCCGGCCCCATGGGCCTATATGTCACTTTCAAACATTGGAATTACAAAATGTAATTGAAAAAAATATACGTCGTAGGGGATAGCTGATTTTATTATTGACAGAGCGAGATTTTTTTATTGTGGATAATAATGCAATTGCTTGTTTCAATCAATTTCTTCATTTTCCACAATGTTTTCCAAATTTATTTTCTAGAGGGCCGTGAAAAAGCGTGATTGAATGGGAATGTGTTAACATACGAAGAGACATCACGACAGTCTTAAATCATTAGAAATCGCTCCGCTATATTCATGTTACCGAAAAGATTTCCTAATTAATTCTAGGATGATTTCAATCCTAATAACAGAAACTTTCTGTTTTGGCGTCTCACATTTTCATGGAAATAATAGGTATAGCATGTAACCAAGGTACTTGTTCTCTAGAAACTCTGACAACTGTTTGATACCTGTATTATTTGTCGAGACAAAAAGAATGAACTTACAATATGTCATTGAAAACGGAAAGTCGAGTACGGTTCAACTAATGATCTATATTAAGACATCGAAATTAATTGTGATTCAAATAATAAAAGAAATTAAGAACGTTTTCATCAATGGCACAGACATCGCCGCCCACCAAAACAATTGCAAGGTGTATATGCCATGCCCAATCTTGAGAATGCCCATTCCTAAGATTGGGCAAATTGTACAAAGTTTTTGTCCACTCGCCTATTGCAGCAGCTGGGTTAGAGAACTACACGTAAAAACAAAGCCGATAAAGTAAGTTGACGACATGTCAATTTCATAAAAGACAAGAGGTGCCGCTTATTGTAGCTTATGTTCTCGAATGATTTAGCAGGGCTTTGACATTTACAATTTGTGGATCGAGACACTCAGCAGTTCGGGTTATAAGGGTCCTTTCTAAAGGTATAGGAAACGGTGATTTAAACATAAACTATTTTCTCGTTTTTTACATTCACATTGGATTGGTTGATTGATTGATTGACTTGTGTTTTTTACGCCGCATCGACAGCTGTTGTGATTGAGCGGGCAAGAAATTGAAGGATTATATAAAACAAAACATAACGAACAATACAAAGACAACATAAAAAAAGGATAGATGACGAATGAAATCAAAGAACTGAAAGTATTGTAAGCTAGAAAAGTATGGTTTTGTTAAGTAATCTTCTTTGTCAAAGCTGATAACATAGTAAATAAAATTCGCCAATGAGTTAACCCTATACAACATGACAAAAATCTAAGACTTAGAAGAAAACATTGTGGGCATTGAATAATTTGCTTGTTACAAGCAATTTCTTCATTGTCCACAATGTTTTCCAAAGGTTGTTTTCTTGAGATACTGGCAGAGTTGCAATATTCCTGAAATACATAAGAACTACTTTTTATGGCATAGGCAATTGACGGATTTAGTAGTTAAGCCTCGAGTGGCGATTTGCCCTCGTTGAACTTTGAAACGACCTCACAATTTTTTAATAGCTAATTTAACAGACAAAATTTTGAGTCGTCACAAAGTACATCGAGTGCAAAATACCACTGGAGGCTTAACCACTAAATTCGTTAGAAGCCCACGCCGTATAAAGTAGGTCTTAGGTATTTTCAGCTCACTTCTACACATCGAGTTCAAATGACTCTGATCTGAGTCCTCAAAGAAGTTGCAGATGACAATTTCAAAATTGTTGAATATCCTAAAATAATTATCTCTTTAGGTAGAAAACCATGTGGAAAATGAAGATATTGCGTGTAACAAGCAATTTCTTCATTTTCACATTGTTTTCTACAACTGTTTTCTTAGAGCGTAAAAAGGGGGATTGTGTGGGAATGGGTTAACTCCTTGGTTACTTTATCCTCGTTTCTTTATCATGATAACGTTTGACAAAGAAGAACACTGTATGAATACGCGAAGCGTATTCATACATTAGTGTGATTAGGTTTTTCGGTTCATACCTCCATGAAAACAAAAAAAAAAATCTCTTCATTTCTTATAATTTAATAGTATCGAGGGAAAAAGCCAAACCTTACTATTTTTGATTCTTTTTTGTATGGGACTATTTTGTGCGGAAGCATACAAACCGCTGTGTGCTCAAAATTTGTTCATGGAGTAATGAATGATTTTTTTTCGACCAATCAGAACGCACGATTTTGATAGACGAAACTAAAAAATTAAATTATGTCGAGATAAAAATGTATTAGCTTAGGAATAAAAAACCCCAAACCTGATGTAATGTCGGATTTACGAGGAAAGCAATAGTTAATCTCTGACTTTATCCGCCTGTTACGACAGGCCACAGAGAAAGGCCGAGGTTCTATCATTGGAAAATGCCCGGCACCCTATAGGGCATACTTTTAATTTATTAACATTCTGGGTTCAAATAGACTTAAAGCTAAACAAGTGTCATTTGACTGCTATGACTCCATTCGGTCCGATTTCAGAAAATAATTGAGAACTGGTTAAGTCGTTTACCATTTGTGCTGGCGTATAGCTCAAGAGGGCTTATTTGACTCACATCAGACTGTTTTTTAAAACCCTCTCCCCCTACAACAGAACTGTCCAAATCGGAGGAATATGCAGACGAAAGTTTTCGTCTTTTTGGCTAGAAAAAAAAGTGAATAATAGAGAAACTGCTTTTAACAAGCAATTTTTTTCTTTTTCCACAATGTTTTCTAAAGCTTTTTCATTGAGGGGCACAAAAAGGCAGGATTGTGTTGGAATGGGTTAAGTCCTGGGTCACCTACTTTAGGGTCTAATACCCTCAAAAACTGTTAAAAACCGGATTTTATCAATCAATGTCGGTAGAATTTCACATTGTTTTATGATGCATATATCCAAGAAAACTGGGGTTCCAATTTTCTTTCTCTCGGTCAGAAAAAAACACACAAAAAAACAAAAAACGTTTTGTAAAGAAGGTTGTGGAACAGCAAAGTAGTTATAGATTTCTAGAAAAAATCGAGGAAATAAATACATTTACAATAATATATTGACTAAATATGGATATCTAACTATGAAAAGAATAACAGTAAGACTAAACGGTTACACACGCCTAACCCATTCCCACACAATGACGCTTTTTGACGCCCCCAGCAAAACATCTGGGAAAACATCTTGTAAAATTAAGAAATTGCTTGTGACAATCAATTTCTTCATTAAAAACAATATTTCTATACCCAGAAAGTTGAAAAAATCTATAAGTTCATAAACTTGTAAATGTCGCCCGGGATTTCTTTCAAGAGGGACCAGCCTAAAATTTCGCCGTTTGGTAATGGGTTTTCTCAATAATGCATTGTAATCTTACAAGTAAAATAAGATATGTGTATAACTTCTCCTCTAAACAATTATAGGGCAATTTCATGGCACATCAATTCCAGATCTGTTCTATATTTTCTTATCTGACTTCTAGTTGTTATGTGAAATCGATAGCAGAAATACCAAATCACATCCATAGGTTTATTATTGTTTTCGTCTTATCGCTTTATTTTATTTATTTAATTGCTAACGATAGACTTTATAGCCTATACACGTGATTGAAAACTAAGATCATCCCCTAAAATGCCTGTCTAAATAGATATAAGAATTCGAGGAAAAAACAAACAACACTTTGATTTACTCTATGAAACATGCCTACTTGTTTTGGGGAGCGACGGATTGAAGTATTAGGTGTAAAAGCAAACTGCATGCACAAATACGTTTTCTGTATTTAGGTGTATTTTCAACGTATCGTCTTCCGTAACTTCTCTGTTTGAAGACAGCTGAAATAGTTATAGCATATTTAGTTTATTTTTTCACTTTCTCTGGAGTTGTTTTAACTTAGGAGTTTCAGGAGTTCCAGACAAACGCACACAAGACTTAAACTCTTCTGGTTTTTCACCATTTAACAATATTAGCGTGTTTTTTAAAAAATGATACTTCATGCTTATATTGCAATATAAATAATGCAAATTCCTTTCTGTCTTTGAAGGGCTTATCTATGATGGTTTGTTTCTGCGACAAGTCCCACTCAAGGGACGACCAAAAAGTGATCGCTTAAAATAATTGTCGCCTTATACAATTTTCTTATGAAAGAAATGAAGGATTGGCTCGATTGCACCCATAAATTATCACAGAATTCTCGCTAAATCCTATGTTGTTGGGACTTAGTAGTATCGTCTTACTGAGACGGTTCTAATAGGTTCCAACAACAAAGGATTTAGAGGTTATTTTTTTGTAGCTAAATGTCCTCATTTCTTATGAGTGTTTGATTTTAAAAATGGATCACAATTATAGTCACTTAACGGACGTGGTCGCTCTAACAAGACAACTATGTTTCAGATATGAATATATGTTAAGGAGCGAAACAAACAAACACACAAACAATGAAAAAACTGTACGAAGCCGCCAAAAGTGGCATTTGTGTATTTCTGTGGTGAATCATAGATACATATTCATCGTATGATTGGTTAGCGATTGCGTTACTTAAGTTTGACGGGTTCTGTGTGGCTCTGTAGTTAGGGCAGCGTCATCCGAGCGAGTTCGGGGATTTAGGTTTAAATCCCGGCTGCATCACTGGTCACGTGGATATGTGATTGGAAGGGTGTTCAGATTCCAAGCCTCGTACTGGTGATACCCAGGAATCGAATGAATAAGGAAAGTTCTTCGTGTTATAACTGAAAGGTTGTCCAAATGGGAGTCAATCAATATTTAAGTTAAGTACATTGTGAGTTTTTAGTGGGTCCTTTTAAAAAATATTTACAAGTTTAGCATGCTATATTTCGGTTATCTCCAAACAAATTGATCAAGTGAAGTGTACATTCGCTTAATATTAATCTTATAAGAACAAAATAATTATTCCTTTCCTTTATTAAATTGTAAAAGAATATGTATACGAAATGTACTCGGGGCTTAGATATCTACTTGTATAACATCAAAAACATGATTTTCCCACCTTAGGCTATCAAAGAGACCATGGCCGTCAACCAATCAGGTCGCAGGACAAGAAAAACGATAGTAAACTGTGTAGTCTTTGGGCGAATGATGCCGTTATATAAATGGCGGATCACTAGCCATGCCCACTGTTCTTCGACCTTATAGTAATACTGAGAAAATAATCGATATTATTTTGTAACATATGTGGTCAGAGACAGGAAATAAATAAATAAATAATAATAAAAAAAGTTTGTTTTCGACCTAAACATCATTACTACAGCTGCTGTATTTACGACGTTTAACCCATTCCCACACAATGACGCTTTTAAACGCCCCTCAATATAAAAGCTCATGAGAGCATTGTGGGTAATGAAGAAAATGCTCGTCAAATGCAATTTCTTCAATATTCACAATGTTGTTTACCCCGAAAGACAAAGATAATAAAATCACGAACTTGAAATTGTCGTCTGCAACATCTTTGAATTTGAACTATTCTGAATTCTTTTGTTTGGGAATGGGTTAAGTAGCCAAATAAACAAAAAGCTTCTCATAAATGTCGAAAATCAAAGTTAATTACCGATCTAACCCTTTCCTGCACAATCACTTGTTTTTACGTCCTATTGATTTGATACCTAAGAAAATATTGTGGGAAAAGAAGAAATTGCTTGTAACAAGCAATTTCATCTTTTCCCACAATATTTTCTACCCTATAGGTCGGTTGTTTTTCAAATTGCATTCACTTTTATTTGTCGTCTGCAACTTCTTTCAATTTGGACTGGTGTAATTTTTTTAAAAACAGGAAAGCTTTGATTTGATTGGTCAATCGTCTTTATCTACAACGGCGATCCGTTTATTCAATTGGACAATTCGAAGGAAACATAAAACATCTGCAGCCGCCATAGCGCAGTTGGTAGCGCGTCGGACTGTCAATCTAGAGGTCCCGGGTTCGATCCCCGACGGCGGCACTCATCCTTTCCGACTCTTTGTCTCTCTACAATGGGTCGATAATCGTAGACCTATGTGGGATAGCAGCTGGAGGCTAGGAAAGGATGTAATGGTAGTACTGGTGTGAGAAATACCAGGATTCCATTGTTAGGTGCTCCAGCCGCCGCGATATAACCGAAAGATTGTTGAAAGCGGCTTAAAACCCCATTCAAACAAACAAACAAAACATTTAACATCTACTGAAAAAAACGTTTACTAATTCATTTAGAGAACACTTGTCAGGTCAAGACAATAACATTCTAATACAATGTAATTTTAAGATTTAGGAGAAATAAAAGACTGACCATTGATCTGAACAAACCATTATCCTCTACGCTGTAGACAATAAATAACTTCTGTATGTTATTATCGGAACAAATGTTACAACATTCACATGAAAATATAGACATGTGCCATAATTGCGCACAGCATTACAAAAATCTAACGTTTAACCAAATACCAGACGGCAACATTTTAGAATTGTCCGAATTGAAAGGAGTTGCAGATGGCAGTTTAAAGTTTGTTAAAGTTACTAAGTTTCAACTTTCTAGAAAGCATTGAGTAAAACGAAAGAAATTATTTTTTTTACAATTTTTACAAGCAATTTCTTCATTTCACAACGTTTTCCCTATTGTTTTTTCTTGATGGGTGTCTAAAAGCGTCACTGCGTGGGAACGGATTAAAGGTTCTTTGGCTCTCGTAGGGACAAAATCTTTCAACAAAAGGAATTCTGATATATTCGTTAAAATTGTTTACCGATCCCTCTCTAAATAATTTTATTATAGGTCACTTACCTGCCATGAAAAGCATTGCCGTTGTTTTTTGTTTGAATGGGGTTTTACGCCGCTTTCAACAATCTTTCAGCTATATCGCGGCGGCTGGAGCACCTAACAATGGAATCCTGGTGTTTCTCACACCACCATCACATCCTTTCCTAGCCTCCAGCTGCTATCCCACATAGGTCTACGATTATCGACCCATTGGTGGGAGACAAAAAGTCGGAAAGGATGAGTGCCGCCGTCGGGGATCGAACCCGGGATCTCTAGATTGACAGTCCGACGCGCTACCAAGTGCGCTATGACGGCTGCGAAAAGTGTTGCCGAGCAGAAAACGTAAATAAATTTCAAAATTATGTTATATTGCGCTTTTCATTGCAGACTTGTGAGCTTTTCTGAAAGTATTGGCAAATTATTTAATTTTTATCATCGTAAATCAAACTCGGATGTTCTGATTGGTAAAAAAACCCATTAATAACTCCATGAACAAAATTTTGAGCACGCAGCGGTTTTGTATGCTTCCAAACATAAAAGTTCCATACAAATAGGTATCAAAATTTGTAAAGTTTTGTTTTTTTCACTAGATGCTATTGAATTATAAGAAACGAAGACAATTTATTTTTGTTTTCATGGAGGTAGGAACCGAAAAACCTAATCACACAATGTATGAATCCGCTTCGCGTATTCATACAGTGTGATAAGGTTTTTCGGTTCATACCTCCATGAAAACAAAAAATATTCTCTTCATCTCTTAAGGGGTTTGTGTACAATTTTAACTATGATTTCAGGATTCCGTTCGGTCCTGCAAAAAAGCCTTTGATAAATACTATTAACCCTTGTCATGCTGCTTAAATTACCTTCCTGAATTGCTGTAAAATCAAAGTGCTGAAAGCACCGAAAACTTGTTGTTCAATAATCATTATTTCTTTTAGAAATCGATTTCATAAACAACTCTGACAAGAAAAGTACAAGCAGGAGGTGTAGACCAAGATCAGACTGCACATATGTGCAGGCTGATCTTTGTCTACAACTCCTGCCAATACCGGAATATTCCGGGTTCAGCATGACAAGGGTTAATACATTGTACTTCGTTTCGCACAGGGTAGAGTCTCGCTCGGAAATGCATTCGTAAAACACTGTTTATCCACGAATTGAGATGTTAGAATAGCTCGATTCAACGCCCATAATGGCCATGGAACGATCATTTGAATTTACTATGGCTTAGGTTTTCTTATGGTAGACATACACTGAATACGAATACGTTTTGAGAAATGCCACCAATTCATTATTCCTACTAAGTTTGTTTCCAAAAAATAGAGCGTTGTAACTACTGCTTTACTAAACTCTAGTTACAACAAAATGCTTCATATAAATGTCGACCCCTGTCGGAGTTCAAAGTTCAGTTACGGTCTCTAATTATTATTCAAGTGGTCTATCGATTTTTGATTGGCAGCCGTGATATGTCAGTTATTTCCTTCGGACCTTTCTTATCGAATAAAAAAACAAAATTAAACAAAAATGCGGTGTAAATTGGAATGTAAATGTTCAATTCCATACTTACCTTTTCATCGTTTTAACTTTTTCCCACACAGTAACACCATTTGAGAAAAATAATTGGAAAATAGTTTCGAAAATGAATAAATTGCTTCTAACAAGCAGTTTCTTCATTATACACAATGGTGCGACGACCGAAAGACTTTTTTTTTTTAAAAAAAATCACTTATCTAAAAAATGCCGCCTACAGCTTCTTTTAATTTGGATAAGTCTAAGTTTAATGTATACTTTACAATTGACGTATCGACTCTTTAGATAAATAAAAAATCGATAATTTTTTGTAGAACTCCTACACTAAATTTAAGCTTTTTTTGTCGTAATTCAACTAATAATGATTACAAATCGCATCTGTCTATCAAGGAATACATCGACGAATCAAATCATCCATTCAGTCCGTAATTAAGATTTGAACTCCAACGTTGGTCGCCATTTTTGTTAAGATTTTTTGTTGGTTTTTGCGACTTAAACGTCGTAACTACAGTTTTTCAAGCTGTAGTTACGACGTTTAAGTCGCCAATCAACTATTCTACCATTGTGTTATACATGTATGCTACTTGCCATTAACTTTGCAATATAACTCCGTGTAAAATCGAAGCAGGACTTCCCTTCGGAGACGATGGGCGTGGCAAAAGGAGTAAGTATGCGGCTCCAGCGATTGGTCAATCCAAGGAGTATTAACGTTTTTTGGTCGACAACCAACGGTTCCCTCTTTGTTTTATCAGCTTGAAGTTTCCGGTATAATCTGTTTTCTTAAAGAATTCATATTACATGATATAAATGAAATTAGAGAACTTTCAAGATATGAGGGTAAAAGAAATCCCAGACTTAAATTGAGATACTTTAGAAAAAAAAATACCCCTCGGCAATACTGAAAATTTTTCATAACATTTTCTCAAATACATCATAATATTGGCGCTTTAACATAACTTAAGGACGATTTCTTGACACTATTTAATTAGATCCCTTCAATAACAATCTCCTATTTTTCATTATTTTATAGATTATAACCCTTTCCTGTTTTTGAAAATTTAAGACTTGTCCAAATTCAAAGAGGTTGCAGACGACAATTAAAAGAGGGGGCAATTTGAAATGTAACCAACATACAGGGTAGAAAATATTGTGGGAAAAGATGAAATTGCTAGTTACAATCAAAAGCAATTTCTTCTTTGCCCACTAATTTTTTCTCAAGTATAAAATCATAGGGACGTAAAAACCAGGGATTGTACAGGATATGGTTAATCTATGTCGAATCCAAATAGGCAAAGAAGAAAATTGGTAACCAAATCAGATTTGCTGTAAAACGTCGGCCACAAAGGGATCTAGCAGTTTTTTACGTTTTCATGACGTCATTAAAATAACAAGATATTCGTTTTTTTTTTATACAGATTAACCATTTATCTATCATTGTTGTCTTTAAATCTTACTCTTATATACTTACGCAGATAGAATATATCTTAATATTATGATATTTCTATATGTTTCTATCAGTGCAAACGTAACGTTTTTGGGATAAAAACTTTAAGATTGAAATTAAATGAACTAAGTAGAAGTCACAAACGAGTACTTTTTCGTAATTTTCTGAAAAGAAGCACATTTTCCATACATTTTTGTTATTTTTCATATCATTAGTTCAATATATGTTTATTATAATGTTAAGAAAAAATAGGATGCCATTGTGTTATTTTTTTAGAAAATTGCACAGTTTCAATCGAGATATTTGCGATGTCGAAAGGGGCAGAAATTTACACAGCTTTAAATATCCGTTAGTCTCGAGTCATAAATGGACTGAAAACTTTAGGTTTAGATTAACGAAAATAGAAAATCGATATTGTGCATACAAGTCTTAATGTTTTGCCTCAGTGTTTGATAAGGTGTGTCAAAGCTACGCGACGTTCTTAGCCGATAAATAACGTCATGATACACGACGCCACGTCATGATATCCTTCAAGTTGCTTGGCAACTCTTGCAAAAAATACTGATAGAACAGACAATTTCTGACCAATTTGTTTGAATACCCATTGACTATAAGTTATTCCTGTATGAAATTTTGAAGAGAATCGCATGTGTGTTTGAATTGAGTCAAATCAAATTTTGTAACATTTTCTGTCCGTGAAGGATTTCTTGTCCACTGTTGATCATACTGGACCAAACCATCATTTACTTAAAACCAAGGGTAAGTATGTCGTAATTATAAAATATTGCTTGATTATTTGTATATCAATTATGAAAATAAAGGCATTTATAGGCTAAATGGCATATTTGCAATGTCCCAAATTTAAAATGTTTGTATACTTTCTTATTTCTAACAAAATTACATTGCAATTAAGATTTATTCATATCTCCCTTTACCATTTAGCTTAAAATTAATGTTAAATGTAAATTTATAAAGAAAACCAATCTGGAATGCAAATATTCATTATTAAAATCTGTACCCCAAAGCCAATTCCTATACGTAACAAGAATCGAAGAATAGATGATACAAAGTGAAATTATAATCAATGTATTCCAGGATTACATCCCTTTGGAAATGTGATATTCTATGAAAAGGTGGCGGACAGTATATGCTTGCAGCATGAATTCTGAAATCAACCTTTGAAATAAAAGGATAAACATTTGAAAGAACTAATTCAGCCGATTTCGAAATGAAAATGAAGGTTCGTAACTTTAAAATTTAAGGTGGAAATGGCATTAAACCTGTTGAAAAAGCAGATACTTTTCCTTTCTCAAAGGCCCATTAAAATGCCCATTAAAATCTGTATAAGAGCCGCTTTGAAGCACCACATTGTATTTACAACATGACGAATTAAATAACAACTGAATGATATGCCTAATGCCACGTGAGTTGGAAATAAATAAAAGAAAGAAAATTAAAACAAAAGGGTCAGTACTTTCTGAATCATGCAATACCATGTTTTACGAAAAGACATGATCAGTTTTGATACTTTAATGCTTTAAAATCCAGTCGTAAATATTCTGCAGAGAAGTGATTTCTGGGGACTGCTTAAAAGCATTTTATTGCGTTATTGAAACCCAAGGAACACTGTAAACAGGGATTTTTCTATGGGAAGCAAACAACTTCAAATGCAGATTCTAGAGTTCATGTACAAAATGTTGATTTTAGAAATGAAGAGAATATTTTTTGTTTTCATTGAGGTTCATTTCTTAAAATGTAATAGCACCAAGCGAAAAAAAAAACACAAAAGCTTTACAAATTTTGATACCTTTTTGTATGGGACTATTTTGTGCGGAGGCATACAAAATCACTGCGTGCTCAAAATTCTGTTCATGGAGTTATGAATAATTTTTCTCGACCAATCAGAACGCTCGTTTTTGATAGACGAAACCAAAAAATTAATTATAACATATTTGTTTGTAGAAAAATAACAGATCTCAACATGTATTTAATTGACGGATCGCTTGTCACGCCCACTGACCTTCGTCATGACCGATCGACTGATATATCAAACGGCGAGAATTTGCTTAATATATGGTAGGGGACATGAAATAAACGTATCGACCAATCGCCCCCCCCCCCCCCCTTCCCCTACTTGCGTCGTTGGCTCAGCGAATTGACTCCGAGAGGAAGTTCCGCTTCGATTTAAAACTGCGATATTTTTAAAAATTATTACCAGTAGCATTTAACAAGAAAGTGGAAAAGTTTGTTGGCGACCCCTACGTTGTAACTACAGGTTGTACAAGCTGTAGTTACGACGTTTAGGTCGCCAAACAAATAAAAATGTTTCAAATTAATGGCGGGGAATGTTGGAGTTCAAGTCTGAATCTCGGGCTGAATGATTGATTCGATTGGTCGATTGATTCCTTGATTGACAGACGCGATCGGTGAATTGTTGATTTGGGCACATACACGTCGTAACTTACAACGTTTAGGTGATACATCAGCATAAATCACAATATACTCCCGGTCTAAATGAAAGATTAGATTAGTCAATCACTTTTGAGTTGATCCGTGATTTTATAAAAGTTTCTAAAGAATGTACAAATAAACATTCTTAGAAAAGTTCGATATTAGTTGGAAAACGAATTTTAGCAATCGGCTATTTACCCTACATTTTAAATGAAAACAAACTTCTTGTTACTAGCTACTGACCACGAGTTATGGAAAAAAAAGTTTAACTTCTAACTGGAAACTCCTGGTGGAGCGACCTGCAATTCGATAAAAACCCTAACCGCGAATTTTTGAGGTCATCTTTTGAAACATTGGCCCATGTATTGAAAAACGTGTCGTATAAAGGGAAATAAGGGATAAAATCTCTGACAATTTTGTCCGTCTCTCTTACTATTGTTCAAACCTACAATTATGGTAGGATGTGATGGCCTAAACAAGTAATTTGCCCTCGTCGCTTCGACATAGGTGCAAGATTAATGGCAATATACGCCAAATTATACACTAGCAACGTATAGGAAACCTTTACTATCTTATGCTGGGCTCACACTATCGATTCGATCAACTCGAACAAACAGGACTCACCGGTCGTAATCTTAACTACTTTCGTTGTGAAAAGCGGACGGTGTGGGTCTATCTTGGTATGCATCGGCGTTCCTATCCTTAAGATTATATTGTGGAAAAATGATCTTGAAAGATCATATAGGTGTATCGGTCGGGTTTCAATCAAATAGGAAGTCGAGGTGATCGAGAAGAAATAATGTGGACAGTGGTTCGGTCGGAACGAATCTAAATACGCGATCAGCTCGAGCTTTTCGTCGCCAATACCCGATCCCAGTCCTCTGTAACTCGGGACGATATAGAGAAAGATGTCGCATTAGTCGGACAGTGGTCATATAGAGTAATCGTGTATAAATGGAGGATGTCAAATGAGTGATCATGGAATACTGAATTAATTAAACGAGGCTCTGTCGAGTTTTTATCCGTTTTAGATGAGAAGTTTAATAAATTCGGGTTTTCTGAACACGAATTTAATATTCTATCTATAGCATTACTTTTATTTTTGCAATAAATCACTAAAATAATAGAATTCAACGATACATTGTAATTGATATTTCGCGAAACATATAACGCCGTTTGTGAGATTACGTCATTACCAACGTTATTGCATCATTTTGGCGGGAACGAAAAGGCCTTATCATAGGCTTCTTATTCATTTGAATGCTTATTACACAATAATACTAGCGTAATATCACCAGTGGAATATCAAAAAATTCAACGAGTTTGTTTCAGTCCCGGGTCGTAGCGCATATTATAAATTCGGATAATTGATTAGAAATCGATTTATGCCATGGATCAGTTGTCATGAATCACATGGGGACTCGTGTTCGATCGTGTGAGACCGAACTGGCAAATTTTGGGTTAACGAGTTGATTGGGTCAACAGTGTGAACCCAGCTTTACGTTAAGTTTGACAGAGACGTACTCGGGGTGCAAGACATAATTCTTCAGCTCTTTCCTGTTCTATCCCTGTTTTTACGTCCCTGCATTTTTATAATTGAGAAAACTTTGAAGAAAAAGAAGAAATTGCTTGTAACAAGCATTATTTTCTTATTACACAGTCAATATTTTCCATTCTACTGAATGGTCTTTCTTCAAATTGAATTTACTTCAAATTTTCGTCTTCCAACCCTTCAACTGCGCTAATATTTCCGTTTCGACTATCAAGATTCAAGCGTTTTGATTGGCTGAAATATCTTTCTAAACTTCCACGAACAAAATTGTGAGCACTTAACTATTTTGTATGCTTGCGCACAAATCATATCAATAAAACATTAGTCTGACCTAGTTTAATATCTGCGTTGCTTTCCTTGATGCTGTTGAAATTAAAAGATATGAGGATATACGTTTTTATTTTCGTTGACATATGAGCCCAAATACTTAATCATACTTATGTATGAATCCGCTTCACATATTCATACAGAGTGATTAAGTTTTTAGGTTCAAAATTCAATGGGGAAAAAAAGAAAAAAGAGAGAGAAAGAGAGAGAGAGAGAGAAAGAGGGAGAGAGAGGGAGAAATCTCTTCATTTCTTAAAACATTTTGGTTGCTGCAACATTTATTAACGGGATATCGCGAGAGATGAACTACTGTAATTCTACATACAATATTTCTTTATGAAATTCCTTTTGAAAAGGGTCATCCAAGGAGCATTCATGCCAAGTTTGGTTGTTTAGCCGAGCGGTTACTGAGGAGAAGATGTTTAAAGATTTTAAAACCAAAAACTGCCCCACCCTGCCACGCCAATATTTGGGTAAAATTCAAAATTCCGCGAACAACTTTTGAAAAGGGTCATTCAAGGAACATTCATACCAAGTTTGGTTGAAATTGGCCAAATGGCTACTGAGGAGAAGATGTTTAAAGATTTCAAAACCAAAAACTGCCACGCCCTGTCACGCCCATATTTGGGCGTGAATCAAAATTCCGCGAACAACTTTTGAGAAGGGTCACCATTGGAGCATTTCTGCCAAGTTTGGTTGAAATCCGTCCAGTGGTTACTGAGGAGAAGATGTTTAAACTAACATCGATTGGTACATGTATTTCAGTCAAAGTGTCTAATTGGAGGTCATTGGGCTTGGTCATGGTCCCTTAAAAAGTAGGCAGAATATTTGGGTAGTTTTCAAAACTTGGATAGAACAGATGAGTAGTTTTTTAAAAGTTGGATAGAATATATGGATAGTTAAAAAAAAGTTTGATAGAATATATGGGTAGTTTTGGAAAGTTGGATAGAATATATGAGTAGGTTTTAAAAGGTGGATAGAATACATGAGTAGTTTAAAAAAAAAGTTGGATAGAGTATATGAATAGTTTTAAAAAGTTGGAAAATACATGAGTAGTTTATAAAAAGTTGGATAGAACAGATGAGTTGTTTTTTACAAGTTGGATAGAATATATGGATAGTTTCAAAACGTTAGATATAATATATGGGTAGTTTTCGAAAGGTGGATAGAATACATGAGTAGTTTAAAAAAAAGTTGGATAGAGTATATGATAGTTTTAAAAAGTTGGAAAATACATGAGTAGTTTATAAAAAGTTGGATAGAACAGATGAGTTGTTTTTTAAAAGTTGGATAGAATATATGGATAGTTTCAAAACGTTGGATAGAATATATGGGTAGATTTCGAAAGGTGGATAGAATACATGAGTAGTTTAAAAAAAAGTTGGATAGAGTATATGAGTAGTTTTAAAAAGTTGGAAAATACATGAGTAGTTTATAAAAAGTTGGATAGAATATATGGATAGTTTCAAAACGTTGGATAGAATATATGGGTAGTTTTCGAAAGGTGGATAGAATACATGAGTAGTTTAAAAAAAAGTTGGATAGAGTATATGAGTAGTTTTAAAAAGTTGGAAAATACATGAGTAGTTTATAAAAAGTTGGATAGAATATATGGATAGTTTCAAAACGTTGGATAGAATATATGGGTAGTTTTCGAAAGGTGGATAGAATACATGAGTAGTTTAAAAAAAAGTTGGATAGAGTATATGAGTAGTTTTAAAAAGTTGGAAAATACATGAGTAGTTTATAAAAAGTTGGATAGAACAGATGAGTTGTTTTTTAAAAGTTGGATAGAATATATGGATAGTTTCAAAACGTTGGATAGAATATATGGGTAGTTTTCGAAAGGTGGATAGAATACATGAGTAGTTTTAAAAAAAGTTGGATAGAGTATATGAATAGTTTTAAAAAGTTGGAAAATACATGAGTAGTTTATAAAAAGTTGGATAGAACAGATGAGTTGTTTTTTAAAAGTTGGATAGAATATATGGATAGTTTCAAAACGTTGGATAGAATATATGGGTAGTTTTCGAAAGGTGGATAGAATACATGAGTAGTTTAAAAAAAAGTTGGATAGAGTATATGAGTAGTTTTAAAAAGTTGGAAAATACATGAGTAGTTTATAAAAAGTTGGATAGAATATATGGATAGTTTCAAAACGTTGGATAGAATATATGGGTAGTTTTCGAAAGGTGGATAGAATACATGAGTAGTTTAAAAAAAAAGTTGGATAGAGTATATGAATAGTTTTAAAAAGTTGGAAAATACATGAGTAGTTTATAAAAAGTTGGATAGAATATATGGATAGTTTCAAAACGTTGGATAGAATATATGGGTAGTTTTCGAAAGGTGGATAGAATACATGAGTAGTTTAAAAAAAAGTTGGATAGAGTATATGAGTAGTTTTAAAAAGTTGGAAAATACATGAGTAGTTTATAAAAAGTTGGATAGAATATATGGATAGTTTCAAAACGTTGGATAGAATATATGGGTAGTTTTCGAAAGGTGGATAGAATACATGAGTAGTTTAAAAAAAAGTTGGATAGAGTATATGAGTAGTTTTAAAAAGTTGGAAAATACATGAGTAGTTTATAAAAAGTTGGATAGAATATATGGATAGTTTCAAAACGTTGGATAGAATATATGGGTAGTTTTCGAAAGGTGGATAGAATACATGAGTAGTTTAAAAAAAAGTTGGATAGAGTATATGAGTAGTTTTAAAAAGTTGGAAAATACATGAGTAGTTTATAAAAAGTTGGATAGAATATATGGATAGTTTCAAAACGTTGGATAGAATATATGGGTAGTTTTCGAAAGGTGGATAGAATACATGAGTAGTTTAAAAAAAAGTTGGATAGAGTATATGAGTAGTTTTAAAAAGTTGGAAAATACAAGAGTAGTTTATAAAAAGTTGGATAGAATATATGAGTATTTTAAAAAAGTTGGATAGAATATATGGGTGGTTTTCAAATGTTTGATAGAATACATGAGTAGTTCTAAAAAGTTGGATAGAACATATTGGTGGTTTTCAAAAGTTTGATAGAATACATGAGTAGTTTTAAAAAGTTGGAAAATACATGAGTAGTTTATAAAAAGTTGGATAGAATATATGGATAGTTTCAAAACGTTGGATAGAATATATGGGTAGTTTTCGAAAGGATGATAGAATACATGAGTAGTTTAAAAAAAAGTTGGATAGAGTATATGAGTAGTTTTAAAAAGTTGGAAAATACATGAGTAGTTTATAAAAAGTTGGATAGAATATATGGATAGTTTCAAAACGTTGGATAGAATATATGGGTAGTTTTCGAAAGGTGGATAGAATACATGAGTAGTTTAAAAAAAAGTTGGATAGAGTATATGAGTAGTTTTAAAAAGTTGGAAAATACATGAGTAGTTTATATAAAGTTGGATAGAATATATGGATAGTTTCAAAACGTTGGATAGAATATATGGGTAGTTTTCGAAAGGTGGATAGAATACATGAGTAGTTTAAAAAAAAGTTGGATAGAGTATATGAGTAGTTTTAAAAAGTTGGAAAATACATGAGTAGTTTATAAAAAGTTGGATAGAATATATGAGTATTTTAAAAAAGTTGGATAGAATATATGGGTGGTTTTCAAATGTTTGATAGAATACATGAGTAGTTCTAAAAAGTTGGATAGAACATATTGGTGGTTTTCAAAAGTTTGATAGAATACATGAGTAGTTTTCAAAAGTTGAATAGAATATATGAGTAGCTTTCAAAAGTTGAATAGAATATATGAGTAGCTTTCAAAGGTTCTATAGAAAATACCGGTGTTTTCAAAAGTTGGAAAGACTGGTTAGTTTTCGAAAGTTGAATAGAACATATGAGTAGTTTTCGTAGTTACAAAAATATAACCTCGTGTTAAATCAGTGGCCAAACTCTAATTATCATTTTTTTAAAATGCCGTTTGTTTAATAATTTTCATTTATAGATACAAATCATGTTTAAAAGAGAAACAAAACGAAACAAAACAAACAAACAAAAACCCTACTAATATACATGTTGTTCTACTGAACTGTACCTCGGTCAATATACAACAAGCAATTGTTCAGGAGCATAACCCGTCTCCGGAAGCTCGTGTTGATATGTTGAATTTACAGTATTACACAGATATTACACACGTTCTGTTAACCAATTCCTACACAATGAAATTTTCCACTCCCCTTTCAGAAAACAGCTTTAGAAAACATTGTGGGAAATGAAGGAATTTCTTGTTAAAAGCAACATCTTCATTATCCACAATATTTTCTAGCCCTAGCAAATAAAAATTGTCGTCTGCAACTTCTTTGAATTTGGACCAGTCTAAAGTGTTGTTGAATTGGGATAAGCATTCCGATTTCACACTTAAAACTTCATACTTCAAAACTTCACACTTCCAATTTTTGTCTTACAAGACTAATACTCGAAATATTTCAATTATGCAGTAAACAATTTTCAAGGGTGCGGACATAGTGATAATTCCTCCCAAAAAAGGCGCACCGTGACTTTAATTATGTCGAAAGCATTTCATGATAAATTCGAGGTTGTTTTCGTCACTAATGGCAGAAAATTACTCTTTTTACGTCTCATCTATCCCTACAAATTGTAGGTCTAGCTTGCAGACAAGATAAGTTTTCTCCAGAAATCTTGATAATTGACTGACACCTTTCAAGTTTTTTGAGACAAGAGGAATGTAATTGTGAAATTAATCACGCTACACTGAAAAATGCGAGCGCATTGTTAATGCTTTTTCAAAGTTCTTCGTATTTTAGATGAGAACCTCGAAGTTACTCGAAACCATTTAGAAAAAATATATATATATATATCTCGTATTAAAAAGACGCTTAGGGAAAACTTTTTCATCCTGAAACTCCGATGAATTCATACACGTTTCATAGATGTTACCAGCATATTTCAATTGACCAATCATAGGCCCCACCCACTTACTCCTTTAGCAAGGCCCACTGACTCCTACAGGAAGCACCGCTTCGATTTTTAACGGCGTTATATTGCAGAATTTATGGCAAGTGGCATAAAACATAAAAGTAGAATGGTTGGTTGGTGACCTAAACGTCGTAACTACAGCTTGAATAAGCTGTAGTTACGACGTTTTAGTCGCCAAACCAACAAAAATGTTTCATACAAATGGCGGCCAATTTCGGAGATCAAATTTTAATTCCGGGCTGAATATATAAATTGATTGGTCGACATATTCCTTGACTGACACCGCGATAGGTCAATTACTACGTTGTTTACATCAGTCAATATTTCACCAAAATCTTCAAATAATTAAGTGAGCGAAAGTAGAACGAAAACTAGGAAAGTAGGTAGGGGCTTGCTCGAAATCGTTAAGCGATATGTTGGACGCAAGCTGAAGCATCATACCAACTGGAAGAAGCATTGATTCATGGTTCCTAAGAAAAATCTGAAATAATGGTTACTGAAGAAAGGAAGGACAGAGGCACAATAGTTCACCCCTTTCCATTTTTGAAAAGATGTAATAAAGCAATAAATACTTATCTACGCACCGCTCAGACTCACAGACAGAACTAGCAATGCACCTTCGCTAGCCAAGGGTGACGCCCACTTCGTGTCTATTCTAGACACGTATTTGGCGCCATCCTTAGCTAGCGAAATGCCAACAGTGTAGAGCTACCCTAAACTGTGATTGACAGTGCTTTTCAAAAAAAAAAAAAAATACTCGAAACCGTTTTTTTCACGTAACTGTTGCGAGATGAGCGAAAAGTAGTTTGTAGTCATCAAAATTTGTCAAACATCACCAAAAGTCTGCCTTTTTAATTCTCCATAAAAAGTGCTGGATTTCTCCTGACGCCACCATTATCTAGATATGTCGCTATCACAAAAAAACTGTTAGTGTCAGTAAACAAAGACATTCAGCGTAATTTCACGCTTGTTTGTTTTACTTAAATATTTCCCTGTAACTTGTTAATCAATACAAATTGTTGGTGCGATATCGAAGATAAGTGAAAACTGTGTCATTCATTCCTTATCCATAATTATAAAGATTGAAACATGATTGTTAATTTAAACCAAAAACTGCCATTTGAAGAAATGAGACCTTGATATTTTACCTTGACCCTGATAAACAACCTGGACCTTGCTACAAACAAAGTGCTGTTGGAGAGCAAATTTGATTGTTATGCTTTTAAGCTGTCTATACATTTGTTCGAAGAAGGATATCATTTTTTTTTTTAAATACATCGCTGCCTAATAAATTCGCAAGTTTTTTCTCTCAAGAAAAAGAAGGTTTTAAAATTTCATGAACCTGCTGTCAGCATTTGCACTAAAACTATTTTTATAATCTAACTGTGTGTGAAAGTTTCAATAGTATTTCAGGGATAATACTGCTAAACCCTTTTCCCACACCATCCTCCTGATGTAAAAAGCTCTGGAAAACATTTTGGAAAATGTAGAATTTGTTAAGATCAAACAGTTAATTCCTTACACACACATTTTTCTTTCAAGTTAGTGAAAGATTCTAAAATTATATAAACTTAAAAAAATGACTTTAATTGGAATCAATTTAAAAATTTGTCAACAGGTAATGGGTTGTTAATGAGTTGTTAATAGAGTTACACTTTATTACCTTATTTCACTTGTAGAGGAATTGACTGTTTAAAACTTCTAGCAGACTTCGGCATTACCTCCATTCAACCCATTACCAAACCACAAAACGTTGGACTTAAACTGGTAGCCCGTTGTTTGTGAGAGATAGTATCGACAGATATATAGGGGAAGTAACCCATTCAACTTTGGACTGATCTTGTTTCAAAGATGGTTTTAAGTTGATACCTTTTTATTTTGAGATAGAAACAAGTAATTTCTCCAAGGTGTTTTTCAAAGAATTTCTTCTTGAGTGCATTAGAAAGCGTTATTGTGTGGGAACGAGTTAGCCATAATATATTTTTAGAATGTACTACATGTATAATGCACATATTTATGTTTAAGTGAACTCGATCCTATGAACTGATTTTCAATGAAATCCATTTAGTCATAGTCAGGCAATTTGCTACATCGTGTTCTTTTATTGTTTTAAGACTTGTTTGATTTAAAAAAAATCGGACTAACAAGGAAATGCATTCTGTATAACGATATACTTGAATTGAGAGAGTATTCGATTGTTGTTCGTCTTAATTTTCTGCTACCCCCTTACTATTTTCTGAGAGTAGTTCAGAAATTGTTTGTCCGCCGCCAATTTTCATACGAGTAATGCCAAAGAAGAGCTGTTTGCTCTCCAAAAACTATAGCCCTTGTACTTCAAAAGTCATGGATATTGTTTAACTTTTATTTGGGAGAAATATGATTTTGAAAAAAAAAGACATTGGCTAATTACGTTGGACTTGGTGTCAATAGAAAGGTCTTACCGTCGAGATTGTACATATAAAATATGACCTTGACAAATGATATTGACCTTACTGTTGCAGATGACTGTTAGCTTGTTATCAAAAGAAAGGCCTTACCACAAGGAATACACGAGTGGAATATGAAAAGCCCAGCACTTAATATTCAAATGTCTTGGCCAATGTTTAAGATTCCCCCTATCTCTTATAATATTAATAATATATGTATATTAGATGTACAATGTACAAAAAAGTTATCTTTGGTATTTTATTACATCGAATTTACAGTAATAGTGATACAGGGATCAAAGCGTCCCCTGAAAAGATTTTTGTGAATATCTGCTTTTCCAATAGTTTTTAATGTCATTTCACGACAATTATTGTTTCTTCGAGATAAATCCCCCAATGCAGTATCTTCCTTATGTCTTAATCCGATTCATCGGTATTAATCGATAACGACGTTCGTCTCCGGGCGATGTTGATCACGACTGAATTGCTAGCGGAAGCCAATTACGTAATTGATACGTCATGAAAACTACAATTAAGTCAATACTAGGTGAAATCGTATTTACCCAGCACGCATTAACTTTTTCCATTCGGGTTGTACTTCGTTGACTTATTTGGCGTAACGTTACGCGAAATATTGTTGCTTCTTTCCTTTCTATTTTTCAAAGTTATGTACAGTCATTTTCATTACAAAATCACATTTAGCCCCTCCTTTCAAATTTCTAAATGCATTTCAAAAAGAATTTTGGAAAATGAGAGCCAACTTTTGTCACCCATAATCTTTTCAAGAGAAATGTCACATGTGGGAACTTTGAGGGTTGACGATGTACCTTCAGTTTTTCTTCAATTGTTCAAAATCAATTCTTTTTAATTGCATTGTGTGATGACTGGGTGTCAATGTAACACCTTCAAAGAGTGGAAATGATTATCTGTTACTTGATCAATATACATCAATGAGGTTTTCGTCCATTTGTCTTTTCTCTGCTTTTTAGCATAAGTTGTCTGTAGAAAAAATAAAATCGAATATTCAGTAATGTAATCTAAACCTCTGTTATGCTAAGCCCGGAATATGCCTGGTTATCGCAGGGGCTAAAGACAAAGATGTAAATGTTAGAAGAACATGTACTCACTTTATAAACGAAAGACTGAACGTTCTTGAGACCGTGACCGCATGTACGCTCATCTTAGTTTACGTAACCCGTCTTTTACTTTCAAACTATAACTGTTTATGAGACTGAGATTCAAAGAAAGTTAGGCCAATAACAAATGCTTCTAGTGATTTCTGTCATTTTGTATTAATGCAGTTCCGAACAAGGATAATAATCAGCTTGACAAGCATTAAGATTGTAATGTAGCACATTTGATAAAGAAAACGCATTGTCTGCGTAACCGTATCAGGAATTTCAAAGAAAAGAATGCTTCTAAGTTTTAGCCTGAGATTGCGTGAGCAATCTGAGGCTAAAGTTACAATGCTACAAATTCAAACCCATGCAGAGTTTAATGTGAAAACATAATGTAAAAACAAGTAGTCAAGTAGATCAAGTAGATCGGATCTGACGATAAATTAATACGCCCGATTGAAGCGAGAAGGACTAAGTCGAGATATGACTCATTGAAAGCTGTCGGCTTGATGTACAGTACTTCCGCGTGAGTGTTCTGAATTAGGCAAAATTATCAAAACTTGACGAGTGAATGGAAAGAAAGAAAGGAGGTATATAATATATTGGAAATTATTAAACATATATAACCATATCATACTGCTAAAAAAATAAGGTGTTTGTTTCATACCAAAATGATATTACTTATTCTAGAGTAACAATTTTAAAACGGTCCGGTTAGACGAATTTGCTGTATAAAGCTGATAGGCGAAGCTGTCGGTTTTACGTACGATTGGAATGTTTTGTTTGGTCATTCATAGGATCATATTCGCACTGCCTGAAAACAGTTTGGTCGTGCTCGGACTTTGTGTCAATATTTTTTACCTCCGAATTTCACCCAAAGGATGCAACGTCTACATACCGCTTTTGAGAGGTGTACATAATCATGTTACCCTGGTAAACGACCGCGCTTTCTTTATCTGGAGATCATTAAACGCATATTTACATAACGAAATTGGTCTTTGTGGTAGAATACTCACATCGCACGCAAGAGCCTCCAAGTTCGAACCTGGCTACACGCTCCATTCCCCCCATCTCTCTCACTCTCTAGATCTCTCTCGCTAGCTCCACTGGCTGAAAGCCAAGGAGCTTTTGTCATGATGTGTTGTCCGTCGTCCGTCCGTCAACTTTTACTTTAAAAATCTTCTTCTCAGAAAGTACTGAACATAATTCAACCAAACACAACCAAAATTCACAGGAAGGATCCTCGGGTGACCTTTATCAGATCCCTTCCAAGCATTTTGATCGGGTGAAAAATATGAAACGATATATACATGTAAATATATCGTTACAGTACCTCAACAGGATGAAAATTATTGCGGACAGGTTGTGTCCCCTAGCGCACAAATTAGCAAGTCTGCGCATAATCGACAGTAGATTTGGGTAGAAAGCGGCACCTCCGATAATCCGACCATCAAACTTTTTCTGCCCAGATTATATATCTCAGGCTTTCGGCGCTTTGATTAAACACTGCTTTAGTTGAAGCGTATAATTATTGAGGCAATGAAAGCCTCGTATATGTGTCTTTAAATAACTTAAGTTACGACACTTTGTTCATCAACCGATGTACACATCTTTTCCATATCATTTACATGTTTAGAGTCGTTTTGTTCTAATTGTAATGATATGCCTATAAATTGTATAAATAAATTTGTCACGTGAACAAAAAGCTCGTTATTTCGCACGTGAATAACTTCGCAACCCGGTGACATCATCGGTGTCTTTAGTGCCCCGAGGATGACGTACAGTAGCGCCTAATGAACAGAATCAGGGCAAAACTTATTTAAACAGTGTATTTTTATATTTCGCCCGTCATTTCGGTGAAATTATCGACTGATAATCTACTGAGAAATCATTGAAAATCTACTGGAAAACATAAAAATATGATAATCCTTCTAGACGAAATTGACGCTCGTTTGAATCAATCTCATTCAATATCGCTTGCTCGCCACTCAAATCACACGTGTATCACAAAGCAACAACAACAATAACAAAATAAAACAAAAATAAATACTGAAGTGGTTCAAAACATACAGCAACTTCACTCGCGTTAAAGAATTTACGTGCTGCCCTGTACTTGGAGGTTTTGACTGGTCCGAATTAATTAACAAATCTATTTAAAGATCAATAGACGTTTTGGTGGACTCCAAAGCTGTCCATCAGTGTTACACAGTTTGGAAAATCCAGTAGGATGTTACTGGTAAGAGAAGTAGTTAGGTTCGATTCATTATTTTACAAAATCTGTCTCACCAAAACAAGTGTACATTTTGAAAATGGCGTAATACGAGTGTTCTATATAATTCGTAGAACGCGTAAAGACTCATCTTAGATACGAAAACACATATCAATGACCCGCTTAGCGTGCATGCGGTTACGCTCTCAAGAACGTGCAGTCTTTCGTTTATAAAATGAGTACATGTTCTTCTAACATTTACATCGGTGAAAAACAAATGACCCGTGTAACAATGACATTGCTTTCCCGAACATGTGCTCGTGCCAAGGACTCTAGAATAGAATACATCCTGTATTACCTGTTAAACAAATCAGATATGCGAGACGTTATGTCTAAATAAGATTATCTATATAAAAATTGCTATTTTCTATTGCAAATGGGGAATATCGATCTACTATGCCAGCACAGACGTCGATCATTTGTACTTTCGGTGCTTTGATTCATAAAGGGTGTTATTCTTTAAAAAAAATCGCTATTTCTTTCAAAACATTTATTGAAATAGTTCCTCTTTTTCACCTTAATGATATTCTGAACTGTAAAATGTTTCACAATCGCTAGGAACAAAAAAAACAACAAGCATTTTCTTCATTTTCCTCAATGATTTTTACCTGGAAAGTTGAAAAATCTAAGATTTCATAAACTTTATATTGTCGTCTGCAACCCGTTTCAAGATAGACCAATCTAAAGTTTTGCCGTCTGGTGATGGGTTATAGAATAAAGTCATCTTTCCCATACAAGTAAAAACAGAATAGTATTGAAACTGTTTACCCGAATGGGTTTCTAATGATTCACCTAGATCAAGATTACAGGAATACATTGAGACATAATAATAAAGCGGTGTGAATTATTGATAGCATGGTAGATCTCTTTTCAAACCCTTTTTAACGAACACCTTTAAAACACATCGTTGATGGGCGAGCAAAATGTCGTAAATACAGCTTTATTCATCGTCGAATAACTGGTTTGCTTCCTATTATTTATTCAATCGTTTCGCTTTCTTTCATTCGAAGTATGTTCGATTAGTATAAATTTCTCCGCTAAGTAGATTCAGAAATTATTGTTATGCTTATTCATTTTATACGCTCCTGACTGTATACCATTCTTTCAAGCAGATTCTGTTTTGGTCTCATTATTTCTGTTTGAAATAAAATAAATGGAAAATATTAGAAATTTCCTATATATATTTACACATATCCTAGCAGGAACTTCTCGGGTCAAGCTGTTTTGATAGATCAATGTCCAGTCTCACACTTTCCGTCTATCTATTGCTTTACAGTTTCACTGAAATGATTCTTACAATTTGTAGCGAAAATTAACGATCTTTTCATACAAGTTCATAAAAAAAAAAAAAAAACTAGTTCATCATTCAAATCTTATCATTCCCATAAAACTGTCATGAAATCGTGCAAAACAATCAATAAATTCATTCACAATGCCCAAAACATTTTTCTACAACGCAGGCTGACCTTGATTTGGAGGGAACTGATAGGCGGATTTAAGAAACAAATCTATTTATAAAACATACTTTTTACAAAGGGGGGGGGTGTTATTACTTATTGTTCATCCCATTCACACGCTTAAGTCGCTCATGCATGTAACTTTCATATTGCAATTCACTCCAAAAACATCCATGCTGCCAATTTCACGGTGTGGTTTTTACCGTTTGTCGTGTTCTTTGAAAATACTTCCAAGAATTGAAATAAACAAAGAACTCTGGATGTCATGGCAAATGCTTAGATATCTTAACCCTCCCGTCTTTTCTTCTACAGCTTTGGAGTTTGGCAGGTATCATCACTTAACCCATTCCCACACAACAAAATTTTACACTGGTCCGAATTGAAAGAAGCTGCAGACGACAATTTGAAGTAGATGGAATTTTGAAACCTTCGTCATTTTGGACAAAAAAAACATTAAGGAAAATGAAGAAATTGCTTGATACAAGCAATTTCTTCATTTTCCACAATGTTTTCCAAAGCTATTTTCTCTAGACGCGTAAAAAGGGTGTAGGAATGTGTTAAAGACTCACTTCAATTTAAATTAAGAAAATACAAAATCTATCGACTTTACCCGAGTCTAGGTTTTTATCGGCGAGTAAACACTATTTCCATGTGTGTCTGTAATTTATATGTATCTTTAACGTATCTTAAGTATAAAGTTAATCACGGAGTTGGCTAGACACAAAGGCAGTTATCTGATATCTGTTTGATCGGTTTGATTCATTTATCAGCAACGCTCTTGCATGAGTAACGTACCTCTGTTGAAATATAAATTCTCACAATACTTTAAACGCCACCGTCATAGCGCTGTCGGTAGCGCGTCAGACTCCTAATCTTCAATCATTGGATGTCATGGGCTCGATCCCCGGCGGCGGCGCATATTCTTTCCGACATTTGTCTCTCACCAATGGGTGGGTAATCGCAAACCCAGGTGGGATAGCAGTTGGAGGCTAGGAAATGATGTAGTGGTAGTACTGGTGTGAGAAATACCAGGAATCCATTGTTAGGTGCTTCAGCCGCCGCGATATGACTGAAATACTGTTATAAAATTCTGTTCCAGAAAATAGTTGTGGAAAATAATATGGAAAATGAAGAAATTGCTTGTTACAAGCAATTTCTTCATTTTCCACATTGTTTTTTACCTAACTAGATAAATATTTTATAATTTTCAACAATTTGAAAGTGTCGTCTGCAACTTCTTTGAAAACTCTGATCAGAGTTATTTAGAACACCATGTACTCAAGTGAGCTAAAACACTAAGGAGATTAAATTGCATGCAGAGTTTGCAATTTTCCTGAAATATATGAGAACTCCTTTTTATGGCGCATGCATTTAATGGATTTAGTGGTTAAGCCTCCAGTGGCAGTTTGCACTCGTTGAACTTAAGCTATCAAAGCTGAAGCTTTGCCAGCTAAAAAAACGTCTTCTTGGCAAGCTTTTTTTTCACAATGTAGATTTTATGTATTCCGTTTATAACCTACAAAATGTTCTGTTTGAAGAGCCTTACAATGCGACACAATTTATTCCAGTAGTTAATTGGTTAAGAAAAAAACAATTTGGTGTCCGTTACAAACGCTAAAGGACACTTAATCTTCTAACCAAAAGCTACGCAAATTGATTTGTTTCACGTATTTCAAAATGTCAATTAAGGGATTACTTGATATTATTCCTATGACCACAAGTATTTTGATGAAATGTTTTTGTGAGATATTAACTTTTAGACAAAAAAGGTTAATTTCAAGTTTTGTCTCTCAAAAGCAAAGCAAGTGAATGTATATGACAGTAAAGATAGAGAAAGCGCAACGCGCAATTTTGAAAGCGGTCTGACATGATGACTCCTCGGATGACCTACTGGATTGCTGGCGGAAGTTAAAATCGAGGTAAAATCGTCATAGAAATATCAAAACAGGATATTTTTTGGCGAAACCAACTCTATTTGCCGATGCCGTGAGTTGCAATAACAACAGTCGTTTACCTACGGCCAAGCACTGAAGAAAGACTGAGGTTCTATTCCGGAGAATGCACGGCAGCCCAAGGGTTTCAGAAATGTATGTGTTTTTATTTGCATTGGTGTATGAAACAAGCATTTAATTGAAACTATGAATGAAACTACCTCGATGCTTCGTTGTATGGTTATTTTATTACTTCCCTTTTGCTTTATAGTGTGATTTGGTCCTTATTTCTAGTTCTTAGCGAAAACAAATTTCTATTCTCTGCGATTCTTATGTTAACAGATTGAGACTTGTTGTTCTGATAGAAGGTCTTTGCCACTAAATTGTATACAATTGTTTCTTTATGCAATTGACCACTGCGATCCAATAATCCATAACCTTTCATTAGACATGGAAAAAGAAGTTCGACGTGACAAACATCTTTGGGAAAACTTTAACATGTTGGCTAGAAACATTTCAATAATTGATTGATTTATAACAAGATGTAAAAGACTGTCCGTGAATCCTAGCAAACCATTATTCTAGACACAGCAGACGATAAATTACCTCTTAACGCCATTATCGGAACAAATGTAACCTCATTCACATGGAAATGTAGACATTGTTAGGTCTCGTCGAGAAATTTATTCGCAACGAGGGCTTTCATTGGCAGGCAAACAAGATATTCTTTTGTCATATACGTTGTTAAATGAATTAAAATAGATAAATGAATGAAATTGAAGTTAGGTTGCATCCATCTAGTGGCATTTCAATTGAAAGTCTTTTGTTTAATGAACCTTTAAAAATGTTTTATTTATTTCTTCCTTAACTCGCGACAATTTTGCCAGCAATTTTTTTGAACCACGAGAAGTGGAAATCAAGCTTGTAAACGTTAATGGTCCGTCATCTAAGAAAAACCTACCTAAACTGGTAGTTGACAGCTGTCAGTCACAAAGCCGATCGACCACACGTCTTGGTGAAACTACGCCCTTCCTATGTTACCCCTCTACTTTTTTGCCTTCAGCGCCGAAATTTCCTGTTAACCCATTACAAGACGGAAAAAGTTTAGACTGGTCCAAATTGAAAGTAATTGCAGGCGACAATTTAAAGCTTATGAAATTCTAGATTTTTTTACATTTGGGGTAGTACCATTGTGGACAATGAAGAAATTGCTTGTAACAATATCATTTTGTTTTGATAGAGTTATGAATGTAAAAACTAAACAAACACTAATGCATGAATCCGCTTCGCGTATTCATTCAGTGTGATTAATTGTTTGAGTTCATACTTTTATATAAAAAAAATTATCAATTCTTAATTATGAATAATACTTAATGGCTTTTTATCGATACAAATTATAGTACAGTATCAAATATAGGTAACAGTATTCAACAATTCTAGGGATGCAGAACACAGGTTATTTTTGTACAGAATTGATTGGAATATTTTTCGCTATGAAAGCAAGTTAGTCAGACTTTTCTCTCAAGATAAAGTAAATGGTGTTTCATGCTCTCACTATTAAACTATGAACTTTTGAATTGGTGGATCGCAGCTGTCAACCAAAGAATAAATCGACCAATCAAATCATTCATTAGACCGGAAGTAAATTTGAACTCAAACTTCGGTCGACATTTATGCGAAGCATTATTGTTGGTTTAGCGACTTATACGTCGTAACTGCAGCTTATTCAAACTGTAGTTTCGAAGTTTTGACATCAGCATGTTACTGGCCAAAAATGCCCAAAATAACTTTGTTTAATATCGAAGTGGATGTTCAAGTATGAGTCAGAGGGCGTGACCAGCGGAGTCGGTTGGCGTGGCCGTCGATTCATTAATGTCATTATTAAGCCCGCATCACAACCTAGACATCTTTACCTCCTGATGGTTCACCATTTTATGTTAATTTTGAATCCATTGGTCCAAATCTTATTGGGCAATTGTTAACTGATAGAAATTTATCTGGATACTCAGTTATTTTAAATGGAGATTTGAATGCAAGAACCGGAAATATAAACGATTCAATAACCATTGACAAGAATATTTATGGTTTACATGATATAGATAACATAATTGATACAATTGATATACCGAAAAGATCAAATGTTGATTCCAAAGTAAAAAAGTTCGGTAAACATTTGATCGAATTTTGCAAGACATATTCATGTTCAATAATAAATGGTCGATTTGGAAACGAATCCAACCAAGGCAATTTCACATTTCTCAGTCAGATTGGTTGTAGCGTTCATCATTATTTCATATTGTCTAATGAACTACTGGATATTTTACAAGATTTTGAAATCTATGTTGTCCAGAGAGTACACATATGCCTGTTTTATTGAAAATACATAATAATCGCATGATGAAAAATGAACAAAAGAATATGCACAAAGATGGTGCAACATATTATAACATAGAAAAAAATCAGATTGTTTTATTAAAGCTCTAAACAGCCAAATAAGTGAAGGTAAACTTCAATATTTTACAAGTGTGTTATTTGACCAAAACATCAATATTGATGAAATACTTCAAGAACTAGAAAATATAATTTTTGACAGCTCAATAAGTTTTAGAAAGTCAAGCGGGCCAAAAAGATATACTAATTTGAACAAGGCTTGGTTTGACAATGAATGTGTTAAACTAAAAAAAAACAAACAAACAAGGTGTTACTTGAAACGCTTTCAAATGCATAAAAGTGAAGATGATTTAAAAGTTTACCTACAACATAAAACCCTGTATAAATCAACTTGTAGATCGAAAAAATATACATATAAGAAAAACAATTATCAAATCTAGAAAATTCTACGAAAAATAGCAAACATTTCTGGAGTGAGATTCGTAAGCTTTCTGGGAAACCAAAAAGTGTGCCAACTCTTTCCATGAATGATTGGTTTAATCATTATAAAACTTTATTAGGCAATAATGATGGTGCTGAAAATAATGTTCAATCCGAAAAAGAAACTTTCATTGATGACGAAACAAGTGTATTTTTTAATTCTGATATTACCGACGAAGAGATAATTTCGTGCATCAATACAATGAATATCAATAAAGCGTGTTCCGGGGATCTTACCACAAAACACTTGAAATATGGTATAAATGCAATACTTCCTTTTGTCAATTTATTGTTAGATAGATTGTTCGCTAATGGAGAGTTCAAACTGGTCCAAAATCCTTTTGGTACCGATACATAAAAAGGGTAATGTAAATGAACCTACTAATTATAGGGGAATTGCTCTTATGGACACACTAAGTTAACTGTATATAAGCATATTGACTAAACGTTTGACTTTTTTTCTCGAAGCATATGAACGTCTCACGGAGTCACAGGCTGGTTTTAAATCAAATTATAATACCATTGATAACGCTTTTGTCCTCTACTCGGTTATCTCAAATATCTATCGAGGAAGAGAAAGGCTGTATATGTTCCTTTTATTGACTTTGAGAAAGCCTTCGACTCCGTTAGCCATCCATTGCTTTTCAATGTTCTTTTGAAAAAGGGTGTCGGTGGAAAATTATTCAAGGAAATCAAAGCTATCTACAGTGACGTGAAGGCATGCGTTAAGACTGAATCTGGTTTAAGTGGCATATTCTCATGCCCAATGGGTCTTAGGCAGGGCTGTCCGTTAAGTCCAGCTCTATTCTCTCTTTTATTAACGACCTTGATGGTATCATGATAAATAATGATGTGAGGGGCATTCACCTGTTTCCTTCATTTACAGAAATATTCATGTTAATGTTTGTCGATGACATAGGTCTAATTTCAGACAGAGTTCGCGGTTTACAAAAAGAGTTATGTATTTTGAAAAAGTATTGCAGCAGCTATAAGCTAAAGGTAAACTTAGATAAAACCAAAGTTGTTGTGTTTAAAAAAGGTAGCCAACTATCCGCTAAGGAACATTGGACATATGACGGTAAAAAAATATTGAAGTTGTCCCTCGATTTACGTACGTAGGAATTGAATTTACTAACAGATTATCATTATATAAGATAGCAGAAACTGCATCCCATAAAGCAAAGAAAGTATTAATGTATGTTTTTTTAATCGTTTGATAGCATGCCGCATATTCCTGTTACTTCCTTTTTTAAAATATTTGATGCGAAGATCTCTCCAATCATGTCGTACGGATCTGAACTATGGAGATTACAAAATATGAATTGTATTGAAAAAGTATAGATTTACCCATGTAAACTACCTCTTAATGTTAAATGTAAATCATGCAATGTGGCAATTCTAGGCGATACCGGCAGATATCCTCTTAGAAATTTGTCCTCCAAAAGAGTTATTAAGTACTGGCTTCGAATTCTAAATATGTCAGATAACAGATTTGTCAAGCTCTGCTTTAAAATGCTCTTATATTATGATAACCTGGGATACCAAAACTGGGTTTCAAATTTGCGATTACATCTATGCATAAATGGTTGCGGCCAAATTTGGGAAAACCAAAGTGTTCAAAATGAAAAAATATTTTTATCTCAATATACTCAGCGGTTAAAAGATCAATTTATTCAGGAATGGAGAGCTAGTTGCATCGAAAATTCAAAGTTAAATTATTATTGTGGATTAAAAAACTCTTTTGGACAAGAACAATATTTGTCGATTATTGGTGTGAACAAATTTAGAATATGCCTTTTCCTCATTTCGAAGTTTTTCACATCCCCTTATGATTGAAAAAGGGAGACACTATGGTATACCCAGAGAGTATAGATTTTGTATTTATTGTAATTCTTATGTTGAGGATGAAATGCATTTTATATTGATATGCCCTCTATATAATGATTTGAGAAGAGATTACATCGATTCAAAATATACACGTGTACAAAATGAAACTTCGTTTTATAATCTCATGTCAACAAAAAATGAAAATACAATCCGAAATTTAGCAATGTTTATCTTTCATGCATTAGAAAAAAGAAAACTGTATTTGGAATCACAAGAAGTATAAATCTATACTTATTAATTCACATTGTACCTCTGTAAAACTACTATGGTCAAATAAATTGGTATGTACTCATTTACAGATGAATAGCTATATAATGATATTATAAAATAATTATTGGAATGAAATTTATGATTTTTTAACTTTTCAATATGTTGTAAAACATTTCATTTGTTTTATATTTTGTACACTTACACATAATTTTGTAAATATTGTAAAATGTTTGTATATGAGTATGGGCCGTTGGCCTTATCATACTAATAAAATTTTGAATTTGGAATTTGGAATGGATCTCACTATAAAATCTCAAAGTTCGCGCGGTCCCTGTTGTAGAAATGGGTATGAGTAAACACCAGACAATAACGTTCTCTTGGAATTTCTTGAAAGCTGCTTTGGAAACTAAAATGAGGAAAATGAAGAGATCGCTTTTAAATAGCAACTCTTCATTTCTCACAATCATTCCTACTATCTAAAGCCATATATTTCATCACAAAAACACAAAGAAATAAATTAGAAAGCCATTCTCCAGGACAAAACCATAAATAAATATGACGAATGAAATTATTAGATCAGAATACTTCTACGCGGTTATTCTAGAATTCATGGAAGACGATTTGGATATTTTAACCCTTTCCTGTATTAACTCGGGGATTTACGTCCCTGTGTTTTTTATACTTGAGAAAACATTGTGAAAAAGGAGAAATTGCTTGTTTCAAGCATTTTCTTCTACAAGCAATTCCTCCTTTTTCCAAAATATTTTCTATTTCAAAATGCATCCAATTTTCATTGTCGTCTTCAATCTTTTTCAATTTGGTCCAGTCTAAAGTTTAAAGCCATATCTGCCCTCTGACGAAGAAAAAAATAGTTGAAAAAATCGCTTATTGCTTATTTGGTCGCTTAAGCAAACCATGACCTTCTAAATATCGATATGCAAAATCAGGGTATGAATGATGATCTCTAGAAAGAGTATTTTGTGTTTTTCTTGTCGATTTCAATGTGTGTTTATTTACAGTTTGAAATTGAGACGAATGCACCCGAATCTTCCGAGGAAAACTTCGCTAATTTTCGACATTGACTGTAATATGCACAGGTGCCGATGACTAAACTTTACGGACGATTTCGTTTATCTCCTTGACCTAGCCAGTTGTTTGAATGACTAGCGAAAGTTAAAACGTAATCACTGACGTCATAATTTTATGTACACAAACCTTAAATTGTGGTGGTTCACATTTCAAAGTATCGTAACTTCCTACATGAATTGTAGGCTTACTGCTTAGAATTATGTTGATCTTATAATTTCAATCGTCATATTTATTTATGCTTTTGAGCATGGAGTATGGTTTTATTGTTAATATTATAGTGTATTTTGGGGGAAGATATGGCTTTAAAAAGGGAAAGGGTTAAGTCAGGATATCCTTAATGCGCTGTCTAGGGAATCGGCACGACGTTGGGACCGGAGTGACGTCATTTCACTGTGATTACTGCAATTACGTATTTACTACGACGTTTCACTATCCGAAGATTTCCGATGTAATGTTTAAAAGTGGCGAATTCCAGGTATTCTACCCTTAAGTGTGACCCACCAGTCGATGATGACGTTCTTGCTTTCGCAAATCATTAACCCATTCCAAAACAACAATTATTACACTCGTCCATATTGAAAGAAGACGCCAATTCCAAGTTAATGAAATCTTAAAATTCTTTGTCTTTGGGGTCAGTAAACATTGTGGATTATGAAGAATTTGCTTGATACAAGCATTTTCTTCATTTTCCACAATGTGTCTCAAAGCATTATTCCTGAGGGGCGTTAAAAAGCATCATTGTGTGGCAATGGGTTAGAAAAAAACTAGCGTACAATCTCCCTTGGTCATGGAGATTATCGAAATTGTCCGTAAAGTTCAGTCATCAGCACCTGTGCATGCAACGGTCTGGGGGAAGAATCGGTGCATTCGACTCTATGATCTCAAGATGTAGACAACACGAGTTGAAATCGATGATTCAAACAACAAAATACGCTTTCCGAAGAACTTTACTCATATCCTCCTTTTGCATATAGATAAATTGAAGACTCTTGTTTGCTTTATTGACCAAATAAGCTTTAGATTGTTTAAAAGGTTTTTTTCTTCCTAGACGGAAAGATTTTATAATTCAGAAATTGCAAGTGTAATATACAATTTCTTGGACCGGTTTAATTTTTTTTACTGGTCAAGGATTAAGAAAAGACAAGCTTATGAAAGTTCGAGTTGAGTCTAAGAATTTTACATTAAAGTCGAATTTGTGAAAATGTTCAGTTTTATGCCTAATGATTAATTAACACCATTAGTAAGAGAACTCGATGAAAGAACAAAATGTCGTAAACAGTGATTCTTGTTTGTCTTACTTATATCAAAATACTTTAGTTTTTTTTTTTCATTTCCCTCATATAAAAAATACTTTAGACTTTTTTTTTTCATTTTTATAGTCAAAGTGAACGCAATCATTTTAAGTCCAAGCAGAGCTTTGTAAATACGAAGTAATTTGGACAAAAGCAACGAAATAGGAGCAATTTTCTTAAACTATGTCAAACATGGGCCTGCGAAATCGACGATAGGCTTAAATAATTTAAACCTTTTGCCGTTTTTGAAATTATAAGACTGGTCCGAATCGAAAGAGTTTGAAGCGAAAATTGGTTGCAATATGAAATGAAACCATCCTTTGTGGTAGAAAATATTGTGGGAAAAGGTGAAATTGCTTGTTACAAGCAATTTCTTCTTTTTCCACAATGTTTTCTCAAGTATAAAATCACAGTGACGTAAAATCCCGGGCTTGTTCGGGAACAGGTAAAACAAGAATGTTCCTTGATCCGAATAAGCCGTTTTTCCAGATACAATGGGAAATAAATTACTGCCCGATCCCATCATCAAAACAAATAACCATACATTCACATGTAAATTTAGACTATCGCAAGGTCGGTATGAGACATTTATCTGTCTAGAGGAATTACAAACAAGGTATGATATGGGTGAAAGTACGTCCTATTCGCATTAATGATGTTGTTTTGTTTATATTTGTCGTTAATTACCATGTTGGACAAGCTTGTCTTAGAGCAAGAAAAGTGTACATTGATAATATAGAAGTACTAATTACACACTGTGTCTGAGTTTAAGAAAGAATATTTCTGCCCTGGCATTTAGCGAATCTATGGTATCCCCGAGAAGTTTTCATACAGCACTGGCGCCAATGAGATATTTTTGCATGAATTATAAAATGATAGAAACGTTTGAATAAGAATTTTGATTGTCGTTTTCATCAGTTTTAATGGGAAAAAGGGTGAAATTAAAATATATAATTCAAGAGATTCTACGTGTAAAAAATATTCGGCGCAAAAGAATTTGCGATTATCATTTTTTTCCCAATAGTACTCCAAAGTAAGCAGCAAAATAAAAGACTCGGTGATACGCACAAGAGGTGCGAACATACAAGGGTTTGTCAAAAGCTATTTAGGGCTAATAAAATCTATTTAAACTTGAAGCAGATAATTGAACAGAACATATCTTTTTTCTCGTCCGTGTACAACAATGTACCATTAGGACATTATACAGAACAATATAAATGAAAAAGATAGATGAGAATAGTTATCTAAGACAGTATTTTAGACCTTTCGAATGATAGATGCGCTCTTAAGATAGTGCAAAAGAGGATAGAGCCGTTTCAAGTTAAATCTGACCGTAGAATGATCAACAATAGTATGTTTAACCAATTCCTAAATGATAAAATTTTAGACTGGTCAAAATTCAAAGAGGTTGCAGACGACAAAATAAAGCGGGCTTAAATAGAAAATTAAGGGCCATATGAGGTAGAAAATATTGTGAGAAAAGGAAAAATTGCTTGTTACAATTTCTCCCTTTTCTCACAATGATTTCATTAGCTGTTTTTCTTCAGCGCGTAAAAATGCGGGATTGTGTGGAATGGTTAATAGAAATGAGTAAAATATGACTGTGCAGCATGTATATATTGCAGTTATAACTTTAAATTGGTTATGATACAATCATAAGGTTTATTGCGTAAATTTTGCAGAGAAGGCTAGTTGTTATACGTGTACATAACATAACAAAACATAACCTAGCTTTATTCAGAAAATCGATTTGACCACATGTGGTTCACCGTGGAACGTACATACATTATAAATTACATACATAAATATAGACAAAAATAGATTTTTTGTAAAAGAAATTCCTCATTGCGGAAATAAGGGAAAGTGTAGAATCTTACCAAAAGCATGTAGATAATATAAACGGACAGTAAGAGTTGAAAAAAGAGAATGCGATTTTAACACTAAAAGAGGTGAACAGGAAAGTAATTACAAACTATATTCTATTTTTTCTTTTATCCATTGCGGGGCCGCTGTCATAGGTCAGTCGGTAGCGCATCTGACTTCTAATCTTCAATCTCTGGATGTCATCGGTTCGATCCCCGGCGGTGGCACATATCCTTTCCAACATTTGTCTCTCACAAATGGGTGGACAATCGTAAACCTAAGTGGGATAGAAGCTGGAGGCAAGGAAAGGATGTAGTGGTAGCACTGGTGTGAGAAATACCAGGAATCCTTTGTTAGGTGATCCAGCCGCCGCAATATGACCGAAATACTGTTAAAAGTGGAGTTAAACCCTATTCAATCAATCAACCAAATATCTAATGCTTTAGTATAAAATAATAATGTATATAGTAATATGTAAGAATAGCAAACAGTAAAAAAAACACGTTAGTGAATGAGATAATACTTGTGAGATGCGAGATCTTCAATCAGAGACAGAAACGCTATAAAGAAAACATTTGAGGATAACAGCGGCTATCTGTAATTGATCAGCATTGAGTCTTTTTAATAGACGCCTTTGTTTTTGCGAATCTTGTTTTCTTGAGAGCAGAAAAATAGAGTAAATTAACTTTCATTTATTTCATTATACTTTATTCAAAAGCATTTCTTGAAGCAACGGCCATAATGCAGTCGGTAGCGCGTCGGACGCTCGTTTATGAGGTCCAAGGTTCAATCACTATTTTGCGGCAAATACCTTTTCCGATATTTTTATCCAATAAATAAGCAGGTATCGTAAATCTAAGTGGAATGATCAGCTGGAAGCTTGGAAAAGATGTGGCGATAGAACTGGTGTCAGAAATACCGGGTATCCATGGGTAGGTGCTTCAGCAGCCGAAATATGACTAAAATACTGTTAAAAGTGGCGTTATACCCCATTCAAAGAATTCAAGACATGTCTTAAATTTGTAGAAGCCTCAAACTAGGTGAATAAGGCAACTTTCAAGAAAATAGGAAATGACATTGTCTACACCAGAAAGGTAAACGTGGCATGAAACGACATTATTGCATTGTCTATAGAATTTTATCGGTAAAACAATTGACCAATTACTTCTTTGGCCACGCCCATTTACTCCAACAGAAAGTCCCGCTTCAATTCTAAACGGCGTAATTTTGTAAAATCTTTGGACAGTAGCATGAAACAAAAAAGGTAGAATGGTTGGTTGGCGACTTAAATGTCATTACTACAGCTTGAATAAGCTGTAGTTACGATGTTTAAGTCGCTAAACCAAAAAAAAAATGTTCACATTATGGCGGCAAATGCCGGAGATCAAATCTCAATTCCGGGCTGAATGAATTATATATTCCTTGATTAACAGCCGCGATTGGTGAATAGTGTATCTTGCTCAGGATATTTCCTTTTTCAAGTTTTCTTTTTTAAATATAAAAAGGGGTCTCCGAGGAAATAAATATACACCTATACTATATGAAGCATTAATTGTTGAGAGGATAACTGACCTGTCGCGAATGTCAATCAAAGAATCAGACGACAAGATTGGGATGATGACAACTGATAGACCGGAGTTACCTTAACCACGAATCTCCAAGGCCAAGACCCCCGGAAGGGAAGGCAATGTAACGAATTCAGTAGAGGGAATTTGGCGCGGCCGACAAAGCTTTCCACGTTATAGTTACTCATTTCTGGTAATTGATTTTGCAATTTGATATCTACATTAAATTTTAAATCAGACATCACAAATATTTATATTGTTATCATCAGCTATTCTGGACTATCCCTCAATGGAGATAGTTTTTATGCAATTTATTCTAGACAGAAACAAAGCATGGAAAGCGATCGAATTCTATTAACGGTATCTGGGGCGTCAATTTCGCAAGATAATCTTACAGCCGAAATAGTTTTAATTAGCTGTAGTTAGATTACTAGTGAAACATTTGTTTAATTACAGACGGTGTATCAAAATTTATGTTTGAATGCACAATAAATGTAGGCATCAATGGCGTTTACTTTTTGTGCTTCCCTTGTGTCTAATACGTTCTAATTAACTTTAGGGTGAAACTTCCCCTGCGAAATCCATAAACTGTGTCAACTTGTATGCTAGCTGAGGGGTTTACCAGAGCTTCCCTCTCAATTAACTTTGTTGAATTTGTAGAACGCATATTAAAATATTGATAAACAAAAGCAAAATAAAACAAACAAAAGCAACAACAACAAAACATGATTACAAAATTACTCTAATAAATCCTACACCAAAACAATCTAACAGAAATGAGAAAATAATGCTTGAATAGGATTTCGTATCATATTAAAGTATTTTCGAAGAAGGGATGACAAAATTGAAATGAAATTCATAGTATTAAAAGCCAGGTGCGTAATATGAAATGAGTGAGCCCGGAAAATCGAAGACCTTAAACAATTACATCGAAAAAAAAAAGGTTCCCTCTCCCCCCGGAATTCGAAGGTTTGCTCAATTGCTGAAACATTATAACACTAAATTTAGATACACTATTATGGATTTAACATAATTAGCTGATATTTTTTTGTCCCTGCTACATGCCAGGCAGACTCGATACACGTACTTGTAATACAGTTAACTGTAAGATGATTTAGGATTACAATTATATCATCAGTGTTTGAGAAAAAACAAAATAGCCGGATCTGTACTCATAGGCTTTTTCCCATATAACGACAAAAGTTAAAGGTGTGATATATTTTGCTCGCAATGATTCCATACTTTTGAAGGTTTCGCATGGAAGTATAACGCCCAAAATTTAAGTAGTAAATCTACATACATGTACGTGCATGTTTTCTTGTTGCCGGGTATAATCTACTCGATTTCTGACGCTAATTTTGATTTTAAATTTTAAGTTTTTTCTTCAGGTGAGCGATTCAGAACGGTTTTGGTCCTCTTGTGTTTAATTATCACATATTTTGTCACAGCAAAACATTACAACTGTTTCCATGTACAATTGAAATTACAAGGTACAATACAAGTTTTTGGCCATCTCATAATTTCTTACAACGTTTTTTTTTGATATTCAAATATCTAACGGTTTCCTAATCTAATGACGACTTAGACAAAATATGGATTGAAGTATCTATCTTTACTGTTTTGAGTCAGATTAAGTTTTGAAATAAATCGAATTTAATGCAAAGAGAGAAACTTTTTAAGGGGGACCTAATACGCGATTAAACGTCAGAAAACCTCTGATTTCGACCAGATGATTTACACAGTTCCCTACCGTGACAAACGAAATATGATTTATTTGACTTTCATTTTGAAATGATTTTGATATTGCTCATCAACCTATTTTGAAAAAAACTCTTGGTATTGTTCAGCAATATCAGTTCAAAAGAAAAATATTGTCAAATATAGTGAAAGTGTAGAACGAGAAAAACCAATTCATTCAAGAAATGAAGAGAATAGTTTTTGTTTTCATGGAGGTACATGTACTTAATCACATTGTATGAATACGCGAACATTAGTGTGATTAAGTTTTTTAGTTTCATAACCCAATGAAAACATAAAGGAATAATTTCTTCATTTTTCCTCTAAGAGACGAAGAAAATATTGTTTGTTGTCATTGAGGTATGAACCGTAAAAACTAATCACACTGTATGAATACACGTAGCGGATTCATACATAAGGGTGATTAGGTTTTTCGGTTCATATCTCCATGAAAACAAAACAACAACAAAAAAAATTCTCGTCATTTCTTATAATTTAATAGCATCGAACGAAAAAAAGAAAAAACAACAACAATTTTTTATACTTTTTTGTATGGGAATATTTTTTGCGGAAGTATGCAAAATAGCTGCGTGCTTAAAATGTTGTTCAGGGAGTTATGAATAATTTTTTTGGACCAATCAGAACGCCCGTTTTTGAGATACGAAACTAAAAATTAAATTATACTTAAATGTCATCAAGCAAAGGAAATCAATCATTTTACAATATAATCTTTAATTCCTCCAAATAAATGAAGACTACAAATTTGAAACAGTATAAACAGTACAATACAAATGAACATCAAGAAAGAATTTACATGTATTAAGGTGAAAAAAATTGTTTCGTGCTCAAAATTATGTTCATGGAAGTCCATCCAATCAAAAGGCTTGAATATTGATAGAAGAAACTTTAATTATAATAAAATGAAAATATAACGTCATGTCAATATTTCACATGCAGCACCTCGTTTCACATCGGTTTGAAAGGTTTGTGATTAGATTATTGATTTTGTGTTTGTTCGTTATAGACATGATACAATTTTCGAAATTACTAAAAAAGATATAATACGTTGGATGGATCGATCTGGAACGATTTTATGACATTTGTCAACACTCTTAATTAGTAAAATTTCTACGAGTTACCTCAATTTATATATCATACCGAAGGCATCATAAGTGAAATTTCATCTTTTAAAGGAAATGTCCTCTGATCTTAGTATTTCAAAGAAGGATCGTTTCAAGCTCATAAATCGAGTCACATACAAACTAGAATTGGCGTACAAAGTTAAAATATTAGTGTCTCTAAGCAAAATACTTCTGGTTCATAGCTCCTTTATCCAGAAAAATGGCGTCGTTAATGCAATTAACGCTATCATATAGTTAAATGTGCAGGTGGTGCGATATCATTTAAAGCTTTATATATTTTAATTCAAACATTTTATTAGGGCATGTAGAGCTATTGCCAACTTTAATAAAGAGGAGGACTTTTTCATTCTGCATCAAGTATTCGTTTAAAAAAATCAACACAATCGTTTGAAATGATGGTTTTCAGTAATTCTAGGCTCGGTTGTTTTAGGGGACAAAAAGATCCAGGTATTATTACCAGTTTGTTCGCTGTTGCCAAAGGTATAAACTTGGCGGTATCGTTATGTCCTATGTTCAAATCATCCTAGCACATGACATTTGACACACTTTTGCTCATTGGTTGTAATGTCGTGCCCATTCTTGAGAATGTCCATTCTTAAGAATGGGCAGATGGTAAAATCAAGGCTTTGCCCATTCTTAAGAATGGACAAAACGTCGATTTTAATAGGAAAATAGGCCTATTCGTTGGTAATACTGTAAGAAATATTAATTTTAGAAGATTTAATTTGTATGTGAACCGTAATATACCATAATAAAACGTTATTATAGAAAAACCCACTCCGATACGGCTTCACTACAGTCGTTCGATATAACTTCCGGTGAACCAATAATCTTTTTAAAAGGTCGTCCCATGGCAAAATAAAATATCATGGTCATATTGTTTTTGTAAGATCAATAACATCTAATATTTCGTAATCTTATTCTGTTATCAATCTTCCATCTTAGAAAACACGAAGACGGAACGCAGTCAATCCTTAAGAAATGACGATGTCACTATGACTGTTTCTACCGTATTCTGTCAGCGTGTAAACGCGTCTTTTGATTCAAAATAAGGCATATGTGACATTATTAAGTGTGTGAAGTTATTCAACGAATTTTAACCGTGACAATTAGAGGTTTTACGCCTCTCAAAAAACGGTAGCACCTTGATACATTCGTGTCCGGTGATCTTGCGTGTCCGGTGATCTAGCGCGTCCGGTGATCTTGTCATTATGGAAGTTATCTTAGATGCGCAAGATCACCGGACAGCATCGTAAAGGAAAACAACTTTTAACCCAATCCCACACAATGGCGCTTTTTGACAACACTTAAAAAACAATTGGTAAACATTGTGTAAAATAAAGAAATTGCTTGTAACAAGCAATTTCTTCATTTTCCACAATGTTTTATAACCAGGAGTATGGAATATCTAAAGTTTCTTTGAGTTTAAATTATCATCTGCAACTTCTTTCAATTATTGGACCATTGTCAAATTTTCTTGTGTAGGAATGGATTAACCAATTACCAGACAAATGTTAGATAATGTAAAAACTGATAGAATTAAGCTGCAGGAAATTTTGCAAAGTCTACTCATATTGGAAATAAGCACAAAGTAAGGTAGAAAATATTTGGCAAAAAGGCGAAATTGCTTGTTACAAGCCATTTGCTCCTCTTGCTTCAAAATTTCCTTAATCATATTTCTTCAGGGCGGTAAGTGAAATTATGTGGTAATCGGTTACAAACAAGAGTAACAAATGGATGCTTAATCACTTACAATCTTGTGTCATCTATTCTACTAAAGTAACCATCCTTTATAAAGGTGTCATTTTGGTGACTATACAAACATTAGGCATGTTTCATAAGTATAATGGACAAAAAGGGTGATTAGATGAGTAGTTACAATTACATTGCCTCTAAGACAGCACAATACTTCATATATATCTAACCATGGATTCCTAGTATTTCTCACAAGTACACAATAACTACATCCTTTCCGAGCCTCCACAAATGTCGGAAAGCACATTTGCCGCAAACCCAAGACCAAACCTGGAACACCCTAGCTGATTATAAGTCTGACATGCTACCGAAAGCAATATTGCCGCGGCCACAGAATTCAATATAAACTGAATTATCTTTGCCATATTAGGCAAATAAATCTGGGCAATGAATTCTTTGAATAGTTCTACAGAAGCACTTAATTTTTTTCACTTTTTTACAATAGTAAAGTTAAGGTATGTAGAATTCATTCAAATAAAAAGGTATTTACAAAATTTTTAAAATATCCATTCTATGCCATGGACATAAAAGCCATGTTTTTCAACTGACCAAGGTTATATGAAGGTATCCCCTGTGAAAATGGACAATTGTTAACCACAGTCAACTATGCTTACAGCACAGTTAGTCCTTGCTGAGCATTGTTGTTGATGGTCAAACATGGTCTAACCATGCTTTTCACAGAAAGACGACCATGGTTGTGTCTCCTGACCATGGTTAGTAAAACTAAAACCATGGTTAAGCATGTTCCTTATTTGTGAGCATGGTCAACCATTGCTTTGAATGTTGTAAACAAATCAAAACAGGGTCAGACCTGCTTTTTCTTTCTGGTAAGATTCAAAACCATGGTCAACCATGGTTTTAATGAACAACCACTTCGAGGCTAAGTTTGGTTATTTGATTTTTTATGTATTCTGATTACATACTTTGAATCAAGAAATTGAACAGTCTCAGTTGTAAAAGAAACCATGCTCAACCATGGTTATTAGAAAACATGATTGAATGTTACTTAAGGCTTGAAATTTTCTAGAAACCATAAGTTTTTGTGTATAATACTGTCTATAATATAAAGACAAAAATGAAACAATAAGCAAAATTTATTGTCAACTTTGTAATGTTTGTTCTGCAGACTTAACAAATTGATTGTATTTTTGCTCACAGTGCAATAATCTGTTCATTTGCATAATGCACAATTTGGCCTTCAGACATCTGCAAATTTATAAAATTGTTTTCAAAGCCATGTCAACAATTTTTCAGTCGTATTATGGCGACAGTTCACATATTAATGCTCTGCGGGTCCTAACCAGTACTACCAGTCTTATTATATCATGGCACTTCCCATCCAGTCATAATGCTAACCCAGTAACCCTGAGCGCCAAGGAGGGAAGCCATTACTACCATTTTTAAGTCTTTGGTATGACTCAACCAGGGATCGAACCCACAACAACACACAACTGAGGTGGGCACTCAACCACAGAGCCATTTGGGCGATATAGAAAATCTGCAAAAAAGCGAATAGAAAAGCAGATGGGTCTGCAAATCAAATGAAACAAATGAGTCGCAGTTCTCTGTTGGAAAAGGAGAAATTGTTGTTATGAGCAAATTCTCCTTTTCCTTCAGTGTTTTTAAAAGGCTTCTTCTGCAGACTTATCAAAACCATGTACCATATTGTACAAGGTTAAAAGCCATTCCACCTTACTGTTCATTTAAGAATTCACAAACTGTAACTAAGTATTGGCAGACTTTTTTGGGGGGTTAGACAGAAATTTGAGTGCTGACTTCTGCTTTAAAATCCTGCTTTAGAGTAGAGTAGAAAACATTGTGAGAAAAGGAGAAATTGCTTGTTACAAACAATTCTCCTTTTCTCACAATGTTTTCAAATGTCTTCTGCAGATGCATCTAAAGGTGTCTCTATGAGGGAAAGATTTAACGCATTGCAACCTAAGCTTACCAAAACTGCCCCGGTGGCTCAGTGGGTGAGTGCCCGCATCGGGTACGGCAGGTCGTGGGTTTGATCCCCGGTCGAATCATACCAAAGACTTTAAAAAAAGGTAGTAATGGCTTCCCTCCTTGGCACTCAGGGTTACGGGGATAGCATTACAACTGGATGGCCAGCGCCAGGATAATAAGACTGGTAGTACCGTTTAAAACCCAGGGAGCATGAATACATGAACTGAAAAATTGTTGACAAGGCGTTGAACCCAATTCAATCAATCAATCAATCAAAATAGCTTACCAAAATGAAAGCATTAGAAAAATATGTGAGGTCCATGAGGACCTGAATGGCTCTGCTGGTCTCAATAATCAATTTCACAATCAAGGGCAAATAGCAATAAGGGCAAATAGCAATTAACCTTTTAACATACAATTCTGTGCTTAAACATGCCTTCAGTAGATTTTTTAGAAAACACTGTGGGAAAGGGAGAAATTACTTGTAACAAGCAATGTCGACTTTTCACACAATGTTTTCTACCCTATCAGAGAAATATAATCTATTAAAGTCATGTTTGTCATTTGCACCATGTTTGGACATGTAACTAAAATTTGTTGTCTGGCAAAGGGTGAAATAAAAATGGCAACTTATTTAAACACGCAGCGCCCTAGGGTATTTGGCAGCCTACTAACAAAAATTTTGTTATCAACTTCCATGTAAAACAGTTTATCCATAATTTTATAAATAGGCAAAACCTTTTGAAGACCAGTTGGGGTTATTTTCACCACATGTCTACCACTTGACTGAAATATGAAACTGTTTTGTTCCACATTGTACAAATTTGTGACAGCAAAAACACTGTTGCTTGTACTGACCACAAAGAAATTAATAGCAATAATTTCACTATCAACTGAAATGACAAAATAGCACACTCTTTTTTTCATTCGTGAATATTCCTTTGAGTAAAATTTTTGATTGTGAATTTCAACACGTAAACACTTTCGCAGATCAAGTTCACTGTTTGATCCAGTAACTTGTAGCAACTCTGGAAAAGATTCTTCTGCAGAAACTTTTAACAATCTTCCTACAACTTTGCAGTTGTCTTCACAATGTTTTCCAGCCCATCTTCTTGATACATACAGCATATCTTTCAAAAATTTTGTTCCTTTATCATTACTGCACTCTTTCTCTATCATTTTTTTTGTCAGTCCATCTAATTCTATGTGACGCTGCTTAATGTGTAAATATTGCCTGGTGACATTACCTGTTCCATGAACTGACTGCAGAATCGATGAGTTTGCATCTTCAAATGGAAAACAACTCATACACCATAGTGGACCCCAATAACTGACAAACTGAACCATGTGTGATCCAACATTGTGAACATTCAAACCACATGCTCCATTTCCATAAAGTGTACAGTATTCTTTATAAAACTGGTCTAATAATGATGCAGCTCTTTCTAACTCGGATCTGGTTATACTATCACCTAGCAAAATGAATGAACCCTCTGAGAGGAGAGTCATCTAGAATGTTTTTCAAGCAAGGTAGACAGTAGTACAGCAACCATACTTGCAGTTCTGTAGCCTTGAAGTGTTCATAACTTTTCTCAAAGTATCTAGGTAATCGCTCTATTGTATCTGGTGGAGTCATTTTCTCCAGTCTGGAAGAGACATCATGGATTTTATTTCGGATGTAGTAATTTGATCCAGAATTCGTCTTTGAAAACCACAAATTCAATAAAGTTTTGGTAACACCTAGTAATATCCCATGCATGTAATCTGGCACAAGACCACATACAAGGTCAAATTCTGGCAAGTTGGTCAATCCAGAAACACCACAAATACCTTTTACACGCTTTGTCTTTGTTGCTTGTTGGGCAGCAACCTTTATGTTCTCAGAACTTCTGGCAGTTGGCTTTGTGTTTCTATAGGGGTAACTTTTGACATGTCCTTTCCCTTTCTTCACTGTAACACCTGGTTCCTCACATGTTGAACATCCATATGCCCCATTATGCATAGACATATTTGCAACATATCCTTTAGCTTGAAGATCCAGAGTGGCAAGCAGTACACAAAGTTTTACTTTAAACTTTCCGATATTTGGTTGATCAATGTAGACACCTTCTGTATATAAATTGTTTACTTCACATGTGAAACACTCCAAGTACTGTTTGAAAGGAGGGTTAGATTTTCCCTGCCACATTCCAGCAACAATCAAATTTTCCCGAGCAAATCGTTGATGAGGTGGCAATTCATTTAATGCAAGGAAAATGGGCCAAAGTTTAACTTTGGATGAGGTATATAGAGGTATTCCATCAGTGTTCATAATTGCACTTAAATGAGTTTCTTCACTTAAGAACATTCCTTCAGCACAAAGAGCTTTATAACAAGAACCATCTATGATGTCACAAATGACATCATCTCCTTGTTGGACCCTAATTCTGTCTTTAACAGCTATGACAAGATCCCATATTCCTGGCTTCTCAAGAATTCGGACCAACTGCTGGCCTATATTGGTTATGATGAATTCACACCTTGGTTTTCGTTTTTCATTAGTCTGACACTGTTGATTGCCTTCATACCTAAAACCATGACAATCTATGCATTCAAATATATCAAGATCTTCCTCTGGAAAAAGTGAGTTACACTTTTCACAGTAATGGAATGCGTGGAGATCTGGCATTTCAGAAGCATAATTAAAGTTTGTGTTTGGTGACAAAATTGAAGCCATCTTTTTTAAAGCAACTGTTGCTTCCCTCGATAAGTTGAATCTTTTAGCATATGCTAAAACGCAATATTCATGCAGCTGAGAATCTGAAAAATTGTTGCAACCTTGTGTGTTTTCAAATGTTTTTTCACTTCCACTTGAACAACCTGAATAAGTGTCCTCCACATCACTTGAAATGGGTGAAAGTGCCTCATCAGACTGAAAACTACTTTCAGATTCAGAATCTTCAGATACAGATTCGGAAGTAATGCTTTTTTCCAGATCATTTTCTGATTCCACTTTCTCCTCGTCTGAATCTGCAACATGAAAGCTGCCTTCATCTGGGAATTGAAAATCATCTTTTGTACTTTCTTCCTGATCTGTTTTAAATTCATCTTCTCCTGAAGCATCATCTTCTTGGTCTTTCTCTGATCCAAATTTCATACTATCTGCTCCAGGAAGTTTGAAACTAATTTCTGGTGAGCTTGTTGAATCTTCACTCTTATTTGCAATATTTTTGGCCCCCTTTTTATGTCGAAAAAGGGTCCTTTTTGGAACTGTGGCCTCAGGGATACAGTCATATGTCTTGTAAGTTCTTTTAAGAGGACCTGAAAAAAAATCCAATTAAGATTTGGTTACATAACATAAATGGACCCCAAGGAACAAAAGACAAGAGGGCAAAAATGGCCCTAGATCGCTCAACTGAATTTGAACTAAGTCCCAAATACTACGCAAATGATTTTTAAAGACTAATTTCATGACTTTACTAAGTCTGACAAGCCTGGCCCTGCCACACCCACATTTTTTTGAAAATCAAAATTTCACAAACAAGTTTTGGAAAGGGTCACCCAAGGAACATTCCTGCACAGTTTGGTTCAAATTGGCCCATTGGTTTAGGAGGAGAAGATGTTTAAAGAAATATACTAGGATTTCTCTAAGTCTGATAAACCTGGCCCTGCCACACCCACATTTTTTTTGAAAATCAAAATTTCACAAACATGTTTTGAAGAGGGCCACCCAATGAACATTCCTGCCAAGTTTGGTCCCAATTGGCCCAGTGGTTTAGGAGGAGAAGATTTTTAAAGATTATTCTAGGTTTTTTCCTAATCTGATAAACCCGGCCCTTCCAACACACATTTTTTTGAAAATCAAAATTTCACTAACATGTTTTGGAAAGGGTCACCCAAGGAACATTCCTGCCAAGCTTGGTCCAAATTGGCCCAGTGGTTTAGGAGGAGAAGATTTTTTCAAGATAATTCTAGGTTTTTTCTAAATCTGATAAGCCTGGCCCTGCCACGCACACATTTTTTTGAATATCAATATTTAACAAACAAGTTTTAGAGAGGGCCACCCAAATTGGCCCAGTGGTTTTGGAGGAGAAGATTTTTAAAGAAATATACTAGGATTTCTCTAAGTCTGATAAGCCTGACCCTGCCACATCCACTTTTTTTTGAAAATCAAAATTTCACAAACAAGTTTTATAGGGGGTTACCCAAGGAACATTCCTGCCAAGTTTGGTCCAAATTGGCCCATTGGTTTAGGAGGAGAAGGTCTTTCAAGAAATATACTAGGATTTCTCCAAGTCTGATAAGCCTGGCCCTGCCACACCCACATTTTTTTGAAAATCAAAATTTCACAAACAAGTTTTGAAGAGGGCCACCCAATGAACATTCCTGCCAAGTTTGGTCCAAATTGGCCCATTGGTTTAGGAGGAGAAGATGTTTAAAGAAATTGTTGACGACGCATGACACACTACGGACGACGGATCTTGAGTCACCCTAAAAGCTCCACTTGAGCATATTGTGCTCAGGTGAGCTAACAAGAAGAGGACCATAATGGCCCTGTATCCTCTTTTTATTTTACAAATTGAACATGACTTTGTATATTTTTATATTTGAATTTGAAATTCAATTTAACCATTAGTCATCTTCTTGGTAAAACCAACACTGATTGCTATAAAGCATACTATTTTAACCCTTTCCCACACATCAAATTTTAGACTCTTTTAATTTGAAAGGGTTTACAGACGACAAGTTTAAATTTAATACAAATGGTGTTAAGTTCTCTTATAGGGTATAAAACATTGTGGGAAAAGGAGAAATTGCTCGTAACAAGCAATTTCTCCTTTTCCCACAATGTTTTCATAAGCCTTCTTCTGCAGACACGTGAAAACCCAGGATTGTTTGGGAATGGGTTAGCTCTGTGAGATGTCATGTTAGGTTGGCACCACATATTCAACTTAACCACAAATCCGCCATGTTACGTAAATGTTACTTTCAGTTTTATTTACTTGTTATAAAGCTCTACATATCAAGTTGTCATCCAAAGACACTGAAAAGATGAAAAAGATATAACAAGGGCTTTAAGTTAATAAAAAGAAGTATTTAATCTGTGATGATATTTGGATGCCGGAATTGACATGGTCGGTACTGCCAAGTTTAATATATCGAATATCTGTTTGGAAAAAAAATGGAAAAATATGAAATGCAAAATTTTAGTTTTTATGGTTTCAAATTTTCCTATGGACTTTGGACAAAATAGTACACAATATGCCTTATATAGCATGAAATCAAGGTAGATTCCAGTAAAAATCTAAATCGATTCCTGTATATTCTGGTAAATAGGTCGATTCCTGTAAATCGAGTAACCGAAAATGAGCCTTTAAAATGCCAATACTAATTTGTTTGTTGGTTCATGCCATTTTCAACAGTATTTCATGGGAGTGTCAAACACCTACACAAATGTAAATGGAGTAGAGTCAATGCTCAGCAGTGATAGAGGACTGGTCAGATGGGGTTTTGAACTTACAACCCCAGAGATAAAACTTGACTGCAATACTGAATTAGGTACCAATGGTAGCTAATGTTTCTGTTACATTAATCTATTTAAAACATCAATACTAACTTTTCCCATGTATCAGGTTCAGATGCTTCAGAACGTTTCTCTTTGAACTCAAACATTTCCTACAAATGTTACACTGGTATGATGTATCTCCACATTTTGAGAATAATGTCTGTCCATCAGAACATGTTTCAGTGTTGTATTCCCCTGGAAATAGCAAAGCAAAAATTGATGAATTAAATTTCAAGTTGATGTATTGCTCTTGAGTCTTTCCTTACTTTTACAACTGAAATGTGAATATTGCCAACACATTTCAGTCAATCTACAAAAAAATATGTTTTCTTTTCATGAGATCTTATGATACACCATCAACATATGACTTTTGAAAACAATGAGGGAAAGGGAGAAATTGCTTCAAACAGGCAATTTCTTCTGTTCCCACAATGTTTTCAACTTTTCTGGAATTTTTTTCAATATATATTTATAATAAAAGTAATGCATTATCCAAATACAATAACTCTCACCTTACCCTTTTATTCAAAATAAATTAACATAATGAATGCATCTAATTACATTTAACACTGTCGATAATCCAAATCTTGCAGCCACAGTGGTTGGGCATCCACCTCGGGTACGGGAGGTTGTGGGCTCGATCCCCAATCGAGTCATAGCAAAGACTTAAAAATGGTGGTAATGGCTTCAATCCTTGGCGCTCAGGGTTACGGGGTTAGCATTATGACCGGTTGACCAGTGCCAGGATAATAAGACTGGTAGTACCGGTTCGAACCCAGGGAGCAAGAATATGTGAACTGTTGCCGTAATATAACTGAAAAATTGTTGATGCGGCGTTAAACCAAACTCAAACAAATCTTGCAGCATTTCATGATGGACACATACAGGTACAGGTAAGCAAATTAGTTTTACCAATTTGCTTCTTTTTCTGTATCGATGACTCTGACACTAATATATGCTTAAAAATTAAGCAACATTCTTAATTTCCAAATGTCTTCTATGTTTTGTAGTTCAAGGGTTTTTAAAATTTTTACTGGTTCCATCTTTCTTTTCTTCCACTTGTATGTCAGCAGAGAATACCCAGCATCTTCAAAATGAATTTCGTAAATAACAGAATTACTCATACTTCTTTTTCCATTTTATCAAATATGCCATAGTGTTTGGTTTGAAATGGGCATTGCCCACAAAAGGCAACTACAAGAACTCAGGTTAATTTTAATGTCACAGAAAATCCAGAATGGTCTGGAAATGACATTATAATTTGCTACTGTATCAATATTTAAAGCCGCCGTCAAAGCGCAGTTGGTAGCGCGTCGGACTGTCAATCTAGAGGTCCCGGGTTCGATTCCCGACGGCGGCACTCATTCTTTCCGACTACTTGTCTTCCACCAATGGGTTGATAATCGTAGACCTATGTGGGATAGCAGCTGGAGGCTAGGAAAGGATGTAATGGTAGTACTGGTGTGAGAAATACCAGGAATCCATTGTTAGGTGCTCCAGCCGCCGCGATATGACTGCAAGATTGTTAAAAGTGGCGTAAAACCCCATTCAAATCAAATCAAAATTAATATTTAAACTTAAGTGTTTATGACTAAAGTGTATACCATTATGTCTGGTGATGTGAGCTGTGATTCTCTGTTTGGAAGACAGATTTCTGTTACAGATTGAACAAGCATATTTTGTCTTTCCTTCAACTGCTACAACCTTGTATAAATTTTCAGACAAATAGGAAGCCATGAGATCTACTGGATACCTGGAATTAAACTGACAATATTTAATGTTTATATATCATGTGCAACTCCAACTGTTACAATAGTTGTCAGCTGAGAGAACAAAATCTGTATGGCATATAGCCACAACAAGGAAATTTTCCAAAACATTAATGAAATACTTACATACAAACCTATATCTGATACAAATGAACTGAGGCTCTATTATAATGTAAAATTTACAGAGTAATGGCACATTTTATAAATTTATGCAATTATTAGCAAGACAAAACATTTAGAATTACCATACTTTTTTCAGGTGAAAGGGTTTTTTTAATAAATAATGAGACATTACAAGAAAGTTTTTAGAAATTAGTTGACTGTACTTTATAAAAGCATGAGAAAACAGTTCACATATCTATGATCACTGGCATACATGATGATATTCCAGACATTCAATACTACTAGTAAAAATAAGATAACTCAAAAATTCCAACCATACACGTGTCTTTGCTCAGGGCAGACTCCCAGAATTGGGAGAAGTTTTTCAAAATGGGGAGAAGTGGTGAGACTTTCAGGAGAAGTGGATTGCGTCAAAAAAATAAGTTTTTGCGTGTCTTCCTTTTTCCAACAAAGAATAAAAATAGCTTTACAACCAAGTAGTTGCATTTTGCAGTATGTAATATGCAATAAACATAGAAAATACTGCTTATTCTTTCAGTCCTCAATAAAGATCTTTTACCTGTTAACAAATACTTTTGTATTCTTCTATTTTTAGGAATTAAAGAGTATGATTCCGAATTTTTTTTAAATTTTTTTATAATAGATTCATATATGATATAAAATGACAACTAATAAAAGAAAATGCAAATGGTGTATAGGCAGACTGGTACAAATTGAAAGAAGCTAAATAAGACATTTCAAAGTAAGCTTCAATAAGAAAAAAGGTGCCAAAGAGGGTAGAAACATGTGGGGATAGGATAAATTGCTTGCTGCAATCATTTCTTCCTTTTTCCACAGTTTTCCATACAAACATTTCAAGGTGTCAAAATGTGGGATTGTATGATAATGAGTTAATAGTCAGTCAACTTTACATGATAACATAAAAATGGATAAAAATTGTCATTAATTGGTTAAAACAGGTCCTTTGTGAATAAGTTAGTTATAATGTGTAAAGGGTAAGGGTTACTGCTCAGTACACAAAACCAGATTGTCTACATGAAGAGGTTTAAAGATAACACAGAATATTTTAATCCAGTTTATAGGATTACATGTTATCAAATGGAATTATTACCAATATAAGTAAGTGAAATTTAGTTTTTGGAGAGAATGTATCGTAACAAGAAACTCAAGAAAAGATCGTAGAAGCCTTTAAATTGTTTGTCATAATTTCCTTCATTTGTAAATAAAGGAAAATTAAATTAAATCTTTGGTTCAACAGTTTGACCATCTCAGAAATAGATATGGTTCCTATTTTCTTGAATTTTCATTAGCTGTTTATTTTTAGGCATATTTTAATCCCACTTTTAATTTGTACCCGGGATATTTTTGAATGTCGGGATAATCATCATGTACTCTGTGACTTGACACCGTTCAGTCGAATATTTTGTTTTATTCCGTATGCTTTCTTGCCAAACAAAAAACAAAGGTATCTGTTTATTTCTTACCTTTCCAAATTTTTTCCAACATGTTGACATGATATTTGCTTTCAGGAAATAGTTGAACGATAATTTTGCTGGTTCCGATTCTGCCGATTTCTACATCGCGATGCTACTTGAAAATAGGGAACCGCTTCACATTGTAACAGAACGTGCGATAAGTCAGCTGCTTTCCTTTTATCCGTTTCTATTGGCTAAAAACTGAAAGCGCCAAATACGCAACTGCTTCTTTTTAAAAAAAAATCCGCAACACAACAGAGATTGAGAGAGGCTGTAAATTAAAGGTATGCTTTTAATTAGTGGAAAATATTGAAAAATCATAGTATAATTTTTTTTGAGAGCGATGGTTTTAGTATGTAAAGTTGCGCTTGGAGAATGCGCAGATCACTTTATTGGGAAAGTCATATTTGTCTTGCATTTTCGTGCACGATAACCCCCCCCCCGTTTCGAAGACAAAATATTGTCCGATGTACGAGTGATGTATCACCAACTCATCAGATTTCATTGTTCATATTGCTTCACTCTTTTATTATAATTTCACAAGACACTGTCAAATGGAAAGTAAGCTTTGCCCTGGGCTTAATTTATCATGATCTTATATGACGTCACAATGGGTTTTAAGTGGGTGTGGTGGAATTAGAAAAAAAAAAGATTGAACTCATTACTAATTTTGTCATCATTTGTCATCAATCTATCTATCCATATATACTGCTACTCCCCTTTTGGGTATTACTGGCAGGTCATCCTACTGATAACTTTTTAAATTAAGGGATTACACTGGAATTGTTTCTGAAGATGAAGTTTTGATATATGTAATCATGGTCATGGTCAGTTTATTGTTTATGTTTTCTTGAATATTTTCTATTAACAGATCACAATGAGCTATATACTATTATATTGGATTGAGGAAGGTTTGTACTCAGTGCTGGCATCCAGTTCCATTAAAACAGCTAATTTCAAGTCTGGTATGGTTGTTGAAGCTTTGTATGGTGTAAAGACTTATCCTGGATTGGTGCTTGATAGATCAGGTTTGTTTTCAAGTTGTTCAGTTCATCTTCATAGACTTTTTGTGGCATTGCATAATGTGAACAGAAATAATTCACACTTTTCCGGAATTTCTCATAGAAATTATTCAATGGTGTTGGGTATTTAAAGTTGGAACATGTTTACCTTGCAATCACTGGTAAACATCAACCATGCTGTCTTACAGGCATCTCTTGTCGATATGTATGACAACATTTGCTGATGTTAAAACTGTATCCAAGGCCGCGGCCATAGCGCAGTGGTAGCGCACAGGACTCCTAACCTCGGGGTCCCGGGTTCGCTTCCTGGCCGTGGCAAATATTCTCTTCGACATTTGTCTCCCACCAATGGGTGGATAATCGTAAACCTACGTGGGATGAGCAGCTGGGGGCTCGGAGAGAATGTTGTGGTAATACTGGTGTGAGAAATACCAGGAATCCATGGTTAGGTACTCCAGCAGCCGCGATATGACTGAAATACTGTTAAAAGCGGCGTTAAACCCAATTCAATCAATTCAATCAATAAAACTGTATCCTTTCCTAAATGTACCATTTATTGACTCTATCATGAAGTAGATAAAGAATAGAAATGAAAATGATGTGAAAAAGTAATAAAATAATTGGCATTTAAAACATTGTGAATAAAGTAGCAAGCAATTTCTCTTTTCCCAGTGTTTTTGAAAGTTGTTAAGTGCATACACATCAAAAATTAGCTGTATGACAGAAAAGGCATAAAGAGACATATTTTTTCTCCTATAAAAACAAATATATTTAGACACGAATTTTCATAATTTTATTTTATTTTTCTCACATGGAAATATTTTATGTTGCTTTTGTAGATGACAAAACGATGTTGAACAACAATAGTGGAAAGATAAAAAATATCAAATTGGACCAAGTTATAACACCATCAGATATTTATGAGGAGTACAAGAAATTAATAGGTATTGTCATAGTAAAATTTATTTCCCCATTTAATTTGCTTGTAAGACCCCTACATTTGCTTTTTATACCAGAGGGTACTATAAGTTGTCTACCATCTGTCTAATTGTGGTTCAGGCTAGGCTGCTTAAAATTGGTATTTGAATTCAGCAAATATGGTAATTGTGCACATCATTGTGATGAGTACCTTAAGCAAGGCGTTCGATGGACCCTTTGCTATGTATAGTACATGACGAGTATTTAAACCTTTCAATCATACAGGTACATGTCTGCGGCAAACAACTTTTGAAAACGTTGTTTGGAAGGGAAAAATTGTTTTCTATTCAATAAGTCTTCTCTTGCAATTACTTTCAAATAGGAAGAATGAAAAACAAATATGTCATATGTTCAAGAGTTAATCATTCAAATATGGAATCGGAACTGCTCTATATGTAAATATTTATCAGATTCTACTGTGTTCACATTGGAGGGGACTACAGGTATACATACCGTCAGTCAGTCTGTTGGCTCAAAATAGATCCAGCATCACAACTATTGAAGCTAGGTTGATGAAACTTTGGTATGTGAATTGGAGGCAATATGGAGATTGTGCATTGCTTTGGGTTACTGAAATAGTACTTGGGTGATCTGTCGCCCTTGTTACAAGCAATTTATACTATAATGTATTGCCAGGGTGTGTTTAAATAGTCATCGGTGGTGAGATGTCAGATGTAGAGAATGGTGAAAAGGGTTGAAATAGGCATATAAATTGGACTGAAAAGTAAATGTATTAGATTATTAAAAAGTGACATTTACTCATTTTTCTTTGCTTTCACCCTTTAACAACTATAAGAGAGCTTTGACATGTGCTGCAATTGACTGCATTGAAAACATTGTGAGATAAGCAGCAATTGCTCATGGATGAACACTGGACTATTTAAAAAAAGTAGCTTTTTGTTATAGGGTTAAATATGGAACATGGATTATATTACTAACTTCATCACTTAATCCCCCAAAGTATGGCATTGCAGCAGATAACATTTCAGAACATTGTAGCCAAAGGAGATATTGTTCATTATTAGCAATCTGTTGTTTTCACTGATGTCTTACATTACCCATAACGCAATGCCCGATGGGTCTGTCTCTCCATGTTGGTTCCCTACCCGTAATTAACTATTTGAAGGGGGTCAATTGATTTTCTGATTACAAACTAATATTCATCAATAAATTGTATTCATTTTCTTTGTGGGCTAACATGTAAAACTGAAATTATAAGCTTGAAGAAAGCTAATTCTTGAAATGTCAAAGAAAGCAGATGAAACTTCACAAATTTTCCGTGAATGTCTGCAGAGCCGTATAAGGGGTTCTATAAAAAGACTGCATTTATAGGAACAGATCCATGTATTATTCCGATACATGCAAAACATTCTAAGAAAAGGAAAAATATAATGCAATTTCTCCTTTTCCCACATTATTATCAAACAAGGCAACCGTTGACGGTCTGTAGGCAGCCAACAAATGTTGTTCATAATTGTACAAAAGTTTAAAACTGGAACAAATAGTTTTTAAAGATAGGGGAAGAAAAGTGGGGGAACATTCTATTTACGAACAATTTCTCTTCTTTTTTCTTTTTTTTTTTGCTACAATGTTTTAAAAAATACATCTAAAGAAGAGTCATTAGATCATCTGTATTAGGAACAGGGTAAGAGAGAAAATGCCTGCTCGATTCGGACTGAAAGAAATATTTTTTTATTTGGAAAAGTTTGATCTTTCCCTGAAACAGACAACACATAAATTCCTCTGCAGCAAACAACTTTTGAAATTATTGTAACTATAAAGAATTGGTTTGTTCGTCAGCGATTTGACGTGTAGTACTAATAACGTTTATCTGTAATAGGGAACCAAAATGGCGGATGACAAGGTATGCATTATCTGTGACGTCACATGAAAACAACGGATATGTACTTTGGCCACAATGTTTTCACCAAATTTTGATCATCAAATTTCATGTTTTTGCTCCTATGTTTTCAAAGTTGTCTGCAGCCGATAAATAATTAAAGCATTCTTTGTATGAAAACAAAAATAAAAATATTATTTTTTATAACTTTTGTGGTTAGTCCTCAGAACAGACTTTCTTAAATCAACACTTTAATGGTCTTTATTTTGGCTGTTTTGAAGAAGTTTAGCTACCTCTATTTCTATTGCATGCTGGAAGTATAAGGGGATATAGTTTAGCAATATGGTATCTCCATTAAGACATGACCATGTATATGTATAGCTGATGAAATGCAGACAACAGAAATTATATGCCAATGAGGTATACATTTTTTTTTTCTTTTTAATCAGGTAAAGAAAATCCCACTGATTTGTGCAAAAAGGATCCAGAGCAAATAGAATCAAAAGGTAAAGTGGACTTGAAAAAAAAATCTTTGATGTACGGATAGTTTTGATGTATGGACATTCAAGCTATGGGCATTTGACTGTATTTTAGGTATCGTAGTGCACCTGCACCTGAGCTATTGTGACCACCCTGTGTCAGTTATCCACTTTGCATCAACATTTAAGTATTTAATGACAAGTTAATGTTGAAACTGTTAAGTTAAAACCGGTTCTTTTGTCATATCATTTTCAAATGCCATTTGTCTTTTCACTGAATACTAAAAAGTGGTATAACAACATACATAGTTAAAAAATGGAATTTGTTGTAAAAATGAAAAGCAAACCTTGAAGACCAAATGTACATAATGTATTGTTATTTTTTTTTACCAGGAAGAGATAATCACATTAATGTGTGTGAAAAGAAACCAGGACAAAAAGAGTCACAAGGTACATTGATTCTTTCTTTTTTTGTCCCTCTTTCACTGATTGGTCATTAAATGTCATTGTCTTTTGTGGCTAAGTGGTTAAGGCACCAGACTGTCACCTGAGAGAACATGTTCCATTCCTGTTACAGTCAACTGACTTTGGACAGGGCTAATTTTGTTAGTGTAATACTAGTTTGCAACTTGGGAACAATGAATAAGTGAACTGTTGCCGTAATCTACCTGAAAAGTTTTTGAAAACAGTGTGAAACACCGTTCAAACATAGAATGTTTTACCATATACATCAAAATTACTAAACCTTTGGCATGATTTTAAATCTATTTGATTGGACTTCATTTTTTGTCCTTTAGAAAAAATTGCTAAATTATTGGCATCTGTTTTTTTTTAAAGGGTAAAACAATTATATCTTATGATCTAAATCACTGTTATTATGAAAGAACATCATTGTTCATCACATAATTCCATGTTTTAAAGACCATGAAATCATTGTAGGAAAAGGAGAAATTGCTCAGAATGTTGTCAGAGTAATATCTTCCATTCAATTCTGTCATAGTTTGAATTGTCTTTTTTTCAGTTCCTAATTGGCCTTCATTTGTTCTTACAAGCTATTACTCCACTTTTTAAACTGGATTTTTTGTCAACCTTTACCACACAATACCTGGTTTTGATGGGTCTACAAAAGATAGACATCTTTTGAAAACATTGTGGGTAAAGGAGAAATTGCTCATAACGAGCATTTTCTCCTTTTCCCACAATGTTTTCTGCCCTATCAGAAAACAATAAAGACTTACATCATGATAATCATTTGACATCTGCAGACTCTTTCAATATTGAAGAGTTTAATTATGTTGTTTGGTAAAGGGTTAAACAAGTTTCACATCCTTATTGTCTCAGGTTTGCAGTCTGTACAATCTGTTGAAGCAACGTTGTTCAAACAGAATTCTGTCCAAACCAAATGCCACTGGTAAGTACACAGCCACAACAGTTTCTTTAGCTTATTTTGGACTCAATCAATGAGGAACAGTTTTAGCTTATCTGATTTTTAGCTCACCTGACCACATAGTGGTCAGGGTGAGCTTTTAGGATCAATGAATGTCCGGCATCCGTCAATCCATCAACAATTAGTTTGTTTACACTCTAGCACTTTCATTTCTTGAGCAATCTTATTTAAAATTTACCACAATGTTTATATCCATAAAATCTCGGATGAGTTAGAATTTGAGCAAGAACAGGTTAGCAAGTCCAGAGTTAGCTCCCTTTGAATTTCGAAAAATGATATATTTTACATTGTTTACACTCTAGCACCTTCATTTATTGACCAATCAAGACCAAAAATAGTCAAAATGTATATAACCAGAAGATCTAGGATGAGTTTGATTTTGAGAGAAATTCGACCAGTATGCTAAGAGTTATCTTCCCTTGAATTTGGAAAAATGCAATATTTTACTTGGTTTACACTATGGCACCTTCATTTGTTGACCAATCAAGACCAAACATGGTCAGAATGTATATAGCCATAAGATCTCGGATGAGTTCAAATTTGAGTGTCATTGGGCTTGTAATCTAAGAGTTATCTGCCCTTGAATTTGGAAAATTGCAATATTTTACTTTGCTTACACTCTAGCACCTTCGTTTATTGACCAATCATGACCCAACATGGTCAAAATGTATATTGCCATAAGATCTCGGATGAGTTCGATTTTGAGTGAAATTGGGCCAGCAAGCCAAGAGTTACCTGCCCTTGAATTTGAAAAAAATGCAATATTTTACTTTGTTTACACTCTAGCACTTTCATTTCTGAAGTGATCTTCATCAAGCTTTGTCACAATGCATATATTTATAAAGTCTCGGAAGAGTTTGAATTTGAGCCAGATCATGCCAATATGTCAAGAGTTATCTGCCCTTGAATTTTGAAAAATGCAATATTTTACTTTCAAAGTTTACCCTCTAGAAGCCACACATGGCACTCAATCTTTGTGAAACTTTGTCAGAATGACTGTCTTTATAAAATCTAGAGTGAGTTCGTGTGTGGGTCATGTGGGGTCAAAAATTAGGTCACTTGGTCAAATCAAAGGAATACTTTATTTATATGCAAGAAGCCATGACTGTCTTAATTAAATCTAGACTGAGATTGAGTATTGGTTATGTGGGGTCAAAAACTAGGTCACTAGGTTTAATAAAAGAAAAATTTCTGTCACACTGTACAGACTACTTTTTGGGCTCAATCTTTGTGAACTTTAGTCTATGCCCTGAATTTGTTTTGTAAAGAATGATTGTTAAGTCAGGTGAGCGATTTAGGGCTATCTTGGCCTTCTTGTTTAAAAAGAATGTCAATGTCATCACATGTGCTGCATTTGAAGTTTTGTGTTCCATTCCACTTTATAGCTTGCTTGTAATGAGATGCCATGATAGTACTGTGTTCCAAGTATCTCCATCTTCAACTGTTTTTTTTTTTTTTTTGTTTGTTTTTAGCTAACAAAACGTCAGCTTTGATAGCTTAAGTAAACATACAAAATTTTGAGGTAGACTCATGAGTTCAAATGAGTGCAAACTGCCACTGTAGGCTTAACCACTAGATACATTAAATGACTACGCCTTAAAAAGTAGTTCTAATGTATTTCAGGAATATTGCAAACTAAGGCCTCATGAATTAACTTTATTCAAATAGTAGAGAACTCATTCTCACGCCATGCCACTTTTTTACGCATCACAAAATTAAAGATAATAAAAAAAAAATTGGAAAACATATCGACAATGAAGAAATTGCTTGTAACAAGCAATTTCTTCATTGTCCACAATGTTTTCTACCCTAGAAGGCAAGTATAATTCCGCAAACTTGAAATTGTCATGATCTGCAACTTATTTCAATTTGAACCAGTCTAAGATTTTGTCGTATTGAAATGGTTAACTCCTGGGTTACATAAATAACGTCGTTCATTTATCATGATCACCTATGACAAAGGAGATTACTTAACAAAACCATGCTTTGCTAGCTAACAGTACTTTCAGTACTTTGATTTTTAAAAGGCAACAGAGTTTGTACTGGATAGTTTCTACCTGTGTTTACAGCATAACGGCACTTTATACATGTTTATTTTCATTTACAGTCATCATGTGGTAACACAGAAAGAATTTAAAGAGCTGCAGGAGGACTTTCGCCGTTTGAAAAGGAAAGTAAAAGATGGTTTGGAACCTCAACCAAAATCACCGAAACCGACCCCTTCATATGAGAAACATACAAACAGCCAAGCAGAAGATCTGTCCCCCCAGACAACACAAGAAATTACCTTTAATGGTTTAAAAGAGACAGAGTTGAGGGCTAAGATAATGCACATTCAAAATGAATTCGAAGCATGTCATATCCTTATGTTGTCCCTCTTTAGCAAAGATGTGATTATTTCCCACAGCGTGTCAGGGCAAAAGGCCAACAGTAGAACACCAGCAAAGCCCAAATTTAATGCCCAATTATATGGTATTCTTACCACTCTTTTAAAGGAAAAATTCTCCATTAAAGATACAGACATTACCAAGAAAGTTCAAGCTGTGCAAAAAAATACAAAAATAAACATTAGATGACGAGAGTGGTGATAATTAGTGTTACCTAGTTTTAACTTGAGACTTAGTTTCCATTTCTGAAAATGTTCTTATGATGTTAATAGTAGATTCTTTGTTATCTGGTTTATTACCTCCACTGGTGGAAGGCCAGCAAGCTTATGTCATGGCGGTGTGTCTGTCGTGCATCAGGCCTGTGTGTGCGTTAACTTTTTCTTTAAACATCTTCTTCTCAAAAACTTCTGGGCCAAATGTAACCAGATTTCACAGAAATGCTCCTTATATGGTCCTCTTCTAAATTCCTTCAAAGAATTCCGTTCCGTGCAGAGCTCTTGTTGTAAATGCAACAGAATTGAATATTTAAGAAAAACTTTAAAACTCTTCTTCTCAAAAACCGCTTATCAGCTTTCATTGTAATTTGGCATGAGTGTTCCTATGGTAGACCTCTTTCAGATTCCTTGAAGAAATTTTGATCAGACAAAAAACATGGCCGCAGTGGGCGGGGCTTATTTTCACAATATGAAATATAGTGTTACTTTAAAATATCATCTTCTCCAAAACTGCTTGTTGGATTTCTTTGTAATTTTGCATGAGTGTTCCTCAGGTGGACCTCATTCAGTTTCCTTGAAGAAATTTTGATTCAACTAGGAAACATTGCCGCTGTGGGCGGGCTTTTTTTCACTATACGAAATATAGTGTAACTTTAAAAATCTTCTTCTCTGAAACCACTCACCTCTTTTTTATACCTACCTGCACAAATATGCAGAAAACTATTGAAAGCATAAAGCAAAACATGAAAAGTTGTCAAAAATTTAGATTTTTTTTTTTTTTTGTAAGAAACATTGAAACTAAAGAAGATTTGGCCACAATGTTTTTAAGTACTGTCTGTTGTTAAGAAGTTGTGTTCAGACTCATTTCTCTGTTTCTCAAGATTTTAATTACCGATACTTTGTGAAAGGGTTAAGATTTCCTCACCTGTAACAAACAACTTCCTTTTAGCATAAATGTAAAAACCTGAAAAGTTGCAAAATATAATTCTAAAAAGAAACCACTTCACTTTTTTTTTTTTGAAATTGTTTATGATTATTTTACACCCTCAAATAATAAAATAATACCAGCAATGGTCAAACCATGGTTTGCAATAGTTGACAGTGGTCAAAGCATTGTCATTTTTTTCTGTTTGTCATACAACCATGGTCAAGCACTGTACAAACATGGTTGCACTGTTCAGACCATGGTTAACCTTTATCATTAGACTAATGGTTAACTATGATTACAACCATGGTAAACATTTAAACCTTGGTTCATCATGCCTAACCATTGTTTCAAGACTATGGTTAACCATGATGAAAACCATGGTTAACAATGGTCAAAATTGGATCATCTTGGCCATGGTTGACCATTGTTAAGATACGACCATGCATGGCGATCATGTGCCAATTGTTGTAAACGTTAAAACCTTGGTTCACCATGCCTAACCATTGTTTCAAGACTATGGTTAACCATGGTCAATGATGGTTAAATTTCGCAGGGGATCTGACAAAGAGTCATTCTGAGGGTCATTCCTGTGAAATTTGGTTAAAAAACCCCATCCACAGGATTCGGTGAAGATTTTAAAGTTTTCAGAATATATTTCATATTTGGAAATTAACCCCCCCACCAGGAAAAAGCCATGCTTTTAATATAATCAAATTCATTGAGGAAATCTGTTAAAGCGTCTCCAAAGGATAGTTTTGTTGAAATAAGTCGACTTGTATCTGAGAAATAAAAGTTTTCACTGTCTACCATATATGGCAATAAGAAAGTCACCAAAGGCTCATCCCTGTGAAATAAGAATTAAATCAATCAACTGGTTTCTGAGAAAAAGTTTCTTCAAAGTTTTCACAATATTTGGAAATTAGCCCTGCCCATTAACCCTTAACCATATAACAAAGCTTTATACCAGTGCAAATTGAAAAGAGTTGCAGACAACAAATTGAATCCTGTGAGTTTTCTAATTTTTCAATTTTTTTGAAAACATTATGGAAAATGAAGAAATAGCTTGGTTCAAGCAAATTGCTTCATTTTACACAATGTTTTCTCAATTGGTTTCTTGAGGGGTGACAGAGTTGTCAATGTGTGGGAATGGGTTAAAGACACGATTTTCATCTGATCAAATTTGTTTGAAGGAATCTGATTCAGGGTCACACAAGGATCCCTCCTGCAAAATTTGGTTGAAATCTATCCACTGGTTCTGAGTGGTTTTTAAAACTTTCAACATACAATGTTTCCACCCATTTAAGCCATGTTCTCAAACTGATCAAAATTCTTTGAAGGAATCTGATAAAATGTCACCCAAGGATTATTTCTGTGAATTTGGTTGAATTCAGTTCAGTACTCTGGTGAGAGGATTTTTACGTTAAAATTTACGGACAGAGAGACTACTGGACGCACAACAGACACCAGGCCATGTCAACAACCCTATTGCTTTTAGCCAGTTGAGCTGAAAATTATGATCAATGAATTAGTCACTAAAGCCCCTTTTCCAGTGACAATGGATGAAATGCTACCATGTTCCATAGGCATCAATCATACATTTTCAGCAGGCTTGAGCCATAAGAGTGATATGTTGAGTGGAAAAAGGAAGTTGGCTTTTCACCTAGTATAGACAGAATTGGAACCACGATTATTTAACCCATTACCACACAATGACACTTTTGGACATCCCTTAGGAAAAATAACGGGAAAAACATTGTGTAAAATGAAAAAATTGCTTGTTACAAGCAATTTCTTCATTTTTCACAATGTTTTCTGCCTAGAAAGTTAAAAAATCTAAAATTTCATAAACTTCAAATTGTCGTCTGCAACTCCTTTCAATTGTGAACAGTCTTAAGTTTGATCATCTGCAAATGGGTGAATGGAGATCATCCCTATGACCATACAAACATTTTCAGCATGTTATAGAAAGATTTACCCCAAACTGCAAGGTTAGAGTGGTATCCTTGACATGGTCATTATTACAATTCCCCCCCCCCCTTGATATTGGGTGGAATGTCAACATAAAAAATTGAAATCATCAACAGTTCAATAAAAACAGGATGTGTTTGTGAAACACTATGCCCCCTAAACAGAATTCTTTAGAAACAGGCAAAGGGTTAAAATTTTGACCTTGACCTTGATGAAATGACCTTCCCCAGTTGCGCCTTGTTGAGACATATCTAATTGCCAAGTATTAGCATTGCAACTTAATCAGGGTTGAAGTTATAGGAAAATGTTTAGTAGGCAGGTTAAGTTTTACAGACAGATGGACAGACAGACAGACACCGGTAAAACAATATGCCCCCGATCTTATCGTTGCGGGGGCATAAAAATCCAGCATATTTGAGTAGGGTTGCACCAAAATTGTGACCCGTAGAGCGGTAACACTGAATTGACAATGGATGACAAACAGCACACAACCAGAGGACAATCTGGACATTCAACAATAAAAAAGTCCACCATGAGCACCTTGCTGTACGGTGAGCTAAAAAAAGCTGAACTCAGTAACACACTTTGATCCTGAATCGAAAGGTCATGAGTTTGAACCACAGATCAGCTATATTCATTTTCAACATGTGTCATTGCATGTGCGATTAATTTGTCTCTCACCAATGGCCAAATGAAAGTACTTTTCATTGACATTATATGGTAGCTCCTTGAATGTTCAAGTTCTGGTATGGAAAACAACAGGAAGCCATGGTTAGGTGCATCAGTTGCCCTGATATAACTGAGTTACAGTTGAAAATAGCATTGAACTACAAACAAGTAAAAAAGAAAGGTAGTAATTAAATATTTGGCAAGTGAATATAAAATAAGCTATTTTTACAGGCCAAATGCAAATGTATCAAATCCATGAGGAATAAAAATTCATATTTAACCCATTACCAGATGCCAAGATTTAAGACTGGTCCAGATTGAAATTATTGCAGACAAAAATTTAAAATCTGAGAAATTTTAAATTTCTTTTAAAATTTTTGGGTAGAAAACATAATGTAAAATGAAGAAATTGCTTGCAACAAGCAAGTTCTTCATTTTTTACAATGTTTTCCCAATTGTTTTTCTTGAGGGGCATCGAAGAGTGTTATTGTGTAGGAATAGGTTAAATGAAAAAAAAAAAAAGCAGAAATAAGCCAAGAAGTTTCCCTCATAGTTAGCCTGTTTAGTTGGACAAGCAACCAAGGGTTTTGCATGTCTCATTAGTGGCAGGCTATAAATCTGAGAGAAGTTGAGGGTTGCAGGTTGAATCTCTATGACTGCACTGCTTGTCACATAGGTATCTATGTGTTTGATATTCAAAGCCAAGGCTTACATTTACTGATACGGAGTAAGCTCGTGAATACTCTTATAATTCTTTCCTGTTTTCCTGTTTTTTTCATAAGTTAAGGCTTGTCAAAATTCAAAGAAGTTGCAGAAGACAATATAAAAAGGGAGCAATTTTAAAGTAACCCCTCTTCTTAGTAGAAAATATTGCGGGAAAAGAGGAAATTGCTTGTAACAAAGAATTTATTCTTTTCCCACAATGTTCTCTAAGTTTTAGATTATAATGCCTTAAAACCAGAATTTGTTCAGGAAAGGGATAGGTGGACTAAGTGATGATATAGCTGGAGATCTTTAAAGTGTGGCATTAATTACCATACAAACAAACAAACAACTGACTTCAATAGAGCTATTCTCTTCAAAGTAGTTAAATGAGTTAACTTCTAATTTGACATACAAGTGAAAATAAAGGTACATGTAATCTTAACATTGAAATGGCAAAAATCACTATTACAACAAGATGCTTTCAATGATATACTAAATCAATTGGTATGTTGTTGCTATCTCATCCCTTCCTGTTCCAACTTGGGATTTTACCTTGCTGTGATTTTATACTTGAGGAAAGATTGTGGAAAGAGAAGAAATTGATTGTAACAAGCAATTTCTTCTTTTTCCACAATATTTTCTACTACATACAATGATTTCATTTCAAACTGCATCCAACCACATTGTTGTCTGCATTATGTAGTTGCATAATAAACCGATTATAAGACGACAAAATTTTAGACTGGCCCAAGGTGAAAGGGGTTGCAGACAACATTTTAAAGTTCACAAAATTTTAGATTTTTTCAACTAACTGGGTAGAAAACATGGTGCAACATAAGAAATTTTCATTTCATACCACGTTTTCCCAACTGCCTCTCTTGAGCGTTAGAAGGCGTCATTGTGTGGTAATGGGTTAAGCCCATTGAATGTTACTGATATACTGTTCTAACCAGCATATATCCATCCCAATACAACTCATAGGCAAGGTTTCTGATAATAAAAGCCTTTCCACTAATGTTTCTATAGTTATTCAAGTAAAAAAAATGCTAGTCCACATATCTAGGCCAACTTCTACAGGTTTCAGTCTTTACCAAAGATCTTCTTTTAGCTAAATGCAGAGGCATTCAAAATGCCTGTATGTGTTTACTACCATTACTTAAATAGACAAATAGACTCTAGCAGAACACTTGCTGTAGTATAATATATTAACTGATGGATAAGAAAAACACATGTATTCATATTTCAAGAAAAGTCCAAATATGTGTTTGGCTTGTAAAAATAGGGATCAAAAGGTTATTATTTCAGATATTTTCATCACATTTATCAAAAACAGCTTCAAAGAAGACTTTTTAGTATCAAATTTCAAAGTCCTTTCTTTTATGGGTCAAGAGAAGATTCCTAATTATACTTTTGCACATGAAGCCCAGATTTTAAACCAGTTAAATATATCATTTCTTTGCAGATGATTTATGGAGATGTACAACCTACATAATATAGCTACTAAATTAGTTTAGTACATGTTAAAGTGAGTGATCAAAGGTCAATTTTGTCTATAACCTGTAAAGACAAAATTGACCTTTGATCATTCACTATAACTTGTACATCTATAAAATGTATTGGTGAGTGCTCAGTAAAATAAAACAATCTTAATTTCTTCAATCTTCATTGCCCAAAGGAGATCCTGGGAACTTTGGAGAACCATGTGACAAATATTGATATCAAGTTCATTGATAAACTGTTTAGAAAATTTTTTGAGTAATATTGTTGTTTAAGAAAATATTCTCTGTATCTCTAAAGGCCTATTGTTTCTCTTCTCTTTTGCCAAGCCATCTCACAAGCCATAAAAGTAATGTTCATAGCAGTTCTCATAGAGGACCATGATCTTATGCATAATGCCAAATAACAGAGCTATAAGCTATCCTAGTCATGGGGAGAGAATTTCCAATCTTACCTGTCTAAATTTCCATTTGTCAGTCGCCAAAGAAACTAGTTTGTAAGAATGTAAAAGAAAATCCAGTGATAATTCCTACAGCATTAGGAGTTTGTGAAATGCTTTTTTTAATCCCACCCCAACCTAAATCCACTTATTCTATAAAGGGTGACCCTTTGAGACTCTGCCACTTCATACATGGTAGGAAACTTTTTTATTCCAGGAAATAGAATTATTTCCATGGGTCTCTGCAACTTGAGACATGACTCTCTATGGTCATAATTGGTATCAGAATCATAGAATTAAGCCTGGCCTATAAAAGCCCCCGTTGTTTTTTATTGGTTATAATAAGGGATCTGCATCATAAGGGATCACCGAAGAATCTTTCTTGTATATAAAAGCCATGTTTTCAGAAATATGAGAAAGCTTTTCCAAGACCTATTGATGTGGAATTTGGTTGAAACCTGACCAAAGGTTCTGATAAAAGGATTTTTCACTATACATAATTATTTTATGCCAATAAAAAAATCATTTCAGATTAACATAAGGAATCAGAAAAAAGGGTAACCCAAGGATAATCCTTGTGAAATTTGTTTTAAATCCATCAAATATTTTCTGTGGAAAATTTATAAGAAACTATTTAATTGGGTCATGACAGAGTCAACGCAATGACAAATCCCCTTCAGCCAGAGTTAGAATTGGCCCAAAAGCAAACTAATAAAATTTTTTTTTTTTGTATTGAAATACTTATTTTGGATTTGTTATTGCAAGAATTAGTAGGCAAGGTTGATGTTAGGCTAATATAAGTTAGATTATACATGTATATTGCCTGAGGAATATCAAAACTATGTAACTACAGCAGGATATTCAAGCTGCAGTAACAATCTTCAAGTAACCTATCAACAATGCATATAATTTTGATCCAGGCATCTCAATTCAAAAAGCTTTATTAAACTTTTACTTCATTATTGAACAGATTTTTTTTACATTAAATTTATCAGAATTAGTATGCAATACAGTAGTACCTGTAGTTACTACAGTAATGCAATGAATCTTTTACAGCTGTTTCAGTGCAATACTGTAGTAACTCACACATATACATATAACTCATTATATACAACTTTTTTTTCCAATTTCTTTTCTTTATTATTTTCTTTTAATGAAAAACAGGAAAATATGTTCAGAATTTTTCCTTTAGTAAATTAGAAATGAAAAAATGAGAATGTTTTTTCCTCTCTCCTGTAAAATTTGCCAAAAACAGGGTTACTACAGTTTTGCGATGAACCCTTGATATTCAATTACAATATTAAGAGTAAAGGGTCATTAAGATGACCATACAAATATCTTAAAGATGGAAAAATGTACAGGCAAACAAGATATGTTTGTGAAACACAATGCCCCCGCCGTACATGAGTGTTTTTTGTGTTTGATCTTGGTGTGTGACCTTGACCTTATCACATGACCTTGACTTTGAAATGAGGAGATGCGTATTATGGAGATGTATTTTTAAAATGCTGGTAGTAATTGGAAATGTTAAGTTTGGTTAAGTTTTGCAGACAGACAGACTCAATGACAGACAGACGGACAACGGTAAAACAATATGCCCCCATCTTTCGATGCAGGGGCATAAAAGTATAAAATGAGCTTCAAAGCTGTTATAGATACTAAGTCCCCTTTTTACTTGATATTTGATGGAAAAAACTATTTTGTTAGCATTATGATTCTTTCTACAAATTTGACTACTTAACCCATGACCAGACAATTTTGCTTTTTGGCAACCTGAGGAAATATGATCACAAAAAACTTTGAGGGGAAAGGAGACATCGCTTGTAACATGTAATGTCTCCTTTTCCCCAGATGTTTACTACTTTATTTGGCAGTCACTTTCAAATCTTAGTCCGATTTGAGATGTCAACTGTAAGTTTTTTTCATTTAGAACCAGTCTAAAATTTGTTGTGTGATAATGGGTTTGAGTTGCTAGGATATTTTCACCTAGCCCATTCCCACACCATTCCACTTTTTGATGCCTGTCATATAAAAAGCTTTGATAAACATTGTGGACAACAAAGAAATCGCTTGTTATAAGCCATTTTCTTCATTATTTACAAAGTTTTTACCCAAAAGACAAAGATTATCATAATTTAAGTCTTGATGAAAGTGTTGTCTGTAACTTCTTTTAACTTGGATCAGTCTAACATTTTGTTAACCTGTATGAATGGCAGAGTTTCTCTTGATATTTGGTGAAATATGCTATTTTATTTGATATTGGGACTTCCATATAGCTTGAAAAAATATTTGGAATTCCCTTGCAGCATAAAACACAGAGACTAAGCCAAGATTTTTGACTTGTAAGCCATAACAAGGCAATTGTCATTAACACATTCCTGTCCAATCCCTGGTTTATAGGTCCCCATGGTTTCATGCTAGCAAAAACATTGTGGGAAAAGAAGAAATTGCTTGTAACGAGCAACTTCTTCTTTCCCACAATAATTTCTACCCTGTACATTGGTTACTTTTCAAATTGCACTGTCTTTTAATCGTTGTCTGCAGCTTCTTTCAAATTGAACAATTTTAAATTTTGACAAACAGGAAAGGGTAAAGGCCCCTTTTTATGATATTCTATACAAGGATCTTCCTTGCATGTAAGAAAATGTGCAAAAATTGTATAGCTGTAATTATAGGAATGGTGTTTAAGGCCACTTTCAACAGTATTTCTGATTCATGGATATCATATGACTGGTGCACCTAACCATGGCTCCTGTCATTTCTCACACAAGTAAAACCACAAGCTACATCTATTACAACGTTCCACTTTTAATACAACATAGGCACATAACAGATCCTATGACCATACATGAGAGCCATATGATGCATGTTGTGATGAGCTGTCATATTCCTCATTACTATATAACCACTTCCAGCAAGTTTGAGAAAGATCGAGCCAAAATTAAGCACCTGTTGCATTGTAAAGAGGAAACTGGCATTAAGAACACTTTTCCTGTGAAATAGGATGGAATGTCATCAAAGTCCAAAGGGATCTTCCTAATGACCATTCAATAATTTCTGTAAGTTTGGGAAAACCCACCAAAATTGTGAAATCTAAAGTGTTATTGCTGAATTTATGCCCGACATTAAAGGATAACAAAAACCCACCATGAGCATATTGTGACCAGGTGAGCTAAATGACTGATTGCTTTTGATCACCCCTTTAATGGATACAAGATATTGATTGTTTGCATGAACAGTGATGTCAATGACATTGCATTTCATTTGGTGATATGAACTTGAAATTAAAATCTGAAAAACAAAAGACTTTGTGTTGACAACATTGATAAATGAGTGATCAAGTTAACACAGCAGATGTTAGCTTGTAGCAATTAACTCTGTGTGGAGGGCATATTTACTGACCATCTTTGTTGAGTCTAAAAGTATTAATTCTTATTAGACTGCAAAGAATTTGTATGTACTTAATAGGCATATTCTTTTATTTCACACTCTCCTGTGCAATCCCTGCTTTATAAGTCCTTAAGATTTTATAATTGAGAAAACATTTTGGAAATAGAAGAAATTGCTTGTAACAAGTGATTTCTTCTTTTCCAACTATAGTTTCTATTCTGTGGGTTAGTTACTTTTCAAATTGCACTCTAATTTCATTGTTGTCTACAACTTCTTTGAACTTTGACAAAGTGAACTTGTGAATTTAGCAAAAAGTGTGTTACAAACTGAGCTACCTGGATTGTACAATGCATTTCAATTGGCATGTGCTCTTGAACCTATTCCCACTCATCTTCACATTTTGATGCTTTAAATAAAGACTATTGAAAACACTGTAACCCATTGCCATGTATATTGCCTATGACAATATAACTTTTGGGGACTGCGTCCATAGCACAGTTAGTAACATATGCCATTCCCAGTTGCGAGGTCGCGAATTCAATCCCGGCTGAGACAAAAATCCTTTCAGACATTTGCCTCCCACAATTGGGTAGATAATTGTAAACCTAAGTCTTATGAGCAGCTGGGGGCACAGAAAGGATGTTGTTGTTGCACTATGAGAGAATCTAGGGGTAGGTGCTCAAGCCTTCATGATATGACTGAAATACTTTTAAAAGTGGCTTAAAATAAAATGTAAGTGAAGTCAATTCAATTAATATGTGTTTCTATTGTTTATCTTCGGTCAAACTTCAAAATGGGATGTCATGGGTTCGATCCCCGGCGGCGGCACATATTCTTTCCGACATTTGTCTCTCACCAATGGGTGGGAAATTGTAAACCTAAGTGGAATAGCAGTTGGAGGCCAGGTAAGGATGTAGTGGTAGTACTGGTGTGAGAAATAACAGAAATCAATTGTTAGGTGCTCTGAGCGGCTGCGATATGACTGAAATACTGTTACAAGTGGCGTTAAACCCCATGCAATCAATCAATCAAGACAAAACTTAAGTGACAGTGTGACTTATTGAAATGCAGTTTTAATGGGTCTTATTTTTTCATGTTTTTAACATCTGAAAGTGGTTTTTATACATGTCAACCTTTTGGTGGAAGCGATTGCCTCAGTCAGGTCCTAAAGGAGGCTGTGAAACCTGATATTGAAATAAAACAACTGATTTCAATTGATTTGGTGAATGAAACATGATGTTTTATGGTTTATATAATTTTTTTAATCATTTTTTTTCAAAGCAATTTGAATAAAATATTAGCTCAAGCATTTTGAATTTAATACAACCTGCTCAAAACTTTCAAAGCACAAAATCAAACCATTTCCGTTCTGATCTATACCATTCAAAAGACTTTTCAAACTCATTCATTTCGTCAATATCATAATTTGCCTTAACTGCAAAACCCGGGTCCATAATTTGACTCGGATGGACCTACACACATATTATACACTACCTCCCAGGCATTAATTGACAATTCCATAATTTCCTTAACTGCAGAACCCGGGTCTTTATTTGGACCAGGGTGGACCCACATAGACATTATACCCTACCACCCGGGCTATGGCTTAATCAATTGCTATTTCAAATCCCTATATGGTGCAATAGGACAATGTCACTACATTAAAAAGTAAAAGGCAACAGTTCTAGAATTAAGCCAATAACCATTCCTTGCATAAAAGCACTCAACACTTTCCTGTTTTTTTGTTTGTTTTTTTTTTTAAATTTTACATTTGTACGAATCTTAAGAATTTGCAGATGACAATTTAACGAGAGTGCAATTTAAAAAGCAACCATCCTACAAGGTAAAAATTATTGTAGAAAAAGGAGAAATTGACTTGGTACAATTTCTTCTTTTCCCCCAATGTTTTGTCAGGTATAAAATCGCAAGAACGTAAAAACCTGGGATTGTACACTAAAGGAAAGGGTTAAAGTATAAAACAACGAGTACAAATCTAGCGATAGATACAATACGTCCACCCAACATAAACGGTACGAAATAGTTCAGGTACGACCTGACGGGTCATGAGTACATTGCGTTATCTATCACAAGGTGATAAATATTTTACTATTTAAGGTATTTAGACAGGAACTTGTAAAAGTTAAAAAAATAAACCTGTTTATTTATCTCGGGGTGCGAGCTGCTCCGAATGTGGTAGAGAAGTGCGACAAAATTGTGTTCTGTAGAAGTGAAAGCTCTTCGCTTTGTGTATGTCAACCCGCACGGTTAAATATACCATTTATTTATTGTTTGGTTAATCTAGCAATTGATTGACGACAGGTTGGTCGATTCATAATATATTGGTCGATATTGATCGAAAAAAACGCGTTCGGTAACAGATACAAACTGTATTGACCATTCTTAAGAATGGGCGCCCATTCTTAAGAATGGGTAAAATGTGTCTGCCCGTTCTTAAGAATGGGCATATTCTCAAGATTGGGCACAACAGTAATACGTCGATTGCACTTCAATTTCCACTCCCGCTTCTCTGATTCCACGTCACAGCGGAATGTCAAAGGTCAAATTTGGCTTTCCTAGCTTATTGAAGCTATGGTCTAATTATCATAGGACTTTATACGCTTGTAGAAGTAGATATTAGCACTTGGGCAGTGCTTTATCTGGGCTCCCACTCTAAAGGTCAATGTCAAAGCCGAGGTAATAGTTCGAATTTCGACTTGGCCTACATCTCGTGTCCATTCGATAGAATTCTGTTAACATTTAATGCTCGTATACAAAATGATTGGATGATTTAACTGCGCTTTATTCAGATTGATAGATTGAATTGGGTTTAACGCCGTTTTAACAGTATTACGCCGATATCGTGTTGGCTGGAACACCTAACAATGGATTTCTTGTATTTCTCACACCAGTACTACCGCTACATCCTTCCCGATCCTCCATGGCAGCTGCCCATCCCACTTAGGTTATCAAAAGTACCAAGATAATTCTGAATCCCTTTTTATTGACATGAAAAAACAACCTTTTTTATTCTACTTGTCAACTTTGATTATAATTACGAAGACCATGAAAATCAATAACTGCACCATTACCGTGATACCTTTAGATCAGAATGGTTGTGATTCAATGTTTTAATCAAGACCCTGTTTATCAGAAACATTTCATATCTTCTGTGTATCATTAAAACAACAACAAAACGTTAAGATTCCCTAAGCATACAATTAAGTATAATTATGAAACGTAAAATAAGAGGGTCTAACCCATTTAGAACTATCCATAAAATTGACTTTAACGTCATTTCTATTACTCTAAACATGCAACAAAACTTGTTTTTAGTCCATTAATGTGTCTAAATTGAAATGATAATAACTTTTACGAGTCCGTCTAATGTCATTTCGAGGTTTTAGCTTTTTCATGAACCAGGAAAATTATGCATTGTTTATCCCTCTTATACCAAAAATTTACCATTTAGACCATTCCACTTTTTTGTGAATTACGAAACTACTCACAAATAGAACACAAAAAGAAAGAATTGTACATGTACAAGCATTTAACAGTACAAAAATAAAAATGAATTTGAATACTCTTAAACTATTCTGTATATGGAGTATAATTGCATGCGATATCGTAAAAAAATACAAAAAAAAAAATTAAGAAATTAATTAATATGCTTCGTCAATAAATTCAATTATTTTTCTATGACTATAAATGTTCATTCAGTAAAAAAAGATATCATTCTATGATTAGATATATCAAATCAATGAAAAAACACTTTTACAGAAATAACGTCAAGTTCTTTTTCTAGTTCACCTCAGTAATATGTGCGAGGTGAGCTATTGTGATCGGTCATTGGCGTCCGTCCGTCTCTCCATCCGTCCACAATTTCTTTAAAAATCTTCTCCAAAACCAACAGGCAAATCAATCTGAAAATTTGCACTGATGTCCCTTGGTTGAAACCCTACAAAAGTTGTCAAAAGAATTTCTTTCTGTGAAAAACTATGGTTGCCGTGGCATTTGAAAATAGGAAATCTTAGTAAATCTTTAGAAAACTTTATGTTCAGAAACCACAGGGCCAAGAGCACTTATATTTCATATATAGCATAATCTCATGGTTCTCTTTCTGGTTTTCAAAAATTGTACCGCTAGGGTCCGAATTGGCCCTGCCTCTGAGGTCCAAAGTTGAGAAAAACTCTCAATTAGAGCAAGTCCTTAAGTTTTTTTCTCCTTAACTATGTGGCCTTGGACATTCATATTTGGGAAGTAGCACTACTAGATTGTTTTGTACTACAGCACTTAACCTGATGCCCCTTGTATCAAAAACGGCTCTGCCCTAGGCATCCAAAATAGTGAAAAACAAACAATTTGGGTAAGTTAAAAAGATATTCTTATCCACTTTAAGGCCAATGGCATCTAATCTTAGACTTTAGTATAGCATGATTGTTATCTACTAATTTTGATGAAATTTTGTCTGTAGGGAAAAAGAAGTCCCTTCCCTAAAAGTCCAAAGTTTGCTGAAAACATTTTTAAATACAGAATAAGGATTTAATTTTTTTCGATAAATAATTTGAATCAATAGATAAATATCAAATATTTTTTTCCTCTCTCATTGTTTTATTTTAGGACAAATATTTATTATATAGACCAAACATTTATTCATTCAACTTTGAAACCGATTACACGCCATAAATGTATCATCCAGTCAATATTAATCAATGGTGAGAATCAGACTTAATATATCTTTGGTGGAACACAGTTTCAAATGAACAGTTGAACATGTAAAATATCGCTAGGCAACTTGGAGTTGTTTACAAAGAGTGGTTAACCACCGATTCAAACAAGGTAAAAGTAATCCTTTCTTGTACAATCCCTGGTTTTTACGTCACTGTGGTTTTATACTTGAGAAAACATGTGGGAAAAGAAGGAATTGCTTGTAACATGCATTTTCTTCTGCTCCCGCAATATTTTCTAGCCTTTAGGTTGTTAACTTTTCAAATGTCATTCACTTTTAATTACAACTTCTTTCGAATTGGACAAGATCAAAATTTTGAAAAAAAAGAGAGGAAAAGGTTAGGCGACTAGCAGAAATTTAATTGTCAAAGTGGATATAAACACATATACCATCATAGTACATGTACTGGGTGGATGTAATATGCTTGTTTTTGTGTGTGTATGAGTATCACGCAATGACTTGCAAATTACCGTTTATCATAAACCATATGACCTCATCTGGAGAGTTGACTACAGTTAATAACTTTGATCACCCTTTCCTGTTTTTAGAAATTTTAGACTTGTCCAATTTGAAAAAGCTACAGGTGACAATTGAAAGGGAATGCAATCTGAAAGGTAACCATTCTACACGGTAGAAAATATTGTGGGAAAAGAAGAAATTGCTTGTTACAAGCAATTTCTTCTTTTCCCACAATGTTTTCTAAGGTATAAAATCACAGGGACGTAAAGCCAAGGGATTGTACAGTAAAGGGTTAAATAAGCGCTCATGTCACTTTATTCATTCCACATCGCTCGGTCATCGGTCCATTCATATCATTCAAATTTTTCACAAATCTTTCAAAGCATCCCACAACTTTATTCACCACGCTCAAAATATTCCGTAATTTCACTTGCTGACCGAGATTTTAAGGTATCTGATTGGTCAACGATAACTAGCAAAACTATTTATTTAGAATAAGATGCACATATATGTAAGGATTGTTCATTTTCCTTCAAAACGCCAATTTCGTTCAAAATCCATTGTGGTGCTAATTCCATTCTATATTCAAATCAAATTCACGATGTTACTAAATGTACGATTTTATCATTGCTGCTTAATCCGAAAATCAAAATACTGAAATAACTGTAAGCTAGCATTTGATTAATTGATTAAGTTATCCTCTTTGCCTTCTTTATCTTTTGTAGGGTTTGAAAACATTGTGGACACTGACGAAATTGCTTGTTGCAAGCAATTTCTTCATTGTCCACAATGTTTTCCAAAGCCTTTTCTTGAGAATCTTAAAAAGCAGGGTTTGGTGGGAATGGGTTATATGGCATGCTTTGAAGGAGGTTTCAACAATTTGAGTAAAGCTAATTCATGTGATCAGTCATTTTGAACACAATATGCTCAAGTGAGCTAAAATTACGTAGGAGTGGAACTTACAGGCAGAGTTTTCAATATTCCTGAAATACATTAAGAACTATTTTTATGGGGTAGGCATTTAACGGATTTAGTGGTGAAACCTCCAATGGCAGTTTGCACTCGTTGAAATTAGAGACGACCTCAAAATTTTGTCAGTTAACTTAAGCTACCAAAACTGACGCTGTGCTAGCTAACAAGATGTTATCACAGTCTTTTAAAGTCGATTTCATGCTTATACTATATTTTCAGATTTCAGGTGAGACGCGGCCAAAGCGCAGTTGGTAGCGCGTTGGAATCTCAATCATTGGTCCAGGGTTCGATCCTCCGCTACGGCAAATATCCTTTCCGAAATAAGCCTCCCATTACAGCGGCTCTTTCAAAGATTTTAAAAGAAAATTATTGGCTCTCAGTTTTCAAATCACTAACTGTGATACTTTCGGATATTTTTCAAAAAGCTATTAAGATGATTTGTAATAAAACTAACTATCTAACTTTAAAAAAGAGATAATTGATTGATTGGAGTTTAACGCCACTTTAAACAGTATTTCAGTCATATCGCGGCGTCTGGAGCACCTAACAATGGATTTTTGGTGTTTCTCTCACTAGTACTATCACTACATCCTTTCCTAGCCCCATTTCTTATCCCACTTAGGTTTACGATTATCCACTCATTGATGAGAGACAAATGTCGGAAAGGATACGTGCCGCCGCCTTGGATCGAACTCATGATATCTTGTTATTGAAGTTTAGGAGTCTGACGCGCTACCTACTGCGCTATGACGGCGGAAAAAAGAGATAGAGAAAAGAAGCAAAAATTCTTAGCGTTACGAGACGCATAAAAAGTCAGCGAAGTACAACCCGAATGGATCCGGAATCTATCGGGTAAATATTTTATCTGTGGAATGCACGGATCACTGCCTTATTTTCAGTTTCCATGCAGTATCAGTTACGTCACTAGCTTCCGCTAGCAATACAAATGTAATCGACATCACCCGAAGAATAACGGCTTAACCCGACAAATTCCGACGTTTCAAAATAGGACAAAGAAAGTATATAAGATCATATTGATTTCTAGTGATTTAGTAGATTTAACACAAAGAAAGAATATTTATCGTTGAAATGGTATTAATAGCTTTTGGAAAAGCAGATAATTTTCCTTTATCAATTTTTCATGACAATCTGTTTAAGAACCGCTTTAATGAGAGGGTACATGTAATTGTAAACTTAAGTTGAATGACCTGCTAGAGGCTCGTAAATGATGTAATGGTAGTATTTGTATGACAAATACAAGGAGTCTATGGTTAGATGCTCTGGTCGCTGCAATATGACAGTTAAATAAAGAGTGTAGTTCAACCAATTTCAAACAAAGCAAATTCGGATTTCAGGTTGTTTTGACATCCCCCCCCCCGATACAAAAAGAGATTTTTAAACTTAATTGTAATTATTTGCTTTTTAAAATTGGTAAAAACAAACATCGCGCTTTTGGAACATGTTAGAAACAAGGAGATGATATGTCATTTTAAACATGTAAATTTCTTTTGAGAAACATGATTGGCGTTTTAAGAAATCGTCAGGCGTTTTTTTTTTTCATCCAAATGTGAGGCCGTCATGGACAATGCTTCGTGTTATATTATAAATAATTTGATTTTTAGTTTCCTCTATCAAAAACGAGCGTTCTGATTGGTCGAAAAAAAAATTTCAAAACACCATGAACAAAATTTTGAGCACACAGCAATTTAATATGCTTCCGCACAAAATAGTCCCATACAAAAAGGTATCAAAATTTGTAAAGCTTTTGTTTTTTTCGCTAGATGCTATTAAATTGTAAGAAATAAAAGAGAATATTTCTTGATTTCATGGAGGTATGAACCGAAAAACCTAATCACACACTGTATGAATCCGCTTCGCGTATTCATACAGCGTGATTTGGTTTTTCGGTTCATACCTCCATGCAAACAAAAATATTCTCTTCATCTATTAATTAAGCGAACGGATCGCTGGCCCCGCCCACTGACCCCCGACAAACATTTCGAGCAGGATATCAAATGACGTAAGTTTGTATAACTTATGTTAGGGAACATTAAGTGAAAGCAAATCCGTTTGGGGCGATCTATACGCTGTAACTATATTTTGAATGAGCCGTAGCAATTGGTTAAGTCACCGAATCAACAAATTAATGCCGAAATTCAAATACCACATCCTGTCTAAACGAAATATTGCATTGTTCTATCCATTATTTGATAAACAGCGGCGATACGTAAATTGTCACCACAAAGACCCCGAATTCCTCATAATATTTCAAGGGATAACAGCAATCCTTTTCTCATTAGACTTGGGATACTTTGAAACGTGAGATATCTTTCTTCACAAGAATTCTTTGCATTTTCTTGAATAAGCTATGTGCAGTTTTATTACACTAGTCGTTAACGGGAAATAGATTAGTTTCTTGTGACCATAAAACAGCTTTATCATTAACATGACTCGTTCATGGGTTTAGTAAGATAAATCTTAGCCTTTCCTCCAAGAATTTTATCCGAATGTCATTTATCCGGCTACTAATCAATAACTCGTCATTGCGCCTGTGAAAAATAATATCAAAGAAAACATTGTGGCCGTAAGAAAAAAATGCATATGACAATCTCTCCTTTTCTCACTTAATCTCTTCCAAATATGAAACTTATTTTTCTTTCCAAACCCCTTTTTTGATGTCGACTGCAATGTCTTGGGCCTTGAAACAGTATATAATTTTGCAGTCTAAAGTAATTGTCGCCGTTTCTGTGATTAACACAAAGTTTTGGCTCCTCGTCTACTAATGTTTACTGGTCCAAATTGAAAAGTGTTGCAGACGACAATTAAAGTTCATGAATTTTTATATTTTTCCACATTTCATGGTAGAAAACATTGTGTGAAATGAAGAAATTACTTGAAACAAGCAATTTCTTCATTTTACGCAATCATTTCCCAATTCTTCTTCATGAGGGGACGTCTAAAAGCGTCATTTTGTGAAAATGGATTTAACAGGGGTTGCCACTCTTCCCTTTTAGCAGGATTTCTGTATCTTAAATTATCGGTTATTTTACTTAATAGCTTATGTCAATGATAGACCAGTATCTTGAATGACCGGTTTCCTTACTTAATACCTTTTGTCAAAGATCGACCAATCTCTTGAATCAGACGTCGCCGCTCTAGCCTGTCAGGTTACCGCGAAGACAATATCTGACTCAAATTTAAGTATTAGGCGTCCGTCTATCGTATTTTAGGCGATTTACATATTTTTCTTATCTAGGTACCTTTGTCAAAGATACAGCAGTATCTTGAATGCCCGATTATTTTACTTGATACCTTTTGTCAAAGAAAAACCAGTATCTTGAATGCCTGGTTATTTTACTTAATACCTTTTGTCAAAGATCGACCAGTATCTTGAATGACCGGTACCTTACTTAATACCTTTAGTAAAAGGTAGACCAGTGTCTTAATGACCTGTTACGATTCTTAGAACCTTTTTGTCAGAGAAGGACCAGTATCATGAATGACCGATTACCTTTCTTAATACCTTTTGTCAGAAATGGGCCTGTATCTTGAATGACCGATTACCTTACTTAGTGCCCTTTGTACAAGATAAACCAGTGTCTTAATGACCGGTCACCATTCTTAAAACATTTTGTCAGAGATGGACCGGTATCTTAAATGATGGGTTGCCTTACTTAATACCTTTTGTCAAAGATCGACCAGTCTCTTGAATCAGACGTCGCCTCTTTAGCCTGTCAGATTACCGCGAAGACAATATCTGACTCAAATTTAAGTATCTGGCGTCCGTCTATCGTATTTTAGGCGATTTACATATTCTTCTTATCTAGGTACCTTTGTCAAAGATACAGCAGTATCTTGAATGCCCGATTATTTTACTTGATACCTTTTGTCAAAGAAAAACCAGTATCTTGAATGCCTGGTTATTTTACTTAATACCTTTTGTCAAAGATCGACCAGTATCTTGAATGACCGGTACCTTACTAATACCTTTAGTAAAAGGTAGACCAGTGTCTTAATGACCTGTTACGATTCTTAGAACCTTTTTGTCAGAGAAGGACCAGTATCATGAATGACCGATTACCTTTCTTAATACCTTTTGTCAGAAATGGGCCTGTATCTTGAATGACCGATTACCTTACTTAGTGCCCTTTGTACAAGATAAACCAGTGTCTTAATGACCGGTTACCATTCTTAAAACATTTTGTCAGAGATGGACCGGTATCTTAAATGATGGGTTGCCTTACTTAATACCTTTTGTCAAAGATCGACCAGTCTCTTGAATCAGACGTCGCCTCTTTAGCCTGTCAGATTACCGCGAAGACAATATCTGACTCAAATTTAAGTATCTGGCGTCCGTCTATCGTATTTTAGGCGATTTACATATTCTTCTTATCTAGGTACCTTTGTCAAAGATACAGCAGTATCTTGAATGCCCGATTATTTTACTTGATACCTTTTGTCAAAGAAAAACCAGTATCTTGAATGCCTGGTTATTTTACTTAATACCTTTTGTCAAAGATCGACCAGTATCTTGAATGACCGGTACCTTACTTAATACCTTTAGTAAAAGGTAGACCAGTGTCTTAATGACCTGTTACGATTCTTAGAACCTTTTTGTCAGAGAAGGACCAGTATCATGAATGACCGATTACCTTTCTTAAAACCTTTTGTCAGAAATGGACCTGTATCTTGAATGACCGATTTCCTTACTTAGTGCCCTTTGTACAAGATAGACCAGTGTCTTAATGACCAGTTACCATTCTTAATACTTTTTGTCAGAGATGGTCAAGTATTTTGAATGACCGATTACCTTACTTAGTACCTTTTGTCAGACATAGACAAGTACCTTCAATTACCGGTTACCCTAATTAAAATCTTTTGTCAAGGATATACAAAGTACCTCTTGATGACCTCAACTAGATCCTATATTTCGTCATTAGGCGTGCAAAGTGTCCTTACTACAGCTTTATTATAAGATTTCTTTTACGGAGTTTCCACGATGCATATTGAACCCTCTCTTTCAATCTCTGGTTTTAACGTCCCTGAGATTTTATACTTTAGAAAATATTGTGAGAAAAGAAGAAATTGCTTGCAAAAAGCAAATTCTTCTTTTGTCACAATATTTTCTATCCCGTTGGTTACCTTTAAAACTACACCCAATTTAATGGTCTTCTCCAACTTCCTTGAAATTGGACGATACTAACAAATGAAAAAGGGAAAGGTTAAACCTGGCTGCTCACAAATTTGAAGACAGTATCTTGTTACTTGAAAAAAGACCAGAAATTCAGAAAGGAACCATTCTTTGGTAGTATTTATTACAAATTGGACGAAACAAATGACACGTTCAATCTCATTATGAATAATGAACCTACAATTTTCTTCAATGACACAAGAACACTGTTATTTTATGGTTATTTTCATGTCGCTTGGTTGTTGCTTTACGCATTTTTAGTTCTTAACGAGATATTTATTTGTAGCATTGTTTGGGGGGGGGGGTATAAAAAAGATTACACGATAAAAAGATAACTCGATCAAAAAGATTATTTGAGGAAACTACAGTACTCGTATTCATTATATCTAACGAAAGAAAATTTAAAAGAAAAAATGAATATCATTTGACATTATTCGTGTAATCATAAATATTTCATGATAAATTTGAATCAAAATTTCGAAATGAATGCTAAAGTATCGAATTATGGCACCAAATTAAATGACAAGTTTCCAACCTTTTTTGCCTCAACACATACCATGCTCTTAATCTTTAAATGGACGATTCATGAAGCCGAGTAGCCACCTTGGGCAATTAACCCAAAATGTTGAAATTGAACTGGGCACGAAATATTTGAATTTTAAGTAAACGTTACTTGTACTTTTGTGTGGAAGTAAGCGTAAACTGGCACTCGATTCTCTTTGCTGACTCTCTTTGAAGAATCGTCGTTTAACCGTTGTCATGCTGAACCCGTTTTATTCTTGTTTTGGCAGGAGATATAAACAAAGATAAGCCTGCACATTTGTGCGGTCTGATCCTAGTCTACACCTCCTGCTTGTCTCCTTCGACACAGAGCAATTTATCGAATTAATTTTCAGTATAATGTTTTATCCTTAACTAGTGCTTCAAGTGCTCTTGATTTTGTATGCAAATTCAAACAAGGATTTTATTCAGCATGAAAAGGGTTAATATTGAATTTCTGGTCGGTCCTTCCGTTCTTATTGATACACATCTAAGACACCAGCTAATTAATGTTTGTGAATTCCTGACGACAATTCGTCAATATGGATATCTATGAGGAATAAGGGACTTAATGTTAAGCAAAACAACTCTCTGTTTTTTTCTTTTATCTTTTTACGGATTTGCAACGACTCTACAGTGCTTGTTGATTATTCAAATCATTTTTGCTTATCATCATACTAGAACATGACTTTGCCTTCTAATTCGCCAAAACTTACAAGGTCAACATTTCATAAGTGTTGGAAAGAACACATTGGATCTTTCTATTCACCCTTTAGCCTTTTTTTCCCTTTCCTTTCACTGTTTTATAAACAAAATCTTTTAAAAAACACAACATTGGTGACTTTGTTGTTTTCACCGATTCGCGTCTATCGGTCACTAATTTAATTTTTTCGGTGTACAAGCTTTCAAACTTTTACTTATGTGACCCGTACACGCAAATCGGTCTGCGTCAAGTGACACATTATTTCTATCGGATTATACTAAAATGTTTTGAATACCGTTTTAGAGCTCATCCGGAATAGCATGTCACTTGTTTACAAACACACAAACCTTTTAAATCACAACAATGACTATTGCTTTTTCTGAATTAATTGGAGTCTATCGGTCACTTATTAAATTTTCTCGGTTTATAGACATAGACAATTTTATTAGACGTAAGCTCTTTCGAGCTTCTTGTCATACAAAATTTACAATTTTTACAATTTCAAAAAATAACAATAAACGTGGCATATTATAAACTTGAAATGTTTTTGGTTAGTAAAGATGTTTAGGTGTAAATATGGAAGAGAGGTAGGACTAGAGTGACAGGTGAAGTTTAAGTTATTGGAATATGCTTATGCATTCAGATTTTTTAGTTAATATACATAGTACAGTCAATCCTCTTTAGACCTATCAATCAAACTCAATATTTCAAATGTTGGTATCATGTCCAAAAATCACCACGGCGTTACATAATGTAGACAAAATCTAAACAAAATGGCACAAATACATTCATATACTTGCATTTATAATTATATTTTTTTCATTTTGGACAAGCTATAGCTTGAAATTCAAGCAAGGAGCGCATATTTCCAGGATGGTGTTTCCCAATATTATATGCTAAAAATCTTTAACAGTTTACCCTGAATTATGAGAGATGGAGGCAAGTCGGTATTTGTCCGATGATACATTATCGCCGTTGAATTATAGCCGATTTTTATTAACAAACCCAACGATTGTACTGATGATTATTGGCAGTGATTAATGGTTAAGTTTATGAGGCGCTCGTGTGTGTTATTGTCATTTGTATTATCGACGACAAATTTAAGGGGACGTGTTTCCGTAAAATCAACCATTTTTCTCATTTTATAGGGTGCACATCCGAAGAAAAGCGACAATAAGATTATATCGATCAGACAACTAGTGACGGCATCAAGAATTAGCCGAGCGGTAGAAGATATCCTAAGCTGTTTTAAAGCTCTAAATGCTACTAAATTGTATTAAGACCTTTGATAAAACTTAAAACAAACATACGAGGAAACTGTTGAAAATTGACAATCAAAATATATAGCCCAATCAAGTTATATATTTAGATTGGAAGTGAAATATGATCTCCTACATTGGTCGACATTTAGTTTAAGCATTCTTGTTAGTTGGGCGACTTAAGCGTCGTAACTATAGCTTATTCAAGAATTCGTTTATTTGAACGTTCTTTTCTTTTTTCCCCCGAAGATTTTGAACGATTTTTCCTGCATGTATAAAGTAAATTGACTGACTGACTGTCAATGGGTTGATTATTTGATTCTTCCATTAGTAGGCGGAGTCGGTCAAGACTGTTCAATAATTCGTCTCTAAATGTTTGGATAAGCGACATGTCCCATGAAATGAAAAGTGTATCGGGGCAGGTTTTTTCACGGTCCTTGATTTCGAGGCGTAACTACTTTATGCAAATTAGAAGCGGACAAGGATCAGAAAGCTCGTTTGGTGAAACTATTTGAAAATTGATTATATTTTCAAAATCGCTGTAATTAAGTAAGAAATAATCTACGACATCGATCCATTATGATTGATAAATGTATAGTTTCCAATGTTTTGTCAAATCCTAAACGACCATTTCCTATCAATAAGTCAGTATTTTCACATAACTGTAAAAGCCGTCTGCCATGCCTGTCAATCACGTGATCTTTACTTTTTCTTTTCATGGTATCCTGTTCAAAACTCTTATCTAAGTCTTGCGGAAAAAATGAATTTAAGTTCATAAAGTCTATTTCGTTGGATGTTCGAGCATTAAAATCGCCAATTATGAATATTTTTCTTTAAATGAGCTTTTCATTTTGAAAAGGGGATTTCGATTGCGGTCGTTTAATAGAAGTGGTCGGTCGAGCAGGATCGACTTTATGAATAAAATAGTAAAGTCGGATAATAAGTTTATGGATATGAATGGGTACGTTTGTTATAATTCAGATAACTTGACATTCCCCGTACTTTTCAATTTCAACATAAACTCACAAATACTCATGAATACATAACCCAGACAGAACTAATAATACTGCGACCCCATGCTGACCAAATATTCTTCTTCTAGAAAGAGAAATAATGTAATCGTGTTTTGTGTTTAGTTATAAAGATATAAACCGGCTTCGAGAGACTTTCTTGTTTTGATTGTTGATCAGGTGGCTTGTTCGGATCACCTTACAGCGATAAGGTATCTTTAGAATAACGATATTCAAGGATATTGATGTTTGGAAATTTTAAACTTAAAAGTACGAAAGACCGGTGGTGACATCATGTTTTCACAGTTCACACTTCAAACTTCATACATATTAAGTCTGAAGTGGGAAGTGTGAAATGTGAATTATGAGACCCGTGGTGACTTCTTAAATTCACAGTACATAATCAAACCAAATTAAATATGAAGTTTGAAGTGTGAAGTTGGAAATATGAAGTGTGTAGTTGGAAGTTGGAAGTGTGAAGTTGGAAGTGTGAAGTAGGAAGTTTCAAGTTTGAAGTGTGAAGTGTGAAGTGTGAAGTTGGAAGTTTGAATTGTGAAGAGTGAAGTTGGAAGTATGTAGTGTGAAGTTGGAAGTTGGAAGTGTGAAGTTGGAAGTATGAAGTCGGAAGTTGGAAGTATGAAGTTGGAAGTTGGAAGTATGAACTGTGAAGTGTGAAGTTGGAAGTTTGAAGTGTGAAGTTGGAAGTTTGAAGTGTGAAGTGTGAAGTTTGAAGTTTGAAGTGTGAAGTGTGAAGTTGGAAGTTTGAAGTGTGAAGTGTGCAGTTTGAAGTGTGAAGTTAGAAGTGTGAAGTGTGAAGTTTGAAGTTTGAAGTGTGAAGTTGGAAGTATGAAGTGTGAAGTGTGAAGTTGGAAGTTTGAAGTGTGAAGTTGGAAGTTTGAAGTGTGAAGTGTGAAGTTTGAAGTTTGAATTGTGAAGAGTGAAGTTGGAAGTATGTAGTGTGAAGTTGGAAGTTGGAAGTGTGAAGTTGGAAGTTTGAAGTGTGAAGTTGGAAGTATGAAGTCGGAAGTTGGAAGTATGAAGTTGGAAGTTGGAAGTATGAACTGTGAAGTGTGAAGTTTGAAGTTTGAAGTGTGAAGTTGGAAGTTTGAAGTGTGAAGTGTGAAGTTTGAAGTTTGAAGTGTGAAGTGTGAAGTTTGAAGTTTGAAATGTGAAGTGTGCAGTTTGAAGTGTGAAGTTGGAAGTTTGAAGTGTGAAGTTGGAAGTTTGAAGTGTGAAGTTGGAAGTATGAAGTGTGAAGTGTGAAGTTGGAAGTATGAAGTGTGAAGTTTGAAGTTTGAAGTGTGAAGTTAGAAGTTTGAAGTTGGAAGTATGAAGTTGGAAGTATGAAGTGTGAAGTTGGAAGTATGAAGTGTGAAGTGTGAAGCTGGAAGTATGAAGTGTGAAGTGTGAAGTCGGAAGTGTGAAGTGTGAAGTTGGAAGTATGAAGTGTGAAGTTGGAAGTATGAAGTGTGAAGTTGGAAGTATGAAGTGTGAAGTTGGAAGTATGAAGAAGGAAGTTTGAAAATAGGAATCTTAAGTAAATCTGTAAAAATCTTTAAAAAATTTCTCCTCCTAAACCAGTAGGCCAATCAAGCTGAAACTTAGCAGGGATGTTCCTTGGGTGAAGTTCTACAAAAGTTGTTAAATGAATTTAATTCCGTCAAAAACTCTGGTTGCTGCGGCATGTGAAAATGGGAATCTTTAGTAAATCTGTAAAAATCTTTAAAAAATTGTCTCCCCCTAAACCAGTAGGCCAATCAAGCTGAAACTTTGCAGGGATGTTTTTTAGGTGAAGCTCTTCAAAAGTTGTTAAAAGAATTTAATTCCGTGAACTCTTGTAACTGCGGCATATGAAAATGGGAAATTTTAGAAAATCTTTGTTGTCTTTTTTTTTAACAGACTACAAGGCCAAAGGCATTTATATTTTATATAGAGCTTAATCATATTGTTCTCAACCAAGTTTTTTTAAATATTTAATCTCTCGGGTCAAAAATTGCCCCGCCCCTGAGGTATGAAGTTTGGAAAAATGCTTTATTAGAGCAATTTCAAAAGACTTCTCCTCTTTAACTATAAGGTCTAGGATATTCATATTTGGTATGGGGCATAACTAGATGGTTTTGTACCATATCACTAAAAGTTGTCTTCTTCAGGTCAAAAAAAGCTCTGCACTAGGGGTCCAAAATTTGGAAAAACGCAAAATTTGAATATGTTAACAAAAATTCTTCATTTTAAGGAGGAGGGCATTTTTATTTTGAGTGTAGCATAGCCTGGCTGTTATCTATCTGTTTTGATCAAATTATGCTTGTAGGTTAATAAACACCCCTTCCCTGGGTGTCCAAAGTTAGTAAAAATGCTCAATTAGACCATGTTCAATAGTCTTTTCCTCCCAATCTAAAAAGTCTAAGGCATTCATATTTTGTATATAGCATATCCAGATGGTTCCCTACCATGTTAGCTAAAATTTTAGCACTGGGATCAAACATGGCACTGCCCCAGAGGTCAAAAATTTTTGAAAACGCCCAATTAGAGCAACATCAAAAGTCTTCTTCTAAAACATAAGGTGAAGGGCATACATATTTGGTATGTAGCATGACTAAATAATTTTGTACTACGTAACAGGAAAATATGCTCTTAGGATAAAAAATGTCTCTGTTCCTGGGGTTGAAAATTGCGTAAATTGCATTGAAAGAATTCTTCTTCTTAAAAAATAGGTTCCAGAGCATTTACATTAAAAACAAAGGATAACATTATTGTTATCTACCATGTTAATATCCTTTTGACAAACATGGCCCTTCCCAAGGTATCCAAGGATATGAAAAACTCTCAATAAGAGCATGTTCAAATATTTTCGACTCCTCATGTATAAGTTGTAATGCATTCATATTTTGATTTATAGTACATCCAGATTATTCTCTACCAAGGTTGCTAAAATTACACCCATTGAAGTTGCAGACAGTAATTAGAGTTTGATTGAAATCTAAATACAAAGAATTTCAGGTAGAAAACACTGTTAGAAATGGATAAATTGCTTGTCACTCCCTTTCTCACTATGTATTTTTCAAACCTGTTTTCCCTGAGGGTGACAAATTCTGGGATAGTTTGGTAATGGATTAAACTATAAAGCCAAAGGCATTCATTATTATTGTAAAGCATTACTGGATTGTTTTGTACAAAGCCCAAAATCTTATATATCTTTTATTTATTTTGCTCAAGTTGTGTCTTTTTTATACTAAAAAGTACTGTAATTTGGAGATGCCTCAGGTGAGCGATTTAGGACCATCATGGTCCTCTTGTTTAAATTTTAGACTGGTCCAAATTGAAAGAGGTTGCAGATGACAATGAATATTTGATACAATTTGAAAAGAAGCCATCCTTTGTGGTAGAAAATATTGTGGAAAAAGGAGAACTTGCTTGTTACAAGCAATTTCTTCCGTTTCCACAATGTTTTCTGAAGCATAAAATTACAGCAACGAAAAATCCCGTGTTTGTACTGGAAAGGGTTAAGATAGCATGCTCCTAATTCCCAAACTCGAAACATCGTAATTTATCGGGGTTAAGTCGTTAGTCTTCCGATAAAATCGATATAAACTGAATTGCTAGCGGATTTCAAAGACGTAATTTATTGAAACCACAAATAAAGCAATGTTCGATTTAATCGAAATTCCGGTATCTTTCGGATTCTTCTTCGTTGGTTATTTTGGCGTTATGTACTTTTGTATCATTTCTTTCTTTTTTCAAGATACGAACAGTCATTTTAAATAGAAAATCAGCTTAATCAGCTTCTTTGAAACGTCTGCTTCATCTCTCACCAATGGGTGGGTAATCGTAAACCTAAGTGATATAGCAGCTGGGGGCTAAGAAAGGATGTAGTGGTAGTACTGGTGTAAGATATACCAGGAATCCATTATTAGGTGCTCCAGCCACCGCGAATGACTGAATTACTGTTAAAGCGGCGTTAACCCCATTCAATCAATCAATTCAAACGTCTGAAAGCATTAAAGTTAGAAATTTGAATTTGAGAGCCAAAATTGTCCTTCCATAATCTCTTTAATTTCTACAATAACGACGTTCTTTAACGTGAAACGAACAGGTTCGTTTGTGAACTTCAGAAACATGTAATATTAACACATTGTCATAAATTCGGACCCACCTCCATCAGTAGAGACAGCAAATTACAGGTTTATATTGTTAGACATTCTCCGAAAATTATAGGTGTATTGTAACGAGGAGACAGTATTCTGTTACAAAACATTAGGAAGTATAAGACCTTTTACATTTTTGTTTGTTTTGACTTTATTTTTTTGGAGTTTTCTTCATTCTTTTTACATTTAGTAACATACTGGTGTCTGCCTAAGTAATCATTTTTAAGATATTTCTTAAAACAAAAAACAATTGAATCAATGTATTCTCGGGATACTTGCAATAAAAAAGAATCGCCTGTGTAATTCTAAAGCCTCGTAACTACAGCTTGATTCAAGCTATGGTTATAAGGTTATAGAATTACACAGATGAAATGTATAATGATCTGAAATATTGGATAAATAGAAAAGCTATCAACGAAACTACTACGACAAAAGATGCAACTCCGTTATTTGACAGCAAAATGAAAGTAACATTTATCTTTAGCTGGCAGGCGTCAACTTTGGTAATTTAACCTAACAGACAAAATTTTTAGGTCTTCTCAGAGTTCAGCGAGTGAAAACTGCCACTGTAGGCTTAGCCACTGAATGCCTACTCCGGAAAAAGTAGTTCTTATGTATTTTAGGAATATTGCATATTCTGCCTGCAAGTTCATGTCCTAGGTATTTAACGCTCACTTGAGCACACCGTGTTCAAAATGAGCATCTGAAGAAAAAGGCTTTGGAAAACACCGTAGACAATAAAGAAATTGCTTTTCACAAGTAATTTCTTCAATTTCAACAAAGTTTTCCATGACCTACAATGCAAAGATTTTCTTAATTACACAAACTTCAAATTGTCATTTGCAACTTCATTGAATTTGAACCAGTCTAAGATTTTGTTATGTTGTAACGGATTAACTCCAGAGATACTTAAATCCCGTTTATTTATCACGATAACCTTTGACAAAGAAGATAACTTAGAAAACTATGCTTTGCTAGCTCACAGTACTTTCAGTACTTTCATTTATACTATATCCCTCACACTATATCTAAAGGCTATATTAAGCTACAAGGAGAAGGGTTATTTTCAATTTCACTATAAATCAATACGAAGTTTCTCAACCCTATCCTGTTCCATCCCTGGTTTTACGTTCATGTGGTTTTATAATCGAAAAAACATTGTAGAAAAAGAAGAAATTGCTTATGACAAGCAATTTCTTATTTTTCCACAATATTTTCTTCCCTACTAAATATTTATTTGTCAAATTAAATCCACTGTTAAATTTCGTCTGCAAACCTTTTAATTTGGACAGGTCTAAAAATCTGCCAAACAGTAAAGGGTTAATTGACGGATCGAGGCTGTCAATCAAAACATCGAAGGGCGATTCAAATTACACAATTAGACCGGAAGTGAAATTAAGTCAATTATTAGTCAACATTTATGCGAAGCAATTTTGTTGGTTTGTCACTTGTTACTTAACCCTTGTCATGCTGAACCCGGAATATTCCGGTTAAGGCAGGAGATGTAGACCAAGATCAGTCTGCACATTTCCTGCCAGAGTTGTTTTTTTAAAATCTCTTTCTAAAAGAAATATTGATTTTTGAACAACAAGTTCTATCAGTGCTCTCAGTCCTTTGATTTTACAGCAGTTCAATAAGGTAATTTATACAGCATGACAAGGGTTAAGTTGTAGTTACGGCTTCCAGGTCGCCAACCAGCTATAATACTGAGTTACGTGTTAATAGCAATAACTTTTCTAAAATAACGCCGTGCAATATCTTACTGGAACACAAATTCCCCATTCCCTTTTTATTAGTAACAAATCCGAAAAATAAACACTAATTTTGATAATAACTGTTGGTTTTTTTTGTGAAGATTTTTTAAGACACTAATAAATACACTGAAAGTTTACATTATAGAGTGAACATTCGTAAAAACTAGGGTGATTTCTTCCTGGTGAACAATTGTAGCCATTAATTTTTTTTCCTGCAAATGTCATCATCAAAATCGGCCAAATGGTTCCAGAGATTTCGATCAAACAAGAAAACTTTGGTTGGTTTGCAGGCTGTCTTTTCAAAATAGTAACAAATGAAAAGTGGTTGCCATTTTGAAAGTCGGCAAGTGCTAATAATGAGTAAAGTGTAATAACCATTAAAGCCAGTTTAGTAGTTACAGATATTTTAATCGGACAAGCAAATGTAGATCAACAGATATTACCGGTGGCCGTTTGAAAATGGCAGCCATCTAAACTAGAACTTGTCACAGTATGTGACTTAATATCCCCGCAAGTGCTTCAGTATAATGAGAGCTTTAACAATACAAGGACATAGCTACTGACTTTTGATATCACGTGATTTGGCGGGGTAAAGACGCGTTTAAATCGCTCTCGCTAAAATAACTCAAAAATGGTTAATATAGTGTATTTGGACTAAATTGTGGACATTTAACAAGTAAGGCAACAATTTGATTATGTATGGTTTCTTTTGATGGGGAAGAGAAACAGAAACAAGGCTAAAAAACGGTCTAGAGATTTTCGAGTGACCAGTAATGAAAGTAGTTCGAGTGAAAATGGCTGCCCCCGAAAAATCGGACGATTCTTAAATCATTTTCCAAACGATGAAGAACTGAGTGTTAGTCAAATATTATCGCAGACAAATTCCATTCTTTATGAAGATGAAATGATACAAAACGAAAACGAAGTTTTCAATGATAATATGAACTCATTTTCAAGTAGTGAAGTAACACACGAAACAATGGCAGAAAAGAATTTATCGTCACAAGAATCTCAAAAACACAATCAAGAGTCTACACCATCCAATAAAGATATCATGAACTCTATATCAAATGTTATGAAAAAGCTTGAAGGTATCGATACTCGTCTTAAAAAGTTAGAAAAATTAGAGAGTACGATGGAAAAAGTGGAGAAAGATGTATCGAGTTTGAGGAAATTTGTAAACGAGAAGGTCGGCATCCTGACAGAACGGGTACAATTGGTCGAGGAAAGAGTAGACAGTAACGAGTTTTCTGTTAATAAATTAAATGATAGAGTGATAGAATTAGAACAGAGAAATGGTGACCTTAAAAATGACCTAGTATATTTACAATCGCAATCGATGCGGAACAATCTAGTGTTTGTAAATATCCCTGAGGCCCAGAATGAGGATCCCAAAGAACCAGAAGAAAAATTACGAGACTTTATGGTCACGAATCTGAAGTTAGCCCAAGACCTTGTCGATGAGATTAAGTTCGAGCGTGTCCATCGAATGGGACCAAAACCAGAAAAAGGACCCCGTAATATAGTGGCTAAATTCACGCTCTTCAAAGATAGGGAGTTTGTACGCAGACAGTGGAAAGAAATAAAGGATACGGACTTTTACATGTATGAACAGTTTCCGAAAGAAGTTGTAGACATACGTAAAAAGCTTAAACCCCAATTATTGAAGGCAAAGCAGGAGGGAAAAAAGGCTTGGTTTTCCTACGATAAACTTTATATAGATGGTAAACCAGTTCCATTTAAGAAAAAATAGGAAATCAGTGGGGATGAACTTAATATTCTTTCGTGGAATATAAACGGTTTAAATGAATTTAAAAAGTCTTCGAGTGAATTGCAAACTTTTCTTTCTTATTACGACATAATTTTCTTACAAGAGTCTTGGACTTCTGAATTTAGTGATGTTGATTTAAATGGTTATACTTGTCACAATTTTTATCGAAAGTTTCAGCATAAAAATGCCAAGAGACACAGTGGAGGCATTCTTCTCTATTACAAAGACTATTTAAGCAAAGGTATAAAAATAGTTCGATCTCATTATGACGCTATAGTATGGATAAAACTTGAAAAATCTTTTTTCTCCTTTGAAAACGATGTTTATCTATGTGGTGTTTACATTTGGTGCGAAGATTCGCCAGCCTATAAAGTTAATAATATTGATTTATTTGAAATTTTACTTCATGATTTTTATGATTTTGAAAGTAAAGGTTGTTTATATTTGATTGGTGATTGGAATAGTAGAGTAGGAACACAAAATGATTACATTGATTTTGATGTAAAAAATTGCAATTTAGACGATGATGATTATATTCCCGATAAATCCTCTAGCAGGGCCTCATTGGATGATGTTTGTAATAACTTCGGCCACGCCTTATTGGAATTTTGTAAGAGTTCAAATTTGCGCATTGTTAACGGTCGCTTACATTCCGATGCAAATAACGGTGCATTTACATACACGAGTTCTCAGGGCGCTTCACTTATTGATATGTTGTTAACATGTGAGAACAATTTTCAAAATATTAGCACATTTCAGATTAACCCGTTTACAGAGTTTAGTGATCATGCATCGATTTCCTTTTCAATTCAGTATCAAAATTTGAAAGATTATGAAAGTAACAATGAAATGAATGCTAAATACAAATGGAACCCAGATTATCGTGGAATATTCAGAAATCGACTTATTGCACAACTTCCTAGGTTTAATTCGATTCTAAGTGATATCGATAAGTCTAGTAAAAAGTCAATAAATGACATGGTCAGTAATTTTTCTGACACTTTAGTAGGGGTTGCCTCCCCTCTTTTTAAGAGATGTACAAATAAAAAAGGTACATACTTTACAGAAGATAGTATATGCAAGGACGCAGATTGGTTTGACCGAGAATGCAGGGAAACCAGAAAAAAGTTTATGTCAGCTAGAAAAAAATATCAAGGCAATATGTCACACTTTAACAGGGAAAAGTTCTATGAATATAAAGCAAATTATAAAAAGTTATGTAAGTCGAAACGCAATCAATTTCGTAAAAAGAAAATGGCTGAAATAGAAAATTTGAAGTTTTCAAAACCAAAGGATTTCTGGAAATACTTTAAGCAAAGTAAAAATACGCCCAATAATATTGAGTTAAGTGAATTTGCGAATTTTTTTTCAGATATAAGTAATGAGTCTTTTGTATTTCAAAATGAAGAGTCCGAATCGTTTTGCTCAAGTAATCTTATTTTTGATTCCTTGGATGCCGATGATGTTTTAAATCAACCTATTACCGTACAGGAAATTACAAATGCGTGCAAATCATTAAAACGCGGCAAATCATGCGGCAATGATTCCATACTTAATGAATATCTTATCGAAAGTTGTGATATACTCGCAAGTCATTTATGCGACATGTTTAATACAATAATAATATTATTTTGAATTCAGGTATTTTTCCTGATAGGTGGACAGAGGGAATCATAGTACCTCTACACAAAAGGGCAATGTGGACGACGTAAATAATTATAGAGGCATAACGCTTCTGAGTTGTTTATCGAAACTGTTTACTACTATTTTAAACAAACGCATTGTACTGTTTTGTAACGAATATAATATTATCTCAGATGCTCAATTCGGTTTCAAAAAGGGAAGTTCTACAATTGATGCACTTTTTATTTTAACTAGTATAGTCCAAAAATTTGTTAACAAAAATGAAAAATTATATTGCGCATTCATCGATCTAAAAAAATGTTTTGACACGATCTATCGAAATGGTTTATGGTTCAAAATGTACAGTAAAGGTATACGGGGTAAAATATTACAAATATTTAGAAATATGTACGATAAAGTAAAATCCTGCGTGCGAAGCGGGGATAAGTACTCTGACTTTGTCGAGTACGCTGTTGGACTCCGCCAGGGGGAAATCACTTCTCCTGTCTTAGTATCCTTATTTTTGGAAGATATAGAGATGTCGTTATCATCAAATATTGACAGTGGAATATTGATTGAAGATCTTTGTCTTATTCTTTTACTGTTTGCCGATGATATGGTCATATTCGGCAAATCACCGGAAGAGTTACAAAATAATTTAAATTCTTTGTATGACTATTGCTCTCATTGGGGTCTACATGTAAACACAGATAAAACAAAGATAGTTGTATTCAGGAAACGCGGCAGATTAAATCAAAATGAAATCTGGTCGTACAACGGCCAGCAAATAGAAGTTGTAAACGATTTTAATTATTTAGGTGTCGTTTTAAATTTTACCGGAAATTTTTCTATGCATTTTAAGTACGTTGGTGGCAAGGCAACAAAAGCCCTAAATTTTCTACTGTATAAATGTCGAAAATATGACTTTACCCCTAGTTGTTTGCTTCAACTCTTTGATGCCTTTGTTGGTTCAATTCTTTCTTACGCAAGCCCGATCTGGGGATTTACCAAAAACAAGGAACTAGAAAGAATTCATTTGAAATTTTGTAAGAAACTTTTAAATGTACGTAATTCATCTAGTTCGAGTGCTGTATATGGTGAGCTAGGAAGGTACCCCTTATATGTCTCTAGGTACACTGATATGATTAAATATTGGTTTAAAGTAATCAATTCAAGTAACATTATAGTGCAACAGGTTTATCGCAGTGCTTATCATGATTCAATTGACGGTTCTTTGAACTGGGTTTCAAAAATCAAAACCTTATTGTTAGAACATGGATTTAATGATGTATGGAATAACCCGTACACTGTTAACGTCCATTCATTTGTGACTCAATTTACACAAAGAGTCAAAGACAATTTTATCCAATCATGGTATAGTAGTATTGATTCATCTGAATCATTAAAACTTTATACCCAGATAAAAGATGTATTTCATATTGAAGGTTATTTGAGCTCTGTTCCGAAATAATTAAGATATTTCATAACAAGACTAAGAATTTCTGCACACGATTTAAGAATACAGACAGGCCGTTATACTAGAAATAGAATTCCGAGAGAAGAAAGATATTGTTTACTGTGTAACACGCATGATATTGAAGATGAATACCACCTTACTATCAAGTGTCCAAAATTTAATGATATTAGAAAGAAATTCATTCCTAATTTTTATATCAAAAACCCAAGTATGTTTAAATTCATAAATTTATTGCGCGAATCAGACAAGAAAACCCTTCATAGACTTTCACTATTCCTTAAAGAAACATTTAATGAAAGAAAGAAACTGTTGAGTTCTTATTAATTAATACTATGTTATCGAAGATGTTATCAAAAATATTTAATTCCCAGCTATGGCAGGGATCCAACGGTTTATGTTCAACACACTTGCCGTCGGACCCATATCTTTGCTGGCCCAGAATATTCCATGTATTCAAATCTACGTTTGTTTTTTTTTTTTTTTTTTTTTTCCAACAATAGAAAATAGCTCGTCCCCGACCAAAAACCATACCACGTGATGTATGTTTAATATGTTTGTAAATATGTTTTGTATTGACTATGTACTTTGTACACGTCTTGAATAAATGTTCTGTTCTGTTCTTTACTAGAAAGGAGGAGTTCGCGGCACAAAATTGGTAGTAAAATTAGCTGTATATGTCTACAAAGCATAAATAATGTCAAAGTTCAATGGGAGATAATTTTTGAACTAATTCTTAAACCATGGAAGACTAAAACTTCAAAATTGCGTCTTGCAAAACTTCAACATGTGGCTAATCTTTGTATAAAGTTTCATCAGTATTGAAGCAAAAGTCAAGGAGGAGTTTGCGACACAAAATTGGTAGTATAATTAGCAGTATTTTTGTATACAGACAGACGGACACACGGACAGACGGACAGACAGGCTGATTCAAGTATACCCCCGAAAACATTCCTTTTGCGACAGGTATAAAAAGTTTTTGCTTAGGAAAATAAGGGATGAGTGTAAAATTTCATCGAAAAGCCCTGTGGTTTCAGATATTTTGTCCAGACAAAAAAAAAAAAAAAAAAAAAAGGGATCGACAAACATAGCTGCCGGCTATTTTGAAAAAAGACAGAAGTTATGAATACGGCTTTGAACAAACTTCATGGAAGGCTGTTACTGAGCATTCACCAGAGTTGGTCTAATTGGTGATGGGAATTGTATAGACAAGATTATGGTGACAGACGACCTTGGTGTTATTTTGCAAATTTATGACCAGTGATATGTAAGAAAAAAATTAAAAAATATTAGAATGGTTGTTGTTGCGAAATTTTAGTTGTCAAACCAACAAAAAATGCTAAGAAGAAATGGCGGCAAATGTAGGAGTTCAAAGCTTGATGAAAGATTTGATAGGTCGATTGATTCCTTGATCGATAGCTGTGATTGGTCAATTTTAGCCAATAAACTTTCCTAAGGAATAAAGCCACACTTGACAAACCAGGCGAATCAGAGGCAGCATTAAAGCGAAGCAAAATATCTTATGGAGCAATTCTGCCAATATAACACAATTATTTAAGAAAATATTTCTATAGCATTTTTTTAAATTGGAAAACAAACAAAGGTCGGTCCAACAATACGTAAAATAGCTATATTTTTTATTATCACGAATTTGATAAATTCGTTTAAAAATGCTTTTGCAACGTGCTCGATGGATAGCACCGTCACACAGGGCCTCGATTTAACGTCTCATCCGAAAGACAATTAGTTTGTTAGTTATGGTCAGCCCAGGGCTCGAACCCGTGATCTTGAGGTTTGAAGTCAAGTACTCTAATGTATGCTCGTGCTTGCTTATAAATACACGGCAATCAGCATTTCGTTTCGTTGCACTGTAACAACTTGCCGTCTTCTTGGGGCGTTTCTCATTTGGGCATATGCTACGGTAGCGACGATAATAAAACGATCACACATTTCATTCTTCTCTTTAGGTGTGACCAAAGCAATATCCTTTTAAAAAATAACCTCGTAATATTTTTATATCATTGGATTTTGTATTTGTTCCGCCGGCACCTTTAACTTCGATGATAACTTTTATAGCAATTCTTTCAAGAAGTTGAATTACGTTTCTCACATGGTCAATCCACAAGAACATTCTTTTTGATGTCACGGCGTTGATATATTGAAACTTTCTAGAAATAGTAAGTTCCCGCGCGTATACGTTCACATTAATCTCCGTACTGCTCTTCTCTGGCTCTCTCTCACTCACTGTCTCTGTCTCTCTCTGTCTGTCTGTCTGTTCGCCTTTCTCTCTCTCTTACTCGCAGTCGTTTTCTTTCTTTATTTCTGTGAGGATTGTCTCTTTGTCTTAAGCTGTTTATCTCTCAGATTATCTCTTATCCTAACATTTTCACGTTTTCTTTAGTTTATTGTTTTAGGGGTTCTAAAATCTCCTCTTATTTTACTTACAAGAAAGTTTACTGATATTGATATTTTTTCGATCGACAAAATCTTGGTGTAGCTTTCATTCGATAATAATTTAATTTTTAGTTTCGTCTATCAGAAACGGACGTTCTGATTGGTCGGAAAAAATAATTCATACCTCCATGAACAAAATTTTGAGAACACAGCCAATTTTTATGCTTCTGCACAAAATAGTTTCATACAAAAAAAGTACGAAATTTGTAAAGTGGTTTGCCTTTTTTTCGCTCGATACTATTAAATTATAAGAAATGAAGAAAGTATTTTGCGCATTCATACATTGTGTGATTAGGTTTTTCGGTTCATACCTCCATGAAAACAAAAAATATTCTCCTCATCTCTTAAGTTCACTCTACAAAATGAGAATTATTATGGATTTCACGGAAATGCATTCTCTTAAATTCTTCGCTGATAATACGAATTGCAAATACTCACACGACCACATCATAAAACATGCCAATGATCATTGGTAAAAAATATTGATGTAGTTAATAAAGAAATCGTTCTTAATGGTATTTACAGCCTTCAGAGCAATATTAACTTTGCTAATACTCTATATTGAGTCATTACAAATACGGATTCAAGCCTATTGATTGAAATTTGCTGCAGTAATAATAATAATAACAATAACAAAAACTCTTTCAATTTTGACCAGTCGAAAATTGTATTGTATGGGAGTTGGTTGTTAAAGTAATTCTATGTTTTTAACGACGATTTTTTTTTCACGAAAATAACGAGACCGAGGACAAAGATTTCAAAATACGTTCCCGATCATTTAAGAACGTTCTCATTTCAAGGTGAAGTTGCTTTGACAAACGAAATTAAGATTGTACTTTGTACTAGGCTGAAACTGAATTTGATACAAGAGCAAGAGAGAGAGAGAGAGAGAGAGAGAGAGAGAGAGAGAGAGAGAGAGAGAGAGAACGAGAGAGAGGGAGAGGGAGAGGGAGAGGCGGGGAGAACGCAGACAGGTTGAGGATGGGGAGGATAGAAAGCAGCAGAAACAGAGGTAGCTGGAGACAGTAAATTTAGCGACAGTCAGAGGCAGAGAAAATGGCTAAGTATTCTTTTAATGGGATCGTTTATTTAGTCGGACCAAACAGAAATTTCGATAAGCCTATGATAAGCCCATGAAGCTACAGAACTTTTGAGCGATGTGATTGAAGTCGGTTTTGGTTTAAACAGTTTTTATTAGCATATATCAGACATGTACATATTCAGTTTCAATAGATATCATGCGAAAGGGATTGGAACGGAAGTATAGCTTATAAAGATCTTCTCCTTGTAGTTTATCCAACACGTTTACAAATGTATTCAATTTTACTAACCAAATCATAGGATGTGAATAGGAATATAATTCGAAAAGGGGAGAGTGCTTACTTCTATAAAGTATTAGCTTTATGATATGATG